>JAZDUH010000458.1:10057500-10657500 GCA_036419115.1 Scarus forsteni
GCCACCTTTGGCAGATATAACAGCTGAACACACTTGAGGCATTCTTTCCACAACAGAATTCAGATACTCCTCAGAAAGTTCTTCCCATGTCTGTTACAGAAGTTCCCATAAATGTGAGGCACTAGTAGGTTGCTTTGCTTTTTACTCTTCTGACCAGTTCATCCCAAATCAGCTTGATGGGGTTCAAGTCTGGATACTGTGCTGTCCACTCCATGTTTTCAAGCTTAGCATGTTGTTGTTTCCTGAGGTAGTTCTGGCAAAACTTGGACTTGTGTTTTGGGTCATGATTTTGCTGTAAGATGAACCAAGTAGGTGCATAGTAGAGGGTATTGCATGGTGCTGCAGAATGCTGTAGTAACCGTTTTGGGTCAGGCTCACTCTGCACAAGTAACCAACCCTGGATCCAGCAAAACAGCCCCAGACCATCACACTTCCTCCTCCATATTTGACAGTTGATGTCACACTCTGTGAAACCATCCTTTCACCTACTCGACAGCTTACAAAGATCCTGCGTGATGAATCAAAAGTGCACAGCACTTACCTTTGAGACATTTTAAGCTGTTCGTTGGACTTACACAACTTGAGTTGCAATATATATGTATCTATATATCTATATTATAGTATTATATTTGTTTTTATACCTTCTCATTTTACACTTCTATTGTTATAGACATTTAGTTTTAAGCAATTGTGCCTTAAATGTTGCTTTCTGAGCCATTTGCAGCATAATCTACAGTTACATGAAAAAGTTTGTGAACCCTTTGTGATTACTTGGATTTCTGCTTGAATTAGTCAGAAAATATGTTCTGATCTTCATCTAAGTCACATCACTAGACAAACACAGTCTGATTAAACTAATACCGCATAAACAATTCTAAGTTTTCATGTTTTTATTCGACACAATATGTAAACAGTCACAGTGAAGGGTGGAAAAAGTATGTGAACTCCTGGGCTAATTACTTCTCCTAGAGCTAATTGGAGCCAAGATTCAGCCAACCTGGAGTCCAATCAATGTGATTAGATAGGATGTGTTGATTAAAGCTGCCCTGCCCTATAAAAAAAAAACAGTTGTGAGTTTGCTGTTCTCAAGAGGCATTGCCTGATGTGAACCATGCCTCGCACAGAAGAGCTCTCAGGAGATCTACGATCAAGAATTGTTGACTTGCATGAAGCTGGAAAGGGTTACAAAAATCTCTCTAAAAGCCCTGATGTCCATGTGTCCACGGAAAGACAGACTGTCTACAAATGAAGAAAGTTCAGCACTGTTGCCACTCTGCCAAGGTGTGGTCTTCCTGAGAAGATGACTGTGAGAGCACAGCGCAGAATGCTCGATGAGGTGAAGAAGAATCCTAGAGTGTCAGCTGAAGACTTACAGAGATCCCTGGCACATGTGAACATTATTGTTGACAAATCTACAATATGTAAAACATTATACAAGAATGGATTTCATGGGGGACGCCACCAAGGAAGCCAAAAACACACAACACTATGTGTGGAGAAAAAAAGGCACAGCACACCAACATCAAAATCTCATCCCAACTGTGAAATATGGTAGAGGGAGCATCATGGTTTGGGGCTGCTTTACTGCCCTTTACTTACAACGGAAAAATGAATTCCCAAGTTTATCAAGACATCTACCTATCTATCTAGTCCAGTTGGTAACTCTTTGGTGTGTTTATAATGACTAGGTAAATAGACTTGTCCAAACATTAGTACAGGATATGCTCAATGTTATTTCAAGAAAAGGATATTTAAGTTTTGCTGGAAACTTGAACGTTGCCTCTTGTAAGAGATATTGTTTTGCAAAGCAGACGTAGCAAAGTGGAAGGCCCTGTTTCAGGAATAACTAGAAAAGCACTCGGAGAGCGAAGACCTCCGCCAGCACCACAGTCCTCTCCCATATTGTGATTTTTACCATAAATATTAGTCTTAGGGGTGTTTGTTTGGCGGAGTGATTAGCAACCAGGCACCCTATATACTTGCTTCTGCCGGTCCAGGTTCGAATCCTGCCTGTGACCAGTTTGCAGAGTGTTTTCCCCTACTCTCTCACCCCATTTCACAAGCCCATCCACTGTCTCTCTCCTATCAATAAAGGCACAAAATGCCCCAAAAAATACATTAAAAAAAATATATATATTAGTCTTACCTTTATTTCATGTAAATATTTAGATTCCTTGATCATGAAAACATACCATTAGCAATTGGTTTCATAATGATATCTATTTTAGTTCAGTAGTTATTCACGAAAATCGCATTTTTCGTCATGGCAGATCCAGACGGTGATCTGGATCAACACCAAAATTGAATCAGTTCTTCCTTTTCCATGCTGAACATTTTCCTGAAAATTTCATCAAAATCCATCCATAACTTTTTGACTTATTTTGTTCACAGACAGACAAACTGTCCTGAAAACATGACCTCCTTGGCGGAGGTAATGAAGTGTAAATGAAAATGATATTGCTGCAACAAACAATTTGGAACTAGTTCTCAATTCCCATCCTTGCTGACAGCTGCTTGCTGAAGGTTGTCGACTCAACGCTGATTTTTTTTTTTTATATTGTAGTGTCTATAACTATCTGTGATTTCACTAATAACTCATTTAATCTTAGCTCAAGGGAGACTGTTCTGGCCACATGATGGCTGATTGCTCATCATTTTAATTGACACTGATGATCACTGACAGTCAAAACATTAGATATCCCAGTAGCAGCAGGCTTCCCACCCTCAGTCCATGGTGCTGTGTGAGAAAGTCTCAGAGGTGTGCCTCTGACCATGGGCAATCTTTTCCTCATTTAGCTGCATGGTTCTGTAGAAGTGTCCAGGACAGGCAAAGCGTTTGCAGCTTTAATGTTTTGATTGAATTGTTTTTTATTCCCAAGCAGCCGGTGTTGGGGATACATGAGGAACAAAGACAGTATCGGCTTTTTTCTCTCCTTTCATATCTGTATTTATATCCTCCACATTCTCCCGTCTGATAGCAAAACAGCAACAGAAACTGCAAGTGTCTTTATTAAAAGAGACAAATTGGGGGACCAGGAGAACCTGAGAACAAAAATAGTGAGAGAAGATGGGGATCAATCAGTATGAAAACTCTTTTTGTAGAGGCTGAGTGCCTGGAGGAGGAGGAGGAGAGAGGGAAGCTGTGATGCAGACAGCGTTGAATGCTGCGATGGATAGTGAGGGGTATCAAAAATAACAAAGCGTGATGCGAGCAGAGATGACTAAATGGTAGTGAAAGCAGGTAAGAGCCTCCTGTTCTGTCTCTCTTTGAAAAGACATCACGAACTGTTCGTCTGGTTCAACAAGCATTTAAATTCAAACACATTTTCTTTCTCATCAGCTTGCCAGGTTTCTGCTCGCGTGTGGGTGACTTTTTTTTTCTGTGTGAGAGCTGAGTCAAGATATGGTGAGGTACGTGCTGCAGAGGTGTGTGTGTGTGTCTAGAGAGAAATGAGAGATAAGGAGAGACCTCTGCTTGTTTTTGAAATATAAAATCTTCGCCTGGAGCGTGTACAGTCACTGCTCACCACTGCCATGACATTGTTTGCTGTGTGTAACAGAGTATTTATAGCAGGATGCCACATTGAAACAAGCTGGCAAACATGGAGGGAGCCTTGTTAAAGCTGTGCAGTGTATGTTTGCTGTGTGCCATTTATGATGCTCAGTGTGTGTTTGATTTCTCTTCTCTCTGTTACAGGTAGGGGTGACTCCACTGCAGATGAGGGAACATGTTGGCTATGGACCAAGGAGTGGTGGAGGAATGGCTGTCAGAATTTAAGGTACTGCTGCTCTCTTTTTTTTAGATATACTGATATATTTTCGAACATGCTATAGAGTGAGCCTGCTTTGTTTATATCAGTGTAGTTTGCAGGGATGCCCCTGACAGTGATCCTCCATATGTAATTTCAGCCGATGCCACAGTTACTGTTACTGTTACACTTAAACTTTTGTAATGACAGCAGGTCGAGTGTTTGCTCAACAGAAAAGAACAAAATGCTCTTCTGGGGCATTACCACGAGTATCCCACATTAAGCAGGGCTCCAGAGTGCAACCATTTTGGGCGCACATGCACCCAAAATTTGTGAAAGTGCACCTAACATTTTTCTTGGTGGCACTGGTGCACCAAGAGAAAATGTTAGGCGCACCCTTACAAATTTAAGTTGACAAAAGTAACTGAGGTAGCGGAAAAATCTGCAGAAAACGGACAAGACACGGCACCTGCTTCCTCTCTTTTCTCTGTCCCTGCGTAGCATCTTCACAGGCTGCAAGCCCACCCAAACACATGCACACACACGCACGTACACACACACAGCCTTCAGGCATCATCAAATCAGCTGTTACTATGAAAATGAGCCCAGAAGGAGCCTGACTGTGGTGTCAGGTTTCAGTACAAAGCGGTAACTCTGAAGAAGCAGGGAAGCTCTGTCAAATTTGTCTTAGTGGCTGTCAGCTAATTAATACTTACCAACAAAAACAAGTACAAAAAAGTAACGTTAACTACAACATCTATACTTGTTCAGTCCTTTCTCCTGTTAAGTGGGAGTTTCTCAGTCACACGGAGGTGAGTGTCGACGTCCACTGCCTCCAACAGACTGAGGACTGATGACCTGTGTCTGACAGACCCCAACTGTGTATAAAGCTGTAAAGGAAAAAAAAGCCACAAAAACAGAAAAAAATAAAGAAAAAAAGGACAGAAATGTTCTGTCCCTTATGTTATGTTTTATAAATTAGTTTGAGAATAGTTTTTTTATTGTTTACCTTAGTTTCAGTTTAGTAAAAATGGACCAGAGTGTGTGAAGTCTTATTCTAGGTTCAAATTTATTGGAGAATAAGACCATCCAGTGAAGGTAAATGTTATGTTGTCGTTTGTTAAAATCTGGAAATTATTTCATTTTTCAGTTTAGTATAACAACTTAAACATTAGCTCTTTTTACTTTAAAACCTTGTATTTAACTTGAGATGTTTGAGTTTGAAACGTTAAATTTCAGTTCAGTAAAGCACTTTAAAGACAAGCACTTTTATTCGGAAATTTTATTTATTTTGCTTAATGTTTTAGGTTGAATTTGTCAATTTCATTCAGTGAAACACTTTAAATGCTCGGTTTATCTTTTAACCCATAATTTTGCTTTGAACAAAGACAAGTATTTCTTTATATCTTATTGTTTAAAAAACATTTTTTACATTATATGAAAGTTTTGGAAAATGATAAAATGGTTCACTTATGGCGTTAAAGGTAACACTGAAAAATTTGGGGGTACATAATTTTTGTGCTGGTGCACCATAAAAAATGTTTTAGGTGCACCGTTACAACCAGTGCAAAAATTAGTCTGAAGCCCTGTTAAGGACAACTATGCCCAATATAATATAGTCCCTCCACGGTTTCGTTGCAATTATTTTTGATTGTTCTGACAACAAAAAATGACAGTCATGGCACTTAAGGGTGGATTTTGGCTGTTATTGTGAGTTTTTTGTGGTGCATGTCTTCTGTGTTGATACAGGAATGTCAGAGGGGAAAAGAGCAAGGACAACTGGAAAGTTGCAGGAAAGTTATAACCTGACACGCCAGATGGACAGTTCCATATATCTTTATCCGCCACAAAAAATATTTCACTAGTCCATCTGGGAAAGAGCTTCTCAAAAATGTGTTCAGAGGCAGAACCTTCAAAAACAACATCAGCTTGTGATTGAACGATCGTTCCACTCCTCACAGCTCCGGCCTTTCTTCCCTGAATGGGCCGAGTGAAGTTGTTGTACAATGGAAGTTGGCAAGACAGAATTTCAGAATTTCAGAATCAGGCAGGTCCGTCTGCTCTGCAAGGCTTGGACAAAAGTATGAAGCTGAGCAAGATTTTTTTTTTTTACCAATCTGAGTCACCCTTTAAGATAATATTGTAGTTACGACATGAGGAATTTAAATTAATATTTTGTCAATAAATATGGGAAGTGGTGGCCATAACACCATTTAACAGTGATTTAATATGTAGAAGTGACATTTTTCTATCTTCATGGATGTTGATTTTTTATTTCCAATTAATTTCATTGAATACATTTTTAATGTGTGTTATGATAAAAATGCTTACTTTTTAGCTTTGTAGAGCACTTTCAGCCATTTTGTGTATGACCAATTGTCTATGTGAAAGCTTTAAGTGTTACATTTTCCTATTTATATGCAATTTATTTTGTTTTAACAGAGTTCAAAGAAAAATAGTTGTTATATGAACAGTATTGAGGGACATCAAAACTGCTTTTACTGTGGAACTGCAAGATTAAAAAACAGTATCAATGTCCAATTCATAAGAAAGTAGATACAAATGTTTGGATTCTACCTGCAGCTGCAGAATAAACTGCGTGGATGGACTGAAGCTGAGGTGTTCTCCTACTCAGATCTTTGCTTCATTTAGCTGGACTATTCTTCAGATATGATTGTCAGTATAAAAATTGGTACCAGGGAGCTTCGTTCGTGATGTTTTGGTCCCATTGAAACCTGCTGGAGTTTCCCACCTTGAGTGTGAGGTCACGGACATGGTTGTCATGGGGATCTGGTTGGTTAAGATAAAAACAGCGACTTGATGATTGGTTCTTGTTGCCTTGTTTAGTGTTTATGTGGTAGGCAAAAATTGCAGTATGAAAAAGCGAATACCCATGATCAGTATGCAGCGTGTTCCCTGCTGCTATTTATTATTGGCAGAATTTCTTCCACTCACACGAACAAACCTGCTGTCTGAAGTGCCTGCTGCCAGAGAAACGCTTGCTTCTGCTCAAACACAGGAGCACTCAGCACCTGATACGTGACGGCCACAGAAATAAGGGCTTGTCGGGGGTAATATTAGAGGAGAAAATTAAATTTTCCTGTGGAGTGCTGGAAGACCAACCTGTGAGCCCTCTGCCTGCTGCCTGCCACGCTTACAGCAACAGAACAGAAAATGTTATTATTGCGTATTGCCATCACCTGTAACCACAAAGTTGTTTTTACGGTCATATTATCAGCAAGAGGAAATCTTTAAGCCTAGAGTTGTCATTATCAGAAATGTAGGCTTTGATATACTGTAATGATTTAAATGAAAGCCTTTTCCAAATGAAGACCTTGTCTCTTTTTTATAGTCTGATTTTTTTGGTCTCAAAACAGGCCCCCATATATGTAGTGTCAGTGTAGTATGCAGATTGAAAATTAGACTATGTAAGACAAAAAAAAAAGACCAGGATTAGAAAGTTATGCAGATCAAATAATAAAATATATCAATTAAATGTGTTGCTCAATTGATGCTTTGTGGTTAGTTTATTGGTCATTAACTTTATGCTGTATGTGTGTGTGTGTGTTTTTCAGACCCTCCCTGACAGTGCTGTGTCCAGCTATGCCGCATCACTAAAAGACAAAGGAGCTCTGGTTCCTGCTCTGTACAAAGTCATAAGAGAAAACTACACTGATGTATGAGCACTTTCTATATTTTGATTCCTGTTTGTGAGTCTCACTTCTATAAAACCGTTAGCAAACATGTTCAGGGTTTTGTAATGTTCCCACTGCTAAATTCTGCCTTAAAATTCTTTTCATACTGTTTTGTTTTTTTTGTATCATAGACTATTTTCCACACACTGCTTTGTTTCTTTCTGACATAACAGATGAACCAAATGCTCAGTGAAAAATGTTTCACGCTGCAGTTATTATGAAACTGTAACGATGTCCCTGGTTTTCGCTCTCCCAGCTGCTGGAGCCGGTGTGTCACCAGTTGTTTGAGTTTTACCGCAGTGGAGAGCCACAGCTGCAGCGTTTCACGCTACAGTTTTTGCCGGAGCTCCTGTGGAGCCTGCTGTCTGCTAGTGCAGCCAGAGACCCCCACACCTCTGGCTGCATCGAGGCCTTGCTGCTGGGCATCTACAACCTGGTAGGTGGGGATGAAGGGAGGTGATGTGTGTGCAGCTGTATGGTTGATGTTTTACTGCTACATTTTTCTGTTCTATGCAATCTGTTCCTCTATATATTTAATCATCCTCTTGTTATCATAACAGGACTAGGCATATTTCAATTAATTGTATAATGAGATTTTGGACGGTATTGCTCACTTAATTACCTCTGCCAAGGAGGTTATGTTTTTGGGAGAGTTTGTTTGTGTGTCTGTCTGTTTGTCGACAAAATAACTCAAAAAGTTATGGATGGATTTTGATGACATTTTCAGGAAATGTTCAGCATGGGAAAAGGAAGAAGTGATTCAGTTTTAGTGTTGATCCAGATCACTGTCTGGGAACTGTGCTGCTTGGTGGAGGTCTGCGCTCTCTGAATGCTTTTCTAGTTTAGCTTAGTTTGGTGTTGATTTGAAAACAAACTGTCTGGAAGCCTTAAATCCACCACATTAACAACATTATGGGTACACAGTTGCCATGTGTTATTGTTTCGGATTTTCAACATTTGCCGATGAAGACTTGCACCTTGTCAAAATATTAATGCAGAAGCAACTTTGAGAAAAGTGGACACTCCTTGTCAATATCATCTGCAACTGAGCTGTAACTTTGCTGTAAGCCAGTTGTATCTCTGCCTAACCTCAGTAGTAACTAGGGCTGGGCGATATGGCCTAGAAATAAAATCCCTAATTTTTTTCCACAACACTCGATTTACAATTTCAATCAGTTTTTCCCTCCCTAAAGAAACAAAACTCACAGTGACATAAAAATGAAACAAATCCAAGTTTTGCCTTTGTGTTGTCTAACTTTTTCCCTCTTAAAGTCAAAGTCTGGGTCATAAAAGGTTGATTATGTAGTATAAACGTAGGCAGGTTTGTCTACATAAACACTAAAAGGCTGAGGTATTTTTACAGTATTAGCATGAAACTCTGATCAATATTTAATCTTCTTAAATAACAAATACAAGCCTATAAAAGTGCTCGTGCAAACCCTACAAGGCCAACCATCATGAAAATTCTATTTTTTTTCAAAAATTGCAACTACTTACAATTGGACTAAGGCAAGAATTTGATTTAATTTTTTTAATCTTCTGCAGAAAATAATTCGAATTCATCGATTAAATCGATTTTTTGCCCAGCCCTAGTAGTAAATGAGCCACAACTCAGCCATAACCTAGTCCTAATTTAGCTTTATATAAGCCTCAAATTAGCTTTACCTTTGCAGTTTATCATCCATCACTTAGCTGTAACTCAGCCATAACTCAGCTAAAGCACAGCCCTAGCTTAGGTGTTAGCTCTCCCTAACGTAGGTGTAAATAAAATGTATTTTAACAATAGCTAGAAGCGCTCAGAGAGCACAAACCTCCACCAAGGACTTTCTGAAAAGTGCCATATCTCCAGTGTTAACAAATCCTTAAAGAAAAATCCTGCATCTGCATCCAGGTTCTGGTCACCAACAAAATCTAATCACTTCTCACTTGTCCCTTATGCCATGATCAGTGTTCTGTGGTAATTTCATCAAAACTTTATCAAAAACTTTTTGAATTATCCTGGACACAGACAGACAAATACTGGCAAAAACTTCCCTGGCTGAAGTAACTATCTGTGTACTAAACTGTAAGTAAGCAGTGTCTCCCTGTTCTGTACGCTGAGCTTCAATTTAGCTTTTTCTAGCCATTACTCAGTATATATAGTTTATATAGTAGTATTTATTATATAAGTATTTGTGCAGTTTGAACAGTGTTCTTTTATTTTTTTTTTTATTAAAGCTATGTACTTTTTGATACCACAGATTATTCAAACAATGGAGATTATGATGTCGATAAAGTGGTGTAGTAGAATATAGAAAACTTTGACAAACCCGATATATGACTTGGCTGTAACTCTGCCATAACGTTGCGGCTGCAACAGTTTTGATTAGTGTAGACAATCTGTCGGGCTTTATAGTGCACTTTTTGATAATTAAAAATGAAAATTCTTGCGTATTTGGTGTCAAGAATTTTGGAACTGCATCAAACAAGTATCAGGTTTTTTTTTTTTTTTTTTAAGGAATCATGTCAAAGTTTTTAATTTTTGTCTGTGAAAACATTTTAACCAGAAAGTATGTCGACCTAAAAATCATTTCAGTGAATATGAAAAAAGATCAACTGCTCTCTGTCTAGATCAGCCATCTCTAGTTTGAAATATTACTTTTTTGCCATTTCTGCCGATTATGCTCTGTTTCAGGAAATATCAGATTGAGAAAAGGGAACAGAGAACAATGACTCTACAATATATACAATATAGATGGGAGCTTGTTTCATAGGCCTACAGAGAGATGCCTGAACTTCACTTGTAGTCATTAAAGAATGCTGACTCCTATTTCCCTCCATTTTTGATCTTCATGTTCAGCCCGTCTATCAGCAAAGTGCAGCCTCTTCTAACTTCCTCTGTGAATAACAGAATAGGTCAACTGTCGCTCAACCCACTCCCTGCCTCCCATTAATCTATTTGACATTAACATGCACAGAGGGGACACCAAAACCCTGCAGTTTCTGTGTGTGTGTTTAAATGAAATACACACTAATCACTTACCAGACACACACGCAGCGGGCTCAAAGGGGTGACAGAGACCCCTGAGGTGCACTTACAAAACACCCACGCATTACTGATGTGTGCGCTTTAATAGATAAGATATTTATTTTCCTGGCCAGTAGGCACATTTTCTCATTGTCTTTTTTTGTTTTGTCTTACAGGAAATAGTTGATAAAGATGGACAGAGCAAAGTGTTATCGTTTACTGTCCCGTCCCTCTCCAAACCTTCAGTATATCATGAGGTGAGGAACACACAATTACACACTGATTTCTTGTGGGTTAAAATATTCAATTTAAACAATTTTGACCTTTTTTTTTCCCCCTCCTCCAGCCTTCAGCTATCGGCTCCATGGCACTCACAGAGGGGGCTTTAGCCAACCACGGGCTGAGCAGGGTGGTGTACAGTGGGCCACACCTGCAGAGGGAGAACTTCACAGCACAGAATAGGTATGGTGCATAATCAGAGGATGTGCTTTTTGGTCTCATTGATGATCTAAGTGGCCTTTCCTTCAACAAACAGCCTACTCGGAACAGAAACTTAAACTACCACCTGGTGATGATATGCGTCTGTTGTGGAGTGAAAGTGCAGTGATGTGTCAAGAGGAGGAAATAGGGTGGTTTTTGTGGTCATGTGATTGGCAGAATTCTTCGAAGTGAGGATGACATGGCCTTATTCTTTCAAATGCATTTAGTTAGTCCTTGAGTCAGTGGACATGGTTGTACCTACGCTAGAAAATCCCCCTCATGCATTATGACCAATGACCTCAACTTTTGCCCCCCAAAATCTTACCACTTCATCTTACTGTCAAAAAGGAGACTGTGAAGCTTTGTAGAAATTCCTCAAATGTTCTGGAGATAAATTCAAAATTAAAGATGCTATGAGGAGTTTCTAAGTAATTACAAAAAAGTCTCACTTTTAGATATATGCCTGATGGAAATACACACTTTTAGATGACTTTTATAGCATCAAAATAGGTTATCTATAAATGCTATTCCTTAGCTTTGTGGTCGGGTCGGACAGGGCTGGACTGGCCTGGCCTGGCGACTCAACTTTGGGAACAAGACAATTAAAATTTAGCAAATTTATATTATTCAGACACGTCTTAGGCTGCGTTTACATGGACACTCCTGACTTAAAGACGCAAAGATTTGTCCTTTACATTTTAGAATTCTTCTGCGTTCAGACGACACCGCTTGGAGACGAGTTAATCCGCTGTAGTGTGCATGCCCGTTCAGTAGATGGCAGTGTAGGTTTGCAGAGAGGCAGCTCTGCTACAACAGACAACAAATCTGTCTGGATAGTTTTGTCTGGATAACAAACCAAGCACGGTAAGATGCTTACACGTTACTCGGCAGACCGCTGAAGCTGTTGTTGTTCCTGGTATGCGCGCGCAGCCTTCATTTGAAAGAGTGCTGCGCATGCGGTAACGACAGCGTTTCACCCTGAAACGCTCTGATACGGGTTTTCACATGGAGCTGCATGGAGAGCGGATTCAAATCTTTCCGCTCTGGAGCCTTTTTTCAAAAGTTTCTGTTTTAGATGGAAACACAATGCGTTCTCATTTAAACGCAAGGCCAAAACGCAACGAAAACTTATCAGATTTGACCGCTTTCAGTGCCATGTAAACGCAGCCTTAGAGCACCGGGCTGTAAGTAGCGATATAAAGCCGGCTACAAAACTGCGATACTAAGTTTTCCAAAAATTGCTTGTTGTCACACATCAAAAACTACCGCTACGTAACTAGAAAGAGATACATTACCTTGTGGCTTTGCATCCTGTAAGTTGTTGAAAAAAGAAGAAGTTGTAAACGCATGCTTTGGCTTGGGTCACGTCTATACGACAGTCTTTATGTCACCGGAAATAGATTCTCCTCATAGCATCTTTAAATGAACATCAGGAAAGTTTATAACCTTCACCTTTGAGCATTAACGACCCCTCTCTCTCATGCACACACCAAGAGAAAATCCATCTAGTTAAGCCATCTGCCATTGTTGACATTTGTAGGGAGGATTGAAGAAAATCCCTCGCAGGATCCTTTTGCTTTTACATTTACAAGATCCCTTAAAAAAGGATTTTAAGTCTTTGCATTTCTTTACATTCAGGTAAACAGCTCACCTATGAGCAACATTTGTACCAAGTTTTCCAGCAAAATGCCTTGAATTGTTTTTCAGACTGTGCGTTATACAAGCAAAGGCTGACCATGAGATTGTTTCACTTATGCCCAATGATCTTTGAAATCTATCAGTTCATCTTTGGGAGAGTTAACATTTGTGTCAAGTTTAATGAAAATCCTGAGATGCTTTCTTGAGATGTTGCGTACACAGGCAAAAGGCGACCACCCTGCTCTTCTGCTTTGAAACTTAGTAATTACAAATAATAATTAAAGACCCAATGACTTTAACCACTGACTTCTAACCTCTGTAATCACATCAGTTCCTTCTTGAGTCAGTGTTAATAGTTGTCATAAGTTTAAGAAGATTCCACAAAGCATTCTTGAGATATCTGAAAACATCAGTTTCTTGCCCTGACTGTTGCTGCCACTGAGGCATAAAAACAGAGACTTACGGAAGAGGAATATAAGTAAATGATTTGTGTTTTTTTTTTTTTATAGTTCATCAAACATATTCCCAAGGTTAACTTTATATCCCCTCTAGTGCCAATGTCTCCTCTCCTCAGACTCTCACAGTGCTACAGAGTGCAGTTTCTGCCAGGGCTAATCATTTTATCCACGCTACACTTGATGCAGTGAGGCCCACGGCAGTGTTTGCTCTGCTTTGTTGCTTTCAGGGTTTCCTAAATTACTGTAATAAGAACAGAGTGCAGAAAAACTTTGGAGGGCATGGATTTCTGAGCAGCAAGTGCACAATTGTTTTTAGTGTCTTTATTTTAAACCCGATTTCATTCCAGCTGGTTGGAGTCACTTGTTTTAAAATAGATTTTTTTTTTTTGTTACAACGACTTCTTTCAAGCCCATTCATGGAGAGCTGCATGATTATAATCATCACTACTGAAGTAGAAGAAAGTTGCTGGACGTTATTGGACAACATGCTAAACTTTACAAGAGAGTCCAGATTTTTTAATGCCACTGCTGGTCCCAGCTGAGGCCACGGGCATGTTCTCAGGTCGTCTGGTTGTTGTTGTTCATTTAATCTCTTTAGAATCATTGCTGGTATTTTATTCAGACTTGGAACAATGACCTCCTGAAGGTTATATGTCAAAGCCCAAGATTATAGAGTCTTAGAAATTGTTATGCCAGAAGGTTTTCCTATGTCATATTACTGTGGTTCTCTAGAGAACAAACAGTAACATTAGCCAGGTTTACATGAAGCCTAATATTCCGATTAGAATCAGGTTGGAAGCCCAAACCGAATAAAAATGCTCCATATAAACACCTAAATCAGAATAAACAGGCCAAATTCGAATAGAATTTCATTCGGTTGCACACGGGTAGAATATTCTTCTTCCTAAACCGATTAAAAGTAAAATCCTGTCATGTTAACGGTGAATAAGAAAGTTCTGTCTGCCCATGCTCAGTCTTGACGTAAACGAGCAGTGACGTTTACTCACTTGATAACATGGCGGTTTCCAAACAGAGCACACAGCACTGGTCTGCGTCGGAGAGTTTGTTTTTAATACAAGCTCTCAAAGAACTAAAAATTATCGCACGCATAGATGGTAGGAAAACAAGAAATACTGAACTATTTGTATAAAGTTCACAAAAAAAAAACTCAGTGAAGCCGGTATAAACCAAAACGTTGAACAAATAAGGAACCGCTGGGAAACTCTGAAGGCTGGCTACTATAACGCTTAACAGCACAACCCTCAAATAATTCATTAATCTTAAAAATTAATCTTTTTTTTTTTTTATAATTCTTTTATTTTCATTTTTCAAACAACAAAAATTACATGGTTGACAATAAAGATACACCATTATAATAAAAACATCCAAAACAAGAAAACAAAGTAGACTAAAGAACAAACAAAAGCCCAGACATAACAGAAAACTAAACCAAACAAAACAATTACACAAAAAATATATAAATACACAACACAAAATTGTAACAAACCCACAACGAAAAACAGACAAGCTCAACCTCCTAATTTCAAGTCCTTTATCATTACATTAATCTCTATAATCCAGCGAATTAAATATACTCATGTTAAACAGTTCATTAGATGTCCCTTATTTTAAACCATGCTATTTATTTGTCCTGCTGAATAAAATAAATATTTCATCAGCACAGATAATTCATACCCAAACCACTGGAGGAACCAGAATACTATATTAATAAATCACACCTATTTGTTAAAAATACAACTTTATGAACTCAGAGCTTGTAATACTTTTCCCCAATGTTTTCAAATTGAGTCACTTTGTTTTTTTCAGTGGCTATAAGCTTTTCCATGTTCAAATAAAAAGACATTTCATTTTTCCAGTGTTCAAGAGAGGGAGGATATGTACATTTCCAGTGCTGTAGAATAAGTTTCTTTAATATCAAAGATGAGAAAAGAATGATCAATTTTTGTGGAAAATGCATGTTATTATTTGAGACATCTTGCAAAATACAAAGCGATGGATGGAAATGAAACTTCGTACCAAGAGCCTCAGATAGCCAGTTCTCTATTTCCAACCAAAAATTAATCTTTGATAAATTATGTGACGTTTAAAAAGATCACTTGTCTGTAAAACAGCTGTTTCATTCAAATGTTGTGGCACATGTAAACACCAGATCGGAATAGATCACATCACATGTAAACAGTTCACCTGAAATCTTCAATCAATTTTAACCAGAATGAAAAAAGTGTGCATGTGAACCTGGGTACTGTTGTCTTAAATGCTATTACATTTGGCTTTTACAAAGCTTTTTGATTGTGTGAAAGTCTGAAATAAAATGTGTGATTTTTTTCAATGATCATGAAGGCGTATAAAAGAATCCCAGAATAACTAAGAAAGCTTTATTGTAAAAACTTTTGTACTAAGGAAAGTAATTCAGTCAGTTTGAAGAGCAAACGTTTTAAACAAGAAAAGATCAAACAACCTCAGTCACATGGAGTCACTTCTTGGACCTGGAGCAGGGAAAAATATCTGGCAGAATGTGCTTCATGGTTATGTTCCGCCCCTCATGAGAAGGCTTCAAATGTATTCAATCATAATGCAGAAATTGATAAATCAGTCCAAATTGTGAATAGTGAATTTTGCTATTATTGAGCATAGAGAAAGTGCATGGAAAGTGTTTTTAAGAAAAGGAAAAGTTTATAAGATTAGACTTTCTCAGATTGTTTATTTACTTACTTATTCTTTGTGTTAGTGAATTTTATGTCTGATAGGTGTGTGCAATCAATGTGTCATTGTATGTGTTTGTGTATGTGCTGCAAACAAAATTGCCCCGGGGACATTAAAGGTTTTCTAAGACATGCACTTTTGTAGGTAAAATGAAATATTTTCCAACCCCTGTCTAACTTTGTTTCAAAGTCCTGCTGTTGGGCTATTTAAAGGTTATGTTTGTGTTGTTTAGGTTTGAGGTCCTGACCTTCTTGTTGCTGTGCTACAACGCCGCTCTGAGCTACATGACATCCACCTCCCTGCAGTCCCTCTGCCAGCTTAGCTCCAGGTAAAACATACTCCCCCCACACACAAACACACACACAGACACCCACTCGCACATCAAAATAACTCAACATTAAGCTGCAGCAACCTGTGGGTCACTTTGTCACGAGGACCAAGTAACCTTCCTCATATGGGCTCTTCAGTATTAATAACTGACCTTTGTGTCCTTCTTGACTGTCAGTATTTTTAAGAGGGCAATACAAACACAAGAGCACAATGTTTTCCAAGCCCTTTTCTATCTGATCTTTTCATAGAGTTCACTGCAAAAGAGGGTCAAGATAACGCCATGATACTAGTGCTGCTATGAACACACCCTGATACGAGATTATGCTGATCTGCCAACCACAGTCAAGCACATCTCTGATAAGCATGGAGCAAAATGGAAGTGATAACCTTTGAATTCCCTGTAGACAGTGCTGCGTAACAGCCATGTGAAGCATATACAGTAGCAGCTCCTATAGCTCCTAATGCGCAGCAGCTATGGTGGTTCAAGCTGAGCCCATTACTTTCATCTTTTATGATCCTATTCTGAAAATAATTACCTCACTATGTTCATTTCTGACATTATGAAGTATTTCAGATCATGTGTGTAATGCTGTAAGCTATTTGCGAATCATTATGCAGCGTGCACTGTACGGGGAAATTGCCTTAATGGATTTGCCGCTGAGTGGCTCGGTGGAGTGTTTTGCCCATTTTCACTTAAACAAGCTCTTCTTCTGTGTTTTATTGCTTTTCCTCCAGGGTGTGTATATGCGGTTACCCAAGGCAACAGATGCGGCGGTACAAGGGCATAAGCACGCGGCTCACGGTCACGTCCGAGTTCCTTGTTCAGCTCATCACGGGGATTCACTACGCCTTGTGAGTTCGCACACATTTGAGCTTGAGAAGACTCACTATTCTGTGTCTTATTATAAAAGCATATTAATTATTTTAGGCACATATTAAACAGACGTAATCCAAGGACAACACTCTGATGTCTTTATTTTTCTCAATATATACATGTTACGCCTTTTAAACTATTGTAAAGGCACAAGAATATTGTTTGCTTTAGACATTTACATTATCACATCACATTATGTTATGCTGTCATTTTAAGAAGTATGCTGGGCAGAGCTGGTTTTTATGTGTGGGTTTTTAGTACTCATCTTTAAGCAAAGTTTTTACCTGTTGGTTAAAACTACCTGCAACAATCCTTCCCTTTGAAATTCAAATAGGCTTAATGATCAAACAAATTAGAAAGCATGAATAAATACGTTTTACATCTTCATACTTCTGCAGCATGAATAGGACACTCAGTGAGGGGGCTTTTAGCCGAGCCATATAATCCACATAATGTTGCCATTATTGTCAGCAATTTCCTCATCATTGGTGGATAATGGCTTTTTTGCAATCACTTTCCTGTTGTTTGGTAACTTTCATTTTTTTCTTTTCACTTTTCTTACTGAGCATCTTTGTTCTACCATTGAACACTCCACTAATCATTACCATTAAGACCCAGTGTCCTCCTTTGAAGTAGCTCTAATGTGTCTGTATTGATTGTATTTTTGTTGTGCTAAGATGTGCTTGTTGTTTTGTGCAGTAAATGTGATACCCTATTTGACAAATTACTGTCTTTTGATGCAAAGAAGACGTCATTTACACCATCACCATACACGATCATTCAAATGGACCTTGCACTGAGGGGTGGGCATGTAGCTCTGCTTTGTTTCACATGCAAACAAAAAACTTTTGTTTTTTATGCTTTGTAATCAGCTGTTCAAAGTTCAGGGTTTAATCTCATGGGGAACCCCTGTTTGGGGTTTGTTTAAGCTCAGTCTCATTTTTACTGCCATTTCACGTGCAGTAACTACCATTAGATCTGATGTCTAGACACAGTGTTAACACAAATGATGTTTTCCGTTTGTGGTATCTCCTCAACTGGACACAACCCTACATGGTTTGGATACTACTCACTTCATTTTCAAATACAGGAGGGAGTCTATAGCCCTATTTCCACCAGAGGGTTCAGTTCGGTTTGTCTCAGTACAGCTCGCTTTTTGTGACGTTTCCATAGCATAAAACCAGGACAGGGCCCCTTATAAGTGAACCGTACTGTCCTACTTTTTGGGACCCTTCTCTTGGGGTGCCAAGCGTACTGATCCGACCCCAGAAAGTGGAGCTAGAAACACTGCAGTCTACTGATTGGAGATGTCACTTCCCCTGTGACAGTGGTAATAAGAAACAGCACATAACCCCGCCATGTTTAAATCTCCACTCGTCTTAGTGAAGATAACTCTCGCGGCATACAGCCTTCTCTGAAACGAAGCTTGACTGCGCTTCGTAACAAAAAGCCACATGCTGATCACAACGGTGTCGTGCTGCTATGACATCATGCTATCGGCATCCGATACACAATGCTTGGTTGAGAAGTTATAGATAAAATCTTGACAAAAAAAGCAAATATAAAGATTATAAAAGTTCTACTTAAGTATTTCAATTTATTAATTGTTATAAGTCCAATTAAATATTCGTCAAAGCAATTTAATCAAAAGATTTAACAAAGGAAAAAATAAATAAAAGACAAAAGCAAGAGTAGCTGAAATAATAGGTAAAATATTGAGGGAAAAACAGTATTTTAATTTTTTCTTATGGTATGGATAATGTGGTAGCTGTACAAATATCCTTTGAATGCAATCAAAATTATTTTCAATGAAGGCAATTTGAACATGTTTACACTCTGGGTGATCTAAAAGAGACTTGACTTATAAACTGGTCTGGCTTCCGGCCCCCCATAGCTTTGTACATGGCCCCCGTAAGATTATCAAATTCAGCAACATATCCAGGGAAAAAGTTTTGTTGTGGTTTCAAAGGCATCTTTCTGCTGTTAAATCCCCAAAACTACAGATGAATTTCCCCAAAACATCTTTGATTGAAACTGTTTTATCAGCCATGATGCCATATTACAACTGTTTTACATAAAGTCACCTGTGATCTGAAATTTCAGTGCAAAAAAAGGACACTGGAGCCAAACATAGAGCTGGAAAATATGAAAGTCCATGACAGAAGTAGCTTGAGTACCTCCTTGTAGGTTGCAGCAGTATAGATGATAGGGACTGATCTCACTTTTAATGGTAAAGAAATGCAAATAGTTCTGAAGAAATTCAACTATGTTACTCACAAATACTTAACTAGATTTATTTTAGAGTCTGGCCCAGTAACGTATGTCAGGAAAGAACTGGCACTTGGATAAATGAGGATACTCTGAATGTCATAGATCCCTAAACAAAACTTTAAAAATTAGGCAATAAAATTGGTATGTGCTGACTCCACTAACATCTTTCTTTACTACAAACAAGCTGCCATGTAGTCTATGAAGTATCGTTTTCTTCTTGGTTCATTTTGTGCTTGTTTATCCTACATCGTATGTACACTTCATAGATTTACTTGTAGACAGAAGCATTTGCACTGAGACCTTTAATCTGTAGCTTGGACTCTTGTGCTGTTTATTGAATGTGGTTTGTTTCTTTGTGTGTAGGTGTAATGGGGAAGTTGATCTGGGATCCAAAGCACTAGATGACGTCCTGTATCGGGCCCAGCTCGAACTGTTCCCTGAGGCTCTGCTGGTGGGTACAAACACTTTTTTTCTACTCGTATCACATCTCCCCTCTTGGCTGTGTTTTGTCTGTGAGTGATTTTGGAGCAGAAGTGTGCGTGTGTGTCTGAGGGGAGACCATGTGATTTGGACGCACATGCCCGCCTGTGGTTCTGGTTCATGCACTGCACTCTATGCTGTATTGTGTTGGCCTCTGTGTGTGTCAGCGACTGCAAGCAGTGTAATCCCACTAGATTATTTACATGCTTTCCACTCTGCTCAGTTAAGCTTTAATCCTTGGGGCCCTGGCAGTGGAGGATTGGACCTAAGATCAGACTATTACTACACAAGTCAAGGTGTACTGCTGCACAATCAAAACAGCACCACCTTAAGAAGGATGTTGATGGGATTTAAAAATAACCCTCAAAAAGAAGATAAAGCTTTGTGGAAACATGCCATGAACTCACACATACAACAGGAAAAAGGTTGAAACATCATTTTTTTCTGGTGTGTTTGTCTTTGTTTACTTGTCACAGTGGTACACACCAGGTGGCTGCTAGCTTAGCATAGCTCCATGACGTGTGGTTTGTGAGGCCAATGAGAAGCCGTCGCTCTCAGACAAGTGGTGTGCTGTGTTCATGATGCCTTTACCTCATTTCCACACTCCACACAACCATTGGGAAATGTTGTTGAGGATTTCCAGCGTGCACGGAGATTATCATGGAGAGGGTGGTGAAATCAAGTGACAGACAAAGCACATTTGTTTTTCTTCAAGCACATTTCTGTGCAACTCAGCCAGTCCGCACTAATCTTTGAGGTTTATCCCGGTTCACAAATCTGTTAGAAATGGGATTATGATCGGATGTTATTGGTTTGGTCACATGATCTGAACTCCTTTTAGGCTTAGGAGGCAAAACATTTCTGAGAAGTAGAAATATTTGTGGGGTTATTGTTTGTTCGGCTGGTACTTTTAGACACAGATTTTCATGATGTGAGGCCTTTGTCTTTCTAATTTAGTAAAACAAACATGTTCTTTTGTTGTACAGGGCTGAGAAAAACAGTGAGTTTTTAGGATGTATTTTTGTTTTGAATGAGATACCAAACAAGACAATGTTGTTTAAATTGATTTATTAATATGGTTTAGAGATTTGTTGATTTGAGTAAAAGTTGTCATGGTTAATGCTTTGTAAAAATGTTGTTTAAAACAAGAACCATTAACAGTAATACGTCATTTTTAAAAGAAAGGAAATGTTACAGAAGAGTACCATACACATGTTTTAGTGATGTTGTCGTGTTTTCAAAGTAGGAAATGTAAATGATCTGAACTGAAGTCTTCTGTTAAACAAGTCATACATTTTATGGCTTCTTTTAGCTTGACAAGTGAGCCTCTAATATGTCTGAATAAAATAGATACCTGTCTCCCTGAATAAAGCCATTTTTAAAGAGATGATTAAATATGACAATATCACATAAGGTTCTGGGGAAGGGGCACCTCATGGGAATATTTTAGGTAGTGCACAAACAAAGCTTTTGGGGATGTATTGAGGTTAAACGATGAGAAAAGAAAACACTGGTTTGATAGCTAAAGGTCTTATATCCCAATGTGCTCAAGCTTCACATCATGTCTCGGGTGTGTATTAAGCAAGGATTTTATATACGTTGAATAATAATTAAAAAAATGTGTATCTGTAAAGAATCAGAAAAAACGCTCTTTTTCCCTTCCCTTTGGAAACGCCTGGATCAGAGAGGGATGTGAGCTCAGCGCTTATTGGCTGCCCAAACAGTAGGAGGGGGGAGAAGGGGTTACAGGCCGCAGAGGGGACTTTCAAAACAGTCACAGCGTCTGCCTGAGATGAGCAGAAAAGCCACATATAAGGGGAGCCTGTGTAGCTATTACACAATTAACCTCAGGAAGTAGAAAAAGAAGCGTTCTGTTTTGTTAAAAGAGATGTAGCACATTTCACTGTGAACTGTGGGTTTAGTAAAATGTGTCATGGTTTCCTGCTCTCCAAGCCCTTTCTAAAGACATTAAAAACCAAAGACATGTGATTTGCAGGACATGGGACAGTCAGCGAACATTAATAAAAAACTTTTACTTACTTTAATTTCTTAAAGCAGTTTAGCATCAGACTAAATTAACCTTGTACAACTTTTGTAATTGTATTGAAAATACCTTGGTAAAACAACATAAGGCACGCACAGCTGCCCATTTTTAGTAGTCTTTTCCCCTCTCATTTCTTTGTTTATTGTAGTGCCTATTACTACTAGAGATTATAAACAGTGGGTTAGTAGTATTTAATTATGACTATCACTTTCAATACAGTATTTTATTTCAATATTAACCAGCATGTGCTAATTCCCCCATACCATTTGTACTTCTACTTCAGAATCAGACATATTTTATTAATCCCCAAGAGGAAATTTGGTAGTGTCAGTTGCTCTTATACACATAAATGCAGTAAGAAATATCAAATAAAGACATGAATAATAGGTAAGAGCATACAAATGAATGAAGATAAAAATAAATAAATAGAATTAAAAAAAATTAAATAAAATGAAAATGAAGTAGGCAGGTTGCAACATGTAGATTCTTAAAGCAATATCAACTTCCTTATGAGGAAATGTTTGTTTAATTAATTAATCCAAATCTGACATCCAACTAGCTGAGCTGCAGTTTTCATAAAATAAAAACGCAGTGCAGAGAAGCAGAGTTTTAATTGGCTTACTTTATTTGTTATCCACTCCATTGGGAAACACACAAAGTAAATGAGTGTCAGGGTGTTAAGCTAATAAGATTTATGAGAGATGTTATTGCTCTGTTCGTTCAAAATGGGAATCATTTTGCATTGCTACAAAGCAGATGTTACTGTTCTGCATCACCTGTTTAGATGGTAGGGTGTATTCACTGGACATCCCATACTCAATTTGGGTAAATCTGCCATAGGATAAAATAAAAGAGTTACACTTAAGGATAAATGTAAAATTCTGAGCCTCCAATAAAACTAAATTTTCATTTCTGTGCGACTTTACCATCATTTTGAAATTCCATCAAATCTGTACATGATAGAAATTTGTCATGGAGACAAAGATTTTGAAGTCCTTGCTAACAACAAGATCCATTGTCTATGGGATGTTTAACAGATGGATGTGAAATATAACTGATATATTCGAGTGGTCCACCTAGGCCTGTCATGATAATCAATAAATCAATTAACCACATGATAAATAAAAGCATCCTCGGTAAGTTTGCCGGCCTCGATAAATTGACATATGCATGTATCTTTATTTTCCGCCTCTCTTTCTACCAGAGAGGCCAAATGAGAAGATGACTCACTCTGTCCATTTTTCTTAACACCAGGGTGCGTCGGTTCTATAGCGGATTTTGCAGAGTGAGCATCTGTCACTCATGGAATCTTTGGGGGTTAGGCGCGGCCGCTCACACTTACACACTGAGAGAGAGGAAGTGAGCGTTGTGAGGAGTAACGAGGGAAGAAACGCTAATATGAATGATGACATGAAAGCTACGGTTCCTAAGCTGAATGCCACAGCCCCTGTGTGGGAATATTTTGGTTTTTAACAGAATGAACAAGGTGTGAGCCCATGAACACTGATGAGCCGATATGTCGTATTTGGTTAAAAGTAGTGGCGACAAAGACGGGGAAAGTGCAGCGGAGCCTTTGTCCTGACAGTCAGTGTTTACTAAGGCGTTTGGTCGGCAAAGGAAATATAAATAAAGCAGCACAAAATGGCGTGCGCTCACAGACAGTGTCGTTCACTACATTGCAAAAGAAATGCAGCCCTTCAATGTCAGTGAAATGCCAGCATTTCGGGAAAAGTTACAAACATCTGACAGACAGTAAGAATTGAGTGGGAGAAAGTATACGTCACAAACAATTCCGAACTGTATAAACTCCATTTCATTTATTGTTTTTTATTGTTGTGTGTGTTTCTATTGGAATGTTCTTTTTTTTTTTACAGAGATAGGGTCTATTTTTTATTGTTTTTGATTAGTATAATGATTTTTATTTACATGCATGCATTTCATTTTCATTGTTTTTTTTTTCTTCTTTTTTGTTTGTTAAATTTATTATATCGTTTGTTTAATTTATCTTATTTAAAAGATCTTGGCCTTCAAATTACAATTAAATACTCTTTAGAAATTAAAGTTTATTGCTTTTGATATGGTGTACTCACTTTATTATGACATATATTATAAATACATCAATGAAAAAATAACGTTTCAAAATAATACTGACAATAATATTGTTTATTGGCAACAACTTTTTTGGACAATTATCATCCAGCAAAATTTGGTATTATGACAGGCCACCCAAATACTGTTTGTGTGTGGAAGCCTGCATTATTAGATCATTGTTTTTCAAAGAAAGAGTTATGAATCAAAAGCAAGTTATCCTGTAGCATCCACCCCTAATTCTAGCCAGACTTGTTTGGTCATGCCCTGGCAATCCTGTTAAACTCTCTCATCCTCTGAGGCAGTAACATTTCTCCTCATGTGTGTCTTTGACCTTCAGGTGGGAAACGCCATCAAGTCGTCATTGCATGGCGCCGCACTGAAGAGCAACAACAAGGAGGGTGCACGAAGCATCCAGGTGGAGATCACACCCACCTCCTCAAGGATCTCCAGAAATGCTGTCACATCTCTGTCTATCAGGGGCCACCGCTGGAAAAGACACGGTGAGACTTAAACATCATTAGATGCGAGAACACGACTGGAGATAAGTTAACATGAAATAAGGCAACGATTTTTCCTCTAGCATAGCTCAGTGACTGAAGAAGCATAGAGTAAGAGATTGAGATGCCTCCGTGGTTCACTAGTCTGATCATTTCATGTCAGCTGCTGTTTACTCGGTCATTGCCATCATGATTGAGTCCTGAAGATCGTAGGGTACCCATCCTCTCCTTTTAGAGCGTCATTACAGTCATGATTTCCTGGATGAACTATGACAGGTGGGTGTCACAGTTTGAGAGACAGGGAGATTCAGCAGCGTGCATTAAACTACCACGACAGGTAGGGTTGAAATTACAGAAAATCTTTTCAGAGGAACATCGAGATGAAAGAGGAACAGATCTTTCATTAAAGTCAGTGATAACAGATTGTACTTTAGGATGAAAGCAAAGCTGTCTTAATTGCAGAGGGCAGATAAGGCAGATAAATTACAGCTTTCACTTTGTTTAATGAGTAGGTTTCATTTTCAGCTAAATGATTCTTCCTCACTGCCACCAGTTTTATCGATGCTTAAATGTTTTGTTTAGGGCAGACGGAAAATATTGTCAAATTGTATTTAATGAGAAGTAGGGCTGGGCATTACATTAAATATGGTATTGAAGACAAAGTAAAGTATTTTAAACAAGACTCTACAAACATGTGAGACTATATTGTTTATCTTGATTTAGTTTAAGTTGATGTTAAATATATCACGTCTACTGCTTGATGAAAGGTTTGGTAAAATGTGAATTTCTATTAGTAACATACGTAAAGATAATTTTGAATTACTAAGCTTAATGGAGCATTAACATTATATTTTGCTTATTTTAGTTAAAAGAGGGGCATTTATGTAATGAGAAAATTAAATGTATTTTTTTTTGTAATATAGAATGAGTTGCCTGTTTGATAATATGGCTGCAAACGTAGAAGTAATGGACACTATTGGATCATTTTTGTTGAAAATTAAAAGGACTTGAGATTATATAGTGGTCTTCTTTGACTGTTCAAAGCAGCTTTTACACCACAGGTCACAAACACCCATTTATTCTCACATTCACTCACTCAAACCTGCAATCTTCTGATTACCAACAATGTGCACTCTCAAAATAAGCCACAGAAACCCCAAAAATTAACCATGCATGCTGTTGAAATTATGAAAATACAAAGGCAACGCTTTGAAAGGGGATTGAAGAAGTAAGGAGACAACTTCGCTCATCCATTTCTATGAATATTACCAACCGAGCTGTACAAGTCAGTTTTTTTTTTAATTTAAAAAGCGGCTGCAGTTTATATACCAAATCAATCTACTTCTGCTAGTGTTCTTAAAGGTTTGCCCCCTACATTGTAAATATATGTAAATGGAAGTATTGCTGCTCAGAGCCTGACATTCAGTAATTATCTCTGATGCAACAGAAAGCTGGTAAATTGTGATATCGATAAATCGTCCACAGTGTTAATTTGCTTGAGAAGACTCTTCAGTGAAAGACAGCAAGTGGCTGTAGCAGTGCGGCTCTCGCAGGCTGTCAGTCTGCTCCCCAGAACAGTCCTTGCCTGCAGGCTGAGAGCACTCAGAGCTCAGTTTCAGAAAAGTAGGCAGGAGAAGCACAAGCCACAAAGGCGTAAGCTGACGGTACCAAAAGAGCAAAATTGTTGCACAGAAACTGCACATCATGGACTTCGATGAATGCAGAGTAAACCATCATGCAGTAAGGCAGTTAAAAGCTCTTTTCCTCTGAGAGACTAAATAAACAAGGATGCTGCTTATGTCCAAGTACAAGTTATATTTTGGATTTTACTGTAGTTCAAAAAAGACAACATTGTCCATTTTTTATAACTCAGTCACCATTCATGTGCCAAAGAGACGCCTTATGTTTCTGCACTAATCATAACGTGTGTGGCTGCAGGTTTTGAATTAATGCAATGTTAAGAAATATCAATATTGGGCGTCAAAGATTCTTTAAATTTCTATAACGTCAAATTTCTTCAGTATGGTGATTTGTGCTACATTCAAATCAAAGTTTACAGCTGTTGTGTTGTGACAACCATTTGAGATTTAATTCCAGGAAAAATAGTGGATTTTTGATTGGTGGTGAAATTAAGATGAAAATTACTTTTATATTACTTTGTATTAAGAAATCATTTTGCCCAGCTCCAATGTGTAGGGTCAGAGAAAGCTTGGTATTGTTTGTTTTTGTCTCCATGTAGCATGTTTTTGACCATATGTTATGTTGTGAAATTATGATTTCTGTCTTTTTATTTTTCTGCCATCACATTGATAACCTCTGTCTGTCCTGTGTCACTGTGGTCGTGTGTGCCTGTGCACACGACCGTCTTTTTTTTGTTTTTCATGTATGTGTGCATGAAACATGTCTTGTCTGTCTATCTGTGTGTCTGTTTCCATGTACATGCCCCCACTCCCCCCCAACGCTCCCCCCCTACCAGAGTCCCAGGAGGTGAGTGTAGAAATTGATGCCGCGCAGGGGGGCGTGGCCATCCCCGAGATCAGTGTGACAGGCGTGAGCGGCGAGCGAATGGCCAACGGAGACTCCATGCGGCTGCGCCCTGAGAGCGACATGTCAGGCGTTGCCTCCGAGGTCAGCGGTCACGACTCCAGCACGCGGAGTCAGGAGGTCAGGAGGCAGAAGTCTGTGAGGCGGATGGTGGAGAACGAGGGTTCTGGGTCAGCCTCCACAGGGAGGAGCCAGTACTAAGGTCCCCTCTTTCCCCCCCTGCCCCACTCCCGGGGTAACCTAGGTAACCATTTGTGGGGGCGTGGTCTGAGAAGCTGCATGATGACTTCCCCCTCACCTTTTTTTGCGCTGGGCTCCACCAACCTCTCTTGGCCTAATTGCACTTTTCCTCTCATCTGCCTTTCAAGCGTCATTCATTTTTTCACTCTCTCCTTTGTGGCTGAAGCTTTTTCACTAAGATCTCTTGCTGAAGGTCCCTAAAATTCTGTTAATTAATTTATAATCTAACTAAATAACAGATTAATAATCAATTAAACATGCAGAATGATGAAATGTACTTGACTGAATCATTAAGTCCTATCAAACATCATAAACAAAAACCACACAGGAAACACTGATCAGACATAACATTGTGACTGCCTGTGCAATCTAATACAACTGATCAACCATAAATTTGACCTCTGTCATATAAAGCTTACATTTTTCACTGTCAAGAGCTGAATGCTGATAATGTTACTTCTTTCTTTTACTAGCAGTGCTGTACGGCAGCATTATTGTGTACCTAAAGCCGTGTTCCTACAACACTCGTGTTTTCATACTGCGGAAACTTGCGTGACAGTGTATTGTTTTTAAAGCGACTCTGGCCTGAAGATCCCACTTACACTCTCTGTGCCTGTACTGTTGCTCTGTATAATACAGGCCTATGCTGTGAACAAGGACAGTGATAGTCAGTCACTTGCTATGTTTGCAATTCTGCTTTTGTCAAAAAATGAATGACTGCATTTACAAAAAAGTTGGCCAGTTGAGTAAAACACCTAAAAAAACAGAGAATGATGAATAGTTTATAACTTAAGCAACGTGTTACCTCAGTCACACTGCATTTGAGTTTTGTAAGGAAAAGAAGTGATCTCCAGAGTGATCGGTCTAATATCCCTCTTGGAACTGATGCACATATTTCTGTGATTCCAATGAGGTCAGCAGTAAGAGTAAGAGTAAACAACATCCAGACACGATTTTGTTCTGCAGGCCTCCTATGATTTATTATAGACAATGATACATCCTGGAATAACACTGGTTGATCTTTTTAGTCTTAGTTAAACAAAAGAATTTGAAGGTCACATATTTACTCCTATTCAACAAGTTTAAGCTGATCTAAGACACCCTCAAAGCATGATTCCTAGAGGTTTCTGGCCCAGACATTTACTCAAATATTGGAGTTTGACATGCCAGTAAACCCACCCAATTCAGCTTTACATAATACAGGCTGTTTATGTATAATAAGCTGTGCTTGCCATGTTACTATCAAGAAGTGGATGTGGCACCAGCTTTTAACACTGTGCTGTAATGTTTATGATAGTTGCACAGATGTGCCAAGATGTGTCTGTAGCCCCTGAAATGGGATCTGGGCTGAACAAACTCCTGGTTGAGGGAATTGTTCCACTGGGGGTGGTAGGATCAACACGTCATTGGCCCTGTCAACCAAAAAAAAAAACATAAAGGTGGAATAACCAATGTATATATTAGCCTCCGATTGCATAGATGGTCATAATGTTATGGCTGAATGGTGTTAAAGCAGCTACACAAACGTGTCACACACTTCAGATTTAAGAACGCCCAGAGCAATGTCCAGCTTTGCATAATTTAGTCACAAGTCCAATAGGGAAAAGGCATGATGACCTTCAGTAATTAATCATAAAACCTACACATACTCCTAAGCTGCATAATGATTGAAAAGCTAAATGTTATTTCGGGTCTTGCTCATCGTTTTTTGCTCAGTGCACTCAGTACGCCTCGGCTTGGTTACCTCTAGGTTGCAGCTTCGAACAGATGACTTCCTTCTGACATGTAGCTAGAAGTACAAACAGATCTGCAGGTCTTAATTTTAATTATTCTCAGTTTTTATGTTGATGACTCCTCGCTGTTCCAAAACACCCCTAATCCAGAATGACTGATTTTATCAGGACCTGCCTATCTGTGAGTGTGCCAGTTTTCAGGTGTTCTCTTCCCGTCGTAGCAGATCAGAAGTGTGTGTGTAGGTATTTGACTCCAACAGGTAGATGCATGCTTTGAAGAAAACAGTTAAGATTGTGTAGTTATGTGTGTTTTAGAGATTTGAAACGTACATAGAAATTATATTTCTCTACCTTTGTTCCTCCTCTACCTTTTTCCTCTGTGGGTTTTCCCGGGCTTCTTTGTCCTCTCCTGCCTTTTGGGACAAACATGCACTCCTCTCACAGTAAACCACTGACTGTTGTCTCACACTGCTGGTTAATCTAACCTGTGTGCTACTGGTCTAGAAAAAAAAGCACTGTTACGGTGTGAGGTGCAACTGTTAGGTTAAGCTGCAGTGTGCCGGCGCCTCCTGCTGGACAGTGTTGGGACTCTTCTGTCATTCAGCTTTGCACAAACTCACAGTTCAAGCTTTTCATTTAACACATTGTATTCTGTGCAGTTTCTCAACTGGTAGGTAATTATCTACCAGGAGAGTGCACTTCCCTCTTATTTATTCCTTTTTTTAAAATGCATTAAGTGTTTCTTCATGAGATATTGTACCTGAAACAATAACAGACGAATATGTTTCATGCCAAAACAAATACCATTAGTCATCTAAAATGTTAAAATTGAATATTTCCATTTTTATTTTCTAGTTCGTGCCTACTGTTGGCTGCCCAGGTTAAATTCTTTCATATTATGTCCATTTTAACAGGATTTTGATACTTTACATTAACTCAGTGGCCGCAATGAGTAATATAGCAGAATGTATTCCCCAAGACCCCCGTGCCCCTAAATTAACGACTTCACTTAAACATTTTTCATTTTAATATTTTAGTTTAAATGTCCTAAAGCTTTGGTCACAGCTTTTTATACCAAGGCTACACCAGTAGAGAACTACATATCTATATCATGTATTTATTTGATATTAAATTTGGATTATTTTACATTTTTTAATTCATCTCAAATTTTTTTTAAAAAATTGCCTCGACAACATAATGCATTTGTTCATTATACAACTGTACATGACTGACAAACTCAGACATAGGTACAGACACATGTATGTTAACACAACACCCTGTTTGAGAAGCGACAGAATGGAGCAAACAGCTAATCTAGTCCCGCCCCTTCCTTACAAATCAGATCCAGAATCAAAATCACACTTTAATCTTCAATTTGATTGGACAAGAGCAGCTGAATGACAGTTGAGTTCATATTTCCTCCTCATGCGCCTGTTTCTAATTTCCCTCTGTTGTGTCTCTCTCCCTTCTTCCCACAGACGCAGTGGATCTGGGTTCCCCGGATGAGCTGATGGATATCTCAGAGGTGGATGAAGGGGTGTGGCCAGGCGGGGTGGGGCCTGACATGACCCCTCCCACCATCACAGTCAGCAACAGTGTCACCACGTTGAACCTGGGGGCCAAGGCCATGAAGAAGTGTCGGCTTGGCGGGCGCTCCAGCAAGGACAAGGAGAAGGAGGCGGGGCTCCTGATGGCCGGGCGGACCGCCAGCGAGAACGCTGAGCTGTCCGTCAAGCGACTCACGCTCACTTCCAGCCAATCGGTGCCCAAGGCGGGGGCCCTCACCAGCCTGACACGCACTGCCAGCGCCGTCTTCTCCCGCTCCTTTGAGGTCTCCAGTGGCAACGGCCCTCCCAACAACAACCACACGGCCTCTGAAGCCGGCAGCTACTCGTGCAGCCTACAGGAGGACGGGCTGGGGTACTTGAGTCCAGCGCTGAACCACACGCAGCGCTCTCCCAGCATCAGCGTGCACCTTGGCTCCGATCTCTGAACGCCCTTAACCCTCAACCCTGTGACCCTGTAACCTGTGACCTGGAACTCCAAGCCATGCCAACGAAAAAACAAACCACAAACAAACAAGCAAACACTCCTGCCGGTTCCCTCGTCACTTCATTTGATGGTCTTTTATTGTCTGTGCTTCTCCATCCCCACATCCCGAGCTCCTCCCTGTGGTCCTCCTCGCTCCTCCCGCAGAGTCCAATGGGTGTTAGATGTCAGGGTGAGACCACTCTGAGCTTCAGTGATTTTTTAGGGTGCTGCCACTGGGACAAAACTGCACTCCATGTCATGAACTGAGGCACTGAAACTTCTTACTAAAAACTGTGGAAAAGTCTCTTAAAGTATTTGAATTGGCATTTGTTGCCCTGCATGGCTTTTCCATACATCCACCTCGCCCAGGTTTGGTCTGAGGGCGATTGATGTGTGTGTGTGTGTGTGTGAGTGTGAGCAATGCTTGAGTGTGTGTATGTGTTTGAGAACAGTTGTTTTTTAGTATAAAGGCTGCCGATTGATACAATGATCAAAGTATGATTCTTCAACGTGAAACAAGCGTTTTGAACTTACATTCATCCTTTTTACCATAGCAATACAAATCTCTCCTCCTCCTCTTCCATTCTCCTCACCTTTATTTTTACATTAGAAAATCAGCCATCTTCTTTTGAAGAAATTAAGAAAAACAACCACTAAAATAATCAACAGATATGACAAAAATGATTCTTTTATGTTTACAACTGCACAGTATTGTTGTCATGATAAAGCAATATTTGTATCCTTGTTCCCTCTCGCTCCTCTAGCACTTTCCTGAATTGCTGTGTTTCTGATTGCTCAAATGAAATTCCAATTTCTGAAGTGTAAAGAAAAGGATTGATCATCACAAAGATGGGTGTGGAAGATTTGCTAAGTATTGAATTTTGCACTTGAAAGATCGAACGAGATGTGTTCTCAACTTTGGTATTTTCTTATGATGAACAAGAGAGGTTTGACTCTCCACTGTCTTTTTTCCTGTGAGAATTTCTGTAAATGCTCCGTTGCTCTGGTCAAAACTCAGACTGCACCAATTTTCATAACTTGATTCATCTAAGTAAAGATTAAAAAAAAATCTGTAACTTAAATTGTATCCAATTATATGGCAAGAAAGTATCTTCTGATCCAACCATTCTTCCAGCTGTTTGTAGTATCTGGTGATGTGTTTTCTGTGTCCACTGTTGTTCACATCACAACTTAAAAACAGGGTGATATGCTCACACCAAAACATTCAGTTAAACTCAACCCACCAGCTCCATTTAATGTTCTAAATGAAACATTCATGCTTCCCCAACCCTTAAAGCAAAAGTGTTTTCATTGTCAGTGTGTTTTACCCGTCCAGTGTCCATACATGCAGTATCCTGGTTGGACAAATCAATCAAAGTGTGTCTGTATGTAGGTTTACAGAATGTGAATGGGTAAACTCTTGTTGTACATCATACTGTTGTACTGAGGTTGGTTTATTTTGGCCTTTTCATGTCTGAACATAACTCACTGCAACAACTTTTGGGAATAAAGTGTTTCTATATTTCAAAGATGTGTTTCATTATGTCTTCTTCCTACCAACGCTGGCAATGCAAGGTTTGTTTTGCCAAAGGCTCACATGAAATGTCTCAAGGCACAACATATTCATACCTATGCAAAAAGCCTCTTTAATACATAATGTAGTACTGCATCGGTCTGTAAATTTTATTTTGATACCAAACTGCTCCAGTATGTAAGATTTGCCAAAGAAATAATGCACTGATAATTCCCTTTTTCCATGTATGCTGTCAACTGTAAAAGACTGCATTCCCTTAGAGGCTAGTACGGATTTTAAAGGACCAGAAAATGCATAAGAATATTGAAACTAGGGCTTTCACTTTAGTGCATTAATTAGATTAATTAATTACAATGCAAATTAGTGTGTTATAAAAATTAATCGCGATTAATCATAGCACACAAACATTTTGATATTGGCCAGCTGGAGGACCCGTACATGGCAGTGGCACGTCACTTCACACATGTGTCTCTAGTCAAACCAAACAAAGCCCAGGTGACAACAGGAAAGGCATATTTAAGACTTAGTCTTATTTTGTTTTTGAATTTATTTATCTATATTTGTACCACATTCCTTAATAATGCATCAGGCCTCATTGGTTTACTGGATGTCCTTGACCTTTTGCTTATTTTGAATTTGATTTCTGAAACACACTTGAAGTGTAATTTGAGTTGCCTGATTGAGCTTAGAACTTTCTGGACAAGTTGCCCTGACTTTGGTTTTATTTAGTCACCAATAAAAATGTGGATTTACAAATCTTCACTTCTTAGTGTATTCATTTGATTAGTCATGCACTACAATTTTATAATATCCTAGAATTCAAATTCTTTATTTGGGTACTTTAAGCAGATATGAGATTAAAATTAATTAGATTAATAAATTATTAATCAGGTAATTAATTCTATTAATTTTTTTAATCGTCTGACAGCACATATTGAAATTAATGCACCTTAAGTACAGATGGAGTAAGTTACAAATGCACTAATTAGTTTGCATTGGTAGAAGTTGTAGATGTGTAAAATCTGCCATACCGTTTGAGAAACAGCTCCAAACCTTCAAGTAATCTATGTAATTGTAGCTGGTTACAAACATAATTTACTGCTGTTGATCCAAATAAAGTGCAATTAAGCATTATTATTTATATATGTACACACTGGTACTTTAGCTGTATAGTGACAGATCATGAGTTTAGTTTGTCAGAACATTTAAAAAAGGGGAAAAGAAAGTGTGTTACGTTTATTTGGCATGTTATATTTCAAAATGAGAAAGGCACAAAGTACTTTACAAAATATTACCATAGCTGTCAATTGGAAATGAACACATCTGAGTTAGTACCGCTGTTTCAATTCCCTACATTAATTACAAGCCACTGCATGCAGACATCAGAGCGTTAATACACATTACACAGTTGACTATATCAATAGGTTAGGCAAGATGTATAACAATGAAGTAAAATAAACAAATGTAAAAACGTGTTTATAATCACAGTGCACAGCCACAAGCTCCAGAGTTTGAAGAGAGTTCAACTGGAAAAATATCAGGGTTTTTTTTAAACTCCTAAGATTAGGAAGAAATTGGTACACAACAGCTGTGCTGGTGGTCATGTGGACACATTTTGACACGCACATATTCTGGTCTTTCCCAAACTTAAAAGGATATTGGGATGAAATATGGTAAAGTTGACATAAAAAATCAAGGATACAAAGAAAAGATGAGTACCTTGTTGAAATACTACTATCAGAAAGTAAAAAAGTAATCACCAGATTGTGGTATAAAGTGGAACAATTTGAAGAAAAGTTGGAAAATTGACTGGTTTTAGGAGGACAGAATAGGACATCAGCACTGACAGTTCAACAGTAAGGACATTGATATAAGGAGGCTTGATGAATGGAGTGAATCTGTTTTGACCTGAAACTGTAACTGTTGAAGAAAAGAAATAAAAAATGAAAAAGAGTATTAAAAAGGTGTTTTATACAGCACAACACTATCTTATATAGCACTACATTATAGTGAATGTTCTTTCTTTCTTTCTTTCTTTCTACCTGAATAGTCACTTATAAAGAATGCTGTAATGTATATTTCTTTTAGTTAGGCTAAAAAGAAGCCAGAAGGCTCATCTCTGCCTTGCCTGATGAAATGTGTGAGGCCTAAAGATGTGAGGCAAAGGTAACATATTAAGCTAAATGGAGAAAAAAGACAGATAACCTGGCAAAAACTCAAGTAAAAATGGATTTTAAAGATGTAATTTCTCCGTTTATTTTCTACTGGATCATCTGTGAAACAACTACCTTGAGGTGAAAAGCTGCACCTTGTTGCTTTCAGAAAAGTGAATATACAGTGCCCTTCTGCAGTCATAACGTAGTTTTTTTTATATTTAATCATTTTTTTATTGTATGTATTTTTGCACTGTAACTAATTGTCATTTTTTTATGACTTTAAAATGCCCAACTAGAGAAAGACATTGCATATCTGCCCAGGATATAAATGATGTCGCGTGTCACTATAAAAAATAAACAAATATATATGTGTGTAGTGTGTACACATTAAAAAGGGTTTATTTTATTATTTCTTGTGTTTCTTTTTGGTCGGGAATTTGACACATCTTATTTAAATGTGAATATCTGTGTTTTGAGTGGTTTGTTTTTTATTTTGTTATCAGTGTCGTCTGGAAATGCTGATTAGATTTTGATTCCCACGAAAGTATGTTGTCAAATAACAAAATGATAATTTAAAAAAGGACATAACATGGATATTACGCAGTTTATCATCCGACCACGGGGTGGCGGACTAAACCGGAAACACAACCCCGAAGCCCTTGTAACCCTACGTCACTTCCTCCTCCTTCCTCGTCCTTGGCGCAGCGACAGCGACACCTCCATCCTCGTTTGTCGGGATACAAACATGGCTAAACTGAGCAAAGAGACCAAGCAGCGCCTCCAGCAGCTGTTCCAGTGTGGACAGTTTGTCATCCGGTGGGGCTTCATCCCCACCGTGCTGTATCTCGGTCAGTATCTGAAAACAAAGAGTTAAAGACGCTCTGCTAGCGTTAGCCTGCTAGCTAGGCACAAGCGTTAGCATCAACATGTTGGTTAGCTTTAGAGAAGCAAGGTGACATCATATGGTTTAAGTGGATAGGAGTTTTTCTCGTGAACTTTACTCCTGTTTTTTGGCCTTTACGTCACTCTTCTATTAGCCTTGATTGGATTCAGTGGTTAATAGTTAAGTCCCTCGTTGCTGAAGTGAAGAGTGCTGTCGCCTTGTTTGCTAGTCTCATGTTCTGGTTTGTTGTTAAAGTTACACAAAGTAAACGACAACGAATGATATGTCTGATTAGCCAAACCGAGGCACTTTCTGCAGTGATATTTTTTGATACCCACGTGTTCAGAATGACACAATCCACGTGACTTCATTAAGAGTCTAATGTAAAGGTGCTGCTAAGAGTAACATAGCAGATGAATGAACATCACAGCTTCATTCATTATCATTTATCTTAAGATCTTATGCTTAGATTGTTGTAATCCAATTTAATACTATTTCAACTAGATCTTGCTACATCAATCAACACTAGTTTTATATAATTTATGATCACCGTTGCCTCTGTCAGGAATGTTATGTTTTGCCTGCGTTTGTTTGTATGTTTGTTTGCACAAAAACTACTGGACAGATTTTGCTGAAAAATATAGGAGATGTTGATGATGGCCCAACTAAGACATTATTACATTTTGGTGGTGATCCAGATAACTGCCACTGGCGAACAATTGTTTTTGCCCAATAACTTACTCACTAATAATCATACCAACATGGTGTTTGTTTGATGACAACTTTATCTTGCTACTATTGCTTTTAGATATAACAGCAGTATGTAAGCCAGCTTGGCAAAGGTTTGTTATCTGGCTATCAGAAAGACAAACACTGGCAAAGTGATAACCTCTCTGATGGAGGTAATAGGCGTGAGTGGTTTTTCCAGTTAACACTCTTTCTACTGAGCTGAAGGCCTGGTGTCCATGTTTCCTCTTACACTAATCAGTGTTAATAATTTCAATTATTTTATTGTTTTCCAAGCAAACATCTCACTTGAAATACACAGGTACATAAATACCTGTGACAAAAAAATGAGGTTCCAGCAAGGCTTTTGATAAGCTCAAGCAACCAGCCAAACTCACTCAGTTACAGCCTTTGTTTTTGACCAAACCTTTATCCGTGTGGACATGAATAATACTGTAAGGACTTTGTTCACCTCTATTTTCTCATGCCTCAATGCTGAAAAAAATGCCATTTCATCGTTAAGCTCATTAGTACTGATCTATTGAGATTACATTTCCTGTTAAAAGTCTAAATATCTGCATTTCTTACTATGTTTTAGGTTATGTTCCAACTTTAATGAAAGCGTTATATGAAAAATGAATTGGCTCCTTATTTGTTTTTGTTCTTTAGAAAATCTTTTAAAAAGTGAAGTAACTTAACATATAAGTAATTGTTTCTAGCACAAAATAAGGTTTAAATTAAAAAAAATCTCAAAGATATGTCTAGATTTTAAAAAAATTAAGACTTTGCTTACATTGTTATAAACAGCACTATAAAGCATCTATGAAAAAAGATGAGACTCTCTGTCAAATGTGCACAGTGGTGATTTGAACCATTTGGACTAAATATCATGTGGAGACAGCGGAGACCTGCTAGATCCTTTTCCCAAATTCTAAAAATAATACATGTCAGTTGAAAGCCCTACCATTACTCTATTCGCTAAAATTTATGGCAACACACTTATATTTGAGACTGGGATCCACATTCAAGATTTCCTGCTGCTTAACAGAAGGTTTTTTCTTGCCACCAGGATGGAGGGATTAATGATTGGCTATATGGATTCATGTTGGGTGTTGGATGTATATATTTGTATATATATGTATATGTGGATCTTGATATGTATATATGTATCTATGCATATGTGTATCCATAAAATGAAGAGCTTTATGCTCTATTGTAAAGTGTCTTGAGATAACACTTGTTATGAATTGGTGCTATACGAATAAAGATTGATTGATTATTTTTTTTTATGTGGCAATTCTTTGTTCCCTGCACATTTAAATGAGCAAGAAATTACCCAACATGCCTTTCCCCAAGCTTTTTTGTCTTGCTAAGATTTCAGTCGTTGTCTGAGTTTGTTAACATTAGATGGAGGTTTTAAAGCTCTGATGTGTTGACAGCTTAACAATGTAGTGAATCCATGCTGGTGTTGATGTGTCTGCAATCAGGGCAGCACAGACGCATTAACATGTCGTCAGTACTTGTTGATTTTGGCCCCTTGTGCAAATGTTGGTCATAAGTAAATGATGTGAAATGAACATTCATCAGTTTCAGATATTTATCTGTCATGTCAATTTAAGGCTGCAAATTGAGATTTAGAAAATAACTCAGACTGAAAGCTTCTCATCTGTTTACATGGTGAAATAGAGAATATGTGCATTTGCTTAGAATAATATTTAAATAAGTAATCAGAAGTATTGGTGTTGACAGCTAGCTTAATTGTTTGAATCGTCAGTATTAGCCACAGTGTAAACAGTTGCTGTGTCGCTCTCTGTATCCAATTGTGAAAACAAACTGTGCTCCTAATTAGCACCTCTCATCAAAACATAATTCTCTGTAAGTCGCAGAGATCTCTCTGTTTGGTCTCCTGTGAGGAATTGAGGATGCAGCTGTTTTTATAAACCAGTCTGTCTTGCAGTACTTCTGACAGAATGATTATTAAACCCATCCTGCAGATACTTGTGTTTATGTGTATTTCACTGATCTGACACGTCCAGGACATGCCTTTGTGGTGTTTGAATTTTGGGGCTGTGATTTGCAACAGAAATGTGGAAGTTAAGACTGAAGAGTTAAGTCACAGCCGGTGGAATTGCCTTCTTGCGGTGAACATTTTCTGACTTAAGCATTTTGGAAAAACCAACAGTGACATCACATTTTCATCCTTTTTTTGAGAATCTACTTTCTCCTGAAACCCTTCCACCTTTTTATATGTTGGATTTTCTCAAATTGCACATCATTTGTTGTGCTTTTGACTCCACAAACTTTGAATAAGTTTAGTAAGATAGATAATATAAACTAAGAATAAATGAACTATGAATGAAAGTGGTGGTTGTGATGTAAGCTTGTGGCTAAAATAAACCAGCAAATGCTTAAGGTGGCTCTTACCAACACATTATGGAATTTGTAGCAAACCCAAAAACAAAGAAATTCTTTGCAAACTGCTGGTGAATGACTAGAAAAGCAGCAGCTCTCGGGTGATAATCATCCACAGTTGCTGGGTTTTCATTGAGTAACTAACTGACAGATGACTCAGTGGCGACTCTTCGACGGTTACTTTTTATGTTTATGTTAAGCAATTCTTTACCGCGGACTAATGAGTGTAAGGCCTAGTTTATAGAGCTCATTTACCCTGCTTGAAGTTGATGTGATATTTTCCCCCTCAATTTTTCACCATTGAACATTTCTTGGTACTCCTTAAAAGTCTATTCAAATGCATTAAATCATCTTTTACTTTATTTTATTCTCCAGGTTTCAAACGAGGAGCAGATCCAGGGATGCCTGAACCCACTGTCTTAAGGTGAGGACTCCTTTTAGATTTAAGTTGCTTTCTCTTGTTGGCTTTGGTCGAGGCAGACTTGAGTCTTGTTTTCAAGTCAGTGCTGTTTGTTGTTGCAGATGTCAATGCTGCCAAACAAACCCTTGTGTGTACGGAAAGGGGAAGGAGTCTCAGACAAGCTTTTATTTGAACTTTGGTACAGTTAATTTGTAGTGAGAACATGAACTGACATATTCAAACTTACTGCTGGCACTGAGCTGTTTAAGTAAAAAAAACTTATAAGGCTGCTGGTTCAGTAAGAAATGTTACAAAAGTAACAATTAACCAGTATTCCCCACACCGAAACGCTATGGGGATGAAAATCAGGAACAGTATTCCAGTTTAAAATCAGTAACAACTGGCTCAAGGGATCCATATCAATACTTATTTGCTTCATGTTTCCCTTTTCAATTCTTCCCACTTCGTCCTACATGACTTAACAAACCAAGAGTCGCGTTTCCATCAGAGGCAGTCAGCAAAAACAACAAAGAAGTCAAAGAAGTGATAATGGCAGGCACGACATTGGTGTCGGTGCATTTTTTAAACAAGAGTGTGAACACCTGATACACAACCTGCAAACATATCAGTCTGTGCAACACAGCATTAAATATCAGGAGTGGCATTTTTTACTCTGGTGTAGGCTTACTGTTATGCAATGTACAAAGCTAAAACTGGACAATTAGCAGAAAATAGCCAGAAGTTGTTTATGATGAGAGACAGTCAGTACAACCTTATACCCCTTTCAGACTGACTAAAAAACCTGCTTAAACTCAGTAGCATCGACTCCTGTCAGCAGTTTGAAAGGATTTAATCTGACCCTGCATAACATCGCACCCATCCCCTCTCTGTCTTTTACTTACATGACTCTAATGCTGCGTTCACACCGCAAGCCACCCAGCTACCAAAAACGCGTCGCCCACTGACGTACCGTCGCGCATCCATAAATACCTCTCTTTGGTCACCGTTGCTGTCGGCCGTCGCTCGGTGATGTCACGTCCGCTCGAGTTTCACCGCGATCATATCATATATACCATATAATATGATGTTTTAGCGGACATTATTCCAGCTGTATCCTTTTCACTCACTTATCAAACACAAAACTCTGCAGCTGATGCCCTGCAGCAGCATTATCTGTGAGTTTCCCACGGTTCGTCTAGGCGGAACTAATGTCCTCACTGACATTAGTTCCGTGTTTCCCACACGGACATGGATTGTTACTCTGTAGTCCGGATGAACTACTGTCTGTGGAGGATACCGTCACACGTGCACACACCTGCTGATTGATCAACTTTTGTAACTCTGACATCGCGCGATGAGTGAAGTGATCGTCGTGTACGCGGCTGTCGCATCGCGGGAGTGTTAGCCCCGCCCCATTAAGGCTGTACATTGACTTTGAATGGAGAGTGATCGCCGAGGTAGTACAAGTAGTGTCCGGTGTGAATGCACCTTTAGCCATCTCAGCAACAAGTTCCGTCCCTCTTTGTATCATCAGCGCCAAGTTGGTATATTTTTAAAGAGAGACAAAAGAACAAAGTACAGAAAACTGTGTCCATGTCTTCCATGCTCCTTTTTCGTATTTACACGGATGTGTTTCGTCGTGCTGATGATGTCATCACCGTGATGACATTTGGTGCGTTCCAGTTGTAGTCAGACGTCGGAATTTCTGAGTTTTGAGTAATGAACTTTAACTACATTTCTTTTTTATGTATTTTTTGGACATTTTGTGCCTTTATTAACAAGAAGGAGGCAGTGGATAGGCTTGTGAAAGGGCATAAGAGAGTAGGGGAAGACACTCTGCAAACTGGTCACAGGCTGAATTCGAACCCAGACCGGCAGAAGCACGTACATGGGACATGCATGGTTGCTAACCACTCTGCCAAACAAGAACCCTTAAGGTATACATTTCCAAGGGATGTAAACAACACATCAGTGTAGGGCTGTAATCAACCAAAGAAATAGTTGGTCGACTAAAACACAGCAATTGTCGACCAAAAATCGACCAATGACCCCCCACCCCCCGCCGTGTTTCTCCCCTGTGTGCGCCTCTTTCCCTCCTTTTTTTTCTCTCAACACAAGACTCTTTCCTTTCCAGTCTTCATCAATGAAATGGACAGTCACTTTCATATAGGACTCCATTCGAAGACACGTACACATCTGTTATCTTTTTCTATTAACTCGGAAGCTTTCTCTTTTTTACTCCCTCTTATTTTGCCGTTAGTGCATGCGTAATTGTCTGGTGCGCTGACACTGAATTTCCAGGTATCAATGTTTCTCTTGGCCTTCCAAGACACCAGTGGGCCTCATACCCTCAGAAATAAATGGTCAATTCCTTCTGTGATGTTGTTTTTGCATTTGGGTGTTTATATGAGGCATAAAATCCAGCGCGGACTGGGTGAGGGATACCGCTGTTGCAGCGGGCAGGTGCCTATGCAGTTATAAAACGAATGAACGATTATTAGACTAGAATATTGAAATGTTCTTAAATAAAAATAGTGAAGTGAACGATAAATACATTAAAAATGGTGTTCTGAGACATGATGGGGGTGCTCAGAAAATACCCCCATTTCACTTGATACGTTTCTCCTGATGAAATGAACTGCAGGGGAAAAAAAATAAATTGACACATTTGGTCGACCAATCAGAATTTTGGTCAACTGAGCACGCATCGACCAATTAGTCGACCAGTCGACTTGGACTTTACAGCCCTACATCAGTGTTGTTCCTATTTTTTTTCTATGATAGTTATGTTTTTGTTGAAGGACAGGCTTTAATAAGCTTATGCTTCTGCATTAATGCTTTTGGTCACCTTGAAAACTTTGAATTTTTACTTTGATCTAAGTTTTTTTAATGCAACTTTACCAAAACAAATTTAATTCATTCATTAAAGGTGTAGTCAGCGATCTTCTAATCCTCTAATCAAATGCAGTATTTGTGAAATTCACCGTATGTCTCCTCTCCATCCACAAGATGTCACTACTGACAGCATGTTGAAAAAAAATCCGGTCTCAATACACAGCCTTGACTCAGAATTTCAGCCGGTAAATACTGTGGCTTGGACCGAGTTACCAAAACAAGTAAACCCCCCCCACGTCCAGGGGGCGATCATACTCATGCGCAGATCAGACAGAGGGGGGAGGGGGAGTCGTAGGTTGCGTAGCGTGCGCAGTTAGCGTAAGAGAGAGATACAATAGTTGCGGTAGCAATGGCTGAAAACAGCCCAAAAGAAAGAGGTCAGAGGAGTGAAAAGTGGAAAAGAAGGGCTATGACCAAAAGAGCAAAGACCCGGATCAACACTGGTGTTGCTTTCTGACGGTGGAGGGAACTCCGCCAATTGAAAGACCTGAAAACGGACGCGGATGTCGCCGTCCATCTGCTGGATAGGTAAGCTAAGCAACATTAGCTTCGTGGTGCTTCACATAACAGTAGCAGCCGTCAGGCATTCATCTTATTGTCTAATCTGCCAAAATGTACTGTTGTTTGTGATGTTTTCAATATTGGCAGTCGAGTTGTCTGACCAGTCGGGGTTTCCTTAGCTACGTCAGCTACGCAGTTTCTATGGCCGTTTCCATGACGATGCACGTCCATCAGCTTTCGGGAGGCGGGTCTAAATTCGAATATAAACAAACCCTCCACTCGTCTTCTCCCACATCGCTGACTACACCTTTAATTATCCACACAGAAAATCAACAAGAATTGATCAGAGGGACCAATACAAAATTAACTGTTAGGGAGAATTGATAATGGAATTAGTATCAACAAAATCTTGCCATCTCCCATCCTCTTGGGCACTTTTATATACAGAGCAAACTTGATGTGAACATGCATAAATTAAAACACTGCTTATAGTTCAAAAATTTCTTTCACAATTGTGTCAACATAGACTAACAAACCACGTTGCCTTTCCCTGCAGCCTGTTAGAAAATAGATACATAAATGTTAAAACTTGGATATGCAGCAGCCCCACTTCTACCAATGTCGTGATTTCAGAGGAAACAGCATATTGATGAGAAATGAGACACTGAGTAATAATTTTCTCACCTTGTCACCACAGGGATTTGTCTGCGCTGCACTTCTCGTCAATGTGGAACCGATGATTAACTGTCAAATATTAATGCAGTATGTTTTCAGTAAATATCAGCAAAGGGAAAACAGTAGCTTGTGGTATTTGTTTCAAGGTTGTGGGCGCGTTTCAACTCCTGATTCTTGTTCAGGTTGAAGACAAAGTGAAAGCTGCCAAGATCTGTTCAGAACCTTTTCCTAATGACTCTACATTACTCGATTGCATTTGTTTTTGGAAACATTATTAAAATGTGTGTGAGCTGAGTTCTTTACCTTGCACTTATGTGTTTCCTCTTCTTTTTTCAGCTTGCTTTGGGGCTGAGGAGTGTCTCCATTTGCCATCTGTACATCCCGACACCCCCCTCATTAAGACCATGAGACCCACAGGTGATGGATTTGAAGGACGTGGACGTTATTTCTCACTCATAAGTCCAACACAACTCAGTTTAATACCTGAAACATAAAGGGGGGATGATATTAACAGCTAAATTCACAGTTTACTCATGGAAAGTTTGGGCTGCACGGACAAACAGGGATGGAAATAATCTCCCATGCATCAAGGCTTTGGCTGTAAAACAAAAGCTGGACTCTCAGAAGACTTTTTTTTATTGCTTGTTATTGGGAATGTTTGACATCTGTGTTAGGACAAACCATTCATTCCATGTGATTCCACTTTTTCTTTGTAATTTATTGTTTCAAAAATAAACCCTCAGAGGAAAACTTTATCACCAGAAATGAAACTGATGTGGTGATTTTTCATCTAACCAAACTTAAAAGTGATTTGAGGACATTTTTAGTGGTTGTGAAACAGGCTTTCAATAAGTAAAAACAAAGAAGGCCATCAGCAGGTTGATAACTTCTAGAAAGTGAATTGAGATGTTTGGTTTGCTATCGGGTAAGGCCATTATATGTATTTTTTAATCTATATTTTTATCAACCCCACATGAAGTCGCTTAACCAAGCTTCAGGTTCTATGTGAAAAGTTTTTTCAGAAAAAAAAGACAAATATCGCATTAATGTATATCTGGCAAAAACTGAATCAAAAGCTTTTAACAATGATAAACTGTCGTCCATCAGTTTTGTTTTCACTCAAACATCCGAACAGACAGATTTGAGCAAAGATGCTCTTATTTAAAGAACTTGAAAGAACGTTTGCTATAGACGTCATCATTGTTTTAGGTGGTGTATGTAAACCTGATTTTGATCTCGAGCTGACAGATCTTTGTGCACCCCTGAGATCCTGGTGTCCCTGCTCTACAGGTCCTGGGTTGGGATCAAAGCTATAAATCTTAGGAGTCTTTCTATTTTTACACTTAGTCAGTTCAAATGCAAAATCAAGCTCAAAATATCAAGATGGACACAAGTCAAAACTTGAATGTGTTTAAACCAAAATACTAAAATCAAATGAAAGTTTGACCAAATGTTCTTCAGCATCTTAGTGTTAGTTTTGGATATGCTGCAAAAATTAAAAATTTTAGCTCTTTATTGAACAGATGTAAAATGTTATTTTAATGCTGATAAATGATCTGAAATGATTTCCAAAGCCATTATCCCCAAACTTCTACACTTTGTGTCTGTTGTGAGCACAAAGTCTTCCCTATTCAAGCATCATTCTGTTCCTCTTATTTCAACAAAATAAGATTTTCCAAAAAGTAGTACTGTAATGTTTTTGTAAATTCAGACACACATTTCTCAAAAATAAATTCTATTAAAACTTTGTGTATGACAAATGCTCAAAGGAAAAACACTTTTTTTTTTTTTTACAATGCAGATCTTTTTATTGAAGCATTATTCCAGAAGTTCAAATCAAATAGACAAAAAATAATTTAATGGCAATAAATATTATCGAAATTCATAAAATCAGAAACTACTTCTTTAAAAAGTGTTACAGCTCAAAAAAACTTAACTTATTGTATAGGTCAAGTACTTAAAATTCAGGATTACAACAATCCTGTGTTTTTCCCTCCCTAATAAATATTACTTTCACTTAGGATAAATAGTTTAAATAAGTTTTGCAACAGTGAGCAGTTCTGCCCTGAAGCCTCACACATTAATAACAAGTGCATAAATCCCCCTTAAAAACACCAACAACAGAAGTGTGAAAATTCCCCTGAGGTATTCAGTCCTAAAGCGTGTTGAATGTTTCAGTGTTAACCGGGTAAGTGACCCCGATTGGTGCCTTTATTATTCTGGGCTTTTCTTTTTTCCTGATCAGTCTTTTTCCTCGAAGCAGGAAGTTGCGGAGATGGTACAGGATGCTGTGTGCTCTCAGTCTTCTTTGGAAAGTGTCGGGGCTGTCGATGTCCAGTTGAAGCTGCTCCGTCTGGCTGCTGGTCAGCTCTGTGATGCGTTCAGGATGTTTCATCTGTCAGGCAAAAGTTATACAGATTTTTTTTAGTTATTTGCAAGACATCCTTTAACAACCTAAAGGGATATTAAAACAGTACAGATAATAAATTAAATCAGTCACATTTTATCTTAAAATAAATTACATTTCATATCAAATCTGTTGCAGGACTCAAAGTGACTTGTGTTGAGATGGAAAACTTGAGTCCTTAGAAACCACCAGAATGTTTAAGGGGCTGAAATGAAATCTGCTAAACCTGTCCTCTATAAACTCGTCTGGACTTATTTGTATTTTCTAGTGTTGTATGGCTGATGTTACCAGTGTGCATTTGTATCTCTAATGTACTTCTTAAGCTTTTATCAGCTGATGCTGAAGCTACGCTTATGTTGTACATCTCTGATAAATAGTTTATAAATAAATCTTATGAAATGAAAAAAAATGAAAGAGCCATTCAAAAGCTCTCAGCCTTAATGACAGTAATTGAGATTCTCAGTCTTACGTTTTTTTTGATGAGGCTGCGCAGCCTTTCACAGTTGTCTCTGATCATGTATTTGCTTGGGTACTCCTTATCCACATTCTTGAGAAGAACGCTGTAAACAAATAAGCCTTCAACCAGCGTGCGGAGACAGGCCTCCTGGAGATGGGAAAGATCAGAAAATCACTTTTAGAGCTGAGGATGTCACTGTTAATATCATGCCACCTAATGTTAAAATCTACTCTGTTAAACTAGGGATGGGAATCGAAAAAAACAATTCCAGTTGAGAATCGTTAAAAGCTCCATCAAATATCGATATCAGGAGTCTTTTTGCTAATCAATTCCTTTATCAATTCCTTCCACTGACAGGGTTCAAAAGTGGTCAGAATTGTGGCTTAATTCTTTACAAAGGTGCCTACTGCACAACCTAAAGTGAGCGGAAACACCAGCAACTTGCAGAAGCAGTTATCTAAGCTGTGATGTGTTTGACATTGTTGCCACTAACAATCTAGAGGCCGACATTTGCACAAATGGAAAATCTGCAGGAATCAATAAGGGAGTCATTAAGGAGTTGGATCAATTAGCAGGATTGTTAATAGCTCCGGTAGCAATTAAATCTTATCAAATCCCATCCCTAGTTAAAACAGAATTGCCAATTGAAGTAACTGGAATCTCAAATTCAAAATAAGCTTGATATCTTCCAGTGGACCATTTACTGAAAAACTTCACCACACTAAAACTGAGCATTTTAGCAAAATGAGACTACAAAGTCTGTGGCTTTATTAAACTGAAAGTAAAATAAGGAGCTTAAATGCAAAAGTCCGAACATTAAAACCTTGGTCAGTGTTGATAAGGAGGAGACGTACCTTGCTGAAGTTGGATGACGGGCAGCTCTGTGGGAGTGACGGGACTTTGACGTCCTCCAGGATGTCATAAGTCACCTGGTTTTGAAATTCAGCCTCAAACTAAAGGAGTTTGGAAAGAGGGTCAGAACCAGTCAGTGGGCTCTGACTTGAAACGATGACTCCAAAGAAGCCAAAAAAAAGAAGCCTAACCTCTTTCGAGTGGTTGTCCGTCACACTGAGGATGGCTCCCCAGATCTCAGAGGTGCCCAACGACTCCGGGCTTGCCACCATTTCTTCACCTGAGGGGTCGCCTGAGAGGCTGTCCGTGGGTGAAACTTCAACCGGGGCTCCAAGAGCGCTAAGCAGCAGAGAAGCCAGCAGCAAGTGTGTGTCTGTGTGGGAAAGAAAAACATGAATGAATGAAAAGCGGAAGAGAGGCAGGAAGCATGTGTGTCGCAGGGCTGCAAATCACTTACTGAGCATAGAAGGCATGTTGGCCTGCTGGGAGGAACGTGTCAAGTTTCGATGATGCTCAGGGCAGTCCATGAGGGAAGGAAGGAGTAACCCCGTCTTTTATACTCTCCTGCCATGAGGGATTTCCCAGCACCTTGCTGAAAAAAGGGCCAGGACTAACTTAGTGTCAAACATCCGGTCTCTCCAGAAGTGTGAGGGGGTGGAGGGCAAGAACAAGGTCACTGAGGATGCCCCGATAATGAGGGAATGATATTTTTACCTCCAGGCTACAGGGACTCTGCACGTTTTTCAGATGTAATGTTCAAGAAAGTTTGTAGTCCTTCAACCACAAGTAAATTTTGACAAGTTTCCCTCCACAAAATTGAGTTTCAAGAGAAGAACATCAGATCGAAACTGCAAATTCTAAAGGATGTAGTTATCTAAAATACTTAAAAATAATCAAAGCGGTATTTGTAAGTGTTATGCTAAAACAGCAAGTTTTCTACTCACTTAGTGGAGCACTAAGACTTGTATTTTTTGTAGAAAAAGAAACATGAACAGTGATTTAATGAAAGCAAGGCTTCCCAAACAGTTCAACCTGAGACCCAAATGATAAGTTTCTCCCTAAAGTCAAGATAGAGGGCCAATAAGATACCTGCTACATTTTTATTTAAGGAAATGTGATAAATAAAAACTCAATTATGGATTCTTTGCTGTGGGCCCTCAAACAAAACCTTTCTGAAATGAAATGAAATGAAGCACTTGCATGCTAAACAAAAGCTAAGGGTAAAAGTACTGGTTTAAAATAAAGCAAAGTTTTGGGACAAAGAAGGGAATCAATAACTAGTTAGTGCAATGAGTTACTTTCCACCCGTGAGTACTCTCATAAAAGTCTTCTCCCCAACATTGGCACACTCGTTTGTGCAATGTCAGATGTGCTTTCCTTAACGTTGAAATAATCAACATCTGACAAAAAGTGCCATCCAAGAGACGTATTTTATCTCTGGTGATACATGTGAAGAATTTATAGTATTAAACGACTTAAATTACTGAAGTATATTGTAGTATAGGTAGTTTTTAAAACAAACACAAATAAAAAAATAAGTATATAAACTTTATTATCCTAACAAGTGTCTGTGATTTATGATGGATCCTTTGTAAACTGAACTCAGAGGCTCATATTTTATTTAAAATTTGTTTAAATCAAAAATAAACACAAAAGAATCTATTTCACAGTGTTTTTCACAATGAAGTGATTAACATAATTTACAACAGATATGCTAATGATCAGCTAAGGCTGCGTGCTTGAAACCATCTCCTTGATTTAGATCTCAAATTCCACATCCAACTTACTTATAATAAACCAGGGCTTTTATCTGTGTATTTACCTGTTTTTCCCACTTAACCCACTCTGCTAAAACCACGGTGGTGTCCCCAACACCCACTGGGGTAGTCCTGATGTAATTCCTCTCTACAAGTTCCCTTTTTTTCAAACAGTGGTCAAGGTCCATATAGCGCTTCACTGGTGAAGGGTTTTTAAAGTTTAATGATAATTCAAAGGAGCATTTGGGTTAAAAACCGTCTTCCTCAAAGTTATTTAAGTGTTGTCCGCTTAGTTTCAATATTCATCTTCATGTCCTGTTAGAGTGGAAACAGGCCTTTCTTTTAGGTCACTAAAGTTCAAAACTTCATTGTTGCTTTCAAAATGCTCTGAGTGTGCATTTGTGTTACAGTCAGAATACAAATAACACAAGATGTTATTTTCATACAGAAAACATTTTACTTCAGCAGTAAACAGAGGACATAATTCAACATTTGGATCAACAATTGCTTGTTTTATTGTGATTAATTTCATATTTTGCGAAGATGATGGCTAAAAAACAAATCTCCGTTGTAGTCTTTTTCTTATTTACAGGTGGATCTAAATAAAAAGAGCATTGTTTGCATTTCTTCATCATGCTTCTGTCTTTATAAATGCAGAAGAATTCCCTCTCTCCCTTCCTGAGAGTGTGCCAAACGTGAGCTTCCTGTTCGTGGTAAAAAAGTGAATGGAAATGTCAGATGAGGGTTGAGTGTTGTGATGAAACACTGTGTGTGACAATGAGCACGGACTCTGAAAACACCATCAGACTTCATGTTTTCAGACACAGAGGAGCACAAACATTGGGCTGGGTGGATTGTTTCACATTTTGTGTTTCACATAATACCCAAACATGCAGAAAAATATTGAAGTGTTTTTTTTTCAATATATCCCCTTTGATTAACCAGGACGAGGGGTAGGACGTGTTAACAAAAAGGTACTCAAGTTAAAGTATCACACAATACTGGGTTTTTGCTGATATTGAATATGCCAGTATTTCTTCATGTATCTTTCCAATATTGTAAGCATGAGGTATCTCCATTACTAAAACTGACTGGTTCCTCTCATTGTGGCAGAAGTTGATATGGACTTAAAAAAACATTTCATTCTCTAATAAAAGACACATGTATTTTGGAAAGTGTTAGCAATAATGAGGTGAAGCATTATGCTACATTCATACAATTTATGTGCATTACAGCCAACATAAATAGTTCATGTACGGTGAAAAATATTACCTGTAAACATCTGCAGAGATGTTGATATTGTGATGGTTTTGTTTGTGTTAGTTTTGTATACTAAGTATTTCTGGTGCATCCCCCCTCCCCTCTCCTTTCCACAGGTATGTGTGTGACAGAGAGGAGGGGTCTGCCTGTTTCCACTCAGCTTGTCACCCTGACTAGAAAAGCCTGGTCTTATTCTGTAGAGGTGTGTCTCATCTAACAGTGCTTTTCTTGTGCCCAGAGTTCCTATGTCACCCTTTAGGATTCACTCTTCATGATCAGCCATCTTTGTTTTTGGTCACATACCAGCCTTGTCTGCCTCTGCTTCCTGCTCTTTTTGTGCCGTTTTGTTCATCAAAGCCTGTTTTACCTGGCCACTGGTGTCACCCTCTGCTTTGGGGTCTAATCATTGTCAAAACCTACCAGATATCTGCCATAGTGATATTCCTCTTTATAAGCAAAAATCCACTGATAATGCTGTTATCACCTATTTGTTATAATTTTAATCAAAAAGAAGTAGCACTCAGTGAATCTACTTAAGTAAATTAACTTAAAATATTGCTTTTGTTATGTTAAAGTTATGTTTTGGACACCTGGAAAGCTAATCAGTTTTTTTTATATGATAGTGCAGTATATGATAACATTACACCAAATAATAAGGAATTTTATTTAACGCACTTTACATTTAAAACAAACATAGCAAGAGTGGCAAGAGAATAATAAAACAAATTCGAAACACTATAAAATGTTGAAAAGCAAGTTAAAAATGATCAAATAAACTTCGGCAATATGTCAAGGCAGTAGAGTCAGAGATGGAGGTACATTTTATGACAACCACAAAGGAGCAATTTGCTTTATACAAAGGATGTATGATATTGGATTTTTGCTCATAAGTGATTAACTAATATTCCTGAACTCATCTATGATACAGATCATTTTTGGTCAGGGGTTCCTGTAAGATAAAAACAAGAAAAAATATACTGTTGTTTTTTATGTAGACATTCATATGGCAGATAAATATGTACATTCTTATCTGATACAGAATCAGACCCTATAACACGTTTTTTCTACTTCCTGAGTCAAGTTTTACAGAGGCACTCTAGAAATGTCTAAATAAGGTTATTATATACCCAGTGTTGGTAAACTGTAGTTTCAAAATATGATCAACCATCAAAGACATCCTGTTTCTGATGAATCGGGAATGAAGTACATGTCAACCAGTTTCATTTTAAGGCTGGGTATCTTTTTCATTACTTAGCATCCTGATACTAAACTTGGTACCAGTGCTGAACTTGAATTGTTATTGTAAAAGAAACACCAATTGATGGACAGTTTCAAATGATTTAGCTTTTCTTTTCTTAAAATGCCAGCGAAATGTATCCAAGTGCAATATATCCCAAAAACATGCTCAGAAAAAGTTAAAGTACTGTTTTAAATAACTGCTTAAAAATGTTCACTTGAAAAGATACTCAGTATCAGAAGCGGTAATTACTGGCTAGTACATTAACCCATAAAGGAATTTTCTTGGTAAATTGGTGCAAAAGACGATATATAGAAAGAAGAAGTGTCAAGAGGAAGAAAACAAACAGGTAGAACTAGAACTTTAGCTAATGTTAGCCACCCCTGCTTTTTTATTAATAGAAAAAGTTATTAATTGTACAGAATTGTAAACCTTTTGGAAAATGTGACTATTTCTACGACTTGCTCTGCGTTTTTTTTCATGAATTACGACATTAATTGGGATATTTGTGGAGGGAGGGATTGTGCCTTGGGCCTGGTAATTTTTTGTATCACCTCTCATTAGGCTAGTTATGAGCTGATGTGGAGACAGCGACGACCACAGCTTCACACTGCCTCACTGTGACGACCCCGCCTTTGTTGAGCAGGTACTATCAAAGCATGTGCTGTAATTAAAAATGGTGCACTGAGAAGAGTCGAGCTGAGTTAAGCAGATACACCCCTGATTAAAGTCTTAAGACCAGTTGAAAAATTTCTATAATTTACCTTTTGCACATCTGGATCTTAATGAGGTTTTAAGTAGATCTACAATATGCAAAAGCAAGAAGGGGGACTGTGACAAGAAGCACTTTGAAAAAGTAATTTATTGAAAACAACAAGTAAACTGAAATAGGCTGTTTATCTGCTGATCAAAAGTTTAAGACCATCACTTAAAAAATTACAGAAATCTCTCCAAACCAGAACAAAAATTTTTCTCACTTGGACTCAGTAATGAGTAGCTCCACCGTTCTTGTTAATCACTTCAAACATTTTTTTGGGCATGCTTGATGAGAGTGTTTCCAGGAAGCTTTTGGGAACATTGCTCCAAGTGGTGAAGATGGCTTCACGAAGGGCATCAACCGTCTGGAACTGATGGCCATTTTTATAAACTTCCCTTGCCATCCATCCCCAAATGTTCTCTATGGGTTTTAAATTAGAGGAACATGCGGGATGGTCCAAAAGAGTGATGTTATTCTCCCTAAAGAAGCCCTTGGTCAAGCGAGCATTGTGAACTGCAGCATTGTCCTGTTGAAAAACCCAGCTGTTACCACACAGACGAGGGCCCTCAGTCATGAGGGATGCCTGCTGTAACATCTGCACATAACCAGCTGCCGTTTGACGACCCTGCACCACCTGAAGCTCCAGTGTTCCACTGAATGAAAAAGCACCCAGATCATGATGGACCCCCCTCCACTGTGCCGGGTAGAAAACATCTCAGGTGGGATCTCCTTGTCATGCCAGTAATGTTGAAGCCATCTGGACCGTCAAGGTTACATTTTTTCTCAATAGAGAATAAAACTTTTTTCCACCTTTCAGTGTCCCATGTTCGATGCTCCCTGGCAAAGTCTAAACGGGCGTTTTGTGGCGTTGAAGGAGACGAGGTCTTTGAATTCCTTTTTTTGTTTTTGAAACCCTTTTCCCGCAGATGCCATCTGATGGTTATTGCGCTGCAGTCGGCACCAGTAAGGGCCTTAGTTTGGGTCGAGGACCGCCCTGTGTCTTGACGGACAGCCAATCGGATCATCCGGCTCAGCACAGTAGTAATTTTTTTGGGTCTACCACTTGACTTTTTTGTTCCATAATGCTCAGGGTCTTTCAAAAAATTTAGAATGACTGTCTTACTGCGTCCAACCTCAGCAGCAATGGCACGCTGCGAGAGGCCTTGCTTATGCAGCTCGACGATCCGACCACGTTCAAGAAGAGAAATGTTCTTAGCTTTTGCCATCAGGAGGGCATGACCCTGTGAATGCCTGACAGAAAATGAACATTTTGAGCAGATTTTTACTTTAATAGCCTGTGGTCTTAAACTTTTGATCAGCTGATAAACAGCCCATTTCAGTTTACTTGTTGTTTTCAATAAATTACTTTTTCAAAGTGCTTTTTGTCACACTCCCCCTTCTTGCTTTTGCATATTGTAGCTCTACTTAAAACCTCATTAAGATCCAAATATGCAAAAGGTAAATTATAGCAATTTTTCAACTGGTCTTAAGATTTTGATCAGGTCTGTATCATAAAATAGAAAAGCACCAAATGTGACATGGCCTATGTCAGCTTGATCGAGGAGCTGGTGAGAAACAGAAGCCATTTTGTCCACTTGTAGGCGCCATAATTGACTAAATCAAAAGTAGTGGAAGCAGAAGTTGTACAGAAATGCTGCTCAGACATGTTTTGGCTTGCACGCTTCATGAGTCAGTGATACAGTTAGGCTTCTTAGAAGCAGAATCAGTGCCCCAGCATACAGTGAGGTTCTAGGAATAATTCAGGTTTACTTAAGATGAAGTCTTGATTTATTCTCAGGCCAAAAATTGCAAACACCTCGTTTTCTTTTCTGATTTTTACTGTTTCAGTGCAATTGCAAACACTTGTTTAGTTTTAGTTGGATTAAAGTAAAATGTGGGCACCAAAGAGTTAAATATCAAACACTGCAAAATGTTTGATTGAAAGATGAGTGGTTTAGTTTGGAGGTCTATGAAGGCAGAAGGAAATGTGACAAATAACTCTAAAAAACAAGGACCCCTACAATAAAGTGGCACAGCTCTGTCAGAAAATCATGTAAAGTCTGTATGACTGTTTTTTGCTGCTGTAGTTCTGTTTGCTTAAAATCTTTTTCATTAGCATATTACCACAAATCAGCACTTTTTTCAAGCTCAAACTATAAATTCTATAATTTCCCCTGTCACTGAAACTTTCCCTTTATCAACTTTCAGTTCATAAGAGGAATCTCTTCCAACGCTCTGCTAAATACGCAGTGATGTGACTGCATTAAATAGCTAGATCGTCACGGATGATTTTGTAAGAATGGGGTTGCATGAGGATGTAATCATACTTTCGGTGATTAAACTGAAAGCTAAGAAGTACTCAGAAATACTCAGTATGGAAGCACTTTTCAAGGTAATTAGGAAGTGACAACCCTGAACACTTTCTTCTGAACATGAAGAGCTAAAGAAACCTTTTTTTTTGTTGGATGGCATTAAATGTTTAAACTTTATGAACATTCTGAATTTCAATTTAGATTTTATATTGTTACAAAAATATTGAAATAAGAATATGAAGAAAGTCTGATGGGCTAGAAATAGCTTTGACTTTCATTTCTGCTTTTTGACTATAAATAAACCAAAATTTCTAAACACAATAGCTGAGAGTGTAAAAAACCCATAACTTGCAGACTAATCCCTTCTCCATTTTAAAAGTGAAATAAAAACACCTTCAACATTAAGTTAAATGTTAAATTTATTCTACTTAAAGTGAAACGTAAAAGTAGAGATGGAATTAAAATGATTTCTGTCATACCAACTGACATGTGCCATTTCTGTTAAGTAACCTCCTAATGCATAAAATGAGAGTCTGCATTGACATTTTTCAGAGGATAAACTTGTTTTGAAGGTGTTTGGCACACATCAGAAGTAGGCACTTGATCAGGACTTGCTGGTATTGGTAGAAGGTTATGAGCCCTTCTGCATCCCGCCAACATCCTAACATCTCCTGGTGATGACCAAGATGTTGTTGGTAGAATTGTGCTTATGAAGACATGTTTAGTCTGGGCCAAAGTGTCGACACTGAGGCTTGTCCAGAGACATGCTCAGGACCAAGCCAAAGTCTTGCCTGACGCCACAAAGCACATCCTCATCTGTCAGTGTCTGCACTCAGCCTGGTTTCTGTAAGTGTGGTCATTTTTGTTGTTCATTATTTTTTTTTTTATGTTGTGGAGTGGTCAAGTGGTTAGATTGCTGTATGTTTTGTGAGACATAAGTAGGGAAGTATCAGATCAATGGTGGGTTGCAGACATGTTGTGAGTATAGATGCAGAACACAACAGAAGTAGATAAAAATTGAACAAGGCAGTGTCCATGTAGCTGATCTATGTGGGTGTGACACAGCACAATTATGTTGTTAGCTCCCTGACTGTAGTTCAGGTTCTGTTTCAGCAAATTTCAAACAGCCCACTTTTCAGAACAGGTTGAGGTGTTTGGCACACATGTCTGAAGAAGGCACTTGATCAGGACTTGCTGGTATTGGTAGAAGGTTATGAGCCCTTGTGCATTCCACCAGCATCCAAACATCTCCTGGTTATGACCAAGATTTTGTTGGTAGAATTGTGCTCATGAGAACATGTCTCGTCAGGGCCAAAGTGTCGACACTGAGGTCTGCTAGGGACATGCTCAGGGCCAAGTCAAAGTCTTGCCTGACACCACAAAGTCAGTTTGATCACATCCTCATCTGTCAGTGTCTGCACTCAGCCTGGTTTCTGTGTTTTCATGTTGTAGAGTGTTCATGTGACTGGGTTGGTGTGCTGTTTTGTTAGACATGAGTAGGGAAGTATCAGATCAATGGTTGCAGACATGTTTTGAGTATTGATGCAGAAAACAGCAAAACAATGCTCAAAATTGAACAAGGCAGTGTCCATGTAGCTGATCTATGTGGGTGTGACGCAGCACACAGGTTTTAGGAGTGAAAAGGGATTTCCTTTAAAGTTAGATCCATTGTTCACTTGACTTGTAAAAGTACATGTTCTAACTTTTTACTTTTTTTCCCCAAAAAATCCTTTACCCCTCAATTACCCCACAATTAGTACAGAAATAATTTGGGCCAAATGAACGAACCAGACCGAATAGAACATCAGAGACAACATCACTGGAACATATGAATTAATAATCAGGTTAGGATCTTTTTTTTAATCAGTCAAAATGTCTCTTTGCTGGACAGTTTAAGCAGATAGATCTCGGCTCTGCTGTCATTTGAGAGAAAAAAAATCATCTTGTAATCTACTTAAAATATGAAGGTTAAAGCTTACAGGAAGTGTTTACGAAAACGTTTTTTTCCTCTGCTCTTAAATGAGTCTGCAGGATGAAGTTCAGGCTTCCTGCGTGCCTGCCCTTTGCCTGCCCTTTCTTGTTCCTCTCATGTTCCAGTGAATTTCTGTCTAAGAAGGAGATCATAATTATAAAATAACCTCACTTCTTAGGAAATACACTAAGGTGTCACACTTTTTCTTACATATTATCCAGAAATTTGATGTATTAGTTTTTGAGGCTGCAACAAGACGGGATTGCTCAACAGGAGAATTTTCTAACCCCTTATATGTATATTTGTGTATGTCTAAGACTGGAAATGCCTGACCACGGTCGACTTTAAGGCAAGATGAAGGGGAAAGTTTTTTGGGTCCAAAGTAATGTACAGGTCCATGAAGGTTGGAGAAATAGTTTTTTAATATATTGAGACCCTAGTGTGCTATAATTTAATTTTATTCCTATTATTTTCAACCCAAAATACTCAAATTTCTTTGATGTATTTTCTGAAGAAAAAATATTTTTGTAAATAAATTCAACATATAGCACAATAATGTTTGTTGTGTTCAGCCATACTTAGACCACTAACAAAAATTTTGGAGGGCTGCACAGCTGCACAGAGGGTGAATGTCCCCAGCTCTGAGTCTATTGAACATTGTATTTTTGAATATATCTTATTGTTTGACTCTTTATGTCTTTATCTGAGTGACAAGACAGTGAGTAGAATTGGCAGTGAGGGAGAGAGAGGAATGACATGAGGTACACTTCAAGGGCATTTCAGTCTGATCTTACAAAACTCTGCTGTGCATGCTCACCAGTTTTAGAAGTACTAGAGGTTTCAAAGTTTCCTCTGAACAAATGTATGTAGCAGAATGTAAAATTGAGTTTAGCCTTTCGTTTCAAATGATCACCACTAGATGGCAGTCATGCAGCTTTTATGGTGTCCGAGACGGTGATGCAACGACGAGACAATAACTTTCTCCTTGATTTCCCTGTTCAGTTGTCAAACATATTTGTCTTCTAATGGCTTTCAATTGTGATCCATGTATTTGGGAAAGGAACTGATCAACTTGGAGGCTGTTTGAGTTTCCTTTTTAAGCTCAAGTTACTGGATTATCTTAACTTTATATAAAGTACACCCGGGCGATTCCGCCAAAAGAGTGAAATTTCTGTCCCCAGCATAGCCTATTGTTGTATATTAAATGTATAAACACAAGTAGTAATATATTACAAATCATATTTTATCATTATTCTAAACACCATACACATTAATATTTGTAGAAATTACATATATATATTTTTAAAATATTTTAAAATGGCATCCAAACCATTGTAGCATTTCTTGCCTGTCCCCATAGCCAAACACTACACTTTACTACAATTCATCATGAACAAAATCCTTCCAAAGCAATTTTTCTTTTGCATTTAAGTGTGACTCCATATTCTATCTACACTTTTAAAACAAAAGTTTTACAAAAAAAGTCATTATATTTTGGTTAAAATTCACATTTTAGTGCTGTCCCCAGGTTTTCACTCATTGCTGTTACCCAAACACATTCCCCTCTTTAAAATTTTGGAACATGCCACCAGTGACATGTTCTGCAGGAGGTGACATCATTTAGGTCTTCTGCAAGTCATGGGACGACCAAAAGTAAGCTATCTCTTTTATTTTTCCTTAAATTTAATGATATATTAGCTGTTTTAGAGATGGTCAATCTAAAAACTCAGCCCTGTTACCTAAGTTATCTCTAACAAAACATTTGTTGATATCAAAAGTAAAATATTCAGTTAAATCTTAAGAATTTGCTCCATGGGCTCAAGCTACTAGCATAGATGCTAAGTGGCTAGTTGTCACACAATTGCTAATTTTATGCTAAAAACTCATTGCTGTTACTCAAATAAAGAGTAACAGCAAAAAAAAGTCATTTTTTGTCATAAATATTAAGTATTTTCATCATGTAACCAACCATTTCTTCTAAATTAACTCTTTTTCTAAGGGAAAACATTGTATGTGGTTGATATTCTTATTATAATTATACTTATTCATGGTTTTAAAATGGTATTTGAGTTTTGGTAACAGCAGAGAAAAAATTGCAATGATAATAAACTGTCGAAAGTTGCAAAAAAATTAAATAAAGTAGCCTGAGATTGACGAGTACTCATTTTGAATGAGGAAATGTGTATATTACTAAATTCTATTTTGAAATTGAATGAAAAATGAAGTTTAATTTTGAAGAGTTACGACAGGCAAATTTCACTCTTTTGGCAGAATGACCCACCCATATTAGTGTTTAACATTATGAAGTGAGGATGCAAAACTGGACAAAATTAAAGGTTGAATACACTTTGTAGTCGCGAGAGCTTCCTAATTTATGGAGGCCCTCAAGCTACATGCTAATGTAAATGTCCCATCGTACTAAGTCGGGGAACAAGGGTTACAGTTTAAGAACAGTGTGCTTTCATGTTAATATGTAACAGGTAAAACTTTACAAAACACATCTGATGCAGGAGTAATATCATAACATTAGTGTTGTCCGGAATCAAATTCTAAAAATTAATACAAGTGAAGATCCATCTGGACATGCAGTCAACTGACAGGTTGTAGCCGTGCTTTGGTGGTTCCTCTAGTTACTTGCTAATATGTGTTAACAGACCTATTATGATAAAAAAAGCAAATTACATTAGACTGCAAGAAATCTGTCTTTAATCAGACAAAATTGATAAATAACATCATCTTATCACCATAATGAGCCGCTTGCTTTGGTGACACGTCTGTCCATCAAACACACTTGGTCAGCAGCCTCTGACCAGGCTCAGGTAGACCAGTGAGGAGGGGGTCTGTTCATATTAGGAGAGGGGAGGTCCCCTCTTTCCAGATCATTTTGTCTTGCCCATAGAAGTACTCTGTCATGCTGAAGAGACATGTAACTCACACTGACAGGAGTACTCAAAGAATCATAATATGCATTCAAAACTGTAGTCTTTGTAGTCATTATTTCTATACATACAGCGCGCCTGGGTGGGTGGAGCTGTCTCTCTGGAACACATCAGGATATCAGTGTAAAAAAAAGACATTATTAAGCCCTGGTTTGTTCTCAGGCTGTTAGGAAACTCTAGCTGTTTTTTTTGTCAGAGACCCAAACCGATCTTGACATGCTGTGATCAAAACATAAACAAACTGAAAGAAGCATTGCCTAATGGGGTGAACATGGAGCTGATAATGATAAACTCAAGAGAAAGCTTGTCATCACTCTTATTTTCAAAAAACAGCAGAGTGATTTCTGTAGAGGCCAGTTAAATGTCCCATGTTCTGCATGATCACAAGTTTCATTGCTTTTAATGTTGTGAGAAGGGGTTCGGGTGCAGAAGAACATGACACCTTTTACCAAAATCTCAGTTCATGGAGAAATATGTTGTCCCTCTTTTAAGAAAATGACCCTATGAACACTCTGCTTTTTGCTTACAGGGGTCAAATGTGTAGTCGCTACGCAGCCTCCACCTCTACCTGCTCATCACAGTGAGATGCCATGACTGTTTTGAATATCCAGTCCATGGCCTGTGACTCCACCCCCCGTCCCCAATCAGACATTCATGATCCTCTCCTGATGTTACATTTTTAATTTCCAGTTCAACTTAAATCAAATTCTTGCTCAATTGACATCCAAGACATGATGGAGACCAGGGGTGTCCAAGCTTTTAACATTGAGGGCCGCATAAAGAGGAATACATAGACAACTGAGCCACTTGCTGTGCCTTACTTTTAGAGTATTTAAGTTAAAGTTTCAGGGTTAAGGGGTGGGTTGTCACCTGTCAAAGGGGCCTTGTAAATCCAGTCTATCACTGGATTAACACCTAGTGAGGAAAATAATGACCTTCTGAACAGCGGAGATTGGAGCCACTGATGGCTTATCTTCACTGTCAGACACAAAACAAGATTAAACTGTAAGAATGTTGGCACTTGAAGATGAATATTGCAAAATAATTTGTGATTAAGATCTTGTAACAAAGTAAATATGGCAGAAAATATGCAGGACTTATGGTATTAACTGCTGTAATCAAAATGTCTTTATTCATCACATTTTTCAGGGGCCAATTCAAAATGGGCAGCCCCTGGACCAAAGTTTGGACACCCCTGATGTAAACGGTCCAACACACCAGGACATGGGACCTTTTAAGTGTTGGTGGTAGTTTGTGGAGATGCCATGCGCCATTTATCTAAATAAAGGTAAGCCCCCTTCAAAAAATGTTTATCTCATATTTAACAGCACTGAAGGAAAATGTGTCACTCAAGAGAATTAACAGAGACAATGGGGTTTGAATGGTCTTGTTATTTGTATGTTATATGCCTCAGTGCTGTACATACAACTCCGATTACAAAACAGAGCCCACATGATTTTTAATAAATCACAATATGTTGTTTTAGCAATACATGTATGTATAAAATAATTGTTTATTGTTTTGTTTTTTGCAGCGCTAGTCAAGGTGAAATTGTTCTCATGTTCAGGTAGCCATCTTAACTTTAAGGTGCAGTGGAAAAACTCTACACCATTAGGGCTCTGGTGACAACAAATGTTTGCAATTACAATCTGAACCAATGAGACGGACCAACAGTCCAGTTGGCTGACATGATAAAGAACATACATTCATAAACTTAAAGGCATTTTAGTCACAGAGCAGTATCACACTCTATTCTTGATACATGCCCTTTTCTGTCAGACTGTGTTATAGCTTCATATACATTTTAATATGGCCATCCTTCCCTTCCATTCCTCTCTTCTGATTCTCCTCCATCGTCTTGTCTGCTGTCACTTTCTTCTTCTCTGTCTTTTCATCACTGTCCAGCTGGTTCCTCGTCCCCTTCTCCCCACCCATCCTTCACTAACTCCTCTTCATCTTCCCTCTCCCTTTGTGCCTCCCTCTCTTCTCACTCTCTCTTCCCTTCTCTCCCCCCACCCCTTCTTCTTCCTTCTCGCTCGTCCATAGAGCTCCATAAGAGAGGAGAGGAACTGTATCTCCGCTCACTTTGCCACAGGCTCTCCTCAATATTTAATCAAGAGTGCATTTGTTTGAAGAGGGAGCTTGGAATATGTGTGCGAGTGAGCGATAAAGAGCAATGTCCAACCATGTGTGTGCGTGCAGATACTGAATTTGTATGCAGGAGGCAGGGGAGAGAAGAAGATAGAAGTGTGTATATTTGCGTGTGTGGTGACAGTTTGGGGATGAAAGGCTTTTTTCAGTCCTATGGTAATTGGTTTACTATCTCTCCTCTCTGTGCTCGGGCCCTCCTGCCTCTCTCTCCTCCTTCCCCTCCCCCCCAAGAATCCATTCTTCACCCCCATGCGTCATCATGTAAGCTTACTGTATAGTTCTGCTATGTAGGGCTCATTCATTTAAACCCTGTAGTGTGAGCTTTATGTGATTTTGCTGTGTGTGCATGTGTTTGTGTGCCAGGCGCCTGGTTGCGGTGTTCCCCGGGGACGGTGGAGCAACATATTTCATCATCCCACAAGAAAGCCCAAAGTCCCCTTTCTTCTTCTTTTGCCTCTTCAGCAATCCAGCAAGCAGAGTGTGTTTTCCTCATTTCCCTTTTTTAACTTTCAAACAAATCCTGGACTCTGGAAATCTAAATATGCAAAATAAGCTTCTGTACAGTCCAATGTGACTCAAGTACACATGACTGCGGGCCGCCACTCTGCTGGAATTATGATCAAAATTCATGATTGTTTGTCTCTGTTTTTGTGAAATCTCTTTCCAGTGAATCTCAGATGGCAGCTATCTTAGCAATGATCTGCAGAAATAACTGATGGATTCAGTCGTCTTAGGCCTCCTTCAGCATGTTGGGAGATTATTGCTCAAATGAGGCAAGACTTGAGATTTTGTTTGTGCAGCTGAGCAGATCACAATCACAAATCACCTCCAAGTTTGACGTTTAAAATGAGAACAGAGAATTTTCCAGAAGGGACGAGTTGAGTCAGCTGTTAATGTGCCTTCTGCTCCTGAACTGTGACAGAAACATGCAATCTGAGCTGAAACTGTCTCATAATATCCTTTCTTCAAATGGTCTTTTTCTTTTTTGACTGTTTCTTTTAGCTTCAAGTAGATGTAATATGTTTCAATAATTCAACATCACTGTTGATAGTTTTGATATGTGGCATTATAAAACTTAAAATGAAAAAACAGTGCACGGATGGGAATGGATTAAACCGAAGGTATGCTCCAAATTAATCAGATAAAACAATCTGATCACAAGCCACTCCATCTGTGTGCACACTGATGAGGAGAAGGAAGAGGGGGGCTGGAGTTTGTTTATGAGGAGAGAGGGTTGATCTGAACCTGGAGAACAGACGCCATGTGTTCATGTTACCAAGTCACGAGAATGGACGAGGTTTATCAGCGGCCCAGCCATCTTCATGGGTAAGCCAGTTGACATTCACACTATATTTTTCATTATCTGATGTGTTTTACAATTGTTGATTTTATAGTTATTGTTGGTTTTGTTGTTGTTGTTTTAATCCTGTACAGTGTACTTTAGAGTTGTTAAAGGCACTTTTAAATAAAAAGTATTATTTTAATTATTATTGTTGGTAAAACATACTCTAAAAATGTGTCTATTAAACCCTTTGGTCTAACTGATGAAATAATGACACTATGACTTTAAAGTCAAAGTGTTTGCTTGAATGAAAAATAAGCATTCCCTTCGGTTTTATCCACCAATTTCAAGTTTTTTTTACCTAATCTTGCAGAATGGTTATTCAGATTACATGAAGTTACATCTGCACATTTAAGATATGAAAACAGAACTTTTCCAAATTTCTTATCAAAGCAAACTTTGGGAGGCAATAACAAAACAGACATGCCCCCTCCTTTTCACAAACATACTTACTCTCTCTATTTCCATAATCCATTAAAGACAGAAAATGTCTAAATGGTAATGAAGAGCAACTTTTTACAGTTGAATAATGCAGATGAAGTTATTGTAACACTGTTATAATTCATCTGGAATAACAAAGCACTTTTGACCATTTTTAATTTTGGACAAATTATTGTCTTTATCAAAACTTCATCTGATTCTTTCCACAGTTATTTGATTCCATTGTCTCTGAAATATGTTCATCTTAAGTCAGAGCCTCATAATCTGTGATTTAATGATATGATTTTTACCTCTGGAAAGGTCACAGCTTCAGTATGATGGGCTTTTTGACGATGGAAAAATTCAGTACTAAGTGTTTTTGAGCACATCACAGCTTCTTTTTCTCATCTGAAACTAGATTCAGCATCGCTTGAGTTCAATAGATCAAATGTAGTCAGCAGCCAGCGAGGCCATTACCTCTGACAGCGATGGTGTTGGTATAATCTGGGTCCCTGAAAGGGGCTTATTATCCCAGATTACAAGTCATATCTTGGAAGAGGACTCAACATCTGAGTTGTAAAACTGAACCCACTGTACTCGAGCTGAACTCTGCTCAGATTTTTGTCCTCATCAGTATTAGCCACAGATTCTACCATATCAGCTGAAGTCAAATTAATTATCTTTTGGATCACTTTCACTTGATATCTTTAATCAAATTTAATGCAGACTCACAAGCTTCACGTGAGGCCTCAGTCCCTTTCAACCACCAGTCAGTTTCTCGAAAGAATAATGTTGTCATATATTATTGTAGAGTTAGGGTTGAACACTTATGGCGTTTAAAAATGAGCAATTGTGTGACATCAACCAAAGCCCCACTGTGTTGAGCAAATTACCTTCTGATAATGGTGCCAAGCCATTATCTGACCATTAAAAGAGAACTTTCGAGTTAATAGCACTTCGAATTTCTTTCTGATAATACATAACAGCAATAAGTATTGTAAAAACAAGATTATAAGAAAATTATTCAAAATGATTTTGCTCCCAAAGACTTGCAAACCAAGGAAGCGGGTCATGTGATTATTGTAAATTTGGCCCTTCGAGGCCCCTCAGTTGACGTTTCCCTGATAGTTTTGGCATTTTAACTGCAAAGTGTGTCAAATTTGGAAAGCACAGTGTTTTAAAAAAAGTTTAAAGAAATGATTATGTGCTCAAGGAAAATAGTCACACTGAAATCATCATATGAAAAAAACATGCATTTATTCATCGTACGTTTTTTTTTCTTGAGGTTTTGCTTCAAACTTGCAGTTTTCCTAGACTCCACTAGATGGTGCTGTTTATTCTCTGTATGGCATAAATGGAAAAAATGTGTATTTTTCAAGGATCCTCACAGGGCCACTGTTTCCCAAAAAACGTCCTTTGGATTTGTTTTTATTGTTTTGAAAAAGAGTTATTTTTGTGACCATGTGTTATGTGCATGCATATATGTTATTCCACTTTAAGGTTAAATCAGCAGGAATATAATGTTCTCCAAGGAGTCCATTTCTGAAAACCATTATAAATTTGCTTTAAATTATGAGTTTTACTGATGTTGCTTGAAATAGAGCTCATAATTCCAGTTTCTGTATGGTCTTGATTTTTGCTACAAAGGTGCAGTCGATCAAACAGCCAGTTCGATCGACTGTTCCATCAATCTGTGAAAGCAGATTGGTATTTGTTATTTATGAAAAGGATTGATCTTAAAGAGTAGTTAAGTCAAAGAGGAAAGCTTCGATATTTCTATTGCAGTTTTTTGTACCATGTCCATTTCTGACAACTTTGTCCAGAGTAACTACAACAAAGAGTATCTAAGTTAAAGTCTAAACTTTTGATGCACCTTGTGTTCAGCAGAGAGCCTCAAAACAAATTCTTCAACTCATTACAATTGTTCAGCGACATATGTAAAATGCACTCAAAGGCTAAGTTTTTAAGCTGGATTCCAGTTTCCATGTCTGATTGATGTATATCTGACCAGAATACTTGAAGACATTGAGAAGACAGAAGTGTTTTATGAGGTTGGTCAGTTGAGCTGAAACTGAGAAATAACGGAATGATTAATTTGATAAAATAGCTGTTCAGTCATCCTTCGGTTTTTTAAGTTTCTGCCCAACACAAACAAACACAATAAATCTGGTTAACCCCTCATTTGAATTTAAGGTTTAAAAAGGGCCAGGAGAAATTCTCTGTACTGGCGACAGTCCAGACCAGAGGCATTATGTTTTAGGATTGTTATTGTCCATTTGTCGTTTTGAAGTGTTGTCAAAACAATATCTCAGAGTCTTCAAGGGATTTCCTTGAAACCAGACACTTGTCCGCCTAGATTTAAGAATGAAGTGATTCCATTTTTTTAAGGTCATTGTTGAAAAGTCAAGGCTCTGGACATCAAAATGTTTTACCCGTCTGTAAAACGCTACAGTCAGATTCGTCATTGCTCCTTTGGTTTTGTACATTTTTTTAACAGACAGATGTTTTTTTATTGTGTCTTAATTTTTCTGTCATCCTTTATCAAGTCTGATTATTGATGAACCATTGTTTATATCAAGGTTCGGTCTAGGCCTTGTTTCTTTATAGCTTCATCTGTTGTTTGCAGGTATTTTACTGTGGTTTGTGTCTGTTTTTATGTACAGGCCGCTCCAAATAAATAACTGGGAAGGATTCATCAAGTAGTTGCAATTGGTTTTGTGGTTATCATTTGCCTGTAAGCACATTATCTCAGGAAATCTTGAAGTTTTTTTTTTGTCAAACTCTACATAAATGTCCACTTTATTGTGAGAATCATCAATTAAGAGTTTTAAGGTCAGGGGTTAGCGTTCAAGATCATATATCTGTTCATCTTTCTTATCTTATTACCTCCGCCAAGGAGGTTATGTTTTCGGGAGAGTTTGTCCGTCCGTCTGTGAACAAAATAACTCAAAAAGTAATGGATGGATTTGGATGAAATTTTCAGTAAATGTTCAGCATGGGAAAAGGAAGAACTGATTCAATTTGGTGTTGATCCAGATCAGTGTCTGGCCGCCATGGCGAAAAATGTGATTTCTGTGAATAACTACTGAACTAAAATAGATATCATTATGAATCCAGTTGCTAATGATATGTTTTCATGGTCAAGGAATCTAAATATTTCGATGAAATAAAGGTAGAACTAATATTTATGGTCAAAATGACAATATGGCTGAGGACTGTGGCGCTGGTGGAGGTCTGCACTCTCCGAGTGCTTTCTAGTTGTGAATGCAATTTTGTGGTTCTGGAATGTCTCTTACTGTGATCCAGGATTACGCATTTATTGTCTAATTATATTATTTTGAACCATCAGTCAGTTAGTCAGACATTATGCTAATATTGTTTTGATGACATTCAAGATGGCAACACATACAGCAGTTCATCACTCATGTATGCTCACATGCCACTAAATGTGTCTGTGACACAAATAAAAACAGCACTGCTGGTTACTATTACACATTTTTAGTGCTATTGATCTGTTTTTATCTAATTCTTTGAATGATTATTTTGCTTTATTGTCTTAATGTACTCAGGTGTTGCCTCTGTAATTTTATTGAACCCTTGTGTTTCAACTTTGTGTGTGACTTAATTTAACACAATGTGATGCAACAACATAGCTATGCATTATATTGTTTCCTTGAGTGTCTTTTGTTATTTAAATACATTGAGCTGTGTGTAAAAAATGAACCTACCATCATTGTTGTATGGTTTGGTTTTCATACTGACGCTGATAAGGCTGTTACATGAATCACAAACAAGTCCTTTCTACAAATACACATAAAAACATCCCTTCACCATGATGTGAATTATGTGTCACTGAGTCCAAACTTCTAACATAACTTTGGGAAGAACTTTCAGTCAGAGGGTCTCTGAAGATGGACATCGCTGGGCATTACTCATGGTCGGTAGGTCAGCAGTGAGGACTCGCGGCTGGTGGGTTAAACAACCCCCATCCACTCCACGCTCAGAGGTTTTGAGCTGCACTCAGTGTGGTGGACCCTCCAGGCAAACGTTCAATCCCAGTCAAAGTTAGCAGTGAGAGGATGCAGAGGTTGATTGAGACATGTCTGAGGTCAGTTTGTGACAAGGAAAAACTCTCCTCGTCCTCCTCGCACCCACCTCGGCCCTGGACCAGGCCAGCACTGCAGTGATTGCTGGACACAAAGCGATTTTCTGTTGCATTAGTTTTCTGGGTTAGTGTGCCTTCAACATTGAATCATTTCTGATTTTGCTGCTCTTTGACCTGATAGAAAGTTATGTAAAACTGTGACATGTTTGCCCTTCGAGGGATTAATACTTAACTCTCCGACCCAGATGTAGTGTTTCAACCTCAGCCCAAATCATATTTGTACATTTATTTTCTGACAAAGACGCTTTGCACTAAAGAAAAACGGCTATTGTTTGACTAAATGTGTATCAGAATGACAAAATGACACAGCTCTATCAAAACCATTAGCAAACAGTGTCATTTTATGATAGTTTATAGCACACTGGTGCTTTCTGTAGAGTACAACCATGTGTTACTATACAACAGCTGCTTTTTAGTTTAATCCATACACATTCATTTCTGTGTAAAATGTGAATTAAGTAACTTTAGTAAATCCCTGCAACATCTTAAAGAGTTTGACAGTATTTTTCTGTCCATTTTTATCCCTTTCAGGGTCGTGGGGGCTGGTGCCTATCCTAGCTGACACTGGGCAAGAGGCAGGGTACAGCTTAGCCAATCGCAAGGCCACATAGAGAGACAGACAACCATTCACTCACTTACCCACACCTAAGAGCTAGTTAGGGTCACTCATAAATAACAAGCAAGCCTGAGTACCTGACAAGAACCCACTCAGGCACGAGAAGGACACGCAAACTCCATACTGATCAGTAACCTTCTTCCTGTGACGCACGCACACCTGCTGCCGTAATTTGTCATCATGTTTGGAATGTCTGGAGGAAACCTGTTTTTGTTAAACCTTAATCGACCCAGTGTAAAATATTCCATGAGTGATTCAGCTGTTTCTCAATGTTTATAAGGATAGCAGATTAAAAAAACATGCATAGAATAATCAGATATAGTAGCTCATGTTAAAGTAGCTATTTAGAAAGATCATAAATATGGTGTGCCAGTAGATTTTGGTTTGATCTGTGGTATGCCTTGGGTAAAAAAAGTTTGAAATCTGCTGTAATAGCTAATTGTGTAGGTGGTAAATCCTCACCAGCTCCAGACACTACTTGTTAAAAATGTACAAAAAACCCACTCACAAATAAAAAACAAACCATGCCAATCATGCAACTGCCTTTTCAAGGCTATGACGCTGGTAAATCCCCAATACTCAGAAATGACCCATGTATTTTTTTTTAACCAACCCCAGGAACAGCTGGTGTCCCCTGTCTCAGTTATTTTGGGGGGTTTCAGGCAAAAAAAGTTTGTGAACCTTGTTTAAACTCACCACAACAAAAAGCAAAAATGATGTTCAGAGAGTAAGGACTTCAAAAGCTCTGCCACATGGGAGTTTATGTAAATTTCCTCTCCATCACATGACAAACATGGTGTCTCATCTTTAGCAGCTCACAGTCAGCATAGAGGACAGAGGCCCTATCATGTTTCAGCTCACCTGTCTCCTGCCCTGAGGTTAAACCAGAAAGCATTCTCCTAAAGTCAGGACAAAGCCAGGCTCAAAAACCTGAAAAATAGGCTTTACCAGGTAGCACACACCCTCCCACACAGAGATATAGCCTCCACTCCATGGCTGCTCTTTGTTTACCTATGGAAATTTGAGCCAGGTAATGTGATGACGTAGCCCTCGAGAGCTTCCCTTTGCTCATTTTCTACCACCCCCGCGATTATTATCTTAATTAGGTTGTATAAGTGACAATGTTTGATAAAAAAACATGCTTAAAATGATCCGGAAATGTGCACTGGATGGTTAAAAAAATGTAATATGCTCTCTTTTTTATCGGACTGGTCAGTGAATTAAGGTGGAAGTGATGCAATGTTTCTGTGCACCTGTGACCCCCTCCTCCCCTCCCCTCCCTTCCTCACACCCACCCACCCACACATCAACCTGGCAGCACAGAGGAGCAGGACGTTGGGTGGAGCAGCAGCGTGGCGTGCTGCGGACTCCACTCAGTAGGTCGTTAAACGCAGCGCGGTTTGGTTGCAGATGCTGGTCGCTGAGTGTGCGCGCGAGGCGGGGGGAAATGGCGTACGGGCGCGGGCGGCGGTGCGCCTTCTGGTTGTGAGGAGGATAGAGTGAAGGCAGGAGCGTTAAAAAAAGGAAAAGACCCCCGAAGCTCGACAGGAAGGACGGGAGAAGTCAGGAGGCGAACTATGGAGGACTCCGAGCCCGCAGAGGACGGCTTGCTCGCGGGCTTGCGGTGGAACAGGAGCGCACGAGACCAGGCTCAGCTGAAACACAAAATCCGGGATCTGCCAGGACTACTGAAGCACGGGCTGCACCTGCGGAAGAAGAGCGTGAGTACTTCAGACACACCGCCGACCCGCCGTCCCCTACCGTCCTTGTTTATTTATTTCTGACGTGTTTGATCAATTTACATGGCTGACGGTTTATAATGTTCCACCGTCAGTTTTCACGACAACCATCTGTACCCTCGAGGCTATTTCATAACCCTGTCACGACTCAGGTGTTTGCATTTTGACACAAACATTACTGTCGCAGAGGCTGTGTGTGCGTGCTGTGCTACATCCATAATAACCAATTGCTGTTGGACATCATACCTTCACACTCTGGTAGTCAAGGCAACACTACCATACCCAACAGATTCTCCTCGCGCACAAACACCTGCCTACTTTACACTGAGAAATACACGCCTTTACATATTTATGCACACGAATCCATTTATAGCCGCACAGCCATGAATTGATTTCACTTTTTTTGATTGAAAGTCTTATTTTTGTGATGATTGGAAAATGTCATGATAATACTCCGTGGAAGTAATACCCTTGCCAATGTTTCTCAGAAGGTTATAATTCAATTTAGAGGCTTTTGTCCAAATAAGAGTAAACACAAGCCAGAATGTAGACCCCCAGAAGACAATATGTGCAACAAACTGCTGGACACAGGTGCTGCCATGTAGTCAAAAAGCCTTGACAAGCACAATTAATCTGGTCATCATCATCATGTCCTTATGTCATTAACATCATCACATTAAGCATCAGTAGGCTACTCAGTGCTGAGTTGTTCGCAAAGACTTTCCATCTCATTTCACTGAGGACTACAGAGCAGAATAGTCAAACTGTGTGTCTTGATTAAAGTCTAGGTCTGCCTTCATAGCAATCATACGTTATTATTACAATTAAACAACCAATTAATCGATTTAAAATTCAATCTAAGAATACTGTAGGTAAATAAATGTCCACATACAGCTGGAAATTCTTCTACTTAATAAAGCCTTGTAAAACTTTCAAGTGTTCGCCATCTTTAGGAGTTAAGAGAATATAATTTCCTGTGCCTGGTGGCGATGATTTGTGGGTTGAGGATAACATAATTTCTCTATATTTTGATTAATTATCCCACCTGATATAAAATGTCAGCACTGTGTTGTGGACACTAAAAACTGAAGAAAACTTTTGAATATTTTCTTCAATATTTTTCCATCCATCTAATATTTATACCACACATTCTTGTTGGGTTTTTGGAGGCTGGAGCTGTGCGGACACTGGCCGAGAGAGTGCCAAGGGTGAACCCACACACACATGAGGGAACTTCACACAGACAGGCCCCTGACCGACAGGGGTTAGAACCAGCAACCCTCTTGCTGTGATGCATTTGCACCATCTATTGTGCCACAGTACCACCCTTCAACGTTAATTTTGGGAAATATTTATGAGTTATGCTGCTGTTTGCCAAATGCTATCGGGCAAATGCTATTGGGCATAAGTATATATATATGTTAAAAAACAAAAACAGTTTGCCAACTGGAGCTAAATGTGATGTTATGTCTGGTTTATCCTGCAGCCATCCTTAACCCTCAGGAAAACTGGTCTACATGTTTAGAGGAATCATCAAAAGAGCTTCTCAGACAGTCAAATGTCCAGAATTATATATTTTTTTCCTTTTTAATGGAATGTAAGCTTAACCCTTTGTTCAGTAAAAGCAGCCATTGATTCTAACCCTAGCTAACAAATAATAATAATGGTAACAAACAGAAGCAATAAAATTAAAGAATCCCTTTTTCTAACATAAATGGTTGTGTTAAAAACTTGCAGGTATGACACGAAATTCAGGGTGGCTATGAGTCAAAATGTAAGCAAAAAGTTAAGAATCACAATTAATAAAGGTCCACTGTTTGGAAACAATAGTTATTTTTTCAGTGGTTTGTAGAAAATTGTTTGATTTTTTGATTTCTGTGATTTATCACTGTGATTCCCAACCTTTTTCACCTTATGGCCTCCAACTTTTTCTACCTCAGAGAAGTTGAGCTGCTCCAAGAGATAAACCTTTGATCAATTCCATTTAAGAAACACAATAAATGACTTTCCCTTACCTCTGTGTGCCCTCCAAAATATGATGGAACATTGCAATGTGCATTGTCTTTGTGTGATTTCAATAAAGATGGAAACACCAACAACATGCTTGAACAGTAGCTGACACATCACAGCATTAAGTGTCAGCTGTGCTATGTGGTTGAAGTGTTTCAAGCTGCTTTTAGCTAAACTTTCACATTGTTTGTGGAAAATGAAGGATCATTTTTTTCTCAAATCAACTCTTTTGATTCCATACTTTGAGTACACATTACGACCTCAGAAAAGCTGAGACACTTTCACATGATCCACTGAATAAAAGTAATACATAGGTGTAAAACTTTGCATTTATTTTAATTTTATATAAGTCCAATTTTGACAACTTTGAACCAGACAAAGCTGCAGCCTTCCAGGACATTTGAGGCTCTACCTTTAGGACTTATACTCTTTGAGGTGGGCACTGAAATCCAGTTACCAACTAATCCAATGTCTCCCAAACTGAATCGTAACACATTGCAGTGTTGCATTGAAATACAACAAATTTCAAAGCAAAGATGCTGAGCCTACTCTGCCTGCTCTGCTTAGGGAGATGTCCAGTTTGGCATGAAGCATCAAAGCAGGGCGTGATCAGGGTAAACAGTCTTTTTCTTCGAGAGTTTTTGATTCAGACACACTTACCACTTTTAAAGTATTGATTTAACACTGATATTGGAAAAACATAACTGATAAGCAGCCCTGCTAACCCCAGGCTGGGAACCAATGAATTTAATAAGAAGCTATTTGTTATTATACTTTAGCTGCATTCTGTTCTGTGTGAACTTCCCTCTGTTCTTCAACATCCTCAGTCCAAATGGGACAAATTTGTAGTCCGACTCTTGAAAAACCCTCTCCCGGGTCCCCTACTTCTGTCTTGCGGTGATGTATCTGCTTAGCAGTAAATGTGTGTGACTCAATGTGCCCTGATGTGGAACGAAAACACCTGACAGGCCAAATTTCTGCTCAAAGTGTCCGCTCCACTCATCCTCATCATCAGTGACAGCCAGGAGAAAATGTGTCCCTGATTCCCTCAGCGGGATTGGGAAAGTGAGTGCCAGGACAAAATGCCAAATGGGATAAAGATATGCAGCATTTGTCGTGTAAAGCCTCTCTGGACGGAGGAGGTGAACCAATCATTTCATATTAAATCTTGTTAATTCAAGATGTGTCTGAAGGACTTATATTTTGAGCTTAGTTTTACTGTTTGTTCCTGCGTTCTGTCTGATTAAAGTGATTACACTATCCCTCCATTAACAAAGGAAGCAGATGTCCAAAACTATCTTGACTTCAAGTACAAGACACACTGTACACTTAAAAGTGGAGAGAGACTCAAAAGAAAAGTCATACTTTTAGTTGTAGCGTTATACACAGTGTTCTTTTTGTTCCTCGTCTTCAAGCTGCTAGAAAAGGAAAGATGGTGATACAGAAGCAGGCGAGAGGAAGCTTCTTAATCTAACTGACAGTGTGGATGTGCATGTGTGGGTGAGTGTGATGAGGCATGAGTAACTAGTGTAAAGGTATGGACTGTTCTGTGCCGACTGGTTCTCTGCACAGTAGCAGCTGGCTAAGCTTAACCTTGCGCTGCCACACTTGAGTAGCAGCAAACTTGCTATAACATCTTTTGAAAATAAAAGATGAGGCAGAATGGGCAGTTTTAGCTCTGTAACCAAAACAAATGTGTGTCCTCTGAAACACATCCTCTCCTGGGGTGAACTTCTTCACTCTTTCACCCTATTAATACTTGTAAAAACAGTTATTGAGCAACTGATAACAAGGGGTGAACATGGTTATCTGTCTTAACCGTTTAATTTGGATAACACTGTAGCCAACACCAGATATACAAGTTGGTCAAACTAATACTTAATGTTTTGTATCATTTGAGGCTCAAATTCCCAGTCAAATGCTCTGTCTGAATTGCCTGTAACTCTGCTTAATGGCTTTTTCTTTAGAGCTAAAATGCCCTCAAACCAGGCTGTAAACTGAAAATGTTAAATCTGAAGACTAGTTGATAGAATGAAATTAAAATTTTAATCAAACTTGATTTAAAATTATACGTTTGGACAAGCCTTAATTACATCCCTATGCCTCAAGACTCAACCAGCATTTCCTCAGGTAGCCCCAGCAAGCTAATGCTGTGCCTCATTTAAGTCTGACTTTTTGTTTTATGTCTACTAAAGGTGCCTCTTCATGTTCAGCTGATCAGATGTAATGCTTGTCATCACTGATTTGATCATCTGTAGTTAACACACCAAATTGCATTCTTGAGTTGTAATCAAATCCACCTACTCATCCTCTCGTCCACTGTTGCTGCATCTGCTGCTCTGTATCCTCGGAAATAAACGGTCCTAGAATCCTCCAAACTTCATTTTCTGTCCTGTCGGATAAAAATGTTACTCCAGTGCTGAAATTGGTTTTGAAATCCAAGCTGAAACCAAAGGCCTAATCACGTTAGGCCTTTGGTTAAGCCCAACACGTTGTGTGCTGTTATGTGTTCTATGTTCATTTGGAAACATTGTGGTGTGTAGTATCAGAATAATAACAGTTTGAAATTAGCAAATGGTTTGCTCAAGTGTTATTTCAAGATTAGAAAATGTAAGTTTTGGCTTGAAACTTGTTTGTTTTCCTAGAAATATGAAATTATCAAATCAGTTACATGATGTAACGGAGTAAAAATTCTGAGACTTAATCTCGTTTTTTTTAATGATTTCTATTGAGCCTTTTGGATAGATTACTAACAACAGTAACTCACCGCGTCATAATTTAGTTGTCCTCAAAGTGGGATAGTTTTTGCACTGCTCCCAAAAAGCTTTCCTCTGAGAAAGAACTCAATAAATTCTTATTATACAACTTAAAAAAAGTACCAGCATTGCACTGGCTAATTTCACTAATTTATGATCAGTAATTGGTATTGGCAGTAACAAGCTCAGGGGCATCCCAAGTGTCTCCCTACTTGTTAAACAAAAGAAACAGGCTGTCAATTAAGAGCTGGATCATTCACAAGAGATGGCCCTCAGAGCCAGCTTCTTCAAGAATTTATCAATTTTTTTTCTGTTACTTTCTTAAATTTAGACAACACCATTGTCAAACCAGCATCCATGTAGCTTTATTCACCAAATACTAGTTTCTCTGAAGGCATGTTTATGACAGAACACTTTAAGATGCACCTCAATCCCCTTGGCTGAAGGCTTATTCACCCTTTTTCATTTGTATTATCAGCAGCTTCATGGTGCATAGCCTGCAGGAGCTCCTCACTTTGAACAACAAACTAGCACGGCTGAATGGATGTAAATAAACCACGGTAACTGTGAGAGCCACCAAAATGATGGATTGACTATTATTTACATAAGAGGTGGTTAAGTGAGTTAGTCATCAGTGAAAACACATTGTTCATTGTTAGTGTAAAAGATTGTATGAGGTGCAGCCAACTTGCTACCTGAATGACCAAAACAAATGTCAGTGCAAATTGACTTTTTCTCTATTCTTAATTGGGGTTTCTTTTCAGATTTTTGAGCTTTATTTAGCTGATCATCCCAAAGTGCAGGGACTTGCGATACATCTGAGGCAGACTTTTTGTAACCTCATATGATCCTTTTAATTGGCAGGTTAGGAAGTTGAATTGATTTGTGCAGAGCGGTGTGTCACCTTTGTGTGCCAGCTTTTTGCAGCCTCACCTTTAAATCCTGTCTGACACTAATCTGTGTTTTGACTTGTCCTGGTATTCAATTTTTAGTCTTTTATGGGCAGTAATGTGACATTATAGGAATGGTTTGCATAAAGAAATATGCCATAGTACACCACCCTTGTAGAATTGATTTGTAGAGTGTTCAGAAAAGCTGTGACAGTAATGAATACACTGTGTGGAGATGCAATTTTGTCATGCTTTGTTTACAAACATTAGTGATGTTACCTGTCAGGGAACATCAAGTTTTTGACAGGTGTTGTTGATGAAATCAGTTAGCAGAGTTAGCGACGTTAGACAGACACCTTCTGTTTGGTCTGTCTGTTTAGTTGTAGTTTTGCTCTGTTACCCACCTTTATCCTTAAATACAGAGTCCATTTTTTTCTGCAGCTAGTTATACTGAAGACTTGTTGGACTTTGTCATGTAACAGTGTTAGACTGATGCTAAAATTCAAAGATACAGCTGCTACAAATATCTAGTCAAGCTGCATGAAGTTACCTAACAACACTACTGTTAAGGGACAGTGTTTTTTCAGTGTATATTTAGAACATGTGTGCCTTTCTTTGATAAATAACAAGAACATTTGCACCTTGATATCTTAAGTGTGACATGTTTTCTATGACACTGTGAAATGAGAAGTGATATTTAAAGCAAATGATTCACCAATGACCCCTACCAACACACTGTGACCATCACCTTAATAGGCTGATTTTCTGATGCAAACATTGGGTTGCATGTTAAAAAATGATAAAACAGGGGTTTGCTTGATGCCATATTGAATCTTTTGAGATGCACAATATTACTGGAGTAATATTGTGATCTGCACGGAATAAAAAGCATGGTAAAAAGTTGTTATATGAGGATCTGAAATTTTGGCCAATATTTACAGGCGATACTTTGCATGTACAAGTTGGTCATGAATATGCCATATTGGCTGTGATATTAGCAGAATGTACTATGGTTTACTTTCTAATCACTAAATGTCAGCTTTAGCAAATCAAAATGTCATTTATTGAAGAATAAAATGTTTTCCTTGTTTCACATCTATTTCTAACACAAATGGATTGTAAACTTTTAAAGGAACATGTCAGTTTTAGTCAGGTAGAGACTGTCCTCTTGACAAACATATTGAACATAATGATACTGAAAACATCTGCAAAAATCCAATATCATTCAGTATCTTATTATATTATATTACATCTTACTCCCCTTGTATTGTGGCATTTGGTATTTCCCTGCAAAACATACATTAAGGGTGAATCCCAATTCTACCCCTTAGCCCTTCCCTTTCATCTTACCCCTTCCTTTACCCCTTTTCTTAGCTCACTGTTTTGAGAGCCATGGGAAGGGGTGAAAACACAGCGCTGAAAAACGAGACGCCACTTGATTCCCGCTGCGTCATCACCCAAAGCCGCGTGCTGGCTGCGACGCAGGCAGATGCGACAATAGCCGTAGCTACAGCTGCAAAAGCTAGCTCATTATAATAAGAAATACGACCAGCAATTCAAAACATGATGATAATTTCTTAAAATTATGCACTCCCTTTGGTCTCTGCTCTGCTTTCGTGTTGGTGGGGGAGCTGTGTTCTGGGAAATTCTCGTACCCCTTTGTTTCAAGAGGGGTCCCGGTCTGTCTTCATTTGAGGACTGTGTAGCCCTTTGTCTTAGCCCTTCCCCTTAACGGAAAATTGGGGACACCCCTTCACTAGATGTGAACGCACAAAACCAAGGGGTAAAGGGTAAGACGGGAGCAAAGGGGTAGAATTGGGATTCACCCTTAGGTTGTAATCTAAGAAGTAAGAGGGTATGTATTGAGTTTTGAATACAAACTGTATGTGTTTGCACAGCACATCAGAGTTTTTCCACGTTGTCTTCCCATTTATTGTCCTTCAACGTGGCCACATCCATCACTGTGAAGTGTCGTCTGTGTTTACAGTTTTGTTTGCATGATGCGACCTCCTTAGCCTTGTGTCTGACTTCTTCTTCTGTGTCCCTGCCTACAGAAGTGACTGATGTGATAAGAATTAACCTTTCAGATTTTCATTGCATCAGTCTGCTATAGAGAAACACTAGATTATAGTTATGTAAAATTTGACCAGTCACAGTCAGACATTAGACACAGCGTTGTAATAATGTTTTGTTAACACCTTGTCAAAGCTGATGCAGATGTTTGTCATCCCCTTAAGTGCACTATAACTACATTTAACATTCTTTTGGGTTACTTAGCTCTATCAATAAACAGCCAGGAAAACAAAACAAACTCAAGGAGCCTCTTAAAAGATCTACAAACAAAAAAACAAGAAGCTGTCTTAAAATGTTGGTGTTTCCATTCACTGTGTTTCTCACTGAAGCAAAGAGCATGGTGAATATAAAGCATAGAGAAGGTGTGAAGATGCAGAGGCATCATTTTTGCAGAAAGGATCTAAAGCTCAGTTGAATTGTGGAGCGCCCCCACTTTAATTATGGTGTTCAGTTTAAGTCCTGCAGCGTCTTTGTCTTTCTCTCTTTGTCTGATGTGTTTGTAGAAGATTTCACACTTGAAATTATACTGCTGCTCCACGTGTAACCAGATTATATAGTTTAAATTGGAACTTTTGGGTGCATATAATGAACAAACGCCTTCGCTTTGACCACCAGTTTTTGGGCTGAGCCTTTTTGTGGATTAAAACTTAAGCACAAACCCACAATACCATATAAATGTACAGTGTGCTTCTAAAACACATAATTTAGACTCTGAATGAGATTATCACACTCATAATGTAAGCTCTCAGAATTTATGATCACTGTCTTAGAGGAAAGTTGATGATATTCTGCAGAGGATTATCCCATTTCTGCACTATTATGCAGCTAAAAGGGAAGCTTTTGGCTGTGTTTTTATGTCTGCCAGCAGTATTTCGCATCCATAACTGCATTATACATCTAGTGAGAAAGATGAAAGGTGGAGAGAAGTGGAGAGAGAGACTCCACTTACAGCTTAAATGTTTCCCCATGCTATCACAGAAGATACTGTTTTGTAGAGAGACTAGCATAGTGAAAAATATGTCTTAACTGCTGCCAGTTATTTTTATCAACTTGATCATATATATTTTCACAATAGGGAATAAGTCATTGATGCAAGGGTAAAGACAGAACTATGTTGAGGTTATACCGGGGTACTTGTTTGTATAAATGGTTGTCTGTCTCTCTATGTTGGCCCTGTGATATGCTGACTGCTGTACCAGGGTGGTGCCTGACTTTTGTCCACAGTAAGCTTGGATAGGCTTCCCCTCAAAAAAAACTTTGTAAGGGATGAGTAGTACAGATAACAGATTAAATGACTATTTTTGTTGATTTCTAGGACTGCAGTATGTATTACAAACAACCTCAGAACACTACAAATAGGCCGTAACCCAATATGTTTCATGATACTGATAAAAACTTTGGACATTGACTATGCTTTGTAAATGAAGTGCACAACAATAGCTGCTATTTAATAGGGGTCGGCGGTATTACCTAATATCAGTATCACTATTAATTGAAGCTCGTACCACGATTACAATTAATTAACAGTTATTTAAACTAAACTGGAACAAATTGGTGGTGTTACCGATGGTCGTCAAAACGGTCTTCCTGCAGTATTTACATTCAGCTTCTTTCTGCTCAGTGTCCTCCAAAATGTGCCCAAACAACAGAGACAACATTTTTCTTGGTTACAAGTTCTCTGATAAATTGGCGCTTGTGTCTTCCATGTTGGTGGCGCATCCTTCGCTCTTGGGGAAAGTGAACGCAGACTGTATGGAGGGGGCGCGGTCACGTGACTTAAAATATTATCAAAATGATAGACATGAGTAGAGCTGCAACTATCGAGTATTTTTGGAATCAAGTACTCTGTCAATTATTTCTTCGAGTACTCGAGTACTCTAACAAAATATACTATTTTGTTTTTAAACAAATAAATCAATTGTATACAATGCAAAATGCTAGGGCTTTCAAAATGAGCAACCAAATGCCGTTTATTCCTCAGAAAAGGGTTTTTATTTTAACAACTTTCAAAGTTTAAACCAGTACTGGCTTAAAACAAAGCCAATACAATACTGATTTACAAAGCAGTAATATAATTCTGCAATTATATTTGTGAAGTGTGTTCTGGAGGGCACTGTGTAGTTTGGATTGAAATCCCTGATCATGTTCTTAAATCCTGTGTCCTCCACCATGGAAAGAGGACGCATGTGTGTGATGAGCATATTTGAAATGCTGTTATAGTAATAGTTGCAGCCCTAACAACGTGCTATCATGCTAAGCTACGTGCCAGGCTAAGTCAGTTTGACATCAGACACACTGCACTGTGTTTTCTTTTCGTCCCTTCTTGTAGTGACCACACACTTGGGACACTCTCTGCCGTTTCTTCTGTGGACACTCTCCTTTCTGTCCCTCTCTTTTCTCTTCCTTCATGATTTTACAAGCCGCGCAGCAGCGGAGGTAGCATGCGCGTTGTGCCACAGAAATGACCGTCCGTGTCAAACACCGTGCACTGTATAGTAGTCCAGATATATATTTATATGTATAATTATATATTAAACGAGGCTTCGAGGCACAAAATTTAATTCGAGGATATTTTGTAATCGAGTACTCGCGAATATTCGAGGAATCGTTTCAGCTCTAGACATGAGTAAAATTCCTTCTGTTAGAGGATTTAAATGTAGGTTTTGATTATTTTTCGATTAATTTCCCAGCCCTACTATTTAATGCTGTGAGATCAAGGACATTGAGTTTAGAGCTTCTTCTGCTTACATCACTTTGAGTAATTAAAAACATTTTTTCTGTACCATTCCTAAGCTTTTGATCAGTGTTGATTGAAATGTTGTTATAATATTTAAAATTATGTGTGCCCCTCTCTTCTCTGTCATTTTTGGTTTTCATATGACAATGTGTTGCACAACTCTCTTCTGTAAGCAACCTTATGTTTGTGAAATGAGGTTATAGCTCTGAATGTTGCTATGCACTTGATCAAACATAATGTAATGCTATGGTGACACAACAGGGTGGACAGCAGTATCCTACAGAAATGTGGAACCGAAACTCACAGGCCATATTGAACTTACAGATCTTGAACATCTTTTTTTTTTTGCTACTCAAGCCTTACCATGTTATAATACAGTAAGGATAGCCCTTTGTTAGTGTGTGCATTTGCTTGCTTAACACTTTTGCAGTTTAAACTTGAAGCTAACCAAACGTACAAATGTATTAAGGTCCCATTTTTTCATTTAATGAATTAGCAAACAAACAAAAAACAAGCTGCAAGTTAGCCTGATTCAATGTCTGTAATCAGGCTGATGCATTTTGGCAAGCTAAAATCTACAATGATTGTAATCGGCCCAAAGCAACACGGTCCAATCAGAATCCTTCAGGGCAGGAGGAGGTGGGAGTTACGAGTGAGACGACAACAGGAAGTGACTTCTCATACAAGAATTAGCAAAGATGCTAACGGCTTTAGTAGGAGTATTATCAGATCTGGATCACATATCTAATAATTTAAAACAAACAACACTACAAACTTCTGTGTAGAAATAATTAGGGGTGAAACGAAATTGCGTGCCACGAAATTTCGCAAAATACAAAATGACGAAATTAAATTCAAAGACGCTCGAAATAAAAGGACAAAATAAACCCTCCTTGCCTCCCGTAGCTAAGCACTCGCTGCAATATGAAGGAGGACGAAGTGGAGGAATTAGCTGACGCTCCTTCGTCAAATAAATCGGTTGTGTGGACCTATTTTGGCTTCCCATGTAAAAGATGAGAGAACGGTGAGAAGATTGCGGACAAAACAGCAACCATGTGCAAAATATGCCGGGACAGTTCGCCGTATACTGCGGCGAGTACTTCTTTGAACTGGAGACAGGCAGCGGCTGTATTGTAACGTCCGTCGGACGTAAAAATAGAGGTGACTCCGGCTTGGGAATACCTGCTTTTATTTAACAGTCACTGTGGGCTGTGACCACGCCAGCTCCAATTTTAATTCATGAACAAAACAGTGAGTAGTAATCTCTACACCTCCAGCTAACGGCTCTCTCCCTCTTCGCTCAAACACACTAACTCTCCCCTTCTGAACTCTGACCCGCTCGCCCCGCCCTCCTGGTCCCTTCACTGACCGTCAATTCATAGGAAACACTAAAATCTACATTGAACACATAACAAACCGAAGAACTGCTCCAGTATCTTTGTGTAAGTCTGCATAAAAAAATATTTAATTTTTGCACCTACTGTTGAGTTGACAGAATTTGAACATACTTGAAGATCAGAAGTATATGCACTGTTATAGGCTAAATATTATAGTTCACAGTTCAGACATTTATAGGTCTAAACTGCAGCTCTGAGGACTGCTATTTGTTTTCCTTTTCATTCAAGAATGTACTTATCCTGATTGTTACAACAACAAAGCACTTTTTATTGAGATTTTATGTTTGTATTTGCACTGTAGTCTAAATAAGGGGTAAAACTACAATTTTGTTTTTTTTCAAAGAACATTTATTTTTTACTGATGTAGCAATATTTTTTGTATGTCTGCATTAGGAAGAAAATAAAGAAAATGAGATTTTTGCACAATTTCCTACTGTTGGGGATTTTCCTTAATCGTTAATTTGTATCGTGAGTATTGGGTATTGTGAGCCCTGTTTGGTATTTCGTATCGTTTCGTGGGTTGACCATTTCGTTACACCCCTAGAAATAATACTTTCGCTCCACATCCAACATGTTTTAGTGATTTATGAAGAGAGTTTCATTTTGTACTTAACACCATGGCAGAGGTACGTGCCTGCTACATTATCTAATGAATGTGTTTGACGAAACAATCACCCAGTCGCAGGGTGTGCTCTGAAAGGTTCTGCTCTTGCTATGTATCCCAGATAGACTAGTTAATTATGTTGACCAGTCCCATCTTGTGTTTCAGGTTAGCTACAGGCCTAAGAGCACCTAAAGTGTTGGTAGATCAAAGATATGTTAATGTGGCTAGGCGTGGACTGGCAGGTGACGTTCATGGCAGCAGTTGTTTGTGTGTGCATGTGCTGAGTGTGCCACTTTGTTTATATATGTGCGTCCATGAAGCTTAAGCTCCTCGATGTCTCCATTTTGACTTCCTTGTATGACTGATCTGTCGAGGAGTCGACAGGCGCTTAGTGTGAGTGTGAAACATGTGTGTGCGTGTTTGAGTGCGTGCAAGAGAGAGAGAGAGGAGGCCTGCCAAGTGTACCGTGCTGCAGCTCGTCACTGCGCTCAGCAATCTAATCTGAGAGTAATCCATTTCTTTCAGATAATGACCTCGCTCCCTGCTGCTCCCTCCCTCTCCCTCTCTCTCTCTCTCTCTGTACACACACTTTGAAGTCATCACACAGATAAGCGTGTCAGCATGTGCTCCCTCTTTATAGTCCTCATTCAGACTCATTCATCCTCTCCTCTCTTACGTCTCTCTCTTTTGGCCCCCGGTGTAACGACTGCGATGGAGCCTGTGATGGAGGAGACGGTGTTTGTGGGAGAAAAAAACGTCCGGCAGACTTTCCTCTCGTCTGGTGAATGAAACACCTCTAGTTCTGGCGTGAGGAGAGATGGCAGAAGGGGTAACAAAGCCCTCCTGAAAGATCTGTGCTCAGCAGTGAGACAAAGAGATGGAGCGATAAGATAGAGCCACCGAGACAAAGGAGAGGGAGAGACTGAGATAGTGAGAGTCAGAAACAATTTATTTAGTCTGCGTGCTTGGCTGGCTGGTGTGCCCGACTTCACCCCCAGTCCAAACACTGCATGTCTTCAAACACACACAAACAGAGAAAAATACACTCTTCTTTACTGATATCTCAGAGGACGTCTGCACTGAGTGGGCACTTGACTCACTCTAAGACTGAGCTCTTTGAAATGATTTTTCTCTGCGGGTAAATCTGAAAGTCCAGCCTCAGGATTTGCTGAAAGAGGTTGAACAGCTGTAGCTTGTGGACTTTGGGTGACCTCGAGCTTTCTCTGGTGATATCTAATTTCTAATGCATCAGATGGAGAACACTTTCCTAATAGAGAGTGGATATTATTACTATTTTTTTATAAAGTAAAGATTATGAGGGAACAACATTGTGAAAGCCCAAATGGCCTCCTCACATTGCTCTTTGAGTCAATAAAAATCAGATATTAGATTTGCTGTCACTTGTTTTAGAAAAGTTCTGGAATTTATTTATTGCTAAATGATGTAAAAGGCAGGAAGAAAATTACTTAAAGGTGAACCTGTTGTATCGGCATCAATCAGTATTGGCTGATTTTTGTGAAAAAATAAAAGTGTTCTGTTGATTGGAATAAATGCCTGAAACAGCAGTATTTACCACTGATCACCTGTAGATTAACATGTTTATTTGTGGATGCCACACTCATCTGCTGCCCCTGATGCTCTGTCATCCTCTTAGATAAACTATAGCATACTCTCCATCACTTTTTCTTCAGTCTGTTTAGTTCAAGATGTTAATTCAGTGTCCAAGTTTCTCCTAAAATTCACACTGAGACCAGCAACATAAAGACCAATTCGCTAAGGTAAATTAGACACATTACACAACAAATACATGTTATGTTTAGTGATGCATTTGAGGTCCAGTCGGAAATTTTGTGATGTGTTCACATTGGCTTGATAAAATGAGTATTTGATGAAGTGAAGGTGATGTTTTTTTCTTTTCAGTCTTTTCTAAGGCAATAATATCAGTTTCATCATGTTAATGAGTTACCCATTTTAAATTCAATGCCTTCAATCAATCAACCAATCAAACTTTATTCATATCGCACTTTTCCTACAACGTATGTAATTCAAAGTGCTTGCAGAAAAGAAAACAAGAGGAGAGATGAGGGGAAAAAAACAATTCCAAACTAGGTACCTGTCAGGGGAGCACAGTGTGGGATTGGGAAAAAAAAAACCTAGGCACATGAGCAACATATTACAACAAACAGCACATGGGGTCAGCCGGCAGGGGCGTTGATGTGAAGGGAGACCTGCAACCTTGTCTTAGCTCAGACCCCACAAAGTCTCTTCTGTCCGATAAGGTGACTGAATGACACTGAGAGAAAGAGTTTCTGATCTTTTATTTATCTAGCCATTCAAACTGTTTTATGATACAGTCTCTCTCTCTGTATCAGCTGATCTTACAAACGTGTGATCAGTAAGAAAAGCCTGATTGGGGAATCCCAAGCATTATTGTTTAACATTATATTCTTGGTTGATTTCACTGACTCAGTAAATCAGTGACTCTGCTTATATAAGTTGCACAATATGGGTGCTTGTCTAACAATTCAATACGGTTATGTTTAGGGCTGGGATGATGACGCTTTTCTCCCGATTTGATTTTTTTATGACTTTTTTGGGTGCCGATTCAATTTAAATTGTAATTCTACAATATTGCCTTATTTTGCAATCTTTAGTTAGCTTTTTTTAACAACAGTGTAAAAGATGAACAATAATGGTGCCTACAGACTATATCAGGAAAAATACACATCACGTGTGAGTCCGTTTTTAAGATTTATTCAGAAATATATTTTAACCTGCTGTTTATACTCTCTCTTCAAAAGCCTGGATTACATTTAACTGTGGCTTATTAAAAAAGACCATAATGAAGCATTTATATTTGGAAAAAAATCTATTTTTGAACAAAAAAATGATTTGGAAAACATCAAACAAAAAATCCTAATACTTATGTGAATTGATTTTTTTCTGCCACCCCTAGTTATGATTGAGTTATACAATTGATATCACAATGCAATGCAGTGAGTATAATTGATTCCAATTTTACTACACCAGGACACCTTTTAAATAAAATGCACTAAAAATATGAACTTTTTATTTATGAGAAATGACATTTGAGGTCAACCACAGTGAAAAAGTATTTTTACTGACTAATATAAATACATAAATTTCATAAACCTCATCTTCCTATACTTGATTTTCTTCCTCAGAAACTAAACTGACACTGTATTCTCACAGCAGCCTCAGTTTGACTGTCTGCGTCAGTGTATCTTTATCCATTTCATCTCATTAGGATGAATCGATTTAAAAGACTGTTTTTGACACCCCTTGTACTTGCTAAACCAAGCTAATTAATTAAGCTAAATGTATTCTGGATGTAGCTTTTTATTTTAGCTTACTTGTACTTCAGTTTAACCCCTTGAGGCCGAAATAATGAAATTTCCCCTCTTTTTAATTCCCCATCCAAATGTAGCCAATCAGAGCACATTCATTCATAAACGTCTCTGACGAGGTGTGTGTTTCCACACGTGTGAACTTGTGTTCTGGGACGTCCCAGACAATATCACGTTTCTAACGAGGATCACACGCACTGCTCTAAATCTCTCTGATCATCCCTCTGCTTCATGTCTTTTTCAGCTCAGACTCACAGCCTTGGATCAGTCTCCAGCCCCCTCTTTTTCTTGCTCACTTTTTCTCTCTTTGACGGTTACAATTAAAACGATCTCTCCGTCTCTCGCCGCCTCATCTCTCCCCCTCTCCATCTGTCATGCTCACATCCCCTGTCATATATTCATAGACTTTCCTCAATGGTTCAGCCTCCCACTCTTCCTCATCTCTATATTTCCTCATCTATATCCATCTTTCACGGGCGCTTAGGTGCTTCTCACTTGCACCATCATTTGATCTCTCTGCATCTCTCTTTTCATCATCATCAGATGGTTTGTTAGTGTGAGTCAGTGAGTGAGGAAGGGCAGCAGTCATAAAAGTAAAAGCTCAGATTTCTTTTTTTTTTTTTTAATGTATATTTTTGGGCATTTTGTGCCTTTATTGACAGGAGAGAGACAGTGGATAGGTTTGTGAAAGGGGGAGAGATAGCAGGGGAAGACACTCTGCAAACTGGTCACAGGCGGGATTCGAACCTGGACTGGCAGAAGCATGTAAATGGGGTGCTAACCACTACGCCAAACCAGCACCCCAAAAGCTCAGATTTCTGTAAAGATTTTAGGAGGACATCAAATCAGTGGCTCTTCTTAATGAATTTTCCTAATAGAGTGAGTTTTCAGACCAGTAATTTTACTGATGAGCAGAGGCCTTCATCGTCTGTTATTAATAAACCCCTAAAAAGTGATTGTCTCCCAAATATAATCAGTTTAATTTTGCCACATAATTTTTCTAGTTATTTTGAGTGATGCTGATGTTGTTTTGGTCCAACATAGAGTTTAAATGTCAAGAAACTTTAAAGAAATATCCTCTTAGACTGATTAATCTTTGTCTTTGCAGATGCAATCTCTCTTGACATTTTCCATTTCTTTTCAAAATTATTCAGTCTTTTTTTTAATACTTTATTGTGTCAGTTGATGTCATTTATACATTGATACATACCTTATTGTTTCAAACAATTTTGACACATTTTTCCCTTTTATTTTTTTGTTCACCACCACCCAAACAGAAGATAATACATACATAAACATTCTATAATCGCAGTATCATAATATCATAATAACGGATAAATAATACAATTCCAAATTCATTATACATACATGGCAGTGCAGCAACTTTCCAAAGATATACTTAAAGGAGACATATCATGCTTGTTTCTCCTTTTCACTATGCCAGACTAGGATGCCTGTAAAGCATTTCTGCCCTCAGTACAAGTCATTTAGTTCCTTCATTGCCCCACAATAGCGTTCTCAAAATCCTCATTTTAGGCCATTATCAAGCTCTCGTTGAAACGTTCGGTTTCCAGGCTGACCTCCAGTTACCTCGCAATGTCACAGCCCTTTGTGCACTGATTGGTCAGTTCTGTCAGAGCTGCCGAGAGGGTTGAGCCAGCCTTTCCTTCTTCTTCTACTGTATTTTCCGGCAGGCTCAAAGCAGCGACTGCGTATTGAGTCCCCCTACAGGCAACAGCTGGTAATGAGGGAGTGTGAGCTAGGGAGCTATATACTGCTGCTGGTGGATGTGTTCCTTGGTGACGGTTTTGTTACATATAAAATAGATTAAAAAATAAATAGATTGGCTTTCTATATCATCTGTCAGATTAATTCATTTTTAAGTTATAAATGAAAACATAACTCAATTCATGTAATATTCCATGTTTACATGGTCATTTTTGTGCTTCATATGAAAGGAGGCCCATCTTTTTTCAAACAACCTTTCTTTCCTATTTATTTTATGTTTTATTTTATCCATTTTATGAAAGCTGTCCACTGTTTCTAACCACTTTTTGAATTTAGGAGGTTCAGTCTTTTTCTAGTTTCTTGTGATTTGCTTTAATGCTGTTATTCTTAGGATCCAAAAAACTGGATTACTCAATCTTGATCTGATGAGCTGGGATTCAGTCAAAATAGAAAATAAATAAATAGAAAATACACATACTGTTATACCACGAACAGAAAGCCAATCACAGTGCAGCATGTTGGACTGTCATATAAGGTGGCCAATCAGTATTCTAGTTTTAACCATGCTAGTGGCCATGTCCCCTTTTAGATCACTCTCCACTACTTGAGAAACACTGATGAAATTTAATTTTTGTAATGACCCTTTTTTGCAGTGACCTTGAACTCATCATGATGTAACCAGCCTTTGAAGTTAATGATTTTTGTCCTCCCTATTTTGACACAGATTTTAAAAACAAGCAGACAGATCTGGATTGATAACTGTTAGTTTAAATGTATGGGGCTGGGGTTGATGAGACACTCCACGTTGACTTTTAATGATAGAGAAAAAGAGCAATGCATTGAATTTGCCTCATTGCAGAAGGAATGACATCAATATTTCCTCTAGAAGCTGTTTGACTCATAGCCAGAGGGAAAGTTGAGTCTCTGTCCTTCTTTTGTCTTCTCTATATCCCAGTAACAGACCTCAGTGCCCAACTGCCGAGCTGGTGGTGCTAGTTTGGCTGAGTGGTTAGCAAGTAGGCACCCCATGTACTTGTACTTGCTTCTGCCGGTCCAGGTTCGAATCCCGCCTGTGACCAGTTTGCAGAGTGTCTTCCCCTACTCTCTCTCCCCCTTTCACAAGTCTATCCACTGTCTCTCTACTATCAATAAAGGCAAAAAATGCCCCAAAAAATGCATTAACAAAAAAAGTGTATGATGAGCTTGCAACTGCAAAAGTTCACATGTTTAAGTGGATCTAGACTTTTGAATGTACTTAGGAAGAGGCAACCAGAAGTTGTGATTTAAATTTTACTTTATTAAGTAATTGTACCCTGTTATTAAAACTGAAACATATAAAACCTGCCTTTTTAGTTGCAGATTAGTTGGATTAAAGTAACATTCTGACCTTGCATTGAACAAATTCAATAATTTTGGATTAAGAACAACCAAAAAATAGCAATAAAAACAGAAAAGAATAAAATTTTATTTGTTGGGGTGCTGGTTTGGCGGAGTGGTTAGCAACCAGGCACCCCATGTATTTGCTTCTGCCGGTCCAGGTTCGAATCCCACCTGTGACCAGTTTGCAGAGTGTCTTCCCCTACTCTCTCACCCCCTTTCACAAGCCTATCCACTGTCTCTCTCCTATCAATAAAGGCACAAAATGCCCAAAAATACATTAAAAAAAAAAAAAAAAGTTGTCTTGTATTTCTTAAGAAATCTCTAGTGGTAAAAAACAATGTCTTCAAAACATCAGACATATACGATATTACTATTGACATTTCGGTCATTGTAATGAATGGTTTAGGAATAAGATTGATACAACTTTTTCCAGGGGCTTGCCCCCACATATCTCATCCCGATACAGCCTTCTGTTTCTTATCATAATCCTCATTTTTGTTTTGCACGTCAGGTTATATGCAGCTGGTATGAAAGGCAAAGAAACTGTCACATGTTGTTTCCTGAACTGCAGTGAATCACCAGGCTCTCAGAAATTTACAGGGATAATTTGAGGCAGATTTTTTATTTGTAAGCAGTTGCAGGTTTAAACTTGTCCTGTTGCATATCTCTGGTTTAAACTTGGCTTCAGGCGTGTATACACCTGTTCCCTGACCTTATAATCAGATCACACAGGAAGCACCCTAATCCTACGTTTAAGGGCCACTGTGTCATATTTTGAGAATAACCCTCAATTAGTTCTTTAAAGAAAACCCTTGTGCCATGACTACAAACTTTATGTGGTGAAAAAGATGCAGTCTTCCATGATCTGTGGAATTGAGGAACTGTGGGGACTTTGTGGAGCTGAAGTCTTTAAGACGCCTTTAATAAACACAGGCGCGTGGATACATTAAAGGATTGAGGGTGTGTCAGAAAGTCATTCACTTTGTTTGTTCACTTTATTCAGTCGTATTGAGCATTTTTTCACATTCACAAGAGCCTTTTTCTGTCATAAAGGTCACCGCTCTACAAACTGTTATGACCCATTTTTGTACAACAAAGCGTGTAAAATATATTCCTGGAGCTTATCAAAGCTGTGCTCGTTAGTTTGAAAAATCAACAATACGATTTTAGAGATTTTATATTGTTTATTTTTTATTTTACCAAGAAATACCATTGAGATTAGAAATGTCTTTTACAAGAAAAACCTGTTCAAGGTACAAAATTCAAAAACAGCATGATAAGTTAAATGGCACAACAACTCACAACATTTTTTAACAGACTTACAGATGTATGGTGATGTTTCATTATAAATAGCTTCGTTTTTGTGTCAACACAATCTTTATTACCATTTTAAATATCCTGGATTAGTGGGTGCATCTTTGCCTTGACAGCCTACCAAGACTCGTGTGAAACAAAACAGGAAAATGCTCATTAACATGAATGTTAATTTAACTTATTTTAGTATATTTTTGTGACAAGTGCGATGGCTGAAGAAGCCCAGCATATATGTGTAAGAATTCTCCTAGGCTATGTCCAAAATGACATACTAATGTACTACATACTACAAACTCATGTGTGTATACTATATACTACATACTATAAGTATGATTAGAATGCCAACCGTTCACACTGTAGTTCACACTGTAGTTCACACTGGAGTTCACACTGTAGTATACTTATAAGTTTCCCATGATGCATTTCAAACCTCTGACGACAGAAATCGGAAGCACACCAGGCTATCAAATATCTCTGTTGATTCACCACATTTGAAAGTTCAGAGAGCATTTTAGGCGAGAAAGTCACCATGTAGAATACCAAAATATGTTCATTTGAGCCATAAAACACACAGGTACAAATTTCATTTCAGCATTTCGGACATTCCGTTATGTGTACCATTATGCTATTGAAGAAACTTCTGGTCGGCTCCAAAACAAGAGCCCAATTTAAAAAACAGTAAGAACTAAAAGGAGATAATCAAAGACGCGCTTATTTTGAAAACGGAAAGTTTGCTAGTGGCTGATTTTTAGCTGAATGCCGGTCATAATGCATGCCGCACTGCATTATGGGACTCGCAATGCATTATGGGGCGTTTGAGTGTGACTAGTATGCCCACCTCTCATACTTAAATTTTTTTCCGATATAGTATACATCCGGGTATTTCTCGCACACTGAATCTTTTCATACTATCTAATGTGAACGCACTACATACTCATTTCGACGTCACACTTAGTATGAGTAGTATGTTAGTATGCCATTTCAGACACAGCCCTAGAGTTGTGTCCCTTGGTTGCCAAAGTTGAAATATGTGAACTTTTCAGGTCACGTGTGGTTTTGCTGCAACAGTCAATCAGCGCTGTGTAAGTATGATATAAATATACAGTATGAGGGAAAGAAATGAGGGGGAAGAAGCGGGTCAGCAGGAGTGCCATTGAAGAAGTTGTTACGTGTCTCCAGTATGACGTTAACTGTACCTGGCTTAACATTGTACTGGAGACACAGACGACACTCATGACAGTTAATGACTGTTCATATTCCAGCTCACATTAGAGTGACAGTCCGTGTCCATGTGGGAACTTTTTTAAACAGTATTTTATTAAGTTTTTACATAGAGGAAAAAAGTACAAAGAAACAATGACTACAGCAGTAGCAATAATGTATAAATGTATAATACAATTAAAGATTGAAAGTAAAGGAAAATGCATACATAAAATAAAATCTGATAATGAAAAATTATAATACAAATAACAGTTATAAGAGAAGTAAAATAAAACAATAAAAAAATGAAAAGGCAGCAGCAGTGGTAACTTGAAGACTTCAAGTTATAACAACACCAAGAAAGGTTTCTATACTTTGACAAACTCTGTTCTTCTCCCTCTAACAACATACGTAAGTCTTTCCAATGCAAGATATTTTGCGATCTCCTTCAACCATAACTTTACAGAGGGAAATTGTATATTTTTCCTAAAAAAGAGCAATCGATCTTCAAGCTTGTAGAAGCCCAAAATCAATAAATACTGACTGTTTAGAATTAAAAACCAAATTTTCAGGGTATATACCCAGGACACAGAGTTTGGCCTCCAGGGGGACATTCCTACCCACCATCTGGGAGATGATTCGCATTACACTAAGCCAAAATAACTGTACTTTTGAGCATTCCCAAACACAATGGAAAAGTGTTCATTTTCCATCTAAACATTTACAACAAATATCTGGAATGTTAGGACAGATTTTTTGAGTTTGACTGGGTGACATTAGTTCGCCTTAGCCATTTATATTAGAGCAAATTAAATCTTGTATTAATTGGATTTTTGCTGTGCCTTACATGTGGGAACATAAATTCGTGAGCAAATTAGTTCCACCTTATTCAACAGAAATGGTGGCTCCTATACATACAAGTCTGTAATATATATTTTGATATAAGTAGCACAATCTCGGTTGCCAAGTTACGTTCAGAATGAATGCACATTTATAAGCTGTGTCTGAACATGACCCTCTTATGAAGTGAATGTGGTCTCAGATTTCCTGTTCTGTTCTCCAATGTTTACTGTTACTGCCCTGACATCTTTACTCGACTGGAGCCACCTGCAGGCTGACCAACCTCCTGGCTCAGGGAGCGTCTCCAAGTGGGTGAACTTAGCAGAAACTGAATTGACATGTTCAGGGAAAATTTTCAAAGGGACTGTTTAAGATGCATTGTCTGAAAGATTGAGCAAGCAACAGAGAGAACAGAACATACATGTTGAGGGTTTGTACATATGTTTGGATTTAAAAAAAATTTGCAATTGCATTTTGTATAATGTGTAACCTTTTTGAAGCATTTACTTTCTGGAATTTACAAACCAAAATTGCACATCATACCATAAGTAATAAAGTGGTATGTGAGGCTGTTAGATTAAATCGTTACATACTGTACTCATAATCAGGGCTTTCACTTTAAAAGCTGCTTCATATTTAAGTGATATTTTATGATCTGCCGTGTACATTTTTCTGTTTTCCTCAAGAATCAGAGCTACTAGGAGCCTTTTCTGCATTACACCCAGATGTAAAACACGACAGAGAAACGCTGAAACAGATGTCTGCATGTTTCCACTCCACTTGATCCAACACTTACTATCATTTTTAATCTGTTTTTACGAGGAGTGTGCCTCCACAGTGGGTAAAACCGTCTTCCTGCTCCTCTGGCACCAATATAATCCATAAAGATTAAGAGTTTATTTCCTGAAAGGGGAAGTGGAGGTGGAGTGGATACACACAGGGTAAAGGCTATAACATGATGACCTAATTCTGAAACCAAATGAGATTTATGGCAATATGTTGTTAAAGTTTGACTCCGCTGTATGCTTTATCATTGAGGAATGACCTGATAAATATTTTTTTATGAGGGTGGTTAGTCCACAGCTTTAGTTTCCTTTTGACCAGGCCCTGAATCAACACAAGTCACTGATAAACCAACAAATTAACCTAATTTTATACACTGTTTTTCTTCTCTTCACCTCTGATGGGCAGAGCTGGAGACACTGTCTGTGTGTTCAGGTTGGCTGTGTAGGTCATTAATATTCCAACAACACCACAAGGGAAAATTTGTACAAATATGACTTTGACCTAATCAAGCAAAAAAGGAATGAATGTATGTGAAAGCAGGCTGCATTTACCCTGTATAAATCCCTTTAAAACATGAATATAGAATAGAATATGTATTGCTTTAAAATAACAAAATGTTATATTATTCACCTGTCTTTTGTAACAAAACATGCAGCATCCTCAAGAAACAAGAAATATACCAATGGAGTTGTCACAAAAAAACACCCCAGTCCCTCTACTTGAACCACCATTTTTACCGCTCTGATAAAGCTTCTTAAGCCCGTCTAATGACTGAAGAGATCTAAAAGATGACATGAACTGTTTTCATTGATTTCTTGTGTACATGAAGAAACTTAGTTTGCGCCTGCGCACAATGACATTCCTACAGCGCACATTTTTGTGCGCATTTTTCCTTTGCTTTTAAACGTGACAGTGTCAGCGGTACAGAAAATAGAGAAAAAAAAGAAAAAACATAAGTCGTTAAAGCAATGAAAATGTGGTGTTAAATGTGTGCAGAAAAAGCAACAAAGTGCATCTCAAAAGCACTGACACTGTAATGATTATGACGTAAAATTAATGTTCTTTATAAAAGTATATTTTAAATGAATTTGTCTTCATATTTCTGCTTTTCTTAGCCTTTTATTTTTTAGATTTATTTTTTGACTAACACTGCTTTGTAGAACCACATTTGATTTTCATTTTATCTATAAGCCCATTTTGTCTTATTTTTGAAATGTTTTCGTATTTCTACTTTTATTAGCCTCGTCTTTTCTTGAATTTTTTTTATTAATATTGCTTTATTTAGTATTTTATTTATAAGCATATTTATTCTAACCTTTTAAAATAATTTTATTAATTTGTCTTTATATTTCAATGTTAATTATCCTTTTCTTTTATGGGTTACATGTACATCTTCATATTTCCACTTTTTTTTTAATTTATTTTTTTTACTTTTTTTTTGGTAATTTGGCACTCTCACTACTCCATTTATATACTTCTATGGTGGACATTAGAAATACAAACTTATCTCAGTCCATCATGGAGGCAGACCTGCCTGTTGAATGTTCTAGTTTAGTGAAGTTCAACATAAGAACTCCAGAAAAATGTTTATTTTTGCCATGATTTTCATGCTCAAACAAAATGTGATGAATGTTTTGGACAGTAAACTCATGATTGTTCAGTTTGTATTCTAAGTTCATGTTTGTGTGCTTGTTTGCCATTTTGTGTTGATTCTTATCAGTTGTTTATTTTGTGTCTACAGCAATCACCTGACACTATTCCCGGACCGAGCTCTGGACCTACTGTAAACAAGGTGAGGAAACACACACGCACACATGTTCACACACATGTACACACACATGTACACACACAGGTGATGTCATCTCTTTAGTTTTGCTGCGGAGGGGAAAGTGTTTGTTTAGTCCAAACACAGTTGACATCACTGATGATATTACCTTGGGCTTTTTTCCAAGTGAGTTTCATGTTATACACTTACAAGCTTGCATGGTCCTAATTTGTCATGCATCGCTATAATGTGGTTTGGCAAATATTTCATCTCTCTGAAAAGGCCTCAGGGCTTCAATATTTAAAGCTGCACATCCATTCTCTTTGAACTTTAAAAACATTAGTGGGAGAAATAAAACATGAAATAAAAAGTTATCTTCTGCTGTATAAATCATGTGATTCATCCAGGCTGCTGCTACCCTTTGCCAAAAGATCTTTGTCTTTCTATTCCTGAAGAATTTCTGTCAGTTCTGTCTTTTATTGAAATATATTTGGTGCTTAAGCACATCATGCTCGAGAGCAGGGGTCAACAACTAGATTTGTACTGGGGCCAGTTTTTTGGCCTAACAGATGTTATGGGCGGGAGATTTTAAAACAGTCAAATAAAATATGGTGGTCAAACTGACATATCATTGGCTAAATAGTTCGTTTATTTTTCTGAATGTGATGGGTTTTTTTTAGCCTTTCAAAGTCAGAGCAGTCTCTATCACCCACACTGCTGGAAGGGTCATGTTTTCCATCACTGGTTTTGACCCTCAATATCCTCATTTATTTTATCCCCCGGTATATAATACTAGTTAACAATGGCTGTCAGGTAGCGGATCAAACATGAGGTCATGCAGGATAAAAATGGTTTAAATCTCTTTTGTTTTGGGACTTGTTTCATAGATAACAGAAATTCAACAACAAAAGGATATTCTTAAAAGCATGATACATTTTTCTCCCTCTTATTTCCTGAATCTGATGATAAACTAAGGTCCAGGTTACAAGCTGTGGAGGGCCTGGTGTGGCCTGTTGATGATCACTGCTTTAGAGACTTGTTTTTTTTCTAGCAATCAAGTGCACTCCATTAAAAAGCTTTGTATGACTCTGGCTTTGCTGTTAAATAGAATTCAGCAAATTAAATTTGATGCTTTCAAGATTTTTTGTCTAAAACAAACATTTATTTTACATCTACAGCTCCTCACATCATCAAGGTCTTTCTGTCCTTGAGGGCGAACAAACATTTAAATTTTTGACTTTCTTTGGAAAAATGTACATAGCTAATTTTGTTGAATAAATTGAAACCTGCAGTATTTATTTAAGCTGCTGTCAGCTCACAGTCCTCTCCTCTGTGTCTAGATGCAGTATGTCTGCATTAAAAACCATTTATTGTTTGTAGTAATTGGTATTGCGTTACCTATATGTGCTTTCAGAGTTGTGTCATCGTGATACTTGAGTCCTGATTCAGTTGTATTGTGATTCTTAATATTATACAATATGGTACGTGTTGTAAAGCTGAAAATTATGTTGTAATTTTAACTCCTAATTGTTTACAATTATATCCGAAAGGTAAATTTACTAGTCACTAAGCACCAAAGAATTCACTCTCCTACGTAGGGCCCAATGAAATCCTTGTCATTAAAGCCCAATTTACATTTTAATTCTTCCTATATTCTGTTTCTTTTCTTTTTACTTTTTTTTTTGTATTTTATTCAAATTTAACCCCGAGACACAGTATGAAGTAATAAAATATAATCACTCACCCTTCAGGTGGTCCTAGCATGTATCTTTCCAGATCCAATCAACAGTATGTTGAAAACAGTGGCGACTGCCGGTCAGTCAAGGAGGGGAAGCTCATTTTTTTCCGGCCTACATCATAAATTTGTTTATTTATTTAAATATAAATTCTACCCTCCGTTCCTTTTCAAGAAATTGATCTTTGACCCTGTCATACCAACTAGGTGTCTTTTCCAGGGTTTTTACCAGTGTTCTCTCAATGGCCAGCAGAGCTAGTGGAGCGAAGTATTCATTGTTACCAGCCTTAGTGACCCCCTCGGAGCCTTTCCAGGGAGCTACATTCCTTTTTATTAAAAACAAAACCTTTAATGTAAAATGGCAGCCATTTCCGTGGTAGTCTGTGTTAACATTGAATTCTGCTTTAATGTCCAATTGTAATTTCATCTGTGACTCTGTGATTGTGGGTTTTATATAGCCCCACCTAGGCCTTACTGTGAAGTTTCTGTATCTTCATATAGAAAGCCCCATTAATCAGTTGCCTATGTTTAGGAAAATGCAGCCAGATAAACTATATTAATACAATGACAGCCTCAGACAGAGTCATTTTTAAGGATTGGTGTGGGTTTTTTGAAGTAGGGTTGCTCAAAACCTATGTAGTTAGTAAATATGACTGCCAATAAAGCAACTTGTGAGATTTGTCTGGATTTGCAGATGTAGACAGCAGTAGAAAGAGGATGAGAAAAAGATGTTGTGGAACGTCACTTCAAAAACCCAATTAATCCTTTAAAGTCACCAATTTACACTGTCACAGCTTGAACTGATACACTGAGCACACCCCCTCAATATTTCCTGACATACGAAGGAGAATTTCTCTGTCACTAGCTGGATAAACAGACGTATTGGTGTCAGTGCAGTGAGACTGGGCAATTCATCACAATAAACACATCAGTCCAGATTTATTACACAAGTTTTGTGGTATAATGGCCCTGTGTTAACACTTTGGTCTAGTCAGATGAAAGTAAAGCACGTCAGAAGATACTCTTAACTTTATTTGAGTGGAGTCATAAAGGCTTTTGTTAGAGTCAGAAAAAAGATTTCAGTTGTGACTGTTGTGTGAAACAGCTTGAACAATAAGTAATAGCCTCTATGCACTTTAGTTATTGCAGTTCATTTTCACAATATTGCACCATTTTATTGCACATTTATCTCATATCCTCAGGCCTACAGTTCTGTCTTAATAGCACAGTATTTGAATGTGAATTGTGAACTTGATTGATCAGTTTTTCTTAAGCTTTTTTTAGTTGTTCTTGATACTGTGTTGACCCTGTCATTCCCTCAGATCCTGTTGATCATGTGCACCGGCTGTCATGTTACTGAATCAGTGTAGTCAACAGCATTTTTACCTCCTCCCTTTTTACAAAGAGCAGTCATTAGCTATAATTAAATTTCCAATTTGTTTTTTATGATTTGTGTTTGCTTGATTTTGTCAATATGAAGAGTCAGCGTGATGTGTCTTTATGTGGAAGATGCATCACAGGGTGTCGAACATCTTTGTGGTATGTTTGTGCAGTTATATTGAAGGCCTATGATTCTGATGTGGTTCTGATACTGAAAGACCTTTAGTGTACGTGAATACATACCAAATCAATTTCAACTAATTGCTTTAATCTTTCAGTTTATGAGGACATTTTTCTGACACATCCTCTTCCTTACACACAGATTTGCCACATTACAATAATTAAAAATGTCAAAATAATACTAGCAAATATAAAACAGTGTCAATACATGTGTAGCCTGAAAGCTTGCCCATAGACAGACTGTACAAAGTGACTCCACTGCTGGAGCATCGATGAATGGAGCCTCACCACTCATCACGTGGACCCTGCTTAATGGATATTAAGGTGAATGTGAGTGAAGCAAAACCAGCAGCCTGTAACCAGCTTTCTTTTACAGGGTCTTAAACAGCTGAGCTTCAGCTGCAGGATTATAACGCAGTGCGTAGACAAAGTCAATGTTTGATTCCTCAGGGGGAAGAAATCGAGCCGTCCTTGTGAGGCGGTCAATGACAGCTGCATGTAGCCACACTACCTCTCTGCACTCTAATGTGCATGTTTCATACACTGATTTTTTTTTTTTTTTCATTTTTAATCACAGCAGATCTTTAAGTTCACAGTGCAGTGATTTGTTTCTCTGATGTTTTTTTTCTGTGTGTGCCAGTCTTGTTCACAGAGTTTCCCATGTGCTGGCCGAGCTGTGAGGAACGCCTTCCTCTCTAACGGACCGTACCCCGCCAAAGACAAGATACACCTGGCCAGAATTATACGGTACACTTGGTTTAATGTGTTTGTGTGCCTGTCTGAGAGCAGGATTCAATCGATGTGTTCAGTGGAGCAAAAACTCTGACTCACAAGTCGATGCTAAGCCTCGTTCTGATTGGCCTGTGGAGATGTTCCTGCTGTAAGATGAGTAAAGTGTGACGTAGACGATCTGGGACTACATGTTCTCCCATTCAACATACAGCACATACAGTATATGCAAAAAACATATAAGCATCTGGACAAGGCTATAAATAGATACTGTTAAATGTCATAACATACACAAACACACACACATACACAGATGGAGTTTATCCTCGGGGAAGCAGGCGGAAGATATTCGGTGTTACAGAGGAAAAGGGCTTACAGAGAACTAATGAATAATCAATGTGTATTGATTAAATAAAAAAAAAAAACACAAGCTTGTGCCGAGGGAGGAAATGTGTGCGTGTGGTTCAGAACACAGTCTGGCCATATATGAGTGCTGAAAGTGTGTGTTTGTGTGTTTTACAGGCGCAGCTATGTCGGGGTGGAGCTGGTGCAGTGGCTGTGTGAGCAGTGTATGTATGTGCGCTGTCGGACCACCGCTGTGCGCGTCTGGCAGGTGCTGCTGGAGCTGGGAGTCCTGCTGTCCGGTAAACCCACACACAAACGCACACACACAGAAAAAAACACACATCCAGGGGCACTGCCAGAAGTTTGAGATTGGGCCCTCCCCCAAACCATCTCAGTTTCTCAAACCAAGCATTTGTAAAGAAAATTGCTGAATAAATATAGAAGTTTTTAATGTATATTGTTAAGGACCACTTATATTAGCACACTAGCTTTTCTGTTAAAAACAGAAATTAGCTTAAAGAGGACATATTATACTTGTTTCTCCTTTTCACTATGCCAGACTAGGATGCCTGTAAAGCATTTCTGCCCTCAGTACAAGTCATTTAGTTCCTTCATTGCCCCACAATAGCGTTCTCAAAATCCTCATTTTAGGCCATTATTAAGTGCTTGTTGAAACGCTTGGTCTCAAGGATGACCTAAAGTTACCTCGCAGTGCCACAGCCCTTTGTGCTCTGATTTAATCAGTTCTATCGGGGGCTGAACCAGCCTGTCCTTCTTCTTCTACTGTATTTTCAAAGCAGCGACCGTGTATTGAGTCCCCCTACAGGCCAGAGCTGGTAATGTAGGAGAGTGAGCGAGGGAGCTTTATACCCCTGCTGGTGGATGTGTTCCTCAGTGACGGTTTTGTGGCTAACGGACATCACAAAGGAGGAAGTGTTTTATCAGATTACTCCAATAAAAAGAAAGGTACCTTGTGTCATCACGACGATTTAAATCTCGCGGATATCTCGCAATGACCTATTTTCAGAGGCATCAAATCTCATTCTAGGATATCAGAAAAAATACAATATCTCATTTTTTGAAAATTAAGGGGGTGTAAGGTCTTGTTTTCAAATTTATTATATTATATGTAAGTATTAAATCATGCATCAGCATGATATGTCCTCTTTAATTAGTTAATCAGGGTTATTAAATTATGTGTCATACAAAAATTTCTGGCATTTGGGCCGTTTTAAGCATTCGAAATGTTATTTATCGAATAACCAATCCTCATTAATCTCTGGTCTTTTTATCTTGTAAATGGTTGAAAACATTTGCAGATCATTAATTTGACTTGATCTTTAACCTTTTGTTTTTCTTCAAACAAATATTTTAACATGCTATTTAGATTTAGCCGATGCAGAAGATGCCTGAATACAACTTTTTTTTGCTATTAAAAATGAGAAAAGCAGTTATATTATGTATGCAAAGATAAAAGAAAGATTGTGAATTGTGACAGATGATGATAACAGAACACAACTTGGAGTCCATAAATCTGTCCTCAGGACTCCTCATTATATTTGCCTCTGCTGAATCTAAATGTATTTGTGGTTAGCCCCTTTAGAAGTGGCAGTTCATATTTTAATAAGTGCAACAATATGTATGTCCATGCAGTGCTCGAGTGCTGGGATTTATTGTTTAATTTTCAGAATGTTCTTCGCCTAGTTATAATTCCACGTATACATTGGAAATATTTTGAAAAAATGGTGGTACTGAAGCGTTTTCCTGTAATTTGTCAGTTAAATGTGGAAAAAACAATTACGTTCAAAGTTAAGACAATATTCAAATATATGTAATGTCTGACATAATTAAAAAATATTCAGTTAAATTCATCTTAAAGAGCTTTTATGGCATAAATTTTGTAAAGCACTTATGAAAATGGCTATATTTATAATGATAACGACATAATGATTATATAAATATGATTGTATAACAGGATGTTTAAGAGAGTCTATTTAATAAATCAGCTTCAAGAAACAATGAAAGATGTAAACTGTGTAATTTTGAATAGAATAAAGAGATTACTTTTTCTCTGTCAGACCCCACAGTACCATTATTCTGTATTCAGTTGTTATTCACACTTGTTTTAGTCTATGCAGTGTTAAAAACACACTTGGTATGCTGTGGATGACACTTCCTCTTACAAAGGGTTTAATGTGCAAATGCATTTAATGTTTCTCCAGAGAATGAATAAACCTGATCCTCTTTAGGCCGCCTGCTTTTGGACATTTCCTCAGATTCAGCTCATTGGTCTGGTTAATCCAAATTCGCTGCTACAAAGAGTTTATCCAGGTTTTATTGTTGCCGCTGTGTCCTCTTTCTTCCTGTAGAGCTAAAAATGTCTTGAAACGCCATCATTATGTGTTTTACCCTATTTTTCAAATCAATGTGTATTATAACAGCCCAGGCTCTATTTTATACCAAATAAGATCACACAGGAAGGTAATGCTTGCCTTCATCTTTAAGAACAAAACAAAATGCATTTAATCACTCTTTGGATTTTGTTAGATCATCATGGTTTCACTAATTAATCATCACCCTGTGTTATTTTGTGGGGTAAAGAGCAGCAGCTTTAAGGATTACTGGTATAGTCTTTCCAGTTATCTATCAACACAGCAGCATGGAGATTTAAAAATATAATCTTTCCGGTATTAACAGTATTTATTTCAAGGTGATGCAACTCTGATACACTTTTTTTTCTGAGCATTACGTCTGTGCTTTTTTATTTGATCTAAATACCAATTCTGCTGATACTCCTGAGACCTAAGCTTTTCTTTGCAATGTGTTTTTGATCTTTCCCAAACTGTTTTGGATTTGTAGGGCCTGACAAGTACAAAAACTTTAACTGTGCAGTGCAGCTGGATCCCCCTGATCAAATGTCTGTAATCAGGCAGATCTACTTTTTTAAGCTTCAATGTACAACAACTGTACCTGGCAGATGGGTGCATCATTTAAAGCAAGAAGAGGTGGGAGGAAGACAACAACACAGAGATATGGATGCAAACAGCTTCAGTCATAGTTTTCTTCCATTTCTGTATTAAATAAAAGACAAAGAACAACATTGAAAGCATTTCTCTGATGCTGATTCATAAAGATACTAATGACATGCATGGATGTTTTCACTCCATGCCTTGACGGCAGTATACTCTATGAAGTGGCTCAGTACATTATCTTACTACATTATCTGGTAGACAGTAATGAATGTAATTGACAGAATGATTGTCCAGTCACCTGCTGGATATGATTTGAAAGGTTCTGCCCATTCCCAAACACTGAGAAGCTCTTTCTCTGATGGACGAGTGAAAAATATTTAACAGTCCATCTGGGGTATCAAAATCGTAGCCTTGTCTTGAACAGGAAGTAGTTCTTACAAAAGATAATTGTCCTTACAGGAGGACTGTTGTTTAATGTATCTGTATAAAACAATAAAGGCATCCTTGTCTAGTATTTATTTTTTCTCTACTTATTGGAAGTAATTTTCTAGATAAGACTGGTTTCTTTCATTGCAGTCAGAAGGACAGGTTTTGTGTGTCAGTGAGTCTGGTTTGGTTTCAGCTAGTACACTGGGCTAGTGTTGTCTTCGATGCTTCTGGCTTTTCTGATGAGTTTCCACAGAAAGCTGTTTTGGTTAAGCATTAGCACTCTCAAGGGAAAATAATTTCATTAAAAAATGAAAAAAGTAACAAATACTCAATATGCACAGACCAGCAAGTTCCAGTCCTTAAAATCTGAAGAGGTTTTGTACTTTTAGTTTTTTTGTTGTGACTGGCTAGAAAGCATATCACTGATTCAGGTGGTCACCTCGAGTTTGCGCCGACGAGATAGCTTTTGTGGCGGCCAAGTGTTAGTTAACATGCTGATGAATGAGGCCAACAAGTCATATTAAAGAGTGTGTTTTCTTCTGCAGTGGACCAGCGGGTGGTGTTTTCTGACTCAAACTCCTACTACCAGTTCAGCTTTGAAGAGTGTGACTCTGCCTCCTGCGAGTTTCGCTCCAATGAAGGGGAGTGGCCAGAGGCTGTTAGGCTCCTCCTGCAGCTCGCACCGTACGTCCAGTTCCGCTCTGGAGGTGGAACCAACAGCCCGTAAGTGTGCTATATGCTTCGATTACAAGCTGTGATGTTGCTGGATTTCATTTTCTGGGTTTTAAGCTGCATAAATACAAATGAGAAACAAAGTTGAATTCACTTAAAAACAGACTATGAAGCTCAAAAACTAAATCCCATTATTGCATGGGTTCCTGAATTTTGTGCTTGAGATACACATAATGGAAAACAATCAAATTTTGATCCCAACTTTGTACAGAGGTAAAGTATGTTACTCATTAAAGATGAGGACACGTCTGTGGTCTGCTGCTGTGTTATAGTACTGTTTGCTGGTGTTGTATTTGTCTCGTGCGATGATTTTAAAACAGAGACAGTGGCTATTACTGAGAAATCCCAACTCTTCTTCAATGCTAGTCGCCAGTATGGTATATAATAAGTTGTAAAAATGCTCTGGGGGTATGTGTATGAGGAGTAATGTATGTGTGAGGGGGTCTAGGTGCAGGGATTAAAGTTTTCAACAATTAATTTGTGTCATTTTTATGTTTGCAAGACAATTTTTGGTCTCAGTTAAACACGCATGAAAAGGACAATCGAAAAGCCACTTAATTGATGACTTAGAATTTTACATTAATCCCAAGGTGCAACTGTAATATTGTGTTCTGTAACATCACAATTTACATACTGTTATGTCCATCACATTAAGTACTTGATGTTGGGATAATCCCCCGTCTCTACATAAAAGAGACTTTGCCTCGCAGCCACGCTGGTGACAGCCAATGTTGGAGTCATGAGGCTTCTAGATGTTGTGAAAGCAAACATTAATGTTCATCACTACATCATGTCCAGATATGTTCTTTTTTATGGGACTACATTTTAAACGGCTGAGCTGAAAATGGGGGAATGTTGAATCGATGAGGATTTGCCATAACTTGTTATCTGCCAGTGTCAAAAAACTGGAATGTCTAACTTCAACTTGAGGAGGAACACAACAAGTGATACAGCAGAGCAGCATCTGTTTCATACCAACGCAAAATCAATCACATCTAGGCCTGTCACGATAACAAATTTTGCTGGACAATAGTTGTCCAAAAAATTATTGCCAATGAACAATATTATTGTCAATGTTATTTTGAAACGTCATTTTTTTCATTAATGTATTTATATGTCGTAATAAAGTGAGTACACTGTATCAAAAGATATGAACTTTAATTTGTTAAGAGTATTTAACTGTAATTGGAAGGTTAAGAGCTTTTAAATAAAAAAATAAACAATATAATAAATTAAGCAAACAAAAAAAGAGGGAAAAAAACCCCAATGAAAATGAAATGGACTCTCTTTTGGGGAAAAACTGCATGTAAATAAAAATCATATAGAATAATCAAAAACAACAAAAATAGACTCTGTCTCTGTAAAGAAAAAAAACAAAACTCAAAGAAAAACACTCAAAACATTAAAAACAATCAATAGAATGTAGTTTATAGAGTTCCTGACTTGTTTGTGACATGAACTTTCTCAGAGTCAATTCGCACTGTCTGCCATTTTGTTCTGTTTAATTTATATTTACTTTGCCGACCAAACGCCTAAGTAAGCGCTGACTGTCAGGACAAAGGCTCTGCTGCACCTCCCCTTCTTCATTGTCACTACTTTCAAACAAATTCAACGTATCAGCTCGTCAGTGTTCATGGGCTCACACCTTGTTTATTCTGTTTATTCTTCCCCTCGAAGATCGAATGAATGACAGATGGTTCACTAACCCTAACCCCGCTCATTCTGCCATAGAATCAACGCTCAGGCGTTGAGGATGGACGTAGTGAGCCATCTTTTCATTCAGCCTGTTTGGTAGAACAAGAGGAGGAAAACAAACATGCATGCACTTCAATTGATCGAGGATGGCAAACTTACCAAGGATGTTTTTATTTATCGTTCGGTTAATTGATTTATTGATTATCGCAACAGGCCTAATCACATCTGAAAGTTATTTTAAAGTTATGCTATCTTAATGTTATGTTGGTTTAGGTTTTAAAAAGCAAATATCCAAAACATAGTTAAAGCTGAAGGCTCATTGCGTTTTTCGTCCATCACTGCAATGCATCTTATGACATTTGCAGCTCAGGTTTTTACAGTCCAGATTCAGATTAATAAAACAAAATGCTGTTTATAAAATAAGGAACTTTTTTTGTATAATGTTACTGTATAGTATATTGTTTGGAATTTTACACCTAGATATCAGGAAAAATCGATTCTACTACTGATCAGGCACAACTTAGCATATAAAAACAGGTTAGCGTTACTCACTGTCTTGTAAGTAGATCATCACGGGAATCAACAATATTTAGGTTTAAAAAATGTTTTGCCCACAGAATTAGGTCCATCTGTTTAAGCAGGAGAATTTATCTTCCATCACCTATATTTTCACTTTTACAAGGCATCTGTTCTTTTCCACATCATAGAGATTTTCTCTGCCTACACCCATTAATGTGTTACAGTGTAAAAAGTCACCTTGTTATTTGATGTCTCCTGTGGTCTGCTGTAGACACCGTGGAACATTAAAAGCCCCCCTTCTTCTTCGAGCTCTGGAATTGTTTACAGCTGTGTGTCACATAGTGTTATATTTACTCACCTGTTTTGTTGGTAGCTTTGCAAGCTAACTTCTGTGCAGAGTGTGAAATGTAGTCATGGCCATGCTTACATGTACAGTGGGTGAAGCAGGCTGTAACGTGATTAAGGACAGCTCTGCATTCTTGTGTGATTTTACCCGCTTCAAATTTCAAAAGAGATATGCAGATTTGTGTCTTTTATTCACTTGATTGGGAACTAAGCAGGTGCCATAGGTATGAAAACCAGCATGGACTCTGCATGCACAGTTTTTGATCACTGAGGCTGATGTAACTCGGGCTGTTATTGATCTTCATTCATAAAAGAGAAAACAGTATCTCAGGTCTTTATGAATCAGCACAGAAGTGGCTGCATGACATGCTTTAGGACACATGACCAACATCACATGGCATGCACATCGCAATCATGGTGGAAAATCCATTTGTAGTTCAGTGTTAAGCTCTGTTAAGTTTTTTTTTCATTCTCTCATATATGATTGAAGCTCTACGCGCAAAGATTCACATCAGCTCATCTCAATTAAATGCAACTCTTTTCATAAAGCCTTTTTCATTCAGAAATACACGCAGCCCAGAGTAATTCACATACAGGATATGAAACTGAAATTGGCAACAAAAGGTTAAAATCTAAAAGATCAAGACAAGAAAGAAGGCTGTACAATAATGTCACAAAGCTACAACAAGAAAAGATCAAACATGTAGAAGCCAGTGGTGAACTTATGATTGAGAACTGTTAGTCATGCTTTTCTATGGCTGATCAAAAGTACAAGGATTTCCCCGCCGTGGCGTTTGAGCCTACAGTTAGAGCCAGCTGGTTAAACTTTTGCAGAATGTAGATCATAGTTGACAGAGAGCGTGAAAAAGTTGAGATGTACTTGGTGATGTCCACTGACCTGAAGAAGAAGCTCACTGCACTGCTCTGGAGTTGAGGGCACAGAGTTTCCGTTCAGATTTCAGATTTAGGTCAATTGTCTGTCTGATAATTTACCCTGAAAAGTTACCACTGACCACGTTTCACATGGTGGAATTTTAAAAGTGCTCGCTGGCAAGTTAGTCACAGTTTTGAAACTTTACGGACACTCACACACTCACTCTCTTGTCCTTAAATCCGAGTTCGAAACTTAATCTCTATTCACTGTTTTAAATCCTCGATCTGCTTATGTGAGCGACATATTCATGTGTGGGCGCTCACACCTCCACATTGGAAGGGCAAAAAATACACTCCTGCACAAAACACTGACACATGATATGATCACTGATAAACATGACACAGGCCTCGGTGCACTCACACATGCACATGCAGAGCAGAGTCAGCCAGAGTTCCCCGCCTTGCTGCTCCTGTGTGTGGGATTCCTGCTGAGGCTGCGACTGAACTCAATCTGTCACTCAGAGGGAGAGAGAGAGAGACTGGTGAAGAGTGGGTGTGAGACGAGTAAGAGTATATGCAGAGCGAGGGAACGAGAGCACGCTTCGACACATTTATCTGAGCGTTAACTCAGACACGAGGGAGAGAGACAGCGGGGGAATTGAATGTGGTACTTACTTGTACAAAAGTCTTGTGTTTTACTCTCCTGTTTCTCCGGCTGTAACTTCATGTGCAGCAGAGTAGGTGATAGACGCACCTAAAACCTTCTGCTGCAGTGTCTCTTCAGGCTGGCAGGGTGGAATTAAAAGGGTTAATTTATTCTGATTTAAATTTTCCCCAGCTGGAGTAATTTCAAATACCTATACTCCAGGGGTGTCCAAACTTTTTACATCCAGGCCCACATAAAGAGGAATACATGGATGGCTGAGCCACTTGCTGCACCTAGTTTTTAGTGTATTCACATTAAACTTTTAGAGTTTAGGGGTGGGTTATCGTCTGCCTAGTCAGGGTGAGAATGATGGGAGACGCTGACAGCTTATCTTCACTGCCAGACACAAAACAAGAGTAAAGTGCAGTAATGTTGGTGCTTGAAGATGAATATTGAATATACTTTGTAGATGAGACCTTTGGAAAATGTAAATAAACCAGAAATTGTGCATGATTGATGGTATTTGTTACTACAATTGAAATGTCTTTATTCATTCAACTGTTTCAGGGGCCAATTCAAAATGGACAGCGAGCCGCATTTGGCCTCCGGGTCATAGTTTGGACAGCCCTGCTCTACTGCATTAATGGACATCAAATATATCTGTTCTAAAGGGATGTAATAATACCCCAATTTAAACCTAAACCAGATGTGACTCTTCCTATTTCATGATTTTATTCGCTTTTAAGGTAATGATTAAATTCAGAACTGATTTTCAGTTCAGCCTGAATCATGTTTCTTATTGAAGACTAAAAGGTTCTTATGTCAAAATTTATTAGTCTGATGTGAGCTTGATGGACAGCAGGAAGTAGAAAAGCACTCAGAGAGTGTAGACCTCTGCCAAGCAGCTCAGTTATGGTTGTGGCTTTTCATGTGCCAATCTGCCAGGCTGTTGTTCGCCGTTGTGTTAGCTTAACTCCTCGGCTGAAATTGCAAGGGAAGCTGAGAAATGTGGTGACATCGGCTTGAAAAAAATTGACAAAAGTTTCCAATTCCCATAATGCCGTAAATTGATGAAACTTGCCGTTATAAACTTAAATCTTTTTTTGTGAAGTCAATCTGGATTAGATCAGCACCAAAATGTACTGGCTTCTTTCTTGGACCAAATCACACCTCTGGTAAAATTTTCATGTAAATCCATCCAGTAGTTTTGCATAATGTTGCTAACGAACAGATTCTGTCAAAAACATAACCTATTTGCGGAAGTAATAAAACAGTTTTAGACTTCAGGGAACTCAAATAATTACTGAGTAAAATAATAGTTGAGTGTAATTAAGGACCTATATTTATAAAAGGGTTTCACAAGCTGTTTCCTGCGTGTCCTGCGTTTCCTACACTGTCTGGGCCAAGATGGTTGAACTTGGACATGCACATATTGATTAAATATCTGATCATGCAATTCCAGTATAAATTATTCAAATTATATTATAAAAACTGTCCAAGAAATAAAAAGTTGTCCTTACCTCCACAAAAATTCAGGCTACTACGTCAGCCATGCCCCCAGGCCACAGTAAACAAAATTCATGTTTACCAAACCAAGGCTAGTTTTGCTAACATTTTGTCCGAGTATTTGCAGTTTTAACCGTACAGCAGCTCCCCTTCATCAGATCAGACATGGATGGTATTTAGTATTCAACTCTCTCACTCTGTCTGTCACTTTGACCCTGCTGCTGTCTGAGTCTGTCTTTGAATATCACACTATCTCTCTGCAGGCGTCCTCTCTCCCCCTGTCTGTCTCACACCCTCTCTCCTCTTTTCTCTCTCTCTCATTGATGTAAAAGAGAGTCGTCGTAGCTGTGGGAGGAAAACACCTGGTGGAACTGAACCGAATGTTTCTGGCAAACCTGATGATATACTTCCTCTTAAACTCTAGTTCATTTAATCTCTTTCTAATTTTTATAAGTGTACAAAAGGATAAAACTGCCTAAAGCTAATTAAATGTAATAAATTACCTGAAATTCTGGCACTGTGCACTATTCTGAATGCTCAAATATAAAAGATATTGGTTTAAGATACCTGTCTTAGTCTTACTCAGCAGCTGGGCTCATAACTGCCTTGGGGTGCTTGCTTTTAAGAATAGTTTTCTATGGACTAATTAAAATGAGATAGTCTGCATTAAACTAATACAAGGTAACCATGTTAAATAATCAAGGTATAACCTGGAAAAAATGCCAAGCACGTTTCGTGAATGCTTTCTTGTCTGAATGTCCTCAGCTAAAAATGTGGTTTCACACTCTATCCGACAGGTCCAGGTTTTGAGGTGTAAAAATAAAGCAAAGTCTAGAATTTAGGTACATTTACTTAGTCTCTTAAAACGAGAACATCATGGACATGACTGGGATGGGGAAGGACTATTTTTTATATATCTATATCCTTTTAAAAAAAAAAAAAGGTAACATTTTGAGTTCTGTTTTCATTGGATTTTTTCATTTATTTATACTATATTGTAATGTTTTTGTTGCATTTTTTTGTTTTTATTGTTTCTGCCTATTCTGCTAAACAGCACTTTGGTAGGCCATTGGCTGTTTAAACGTGCTACATAAATAAAGCTGACACTGACATTGATAAACATAAGTCAGGTGATGAAGTCTGAGTTGAAATCAATGCTGAGACCAACAGGATAAAAGCTAATTAATTAGCTAGCATAATGCACGATGTGTTTAAGTTAATGTCAAGAGAAAGAAATAAAGGCTATGTTACAAAGAGACCAATATGATGATGGTCTGGACATTCATACGTTTGTTGGTATTGGAAATTCTTATTTTTAGTCCCCTTGTCTCTGCCTGGATGTAACATTTCTCTTGCTCTCTCTTTGTTTTGGGGTGAATTATTATTGTTTCGTTGCAATATAAAATAGGAAAGAGGAAATTAAGAAAAAAGTAGCTTCTTTGAGCACTCCTGAGCAGTGATGGGGAAGTTGCTTTTAAAAAGTAATCTTTGCTTGTTACTTGTTACTTCTTAAAAAAGTAACTTGTGACTTTACCTAGTTACCCTCTATGAAAAGTAACTTTTCACCTTACTCGATACTTCTACGTTACTTTTACATTGCTCGACATTGGACAGAATCCCATATCTGTTCCTAAATGGGACGGCCAGCAAAGTTCTACCACAGAGAACATAGCAGTTAGTTCTTTTGAGCTCTTTATTTTACAAAATCATGTCACATACCCTGTGGAATGAGAGCTCCTGCCCAGTATTTCCACATTTTTCTTCTGAAATAAGCAACCAGGCTGATAAAACAAGCCCAAAATAAACAACCTCCAGCTATTTCCTTTCCTAAAGTGATATGTAACTTTTTAAAAAGAGGAATCTATATAAAATGTGTTTATTTTCGTCTACACTTTATTTCAATATCACAGTGCCAAGCATCTATTCGAAATAAAGAATGTTGCTTATAATAAGCATACCCTGGCAACTTTGGCTCTGGCGCATGCGCTATATGCGTGAGTGTGTTTGGGGGCATGCAGGATAACCAGGAAACGAGGAATTGGACAAACTGCCTACCGCAGACCGCAAGGAGGGGGAATATTTGGGGCCATTGCTCTGTTATGGGTCTAACTTTGGCCCTACAGATAACAGACCATCTTGCTGTTCTTAGCGTGAGGGTCCGTTGATAGCCCCCCATACGTTTGTGGCTGTGCTGCAAACGTATGGGCCTTCCAATTTCAAATAAGATCAGTTTCTGAGGGAGGTGAAGTAAGATAAGAAACAGCTTAGTGTAACTGATGCGTGTGCTCATTGTGAATGATGTCTTCTTTCTCTGCTGAGGATTAATCTGTGGCTGTTAAATAGTTAATGATAACTTTGATACTTGATGATAAAACTTTCTTAGCTCACTGATTTGCCAACTTTTTGTGGTTCCTATGTGATGCATAAAATGTGATGCCATTCTCCTCAGCACCATGTGCAAAAGGAGTTCCTCTTTGTGTGGCATTCATCTTTTGTAAACCCTGCCAGCATGTCCCAGAGGTTTTCTGTGTCAGAGCAATAATACTCACTGCATGGCACAGCGTGGTCATTAAAGTTAATTAGATTGTTGAATGCTGTTCTCAGCAGTGCTCATCAGATACAAACATTGTTTTGTAGTGAACATTTAATAAGAATCTTTGGCATGGTTTTAAACTTCAGCTTCCTGATTTACACATATTAAACTTATACATGCACAATTTCTGTTTCATTAACAGTTAAGCAAACGTGTTCTTATAGAAGAGAAACACTCTGCCATCGTGTCTCTCATTTTCTCACACTCTCATCACAATTTAGGTCTGATTCTGTTTGCATGTAATGACCTTTAAAGGCAGTAAAAGTGTCTCCGTCTCAATTTCTCACTCATGCTGTCACAGCGAGTGCTAAAAGCTGCATATTTAGCGCTTTCAGAGGAGCTGTGCAAGGAGAAGACATTAAAGTTAACCTAAGTCCTGAACACTGCCCTTGCACAAAATGTCAGCACATATGTTGATTTTATTTGTTCTCAAACAAGATTTGTCTTTAATAAACCTGCTGCTTATTAGCCTATGATAAGGTATCGTCACTTCCCTTTCAGAAATTAAATGCATGACCCCATTGTAGTTTGTTTTGTTCAGTTTTCGGTTAGTTTTTAGATTTATTTACATGCATTCGATGTTCTCCCTGTGCATGCCGGGGTTCTAGCCCCCACTGACCAATAATTAATAGTTAATTGGTGACTCCAAATTGCCTTTAGGTGTAAGTGAGTGTGTGGATGGTTGTCTGTATCTTTATGGGTCCTGGTTATGAACAAGCGACCAGTCCAGAGTGTACTCCACCTCTCAGCCAACGTCACCAAGGATAGGCTCTTACCCCCCGACCACAAAAGGGAAAAGTGACATAAATGATGAATGGATTGATGAAACGGTAGTCAACAAATAATTTGACTGTTTTTTTTTTGTTTTCTATTATAAAATGTTACCAGTTTTCTAGGGCTGTAAAGTCCAAGTCGACTGGTCGACTTATTGGTCGATGCGTGCTCAGTCGACCAAAATTCTGATTGGTCGACCAAATGTATCAATTTATATTTTCCCCTTCAGTATATGGTTCATTTTATCAGGAGAAATGTATCAAGTTAACCGTTCCACAGGTAACAGCCTGTCTTTTAATGTATTTATCATTCATTTCAATATCAATATGATATTAAGAAATTTTCAATATTGTAGTCTAATAATCCTTTATTCGTTTTATAGCTGCATGCCGCTGCTGCATGCGCTCTGCCCACTGCAGCGTCGGCAAACCTCACCCAGTCCGCGCTGGATTGTATGCCTCATATAAATATCCAAATGCAAAAACGACATCACAGATGGAATTGTCAATTTTATTTCTGAGGGTATGAGGCCCATTGGTGTCATGGAATGCCAAGAAAAACATTGAAACCTGGATATTCAGTGCCAGCGCGCCAGTCAATTACGCACGCACATACGGCACAATACGAGGGAGTAAAAAGAGAAAGTTTCTGAGTTAATAGATAAAGATAACAGATGTGGACGTCTCTTCGAATGGAGTCCTATATGACAGTGACTGCCCATTTCATTGATGAAAACTGGAAAGCAAAGAGTCTTCTGCTTGAGAGAGGTAAAAAAGGAGAGGCGGACACGGGAAGAAACATCGCTGCGGATTATATGAACTTGCCGATGCCTCAAAGGTCGAGCAGAAAAAAAAGTGTCTGTTGTAGTGAACAGCGTGGCTAATATGGAACTCTGTATGGAAACACTTAAGGAATCTCATGAATGGTTTAAGATGCAGGGCATTTGGAGGTGCGCCTGGCGCGCCAGGCACACTCCCGCCGTGGCTGCAGCGCGTCATGTTCTGGCGCATTTTAATAAGGGGCACAAAGCCAAAACTGGGCTAAAGCAGAAGCAGAAGCAGGTGCTGATATAAGTTTAATCCAGCAGCAGCACGTCATTTGGTGGCGCATTTTAAAAAGGGACACAAAGCAGAAAAACTGGGCTAAACAGAAGCAGGTGCTGATATAAGTTTTACTGAGCCGCGGTCCACTGAGCCCCTCCCCGCGATTGGTCGATTTTTGGTGACAATTGCTGTGTTTTGGTCGACCAACAATTTCTTTGGTTGATTACAGCCCTACAGTTTTCACCTCTTTTAAACTTACTGTTAAAAAGTTCATGAAACCTGACTGGAAGACTACTTTTTTCAGGAAAACCTTTAGTAATCAATTTGTTATTGTTAAAGGGACTGTGAGGAGTTTCTAAGTAATTACAAAAAAGTCTCTCTTTTAGATATATGCCTGATCAAAATACACACTTTAAGATGAGTTTTATAGCATCAAAATAGGTTATCTATAAATGCTATTTCTTAGCCTTCCAGTCGGGTCGGACAGGGCTGGACTGGCCTGGATACTCAACTTCGGGAACAAGACAATTAAACCTTGAGCAGATTTATATTATTCAGACACATCTTAGAGCACCGGGCTGTAAGTAGCTATATATAGCCGGCAACAAAACTACGATACTAAGTTTTCCAAAAATTGCTTGTTGTCACACATCAAAAACTACCGCTACGTAACTAGAAAGAGATACATTACCTTGTCGCTTTGCATCCTGTAAGTTGTTGAAAAAAGAAGTTGTAAAGCAATGCAGAGTTCTGAGGAAGGTCTGAGCTGTATTTTTAGTAGCATCACAACACACACACACTTTGGCTTGTGTTGCGTTCCAGTTGTAGTCAGAAGTAGGAATTTCCGAGCTCCGAGTAGGAAACTACAACTGGAACGTCCCCTGAAGTCAGAATTTCCTACTGGGAACTCGGTGAAACCTCGCCACCCCCGAGTTGACAATCAAAGATGGATGCCCCCAGTGTGAACAGTTATTTAGCTCCTGTAATAATCAATTTATTAGCACTTCTGACTGGGGTGTGCCGCTCTGGATCAGCTGTATACATCATATTGTTAGAATTATATTTACAAAAATGCTGCCATAGCGATAATCACATTCTGCATACAACACAGCCTGCTAACAATAGCCTAGGTCGGCATGTTTTTTCCGATAAGTTTTGAAGGCCGATAAGTTTGAGATGATGTCGAGGTTACAGCAGTTCCGCAGGTTATGACAGTCGCCACGTGTGCTCATGGGTAGCAGTCTTAATGTTTTGCTGGAAACAGATTCTCCTCACAGTCCCTTTAAGGATTACATCGATAAGCAGAACTGATAATGTGTCAATAAAGTCTTATTTAATCCTTTCTTCAATCAATCAGTCAAACTTTATTTGTATAACACTTTTCATACAACATTTTGTCGCTCAAAATGCTTCACACAGAAATGAAGATATAAAATAATTTAAAATAATAAAAAGTAGAAAATTGAATACAATGAAAAATGCAAACACAAATTTCAAACAATGAATTTCAGCTGAAATTGAAAAATAAAACATATTAAGGAAGTTAAACAAAAGAAAAAAGCTAGACTAAAAAGGTAGGTCTTGAGTTTGCTTTAAAAAAAACATTCGGTGAAAATGAAGGGATTATTTTTACATTTGTATTATTGATGAGTTTAATTTGATGGTTCCAGGGTTTGACAGGTGTTAAACAATGGGTCAAAGTTTAACAAAGTGAGCATCACCCCTTCATTCTCACATATTACTGTGTATCACACACTCTGCTCCTCTGTGCCTATAACATGATCGCTATAGTCTCTGGTGGCGTCAGATGCTAACAATCACGCTGACAGCTTCCTTTCAGTGTTCTCTTATCGGGTGCAGAAGGTGCAGGATTGCCTGAAGCTTAAATATGACACCTTGGCTTTAGAGGAGAAAAACACACTTGCTTGCTTTGCAGAGGGATCTGATCCAAAAAGGGCAAAAAGCCAAACAGCAGAGGCTCGTCAGAATGCTGAAGGAACAGTTTTGGATTGAGAGGACAGCTACCTAACAGTCACTGGTTTGCACTAGGATTGCTTTCTGCTGTGTAAAATCTGCAAGGTTTTAACTCAGATGTTGATATGGAGTCATTACTTTCCTGCATACAGAAAATGCACATAAATAGGGAGCTGCTCAGCCTGTGAGTACGCCTACACGTAATCACAGAACATGACTGCACGTGGTCGAGGAGGTGGTGGGAGTTGTTGCGAGCACCAATCATGTTAATCCTCTATCGATACCCCTCTGCGCTGCCTAATGATCGTTGACACACCCCCTGCTGTGAACATCCTGCAGCTCTTCTACAGTCATACTCATGGTGAGTCTCCAAATTACCAAATGACTGCAGACTGGAATAAACCCCTTAATGATGGGAGTAGATTTAGCATGATGACTGCAGAGAGACATTTTACATCTTATGAGTCTCTAATGGACAAAAGTGATAGAAACCCCAGCAGAGACCTTGATGATAATACAATAATGTGATAATTTGCTCCAGTCAGATGATTTCAGACATTTCAATACAAAGAAAGGAGTGAATTTTGATCATGAGTAATATCAGGAAAAACAAACAAAAGTGTTTTCTTTCTGTTTTTGCCTCAGAGCAGCTCTGTAATGTGTCATTCTCAGAGTTGTTTGCTTTTTTCTCACACTTGCATCAGCATCTATTATTTTTTCAGACATACTGCAGCATTCACACTAAACATCATGTTGTATACAGTCGAAATGGGACTGGACAATATGGACCTAAATCCATATCTGGATATAAGTGATGCACAATGTTGGATTTTAGATCACCGATATGCTGATATTTTTGTGCTCATCATAGCAAATAGGATATTTATACCAATATATACTGTATGTCAAAAACACAAAGAGTCAATGTTGCTAAAACTGACATGTTCCTGCCATTGTGACCATCTGTGTTGGTTTGAAACAGACGTGAAGCAAGAAAAAATACTTGATATAGTAAACCTTTGATTTACAAAAGTGGACATTTAGTGCTAATAAGATACACCACTATTCTACTGGCGTTCAGTCTGTGAATATTACCGCCAATATCTGAGATACACAGTGATTAACAAAATTATTAGACCGCCTGTCATAAAGTGAGTGAAATAACTATTTTAGAAATCTTTAAAAAATGTGTTTAAAACTGAAAATGTTGTCATTGGACACACGTTTTGAACATAACTGAGGAATTTAAGACTGAATTCACCTCTTTATACAAAATTTAAGCTGCCTCACTGGAATTCTCTGAGCATTCAGATCATGAAATAATAAAATGAAAATTCATGGATAACAATTATAGTTATATTTAAGCATCCTGAATATACTGTCAGTTAAAGAACTTCCATATACTTCCATTTACAGAAACATTAAAAATGATTTTGGTGGTTACTAATGCTGTTAATGTAGGGCAATTGTGGCACAAAATTAAAATTGGCTTTAGGTTTATTAAAATTGTTAAGCACTGAAAATGCCCTATATTGTGTGTCAGATTTTTAAAATATTTTTCAATACATATTGTGAACTTTTAAGGGCAATTATGTCTGCCTACACTGATATTTTTCAAGTAATATCGTGCATCCCCACTGAATCTAGACCAGCAGATACTGAAACACAAATAATTTGTTTTAGTTTTCTGCGTAGAGGTGTTTGTCAAAATACTAGAATTTCAAAAGTCGTAAGATACCATTATAATTCCATCTTCATACATTATAAGCATGATTCCTCTTTTTTGTTATGGTGTACCTGATAATTATTAGATACACATTCATAAATCGCATTTATACACATTTATAAATCTTTATATGTATTTAGAAATGTATATGTTCCATATCCAACTGTTGCACCAGGAACAAAAAAGTCAAACAGTGTTGACATTTTATGGCACAGCAACAAAATAATTGAAGTCTTTTACATACGATGTTTTGAAAACATTGTTTTTAATGTCCCAAATTGCTGACAGACTCCTGCTCACTGTCCAAATTGCCCAAAACTGTTTTATAAAATGTCTGTAGATTGAGGAATCCAACATTATTATAATAGCAAAGACCATGTGTTTGGCATGTCCTGGTGCTCTCTGCAATTTTGTGAATAAAGACCACGATCTTCTCTAAAGGATTTATGTATTGCTGGAAGGCCTGGCAATTTTCTGACTTGAAATAATCAGCTTGAACAATTAAGGTTTTCTTGACAAAACAAAACAATGTGTAATAAATAGGTAATAAATGAAATGGCCTTGTAGTCAGAAGTATTTTATTATCAGTGAATTTTACTGTAAAAACTATTTTTACTGAGCATTTGGCCTGCCAGATGCGTCTATGAATATAAACATTAATTATAATGGTGATGACATATTGTCTTACCCCAAATCTTTTGAAATATGGAATTAACATGAATTTTATTTACCGGCCAGCCTTGAGTACATGTTTTTTTTTAAACTTTATCAACCCGTAAAGACTGTTTTTTGCCCCCAAAAGTGAGTTTCAGCTTTAAAGAGATCGATGGCATTGAGAAATAAGGGTGCTTAGAAACACTTCAGATTTCCTTACACAATTGAAAGAGAGCACCGTCTAATTCACAGAAGTACATCGACAACATTTCAGGTACGAAAACATATTTGTGAAATTTGCTGCAGAAGATTTGCTTTGTGTATACGCTAATTTGTAACACCAAATACCTGTTATTAGTGGCTTAGGATGTCTGTATTTGTCGTTATTGTATCAAATAATTGTCGATATTGTATTTTCTTGACCTATTTATTCAAACTTGGAATTCTGGTGTTAAGGCAGCCCTAACAAACGTAGTCACTGAGGCCTTCTTATTCTTTCTCTCACACATTTTACCAGAGCCACAGGGATCTGTTGATAAAATCCAAATTGAATGCAAATCCTTTTTTGTGTGTATGTGAGTTGTGCTGGGCTGAGTTGCTGTGTGAAAGGCCTCTCTTAACAGTGTTTTTTAGAGGAACATATTAGATGAAGGACCCCAGGGTACTTTTTTCTGCTGTTGAAGAAAAACTGTACAGCCCTTGTGTTATTGCTGGGGGAATAATGTCAAGTTTACCCCCCAAACAACCCCCTGTTTGTACAGCAAACACACATATGCACGTGACATACACACAAATGTATTCACTGATGCACTCAAGCTTAAGGAAAGAACACTCGACAGGAGTCTCACGCCTTTATCTGAGCACATGTTCACACAGACAGAGTGTGCTCACACACCAACATCAATGAGGGGTGTGTCCTGGAGCTGTTTTAAATAAAACCACATAAAAGAAGGGTGGAGGGAAGCATGGAGGAATACTCCATACAGGAGCTTACACATTAGAGACAGGAGCGGAAATAGACAACAGCTGCACCAAAAACAAAATATTCACACAAAACACCTGATCGATTAGAAGTTTGGTGTGTTGATAACGTTTAGACTCATCCCTTTGATTTATTGTAATGTTTGTTTAAAGTGCTGAAAATGACAATATGTATAAATTTATAACACCCTCTGTGACTCATTCTGAGTTAAAAAAAATAAACTTTACCAAATACACGTAATTTATTTTTATGTTCATTGATAGCATTTTAAACCAAACATCTATGCTACTCAAAAAAAGAATGCAAACATTCTTTCTTTATACATCTCAAACTTAAATAAACAAAGTCAAAACAAATAATACATATTTACACAAAACTACTGGCCATGTCCATTAAATAAATTTAGACACATACACGTGTGTCAACACAACAGACCAGTTTGAGAAGCAACAGAATGAAGCAGAAAGCACATCTAGTCCTACCCCTTTTCTTACAAATCAGATACAGAAACAAAGTTCTTATTCTTTACTCTGCTTTCATTACTCATAGAAACAAAATATAAGCATGGGTGTTAGCCTCATTTTACAGTCTTAAGTTAACATTAATAGAAAATTAAATTCTGCAAGCACCTGGATACACAACACCTTTCTTCATGTAAACCACCCAGACAAACAAACAAAAACAACCAAGTAATAAATAGATAAATACTTAAGAAATAAAAAAATTAACAAAAACAAGCAAAAAACATGATAACATGTCCCTGACAGCACTCGCTGTAAACGCATTATAAACAAGATTCTTCTGTTCTCTTTACGGTGTACCTGATAATATATAAATCATCAGGTACATATTCATAAATCACATTTATATACATTTATAAAATCTTTATATACATTTAGAAATGTAAATGTTCCATCTCCAACTTAAGCACAAGAGGCAAATTCATAAATGTCTCTATATATGAGCATGCATATAAACGTATACTTATGTATTCATGCATATCCATCTCACAACTAAGTATACACAATGAGCCTCTTCAAAAAATAACTATTCTTTACTAAATTTTGATGTAACTAAATATGATAATCTGTATCTACTGATTATAATCATTGTTATAATATACAAAATGTATTTTACTTAAATGCTCATGTTTGATTTTTCTGTACAGTATATTTTGTTATAGTACTTGTTTGAATCTTTAAGTACTCATCCCTAGTGTGACTGAAATATTATATTATTGCACACAGTTTTAAATAACATCCAGTTTCTTTTTTCCACTTTGACAAATTATTATTATTTTAGTGAATTATGTCTCCCCTCCAGTAATACCAAATGATATTGTTTTTTTTTTAATTGCCTTTATAGTCACCTTTACAGTTAACTCTTGTTTCCTTTAAGATCTTATAAATCTTTTGCCTTACAGTACACCTTTGCGAAATGGTGTAACTTAAGGATAGTGCATTTTTGAAATTTGCAACACAGCGTAACGTGGGTTGCACCCCCAAAATTGTGCTAAAATTCTCTCTTTCCTTGAAAGAAAGTCTACAGATCCTCAGTAAGGCAAAGTTGAGGAACTGGTCTTCTTGGGGAGTTGTGCTGTGTACCGGATCACCAGCTTCTAGTTCCTAAACAGTTGGGGGCCCCTCAGCAAACCCACATCAGGCTTTTCAGACCTGTCAAATGTGGGCAAAATAGCTTTTTATGGCAACATGCAGTTTAAGACTTTGACTCCTACCCTGTGGCAGCAATTTTCAGTTTCATAAAGCCTCATATTTGTGGTGGATTATGTTGCTCATGATCTTGATTCTGTGACCCATGAAAAGACGTCAACGTTAATTTCATTGTGTCTCCCCACTGGAGCTTTAACCTGGACATCCGTTAAAGTGTATTTTTTTAACTTAAATTATCATTAAGGCTGATCAACCTATTTCAATTAGATACAGCAGATGTGTTTTGACTGCAGTTCTCCTCTGGGATTGCCAGGGGGCGGCAGTGAGGACAGAAAGTTTCTGCCTTAAGTTTTCTGAAGTGGATGTTTGATGTCAGCGATGCACCCGCCAGCTGCATGTTAACCTGTGTGTATCTGTGTGTGTCCCAGGTCAGAGGAGGACTCTGAAGGCAACAGGGACATCTGCAGTGAGATTCTGCAGATGAAAGCTCTGGAGAGGCTCACCTCTACGGTCAGTGTGTGAAATGTTCAAAAACATGACCAGAAGTCCGGCTTGATGACGGAGCTCGTCTCTGAACAGCACACAGTTTGTATTTAGAGATTTTTCTCACTTTCCTTTTGCAGGTGCAAAGTGAGTTGGCAGCAGCTCTGGCCCGCAAGACTCGCAAAGCTTGTAAGTTTTAAACTAAATTAAGTTTTTTTAATTGTGTTATTTAAAAAAGCTTGCAGATTTATCACTGATTACACATTTATGATGATTTTTTGAAGTATCAGAGCAGGACTCTGAGACGACAGAGACGAGCCCACAGGAGCCTCGCACGCCCAGCGAGGAGAGCAGCCCGGTAATACACACACACGCACCTATCTTTAATATCTCTGTGCAGTGAGGAGGCAGTGTAATATTCTAGATCATATCATGTCAAAAAAGTTCCCCAGACACACTTTTAAAAGAAACAAAGAAATCATGCAATAAAAAGACAATTTTGACTTTACTCCCAAGCCATTTTGTCATGTAAGGTGCTCCAATATTAAACTGAGGGGCAGCAGATGGAAGTTTCTGCTGTTAACACGGTGAGCCTGAACATGGTGCTGTTGCCTCTTTAACATTTAAATTCACATCCCCAAGAAATAAAATGAATTTACTTCAAGCATTGTGTTGGAGCCAAGAGTAGCCTTAAAGGAAAAGTTCGGTTCCTGCAGCTTTCACATTGTTTATAGAATGAAGTAGAACAATATACTCACCCGGAAGGCTTTCCTGATCCAAACAGTGCTTCAGGAGATATTAAGATCCAAAATCGAGCTGCGGACATCCATATAATGGTCGCACATAGGGCATACAGCGCCACTCCTAAAACTGCATTAATCGTCCAAAAACTCATTAGTTTCACCAATATTCCATCATGGTCTAAATATCTCCTGAAGCACTGTTTGCATCAGGAAAGCCTTCTGGGTGAGTATATTGTTCTGCTTCATTCTATAAACAATGTGAAAGCTGCAGGAACCGAACTTATCCTTTAACCCTGTTCTTTCACACATGGACATTTTAGCTGATTTCACTTATAGATGGTTTCAAGTATTTTTCATGATTAAAGTTAATTTAGTGACCTACCAAAACTTTATATTCTTTCCAAGTAAAGGGAGGTTTTTATCAATATACAGTCATGGAAAAAATTATTAGACCACCCTTGTTTTCTTCAATTTCTTGTTCATTCTAATATCTGGTACCACTAAACGTATAATACAATGAACACAACAAAAAATGCAGCTGGTCACATCATACTTTATGTCCTATTTGACATTCTTAAGCTTAATTGATTCCCAGGGTATAAAAGAGGCCATTTCATGTCACAAGCAGCACTGCACATGCAAAGGCCTAGAGTGGTTTCCTGCGTACATTCAAGCCGTAGCACAACTCAGAAGTTGTCAGCTCTCACATAATGCCTAAAACAAAAGAATTATGTGAAGCCACAAAGGCAGCCATCTTGGCACTGCTGGAAATTGGCATGAGTGAGAGACAGGTAGCGAAAAAACTGAAGATCTCCAAGACAGCCGTTCATTACAACAAAAAAAAAACAAGCTGAACATGGCACTACCAAATTGCTACCTGGCCGTGGCAGGAAACGTCTTTCTACCCCCGCAGTTGACCGTGCACAAATCCGTTCCTGTGTCAGGAATCCTCGTCAGTCCTCCAGGGACCTTAAAAGTGAGTGGGCACTGACGAGAAATGTGACTTCTTCAGCAAGGACAGTTCAAACCCACTTGTTGAAGCTGGTTTGAAGTCACACAGAAACGCAAGAAGCCCTTCATCAATGAAAGGCAGAGGAAGGCCGGTTACTCTTTGCTCGAGACCACAAGGATTGGACTGTTGATGATTGGGCTAAGGTTCTCTTCAGTGATGAATCCAATTTTGAATTGATGCCACTCCAGCCAACTTACTGGTTAGGAGGAAGCCTGGAGAAGCTTACAACCCAGACTGTCTTGCCCTACAGTAAAACATGGGGGTGGATCAGTCATGATCTGGGGTTGTTTCAGTCTGAGTGGAACAGGGCAAATGCAATTGTGTGAAGGCCGAATGAACCAGGTCATGTACAGGACTACCCTTGAAAACAGTCTTCTTCCATCAGCTGGAAAACTCTTTCCTGCCTCGAATGACTGGATTTTCCAACAAGACAATGCCCCTTGCCACACGGCAAGGTCAGTTAAAAACCTGGATGGAGAACCACAACATTGCACCATGCCTTGGCCTGCTCAATCACCAGATCTTAATCCAATTGAAAACCTGTGGAAAATCATCAAACTCAAAATGGAGAACCACAAGCCCAAAAACAAAGAAAATTTGTTTGAATTTGTCCAACAGGAATGGGCTGCTGTGACAGCAGAACAATGTCAGAAGCTGGTGGAGAGCATGCCAAGGCGCATGGCTGCAGTCATCAAAAACAATGGTTATGCAATCAAGTATTAACTCTTGTGTGTATCATGTGTTTAAAGCAAACAGAAAAGAAAACATGGAATGCTTAAAAGTAGTGTTTTTGGCGGTACAATGCCATAGCTATTGATGTAAGAATTTAAGTAATTTTGGTTATTATCAAGAAAACCATGGAAAATGAATAGTTCTTAGTTCTTAAATTAAACTCTCATGAGCTATTTTTGTTGTTATCATTATAATTGTCCAAACAAATGTACCTTTAGTTGAGCCAGGCATTAAAATTAACAAGAAATTGAAGAAAACAAGGGTGGTCTAATAATTTTTTCCATGACTGTAGGTGGTGACCAGGAATCATTGGTCTTTAACATGGACTTGTGCACATTTTCAAAGTACAGTGTGTAACAGGGCTAACTAGAAGTTCTCAGAGAGCCCAAAACTCTGCCAAGTCATTTCTGAAATACTTAGCTCAGCAATTCAAAAGAATGTGGGAAATTGCCCTGTTGTTCTGATAACAATATTTACTTTGTCATGCTGTCACAGTAAATATCATACCAGGCCAAAGCTGAATACTGTTTACACACCCACACTCCTCCACAGGAGGCCTTTTTAAAGCAGTGCAATCTTCCGAGAGCACATTAAAGTTTTTGGCGGCTTTGGTAACCTCATCGCTGTAAACAAGCAACATTTAAAGCACCACTATGGTTCTGACTGAGGTGGGTGAATAAACATGTAGCTCAGACATAAATGGGGTTATTTCTGTATCAATATATCATAAATAATCAAAACAGCAATGCAGTCTTTGAAAGGTCACTGAGTTCAAATCATTCATGTGTGTGTTTGTGTGTTTGTGTTTGTGTGTGTGGATGAAAATGAAAAATGAGGTCAGAAGTGAGCGCAGAGGGAGGCCTGTTTTCTTCATAGTACCATCTCTGTTTGGTGGAAAAAATCTTTTACATCATCAATTATTTATTTTCTGATTATGCCACAGATGAGAAAGGAGAAGAATAGAACAAGACAAGACTCTAGGGACTATTTATCCATTTTTTTTCTCTTTTTAACCAGACTTTGACATGCTTTTACTGGACTCTCTAACTGCAGAGAGATGCAGCGGGATGAAGTAGAAATGTTTAGCTCCCAATGCATCCTAGAACACGTAGGCTCCACCATCACAGCTCTGCATGTACAGGAAAAAGTGCTTCTTTAGTCAGCGCTCACTGCTCTAAGACTGTGTCCCTTAAGCTAATTAAATCAACCATCAACATTTGTTGTAACTTAACAAAACAAACTTAAGTTTCATGAATAGAATAATGAACTCTTTGCCATAGCTGGACATTTTAGGGGACTTAAAATGGATAAAACATCATTTTAATAGCAGGGAGAGTGTTTAAAATGGCAGTGTTTTTAACTTAATGGAATTTCTTACTCAAACCTACTTCAGAAAATGTTCAGTTCTTGACTAATTTATGGGAGTTTGTGTCCATGAATATATCTCAACCAATGATTTACCTTTCTAATAACTTAAATGCAATCACTAGACCGTTCAACCAGACTTTTAGACCATAACAATGAATTCTTAAGAGAAGGAAATATAGAAGACATGGATGTCCACAGCATGCTGTCAGCATTTAATGAGTTCGATGTCTTAGACATCTTGTGTTGTGGCCATAATCCCTAAAAGACATCTATTTTAGATGTTTGGTCTGTGGCAAGATTCTGTTAAATACTACGACCTTAGTACGCTGCTCCCTGTTGGTGACACTTCTGAGTCAGTTAACTCTTGTTGGCTTGTATTTCCATATAAGCATCTTTAAGTCTTTTTGAAAAACGCTATTTCAATTTGATGCATATTATTGTTATTATTATTATTATTATTATTATTATTATTATTATCATTATTATTATTGCTGGACTGATAAAATAATAAAGAAACTCCATGCTTAAGGATTATTTGGACAAATAGACAGACTGACTGACTTTATTGATACCAAACTGGGACATTGTGGTGGAGAAGATAAAGAACATGACACTGAGTACACAGTTGAAAGCTCTTAACGATGTCAGCGAATTTAATATGTTTATATACAATAAACAAAGTAATTTAAATCCACTGCAGAAAAAAATCCTTTGTCTCAACTAAAGGAGCATAACCTGAGTAATAGGGATGGGGGGATACACTTAAACTCACCTCGATATGCCGGGTCACAATACGATACATCATGATACAATATCAAAAAAGTAAAAAAGAAAAAATATTACTGCGTAATTACAACTTATTTGTTTTTGTTTAAGTTGAACACAGGAAAACACAAGGCCTAACAGGCCAAACACAAACAATAACACTCTCTCTAACCCTAGAGAGGTTAGAGAGAGTGTATGCTAACGAGTGGTAGGCTCGTTTTTGCCGTCTTCATCTTTTTTAATGAGAAAGCCAAAATACTGCCAGACAGATGACTTGTATCCAGGCGGAGCGTCCTTAATTTTGACCTCATTCGGCTTTTTGGAGGCAAGGTAGTTGGTGCTAATGTTTGTTGTCGTCACTTCTGGTCACAAAGACGTGACGTCTTTATTTCATGATCCATTTTTTTCAAACCCGATGCTTTTCGTCACATACTGTTATTTCCCGATTTACCGATTTATTGCCAAAAGATATTTCATCCCATCCCTACTGAGTAAAGATGTATTACATTGTACATGATTGGAGCTGGAGGTGAGCATTTCCCGCTACAAAAGGGATGATACTGTACCACTGAAAATACTAAAATCTTGTGCAAATATGTATTTTTTGTTCTTAACGAGGATAGATTTTGATGTGCAAACACAGAAATAAAACAGAGCTTAAATTTTTTACAGTAAAATATCAGTAAAATTAGTGGTTGTGAACTTTGTTAGACCACAACCCCCATGAACCTGATAGAGACGGCAAATCGAGCCCAAAAATGACCTAAAATTGCCAACAACTTTTTTTTGTCATCAAATATGATGGCACTGTGTCAAACCAAGTGAGCAAAGAGCCATCATTTTGTGCAGTGACTCTGACAAGCATGACGGACTCTGTAGTTTTAACCAAATTCTTGTGGTTACTCTCTGAGGTGCTTAGGTGCCTCTAATATTTCCTCTTCAACACTTTACTTTAGTCTGTGGTGGTAGCTCATTTATGGCACTTCATTTAGGCAAGGGTGTTGGTCTAAAAGCTTGAGAAGGCTTTTCCTCTGTCTCATCATTCCAGCTGAAGGCTATAACGCCATTCTTTTGCCATGCTGTATGTTTCCATCTGTGACTATCATTGGTCGACCATCATCTTAGATATGAGGGAACAAGTTGTAAGAGACAGAGCAACAATCAAACGTGCTGAACTGTACGTCAGGGAGACTTGTGTCATCCCAGATGGACCTTTGATTGTATTTCACTACAACAGTACATGAGATAAAACGGCCATTGTCACAGCTGAAGGACCGGGAAACCCTACGACTGTTGTATTGGCAAACATCATACTCAGATAGTTAGAAATCAGATATTCTAAGGAGATTTCCAGGCTGTTTTAAGTATACACACACACATTTTATGCCTTCATCGATGAAGCAGAGAGACAGTGGACTTGTGAAAAGGGAGTTAGAGAATGTAGAACAGCTCTCTCTGCCCATGGGCCTCAGGTGGAAATTGAACCAGGGCCAGCAGAAGCGTATATGAGATGTGCCTGGTTGCTTATCACTCCACCATACGCGCACCCCGCTGGTCTGCTTTCATACTTTTAGTGCAACTTCATATCTGACCACACACTTGCATGAACACACCATTATGCAGGTAATCTGCATTAGGTCTGGACAGTTAATCAAGTTTCAATTTCAGTTGCAGTTATGGCTTTTTAAAATTACCAAAATAGGATAATCAAGTTTAGTCAATTACTAAAAATCACAGGTGATTTGTTTCTTTGAATTGATAAGGGAATTGATAAGCAAAAAGATTAAGGATATCGATTCTTTGATGGAGCTGTTAATGATTCTCAACTGGAATTGGTTTTCGATTCCCATCCCCACATAAAGGACTCAAATTAGTCCTTAAAAGATGTGCTTCAAAGACTTTTTAAAGGTTTAATATAAAAAGCATGCTTACAGCTCATTGAGATGTGGCACCAACTCTTCGAGACACCAGTGCTCATTTTAAATGTCAGAGTGATAATCTTACAGCCCTGTTTGCTCAATAAATGTCAGAATTATGAGAGATATTTTATTGAGTCATGAAACATTCATAAAAAATAAAATCTTTAGCCTTGACGAAGTACTTACTCTGCTTGATCCAGGATGAGCACTATATTATGGGCGTCTAATCATACAAATATGAACCTTGCTGGTAAAGACTTGATTAAAGAAAGATCAGTGCACAACACTGATATGATTGATCCTTTGGTCTTTTTGGGACATCGGAACTTGTGCAGATTACTGGGCTTACATGATTATTTGTTTTGTTTTTCTAAAATTGTTTGACAGAGGACAGTAAATAAAAAAAAAATTTTCAATTCCTCTTCAGCCATCTGAAAGTTAAAGTTCCTCATCAGACTCAATTTGCTCAAGACAAATGAAGAACAAACAGAGAAAAAAGAATACAAGCACACAAAGACACACAGGTTTATCTCACTGGTCTGTGTGCGACAGGAAGTTAAAAACAGGTTACCAGGAAGCAGAAAAGGACGGAAGACTGAGGCTGTGATATAACAAGTGTGTGTGTTTGTGTGAAGGTGACTCCTCCCCTAGATAAGAGTTCAAGTCATTAGGAGGGAGTTTTCCTAGTAAACAAAATAGAGCTTGGGAATATGTCATCCTGTGTGTGTGTGTGTGTGTGTGCGCGTGTGTGTGTTGGCGTGTTGGCAGCGTGGGATCATGGAGCTCACAGGAAGGGTTAAGCTGCTCTGAGCCAAGTGAAATACCCCTCTCTGCCTCCTAAGGAAAATAAACAGACCCTCTGCCCATCACTGGTGATAAGCATCATCCTGGAAGCACCCAGGGGAGCACAAACACACACACACACACACACACACACCGGTCTGTCCAAGGACAAAACCAGTAGGTTGCATTTCAACCGAGTGGCCTGGTTTGGTTCAGTGTGGCTCAGTTTGGTTTGGAGAGGTTAACGCTGATCTTTTTCCCTTTCTCATCGCCAGCTGTGCCTTCACTTGAGTTTGGATGTGACCAGGAAGAGAGGGTTGTGCCAGCAGTGCGACACAGCGCAGCGTTCTGATGTAGAGCGCAATCGTATACAAATAGCAACAACAGAGGACTTCAGCACTGCAGTACTATGTGGAGCATTATGCTGTGCAAACACTCTTCACAGCATTAATAGGGAAAAAATGATTCTGAATCCATGACTTATTTGAACATGGTATTTGTTTTGTTTTTTGTTGTAACTGCAGTCGAATGTGAATCGACAATTATTGTGACCGATCAATAAAATGCAGTGCTGTTAGCTTCACCCTTCAGATTCAGTTTGGTATGCTCATGGGATGGCATGAGTCGGTTATTTGGGCACCTTTTCTCCTCATTGTTCAGTGGAAACACTTGTATTTGTGACCACTTGGTGGAGACGCAGTAGCAGTGTCCCAGGTCTTTTTGTTATTGCACCTCCTTTTTCTTGTCTGCCCTTTTCTGTTTTTCTCTTTATGCTTGTAGGTCTTTGCCTCTTTTTTGCTATTTCTGTTGTAGGGCTGGGCGATATTACGTAATCTCAGTGTCACAGTTAATTGAAGCTCTTACCTTGATTACGATTAAAGAACGATTATTTTATGCTATGCTGGAACAAATTGGTGGTGTTACCGACAGTCGTCAAAATGGTCTTTGTGCAATATTTACACTTAACTTCTTCCTGCTCGATGTCCTCTGCACCGAGTCTTAAATGTGCCCAAACAGCGGAAACAGAATTTGGCCACAAGGTCCTCTGATAGATTGGCCCTTGTGCATCTTTCACTTTTGGCTGCGCTTAAAGTGAATGCAGACTCGATGGAGGGGGCGTTGTCATGTGCTTTGAAAGGGAAAGTAATCAAAATAATCAACATGAGTAAAATTACTTTGATTAGAGGGTCTATATATCAGTTTGATGGTTTTTCAATTAATTATTTTATTTTATTTCTCTTTATTTTCTCACCATTGAGATAAAACTGTTGATCATATTAGAAGCAAACTATCCATCTACTTGTCACTCCACCTCATGATTTGGAATTTCCACTCATCCACAACTTTATTAGGTATGCCTAGGGTTAGACCCCTCTTGTCTTTAAAACTGCCTTTGTTTGTTTTTTTAGGCATAGATCCAAGAATGTGCTGGAAACATTCTCCAGAGATTTTGGTCCATTGTGACACAACATAATCACAGCTGCAGCAGATTTGTCTACTTCAAATCCATGATGAATATCTTCAACACCACCAAATCTCATATATGTACTATTAGACTGAGATCTGGTTACTTGCAGCAGCCAGTGGAGTGCAGAGAATTCATTGACATGTCTACGAACCAGTTTGAGATCATTTGTGCTTTGTGACAAGAAGGTGCTTAATCCTGCGGAAAGTAGCCTTCAGAAGATGAATACACTAAGTCATAAAGTAAAGAACATGTCCAGCAACAATACTCAGGTTGATTGTTTTTTAAAAGATGCTCAGGCGGTACTGAAGGGACCCAAAGTGTGCCAAAGAAATATCATACACACCATTACACCACCAGCAGCCTCAACCATTGATACAAAGCAGGATGGCGCCAAGCTTTCATCTAGTGTTCACCAATTCCTAACTCCACCATCTGACTGCAGAAATCAAGACTCATGAGGATCAGGCAGGAATTTTCTATGACCTTGGGCATCAACAAGACATATTTGTCCAGGAAACCACAGGATATCTTCCTTTTACAGATCATACTTTGTAAACCATAGCAGTAGTTCCACCTGAAAATCCTAGCAGATCAGCACTTTCGGAAACACTTAGACCAGTCCGCCTGGCACCAACAAATATTCCAAATTTTAGTTCCCTAAAAAATTGCCCCTCTTTTCATTCTGATGCTTGGTTTTAACCTTTGAAAGTTTGTCTTTAACATGTTTACATGCCAAAATGCATTGAGATTCTTCTGGATAAGCTTATTGCTTAGTATAATGGGAGTATCTAATAAAGTGGCCAATGAGAATCCAGTTTAAAGACATTTCTGTAAATATTTCCAGGACTGTCCCAGTACGTTTTGACCAGTCCTCACAATTTTTTTACTCCATCTCTCTCCCCCTTGGACTTCTAGGATTGTAGCACACTTTTAAGTCTGGACTGTAAATGGGAGGAGGCAGACTGATGACACACACTCCCCCTACTACACACACTCTCTTCCCACACAGACACACTCCCGCCCACTTACACTACTAATCACACACACTCACTCTTTGTAGACACAGAGCAGTCAGACTTGGACAAAGCGAGAGGTGCAACAGATAGAGGGAATTACACAGTGTAATAGATATGGAGAAGAAGAGATGAGGAAGAATTAGAGAACAGAGAGAGAGTCGGGATTACATTTTCTCATCTCATTCTCCTCACATGGACACAAAGGGCCAGCTGAAAACTTATCCCTGCTCACATTTCTGACTCTTTTCCACTATGTCCTGGGATTGTGGGCTGAGATATGTCTTCATGCCTCCTGTGTTGCAGCTGGGCGGGGTGTGCGCTCTACGGGATGGAGGCGGCGTTGTTGGCGGCGGTGGTGGGATGGGGAGCGTTTGCGGCCGTGAGGAGCTGACCAGCCGGCTGGGGTTGGAGGCCGTTCAGAGGCTGGCGAAGGACGGCTGCAGGCTGCTGCAGAACCACAACTACAGGCTGCCTGACAGGAACCAAGCAGTGAGTACAAGAGCGGGATATTTTCATTTTTGAAATGTCTCATAGTTCATGCTATGTTTGACCTGCTGAACCTATTTAACTTTTCATTAACTTTTGATCTTGTGTCATAAGAAGCAAGTTCTGTTTATGTACAGTATGTTTCGACTAGAGAGAATAAGAGACAAGTAATATGTCAAGTCTGTTAAGGTATGTAAGATACAGGGTAAGACAATATTGTTCATGTTTATATTGACTGAAAAAATGCCAGATCTATTGCTCAGTGAGAAGATTGTGTAACATTAGCACATAAACATAAATAACACATATTGACCACAAAATAAGTCCCTTAAATTGTTCATTCTAGGCAGGAATTTATCATTTAAAGTGTAAGTACAAAATAAAATGATACTGACACCTGTTTGATCCTGGATATCAAGAACAGAAGTCAGACAACTAGTTCTGGATGTTTTGTTAATTTTAATTGAATGGAATGCAGAAAAATGTAAGTATACTGTCTGAACTATACAAAAATGTTGGCAACATATGTTAAAGTGTATGTCGTTAGTGAGGGATGAGGGTAACTTGCCAACTGAATCCACTTGTCCAAGTGATGCCAACATACTTTTGTACTTCAGACAGTCTCTTTTGGTCAAAAATATGACCAAAGATGCCTACACTTTTGATAGAGGATGTTTTATTTGAAATTACAATTGGTATTAAGCTTAAACTTAAGTACAGAGTCAGTGTGCAAAAGCTTACCACAGCTTCCCTCTATTTCATACTGCAGAGAGGTTGAAAGTAGCCAGTTACATTTTTTTAATTTGCAGGTTGGATGCACTTACTGATATGGAGCCGATATAAAAGCCAGAGTTTCAATGTTATGCCAAGCCCTACCTTAGAGAAAACACCCTGGAGAGGAGATATTACAGACAGTAGCAACGAATGGACTTCTGCTAATTATTACATCATATTTTGTGTCAATTTGATCAGAGGATGACATCCTATAAAGGTCCCATGTCCAGAAAACCAGTTTTCTTCCATTAAAATGCTTCATTTTTTCTGCCTCAGGTTTAATAAGTATACAGCACCATACACCTACATATGTTTTCTGACAGCAGGGCACACGCCATGACTGTTTTGAAAGTCTGGTCCATGGCCTGTAACCCCTCTCCAGTCATACATCGTTTGGGCAGTGAATCAGTGCGGAGCTCATTATCATAGCCTCATCACCCCCTCAGATCTAAGCGTTTCCACAGAGGAGAGAAAAGGGCTGCATCTTCTGATCCTCTGCAGAGACAAATCGTTTTACTTTTTTTTTTTCCAACTTAACTCAAATACATGATTAATAGACACCTAAGACAAAATTTAAACAGCCAAACACCAATGCATAAAATGACCGCCCTCAAAGAGTTTATGTTTTAATGATACATTTCCTGTTTCCAACTCCTCAAACTTCAATTTTTTTTAATCAAAATATATCACATAAGAGAAAACTGCCCTTATATCTGTAGATTTAATGACTGCTGTTGTAAGTGATGTAATTGATGTCCTGTATACAGATTTGAGGGGCCTAAAAGTGTGTTCATACCAGGCGCTACTTGTACTACCTCGGTGATCACTCTCCATTCAAAGTCAATGTACAGCCGCGATGGGGCGGGGCTAACCCTCCCGCGATGTGACAGCCGCTTTTCACACTGCCACATAGCTTGTTGCGTGATGTCAAAGTAAAAAAAAGTTGATCTTTTCAGACCATGTCGTGTGTGGCAGTGCGGCAACAGCCAATCAGCGGTGTGTGAGTGTGTGACGGTGCCCGTGACAGACAGTTTTTCATCCGGACTACAGAGGAACAATTTATGTCTGTGTGGGAAACATTAGTCAGTGAGGACATTAGTTCCGCCTCGACGGACCGCGGGAAACTTGCAGATAATGCTCCTGCAGGGCATCAGCTGCAGTGTTTTGTGTTTGATAAGTGAGTGAAAAGGATACAGCTGGAATAATGTCCGCTTGTACATCCTATTATATGATATATGATGTGATCGCGGTGAAACTCGAGCGGACGTGACGTCACCGAGCCACAGCCGAAGGCAACGGTGACCAAAATGAGGTATTTATGGACGTGCGACGATACGTCAGTGGGCGACGCGATTTTGGTAGCTGGGTCGCTTGCAGTGTGAACGCAGCATAAGACTTGTAGTTAATATCAGTATCTCCATTTTGCTGTAGTTATAAATGTAGCATGCCATTATGCACAGATTAAATTAAAAAGTCTGTGCAGCAGCTCCACATAGTGCTCAATGCTAGCTTATGTCTTTTTATCTACTAGCCCTCTGCACGGCTCAGAAAGCTGTCTATTGTTTGCCTTTCACCTTGACAATTACACCCACTTATCAAAAAACTGCTAATTTGTTTTACAAATTAGCAGTTTTTATTGACATCCACTCATTTTAGCATCACAGAAAAAGTATGACCTCTTTCATAAAGCACCATTTAGCATAAAAAATGCAATTGGTTGAGATTGTTGGTCCCTGTCGCACAGCCGTAAGCAGAGTGGATCATTATGTGGTCAGGATTGTCGTCACTTTTTAAGCTTACACACTCTTCGGGTTTTAGTTACTCATGAAGTAAATTATCCTGATTTAGTCCCCACGTCCTCGCTCCATGTGTGCACTCGTTAGTGCATAATGAGTACATGTGAAGTTATCTTTGTAGATGCACATTGTCGCTTCATTCAGATCACTTGTGATGAAACAACCAGCCGTCCTCCCGCTTGTCTTTGGTGGGTGTTAATAATGGCTCCGTGCAATGTGATCTCACACTCCTTTCACAGTCTGTCAAGTGCTGCATGTGTGCGCCTCTATGTTCGCTTGTGCGTGTTTGAGTCTGGCGGCTACAGCTTATAATCATGTGTGGGAGCCTGTGTGTGTGTGTGTGTTCATGCACTGTTGGCACTGTGGCAGTCTGAGTCAGTGTGTGCGCATAATGAGTGAGATGTTAGTGAAGCGTTGTGCTGTATAATCCAGCACTACAGTACACCTGAGGGCAAGAAACCAAGTGGAGGCAGTCTGATTTCACACTCACATCAGCAGGCGAAGGTTTGAGAAGGCGAACAGATATCAAATCAGCCTGGTGAGTGTGACTGAAGCTCAGTCTTTAGGGGATTTAACAAGAGTACAAGATTTTACTTTTATTCCTCATGTATAAATGTATCTTAACCACTACTGTATACTACTACAACTCCAATGTACATATATAAGGATATGTTTTGTTTTTGTATTGTTGTTAAAACCATGAGGCCCATAGTTTTCTTTCTTTTTAATATTAGGTATTGGAAGTTCAAGGAAAATTACTCTTTAATGTCACTAGATGTATTATAGTTTTTATTTTAAAACTAGTTTTAAAACTTTTTTCTCAAAGTTTTTTAATCCAGAAGTTTGTAGAACCATAACTAAATATGCTTAGTGGAGCAATTTGTTCTCAGGGACATCAAAATTTACACAAAATAAAAAGTTCTTCACTGATGTTTCAAAATAAGAAACAAAATATGTTTGTTTTTTTCAATGGGAGGAAATATAAGGAGTTCTGTTGTTGTTTTTCCTTTATAGAGCTAACATGAGCTTATGATTTAAAAGTTAAAAGCTGTTTGTGGCTGTAGTGCTGTGTATTTCCACATGTCCCTGGTTAAGAATTATGTAATACCGACAGCATAACAAGAGTGTGAGAAAAGTGAGGTTTTTTTTCTCCAACCTTTGATTGGTATCAGCGAGGGAATGAAAATGCCAACAAAGAGCCTAAAACAACCCTGAAAAGAAACAGATCACTGTTGCTCCCATCTCCTGCTGCATGTAGTTAGCTGGGCTGCATTATGTTTGCAGATGTATCAGTCATGAACTGCTGTCCTCGGAGCTGTTAGGTTTTTGTTTTTAAGAAATGGCTCTCTCACTGGTTTCCCTTTATCAACTCATTGTGAAACTGAGGCTTCAAACTGCGTCAGAAACCAAATCAAGCTAACAGCTCGGTTCACTGCTCTCTTTTTTGGGTTGCCATGGAGATTTTTGTATTTTTTTCCAATGACAGACACACTCTGACAAACTGGTGGGGGCCGTTTCAGTGGTGATATAACACACATCTCATTACAGTGTTTTAGCGGTACCTTTGCCTCATTGTCTCTTTATACCTACATTTTAGATTTTATACATTTTTATAGACCACCACATGCAGACAGGCACTTTGAGCAGCGTGTTACTTTCTCATAGTTGTAGGAATAAAATGTGTGCGTGTGTTTGTGTACATATGGTTTCAGATTATGTGCGCTGCTGACCTAAAAGCATTGTGTTTTTGTTTTCTTATCCATTATTTCCAGGAATCAGGCCCAGAGCTATCACAACATAGATATGACTTTGTCACTTGCAGCACGGACACTGCACACACACACACACACACACACTGAAGAACACTCACATACACACACAAAAACACACACAGGATCTGGAAGGGAACATAGAGTGCTTCCTTTTGGCTCTCCATGAGGCCCACCTTTCCTCTCCACAATTTGTCATATTTTGTGTGCTTGTGTGTGTTTCAGAGTTTTAAAAAAAGAGGAGCAGGGGTGGTTTTAGAAATTTGGAGATCCCAGGCAAAGACCTACCTGAAGCCCTTTCTCCAGTAACTAAAAGCAATAAGAGCCTGCAAACAAAACACATTTTAGGCTTTTTTTGAGAACCTAAGTGAAGAACAGAAACTTTACAATCTTCAGTCATTTTTTTAACCAAAAGAGGGAAAACATTGTCTAAGTTGCAAGCAAGCACTACTTTCGACATTGCCAACATCTCACATATGTACTGGAGATCTACTTGACATTTTTCTATGCATTTAAGTATGTGTTCATTGGCATCATGGGCACTCTTGCATATATACAGTATTTGCTTATACTTGATGTGTGTGACTGATGATGCTACTAACAGGCACACCAGAGAGCTCAAGCTGAATACAACTGCCTGTTGTAGGACGAGTGCACTACAAATATGGTACCACAAGACTGCCCGACACAAACATGATCTGGCTGATGGCCGATGAATTCTACTTTAGGGGAAGGGAAATAAGGAAATGAGCTTGGCGTAGCAATTCAACTGATGACCGTGTACATTGGTGACTTGGAGTTGACACCATGGTTGATTGTGTCCGTGGATGGGCTTGTGTTAGCTTAGTTTCTTTGGCTTTCTCACACACAAACTATTGATTATTATTTACAATGATTAATAAAAAAACCTTCTCATTGGAGCAATGAAGGGCACACCCTCTGCTTTTTCCTGTGCTTTGACTGTGACATCTATCAGCACATTTGGCCACAAGTCAGCAGTTAACATGGTAACTTACTTCACCCATACACTGGGACAGTAGTGACGGTTAACCTACCACCACCATCTTAACTTAAAATTCTCATGCAGGAAGCTCTGACAGCAATAAGTTTTTGAAGTAATACATGCAGGATAAACTACAATATGTAGAAGTAACATCAGATCTAATGACTGGTGGTCAGACCACACAGTTTTCACTGCCTGGCCCCCTCTTTATCTCTTCCACCCAATGTAGCTCGATCAGTTTTACAGTTGAACTAGAAGTGCTTAGAAAAGTAAGATCTCTGCCACGGCGCTTTCAGTTACCATATCCTCAGTTATTTGCTCAGCTATATCCACTCGTTGTCCAGTAAGCTAACAGTAAGCACATCTCTGACCTAAGTTGGGAATGTTTGGACGAATGGAAGAAACTGGGACAAACTTACTCATTCAATTTAGACGCAGAATTGCATTTACAATATAAGTACATACTAAATGTATCCCTCATATATGATGCTTGCTTATTGATGATTATTTTGAGCCCTCCTCAAGCATAGTGCCCCAAACAATGGCCTACTTTTGCCTAAAGGTAAAACAGAGAGGTTCAGTTAGAGGGAGGCAGAAAGCTTTTTATATTTTGCAGGAGGCCAAAGATGTTTGTCATCTTCCTTTTCTTTTGCACACACTAAACTCTTTCATTTTGTCTCTTGATGTGTGTGAAGCAAAAATGTACACACAGTTTCTTACCCTGTGTGAGGCACAGCAGTGCATGTCTCTATTTTCTCCTCCCAAACCTAAATCCTCTAGAGCATAAAGTCTGACCATTCAAAGGCAGAGATGGAGGGAAACTCTGCTGGAGCGTGCTGAGCAGAGAGAACAGAAAAGTGTTGAGGGGAGACAGAGTGGAGGAAAAGGGTGGAGGTACAGATAGCTGAATTGAAGGAAGGGATGGGGAGGAATGGAAGGAAAGAGACTGACACACCTGTTGGGTGAAAACAAGTGTGTGAGCGTCCAGAGAGCTGACCTCAGAGAGGAGGTCACAGAGCTTTACGTATACAGACAGATTGTTAGAGTAATGACTGCAGCATGGGCAGTCAGACTGACCCATGACCTCTTCCAGATAGATCTCCACTGTAGCATGATAGGTTACATAATTGGTTATTAAGAGATTTATTTTGGGGCTTCTCGCCAATGATGGATAGGACTGTGGATAGAGAAGGAAATGAGGGAGGAGTCACAGGTTGGACTTGAACCCAATTGTCCATAATGTTACACAAAATCAAAGCAAAATATTCAGATTTTCTTCTTAAAACAGGAGTTTCAAACTTGATCTAAGAGTTGGGGGGAGATAAACACAGAAAAGGTCTGTCAGTCTCCTGCAGAGTGCCTGGTCCCCTGCATATGCCGCTGTCATCTCCCAAGAAATGTGTGCTGCTCTTTGGCAAGATTGGTTCATCCGTTTCCACGTTGTGTCAAGGTAAAAGAGACAAACGGCAACAAGTTAAGCAAAAGGAAATGAGAGTGACCGAGCCAGAGCAGAACCAGAATAAGTATTGGACAGGCTTTTACACTTAGGCAAAAGCCTCGAGAGACAACAGGCTGTAAGTCAGACGGTGAGCTGACTATGTGTCTTTTGGAAGAAAGGGTACAACAGGGTGTTTGTCCTCGTTGTTGGGTCTGTAATCTTGTTTTTGAGTCGCTATCTTTTTTTTGTATTGTAAATCCATTTAACTTGTCTCAGCATGGGATAAATTAGCCTCCTTTAAGTGTCTTCTTATCCACAGACCATCAACATCCTGGTAACATTTGAACACATAAAAACTCTTTTTTATGTACTCATCTATCTCAAAGTAATTATGCTGACCAGTATCAGTCAGTATAGTCAACTTGTTTTTCTCAGCCTCTTTACTATCTACACCATCTGCTAAACAAATCGTTTATCGTTTATCGGTTATTTCAAGGATAACCCTTTGAGATGCATGACACACACACTCCCAGTCTCTAACACCTAATGCTTCCTAAAGCATAGCCATCAGCCGACCAGCCAGTAATAAACAATGTACATATACATATACATATACATATACATATACATACTCATTGGATATACTTCTCTTTTCATGCATGATTTTCAGTACATTTTCACATAATATATTCAACATCAGGGTAAAGGGCACGAGATAAGACCCAGTAAATACATGTAGATATGGCGTACACGAGCGGAAACAAGAGAGTATAAATCCAAACTAACTGAGTCCAGCAGAGAAAGAGAATCAATAACAAGATCAGGATGTTTGGCAATAAACAAGTAGAAATGATTTAAGATATGAAAGGAGGAAATAGATCTAAGTGAGTGGGGTAGGTTGCTCCAGTCTGATAGAGCCTTGAACTATAATGCACGGCGTCCAATGTCCTTTCTAGTTCTTGGAGTTGAGAAAAATAAATGATCAGTGCACATTGCACATTGTTGCATATTGTTAATGAGAATAAAAAAATCCACTTCTATTCCATGAAAGCACATAGATGTATGTCAGATGTATCTCAGATGTATCATATATCAGATATACTGTATCATCAGATTTGACTGGAGCCATATCTTTAAACAAGGCTATGAAGATATATACCTTAGCCATCTTTGACATGCAGACAGTGGTTAAGGTGTCAGGTTTGTGCAGCCAGCCTCCAGTGGACACTCGTGGTACTGCAGGTTTTGACTCTTCGTCACTGGCCTCCATTTTCATCCCCAGAGGTCGTTGCCTAGGTAATATGCTTCATGCTGCCAGTAAAAAATATAAAAACATGGCCCAAGTGTGGCTAACATTAGCTTAACTAGCACAACCAAGCTTCGCCTCTCCCTGTAGAGTTACATCCACATGACTATGTTGATTGTGGTTTTGCAATTTTTTGGTCTGTTAGCCAGTTTACTTTCTTGTACAGGATGCTATCACTCCACCATGGTGGTACTTTGAAGCAGTAGAACAAAGGTGGTGGGTCCATTACTCAAAGCTCCAGCTCCAGCTTGAGAAGGTTGGTTGCTTTACAGCTAATGTCATTGAGAATTTCAGACCTACATTAGACCACAAAAACAATAAAAGCTGATTAATCAGTAGATCAACAGGTCAATAATTGTATACATTGTTCTTTATCGCTTACACATATGCACCATAACATTTTAAAGTTTGAATACATATTCACAAACTTCACCTTTTACATGTCACTGCTTCATTTTTCTCCAACACCTTTCCACCCCTCTGTGTCTCTTCCCTTTTATCTGCTTTAGTGTCCTCCTCTCCTTCCTTCTCTCTCTCTTTCGTGTTCCCTTTCTTCTGTGTTGCATAACAGTCTGACCCTTCCTCACCACAGTATGTTTTCTGTCCCATGGTTTGCATTCTTTCTCAGGCTTAATTCATGTTGTTCTTGGACTCTTCTCTTTGCGCCAGACCATTTAGAGAGAGAATTTGAGTGTAAAAATGTGAGGTATGCACATTAAGTAACATATGCGTGATGGGAATGTTGAATGATTTGCCCTTGTGTTCTTGGTGTATTTTCAAGGAGCCCTTTTATGCTGTGTGAGAGAGATCGTTTGTGTGTGTCTTTCTCTGTTTGGCTCAGAGTTGTTTTTCTTGGCATCAGTGTAAAGAGCATGAATGTGTTATCGGAAAGATCAACAATTTGCTACTGTATCAAGAACACAGACTACACAACTCTTTGTTCTTTTATGGTGGTTTGTGCAGAATCGGTTGCATAATTCCTCTTTATTCCCTGATTTTAACTTTTTTGCTCAATATTTCTTGATCAGATAATTAGAGTTGCAGATTGACAGAAAAAGGTCAAAAGTGGATAAGCATGCTTGTTGAATCCTGGATGATGAGACCTAACAACATGTCTCTTTTCAACCACTCAGCCACCAAACGTGTAATCATGACTTCACATCTGGGCTGCTGGGCGCGGTCTGGGTGACAGCCCAAAGTGTAATTAATGGCACGCAGTGTCACTTCTGTTTACAGCAAGCATGGCTGCCTTTGTATCAGCTGTAAGCATCTCTAGGTTGTTAATATTTGAGGACATCAATTCAGCAAGGTAATGGAAATGCAAAAAGTCTGTGGATGTAAACAAGCAGAAAAACAGCAGACGTTTCTCTGTTTCACTTAGCTTTCATTCCCAGTGGAGGTTGTCAAATACTGAGCTGAATGACAAAATGAAATAAACTTTCAAGTAGTGTGTTGGCATGTTGATACATATTTCACCTCTTGTTATGCCGTATCTTCTCATTTCTTTTTCTGTTGTCACATATCCCACCTTTTCCTTTGCAAACTAACTTTTCTTGGTGTAACACTCTTTCACGTCATAAGTGCCACAGTGAGGGACTGTGCAGTAGAGTGAAGACGTGGTGACAGGAAACTCTGTTTTGAGTGCCATAGTTATATTATAAAAGCGTCAGTCTGTGACATAAGTGGTTTGATAAGTCAGGTTGATGATTGCTTTGACCTATGGCTTTGGCCTGCTATGTTAAGTGTCTTGGGATAACACTTGTTATGAATTGTCTCAATCAATACAAACTAGAAAGCACTTGAACAGCACAAACCTCCACCATGGTACACAGAAATTGCTGTTACGTCTCTAACCAATTGTTCCATGATAAAGTTACTATCATAATATGATTCCTTGACCCTGAAAACCCACACATAGCATTTGGAATCATGTCATTATTACCTAGACAGTCATTGAATAAAAAGGTCCAACTAGCTAACATGCCCTGATAATGTGGTTGGAAAATGGTTTTCTATTTTACATATAAGAAATGACAGCTCACAGTGAAGTCAGTGTTGAGGCAGTCTCATCACCTAATGAATAAGCACTTGGCTCTTGTTGATCATTTTTGTCACTATTTTTAGTTAAAAATATCATGTGTGACCTGCTATGTTTTCTGTGTTGTCCAGAACTTGAAAGCTCACTTATCAATAAAATAATGGTGGCAATGTAAGCAAGAGATTTTTTGTCCCTAAACTGAGTCAGTACAGGAAAACTTCTGTTTTGTGTTCAGCCCCACAGTTTAGACAAGAAAGTACTGATATGTTTTGCAAGGAAAGTCACTGTTGTCATTGAAGACCATGTGGAATCAACTTCTTTTACGATGTGATGCCTCTTAAGCAGCCTAACTCAGTTTGGAAACAGACTTTAACAGACACTTGAATGCTTATGCATGGTCCTCATGGCAATTACCTTTAATATGCTTAAAGAAATTGCGTAAATATTTTGAGTATTTTTTGTGGGTTTAGTCTGTTTGATTGTCTTGATGTTGTCTGGTTGCTGGTGGTCTTCTGAAATGCTTTAGATTATGCAACCTCAAGTGTTAATTCAGTCAGTTTCATAACCAGCCAAAATCTCCCTGCAGGAGCTGTAATAGCAGCTCCAGTTACCTAAGCAAAGTTGAAGATGTCTCAGAGTAGGAGAACAGAAGTAGGAGAAGAAGACGTGCTGCCACGAACAGCTCCTGTTTTATTTTTTCTTCATGTTCAATGTTCAGCCAAGACAGCACTCTTCAACAGTGGGCGGGTGTCATTTTTTCCTTCCATAACCTATGAACTACCTGAACGCCCCTACACTGAATCATTATAAAGTGTCAAAATTAAAACAAATATTCTGCTGTTTTTTGTTCTGTAGGAAGCGTTATATCATTGCATCTCTTGGCAGTAATGTCGACACGTTTGGTTATGAAACACTGAAGTGAAGCTTGACGTTTGAAGTCGGTTTATTTAAAGCCCCAAACCACAAATTAGTCTTGAAATCCTCCACCCTTAAATCTTTGATGCAGATAAAGAAAAACTACCCTCAACAAAAAACACTTTGATGAGGGTTACATTTCAGAAACCACTGCAAAGTTCAGTCGAAATTGTGCTTGGGAGTACTTAAGCGTTTTTCATGTTCTGTATTGACATCATAAAATGGGTCCAAACAAGCACATTAGCTTTGACAGACAATGAAAGATCTACAGAGTTTGTAGTTAACCTAACACAGACAAAACACCTTAGGAGGAGGAGAATCTACTGAACCTCTATGATTTGAGCATCTGTAAAAAATGTGTGTGTCATCAGGGCATGTCTGCGCGCAAGTCCATGCAGTATGTTGTTGTGTCTGACCCAAATCACAAACCCCACAGCTGTCTCTGAGGATCAGACAACTCATTACATCAGACTACCACGCAGATAACATTTGTTTGTGTTTGTGTGTTTGCTGGTCATTGACTAGCTTTCTGTGTTATGGAGTTTTTTTCCATGTTTGTTCGAGGGTTTAGGGCTCCAGGATGTCTCATTTTAAAACCAAAGCCTTCAGTGTTATCTCAACTTTTGACTCCTGTCCTGTTGGCACTTACATGACCCTTAGGACTTTGTATGCCCCTGGGCTAGTGACAGATTTTAAGGATTTTCTCCAAACTTTGAAGGATTGAATAGATTTTGGAGGCCAGATCAAAGTTATGGAGCCTGATGGTACAGTAACTTACAATACCCAAAACCAGTGAAGTTGGCATGTTGTGTAAATTGTAAATAAAAACAGAATACAATGATTTCCAAATCCCTTTCAACTTATATTCAATTGAATACACAGCAAAGACAAGATACTTAACGTTCGAACTGGTAAACTTTATTTTTTGCAAATATTAGCTCATTTGGAATTTGATGCAACATGTTTCAAAAAAGCTGGTACAAGTGGCAAAAAAGACTGAGAAAGTTGAGGAATGCTCATCAAACACTTATTTGAAACATCCCACAGGTGAACAGGCTAATTGGGAACAGGTGGGTGCCATGATTGGGTATAAAAGCAGCTTCCCTGAAATGCTCAGTCATTCACATACAAGGATGGAGCGAGGGTCACCACTTTGTGAACAAATGCGTGAGCAAATTGTCCAACAGTTTAAGAACAACATTTCTCAACCAGCTATTGCAAGGAATTTAGGGATTTCATCATCTACGGTCCGTAATATCATCAAAAGGTTCAGAGAATCTGGAGAAATTACTGCACGTAAGCAGCAAGGCCGAAAACCAGCACTGACTAGCGGTGACCTTTGATCCCTCAGGCGGTACTGTATCAAAATCCGGCATCACTGTGAAAAGGATATCAACACATGGGCTCAGGAACACTTCAGAAAACCACTGTCAGTAACTACAGTTCGTCTACATCTGTAAGTGCAAGTTAAAACTCTACTATGCAAAGCCAAAGCCATTTATCAACAACACCCAGAAACACCGTCAACCGGCTGGGCGAGCTCATCTAAGATGGACTGATGCAAAGTGGAAAAGTGTTCTGTGGTCTGACGAGTCCACATTTCAAATTGTTTTTGGAAACTGTGGTCGTCGTGTCCTCTGGACCAAAGAGGAAAAGAACCAGCCGGACTGTTATAGGCACAAAGTTCAAAATCCAGCATCTGTGATGGAATGGGGGTGTATTAGTGCCCAAGGCATGGGTAACTTACACATCTGTGAAGGCACCATTAATGCTGAAAGGTACATACAGGTTTTGGAGCAACATATGTTGCCATCCAAGCAACGTCTTTTTCATGGACGCCCCTGCTTATTTCAGCAAGACAATGCCAAGCCACATTCTGCACGTGTTACAACAGCGTGGCTTCGTAGGAAAAGAGTGCGGGTACTAGACTGGCCTGCCTGTAGTCCAGACCTGTCCCCCATTGAAAATGTGTGGCACATAATGAAGCGTAAAGTACAACAATGGAGACCCCAGACTGTTGAACAACTTAAGCTGTACATCAAGCAAGAATGGGAAAGAATTCCACCTGAAAAGCTTCAAAAATTGGTCTCCTCAGTTCCCAAACGTTTACTGAGTGTTGTTAAAAGGAAAGGCGATGTAACACAGTGGTAAAAATGCCCCTGGGCCAACTTTTTTGCAATGTGTTGCTGCCATTAAATTCTAAGTTGATGATTATTTGCAAAAGAAAATAAAGTTTCTCAGTTCAAACATTAAATATCTTGTCTTTGCAGTGTATTCAATTGAATATAAGTTGAAAAGGATTTGCAAATCATTGTATTCTGTTTTTATTTACAATTTACACAACGTGCCAACTTCACTGGTTTTGGATATTGTATTAAAGCAGTTTCTAAAGATTGATTAAACTTCTAAAAAAGAGTGCCTACGCTGACTCAAGGATGAAAATGTACAGGCTGTGCTGGAGCCATCGATCGAAGGTTGAAACTGAGTCTTAAGAAATCTGCCAGAAATAAAATCAAAACTCGATGGACTCTTGATCAAGCTGATAATAAGAAGATCTTAAAGATTCAGCTCCTTTTATAATCACTCCAGGGGGTTTTCATTGACTCTACAAAAATGTCCACTCTAACTCAAGGGTGACTGCATTAGATTTTCAAGGTCATGGGTTAAATGTAAAATGACATTTACCTCCGCCAAGTAGGGTGGGTTTGTTTGTTGTTTGTTTGTCTGTCCATCCATCTGTCTGTCTGTGAACAAAATAACTCAAAAAGTAATGGATGAATTTGGATGAAATTACAGGAAATGTTCAGCATGGGAAAAGGAAGAACTGATTCAATTTTGGTGTTGATCCGGATCAGCGTCTGGTCGCCATGCTGAAAAATGTGATTGTTGTGAATAACTACTGAACTAAAATAGATATCATTATGAATTCAGTTGCTAATGGTATGTTTTCATGGTCAAGGAATCTAAATATTTCAATAAAATAGAGGTAGGACTAATATTTATGGTGAAAATCACAATATGGGTGAGGACTTTGGCGCTGGCGGAGGTCTTCTAGTTTAAGAATGTGCCAACGAGAAACTATCAGGCTTTGCATTCATGTCTTCCCTTACCAAAAGATAAAGTGATGTAATTTTAGGACATCAAAGATCATTGGCTGTTGTGTTTATCCCCAGCTTGTTAATGTGATATTCCAAGGTTTCTATTAGCATTTTTCTCAAACTAAAAAAAGAACTATTATGATTTGGGAGAACAAAATCAAACATCCTTAGGTCTTGTCATCATCACTTTCCTCTCAGTGTGCAGTCTCACCATCACATCCTCTTGGCCCACCACTGCACTTCAAACCTCTAGCACCTGTAAACCTTGTGGAGGCATAAAACCGTCAGGCTGTAAGTCTAGTGCTAAATGTGTGCCAGAGCTTTTTCAAGCTTTGCCGACCTTACTTTTCCCCAAAAACAAAACGGGTACTATCTGTACCAGTATATTACATAATGATTTCATCTGAGGTGCTCTTTTGATATTACTTTTGGAAGCATCTGTTATACAACCTAAAATGCACTGTCTGATATCTTTTAGGCTGCCAGTCATTTCACAAACTTCATCTCCAGAGAAAAATCTAAAGATAAATAGGATTCATTAGCTATCAATGTGTTATACCCGAACTCTATTTGGAAAATAAGTAACACAGTTATCAGATGATGTGACCATAATCTCCACTGGGTTGGATAATAACATTTCTGCTCATCTGTTGCTGTGGCAGGCAGATTAAAACACAACACCCACTTTGTTTTCATCACTGGTTTATTGAAATGATGCATAACAGTATACAAAAAATTGAAGCTTTTACATGTTATTTATGTAATAAACTGTATATTTAGTTTATGTAACGCATTAACATTCAACTAAACTAGTATTGCTCACTTACTTAAAATTGCTTTAAGGCTTGATGGAGTCTTTATCAGAGCTAAGATATGAAAGATAAAATGAAACCAAACTTTAACGGAGGGTTGAGATAATAAATAAATGGTTTTAAAAGTATCTGACTCATATTAGGAAATTCATCTGTGAGGGTGAAGAGTAGGTTGGAAAATTTCCAGTTAATTACCCAAAATTATGGTAACATCCTGGAAAATGGGGGTAATTTAAAAAAACAGCATCATATCCACACATAATTATAATGATTTTTGACACTGGCAGACATTCATGCAAAATAATTAAGTTAGAATAAAATTTTAACAGATTAATTTGTTAGTAGAAGTGCATCAAGCTTTGATGTTTTTTTATTGATCAGTTGATTTCAGCTTCACTTTCTGTCCAGATGCCCAGTCACGTGGCTTCAATAGTCCAGTTTTCTTGAATAATATAGATATACTTAGGGGTGGGCGATATGGCAAAAATATCATATCATGATTTTTTAAAAATAAAATCACGATCACGATTTTGTCACGATTCTTTTTTACATAGATTTTTCTAGACTAATTGGCATGCTTGCCCATTATTTCCCTATGTTTAACATATAAAACATGTAAAACCCTAAAAGAAAAAAAAATGACAATTAAAGCCAAAGAAACTTTCTGAACAGGTTTTAATTTAAATAGTGTAGTTTTTATAAAAATCTGCAATAATGTAAACATAAAAGGTAATGATCAACAATATCAACATTATCTCTTAAAGTGCAACAATTTAAAACAAATGTTATCTAACTGTAATGTCTATAATCTGAGTGAATAATACAGCTGCTTTAGAACAGATTTTTGTTCAGACTTGTTCAAGCTTTTATTTCCTTTTCTCTTTCTGCCATGGCTTCACGCTACATAACCAAACAGGAGATCCCACCACATCCCACACAGACGATCTGACGATCTTTTTGCTTTATGAGATCATCCCCACATTATAATCCTTAACGATTTTATATCGTTGTATCGCACACCCCTAGATATACTCAAGTATTTTCTTGTAATCTGGTTGTTTTATTCAAGATTAAACTAAATTATGCTACATTTTCCCCAACTATATTCTAAAACCATATGACGAGACAACCTTTATTTTTATTAATTCCAGGTTTATTCACATAAATTCCTGTTTATTCCATGGAAAGTCTCTCAGCGTGAAAATTATCTGAATTTTGCTACCCTTGCAAAGAATGTGAGCTTTCAGTTATGATCGGGCAAAAATTTGTGACTGATCATGTTGCTTTCTGTCTCAAATCACTGTTTCCTTGTTTTTTGACCTGCCACTGTGGCAGGGGTCAACCACATTCATCTGCCATTGCACAAAAACACCAAGGCAAGGAACTTGAGGCTTATTTTCAACCCTGGGTTTCAACATCTGTTACAAAAATTCCTGTTATATTTTTGCCATTGTTGATCAACCTTACCTCTGAGAATCGTGACTCATAGTGACTTCACTGACCACTGAGTTTGTCAAAGGATTGCAATCAAATAACATTCAGGGTTTGAAATTTGTTCTTAAAAGGGAAAAACAACATGAAGCTTTCAATTCATGGGTAATGGAGTAGAACTTTTTAACTGGAACAGGGAGGTAAAGCTCAATATTTTAATACCAGTTTATGGCTAAAGCAAATAGCAGATCAGTGTATTTAAATGAGAAACACTGGAACCACAGCTTAGCATATAAAAAGCCTTCTGTCTGAGTCATGATTGTCATTTTATCCCTTCTTCTGCGACAGAAACTGCAGCGTGCAGCCGGAGGAGAGACGTCGCTCCTTTATCTCTCCTGCTCCTGTTCTCTGCTTTTGATCTCCCCCTCTCCTCTCCTTTTCTCCCTCTCTTTCTCCTCGGGCTCTCTCTTATTGTGCTCCTTTGTCCATCTGGAGCTATGTTCCCTTTGCTGTCACTGCAGGTGTGTGCGTGTGCGTGCGTGTTAACTCGCTGCTCTATATTTCAAGTGGGAGATCATTTCAAGTGTCAGCCTACATTCCTAGTTGTCCCCATTGTTATTAATTACAAAGCAGCATTTACACTGAAGGCAGGATATGTGATACTTCCTTTGATGGTGCCAACAGGATCTGCCTGTGCATGTGTAGTTAGGTGTGTGTGTGTGTGTGTTTCAACTGAGTGAAGGAGAACTACTGTGAAAGTGAAAGGGTCTTGACTTTTGAATTTTGGAAGTGGACATGAAGAACTGTTAATATAAAAACCACATCTCAACAATGTCTTTCAAAGTCCCCATAGAGCTGAATCAGAAGTTAATCTCCAGTCACATCATATATGTAAGAATAACGCAGTCTTTAGAATGAGAAGTGTGAGCAACATTCGACTGCACTGATGTATCTGTGATGCCATGACTCTGAATCTCAGACTTCTGCCATTCTGAGAAAGAGCAGCAGCAGCTGAGCTCTCTGCCAGCACCTCTCATAAGAGAGTGCATGCAGTGGTGGATTAAAGTGCTTATTTTCCATTACCAGAAAATGATATGTGAACACAAGTGTGCTTGGTGTATGACAAAGCTGCAAATACTCAGAATGCACTGTTACACACGTTCAGGCTGCTTTTGGATGTAAATAGCATTTTGACAGGAATAAAAAGTGTTGAAGTTACATCTATAAAGCTGATTACAATCGTTTATTTTTGCATATTTTCTCATTTTCGCTATGTGAAATCAATATATTTATTATTATTCAAAACAAAACTAGCTTTATAGACATGAGCATAGGACGCCAGCTGTTAATATGGTTGATTCTATCTAACCAGTCCAATTCTATATGAAGTAAAATCGTCTCTGAAGTACCAGAAAGTGTCGCATTTTCTTTTAAATTTTCAGTAATTCATTTTGACAATCCTTTGAGCCCTGCACATGTGGGGCATCGAGGCTGCAGCCAAGGCAATCCTGATATGTGCATCAATCTACAAGAGCAGGTTATGTGCTGATGGCATTTCTAGATGGAGAGGATTTTTTTCCTCCAATTTCAACGTACTGTTGGCTAGAGATTATTCTGCAAAGTGGCTCATGTTTTGTAATTTACAGCGCGGCAGTGTAGTGCCACCTATTACATTATCTTATTGGCTTGTAATGAATGTTGGAACAATTGTCCAATCACCTGCTGCATATGGATTGAAAGTTCTGCCCTCCCCGAAGACTTTCACTGGGCTGTTGCACAGATGGACAAGTGAAATGTACTCTGCATTGTATATATTGAATGGTCTACCTGGTGTGTATCAGGTTAATCGTTACCAGTATTGGAAAAAATGAAATAATACCAAACAGTGTTAACTCATGTTAATATAACACTTTTATTTTAAAGGAGCAATAGTTGAAAATTGAGTGTATTTATAAGCAGCAACTTGACAAGTTTCATATTTCAGAAATACAAACAAACAAAGTGTGAGTATCATGGCATGAATGTGGTTGTGATTCTGGTGGCTCTAACATGTAGAGCTGACAGGTTCAGTAAAGCAGACAGATTAAACCTCCACTGTCAGTTTGTTTTAATCTTTAAAAAAAATCAAGGGAGGATCATGTTTCCGATGTGTGGCTGTGGTTTTAGAGTATTCATCTAAAATAGGCAAGTATTCTGCCAATTACTGCTTCGTATTTTGTGATTCTGAAATGTAGCTTTGTATAATTTGAGACTATCATCATAACTTTAAATTAACTTTATGCTAAATAACACTCTCTTCTATTTACCAAACTTAAATTGCATATTTTAATGGCCTGATAGGGACTTGAAACATAAAGGTATTTCATAAAAGCTGATCTGATTCCTTGAAATTGGTCTCTCCAGTTGTGCTCTAGCTTATATTCAGAATATGCCGAGTTTAAAGTTAGAAATCGATCTATTCTCTCAGATTGTCATGCAACATATGAAATGGTCATCGGCTGCATATCATGTGTGATACGTTATTGATACATTATTATATCATGTCTGCCAATCCTGGTAATTTGATTTACAAAAGAAGCCAGAGCATATTCTCTGCCAGTGTCACTTACAGTCATGGAAAAAATTATTAGACCACCCTTGTTTTCTTCAATTTCTTGTTCATTCTAATAGCTGGTACCACTAAACGTATAATACAATGAACACAACAAAAAATGCAGCTGGTCACATAATACTTTATGTCCTATTTGACATTCTTAAGCTTAATTGATTCCCAGGGTATATAAGAGGCCATTTCATGTCACAAGCAGCACTGCACATGCAAAGGCCTAGAGTGGCTTCCTGCTTACATTCAAGCCGTAGCACAACTCAGAAGTTGTCAGCTCTCACATAATGCCTGAAACAAAAGAATTATGTGAAGCCACAAAGGCAGCCATTTTGGCACTGCTGGAAATTGGCATGAGTGAGAGACAGGTAGCGAAAAAACTGAAGATCTCCAAGACAGCCGTTCATTACAACAACAAAAAAACAAGCTGAACATGGCACTACCAAATTGCTACCTGGCTGGCAGAAGCGTCTTTCTACCCCACGAGATGACCCGTGCACTCATCCGTTCCTGTGTCAGGAATCGTCAGACCTCCAGGGACCTTAAAAATGAGTGGGCACTGTCGAGAAATGTGACTTGTTCAGCAAGGACAGTTCGAAACCAACTTGTTGAAGCTGGTTTGAAGTCACACAGATGAAGCCCTTCATCAATGAAAGGCAGAGGAAGGCCGGTTACTCTTTGCTCGAGACCACAAGGATTGGACTGTTGATGATTGGGCTAAGGTTCTCTTCAGTGATGAATCAATTTTGAATTGATGCCCTCCAGCCAACTTACTGGTTAGGAGGAAGCCTGGAGAAGCTTACAACCCAGACTGTCTTGCCCTACAGTAAAACATGGGGGTGGATCAGTCATGATCTGGGGTTGTTTCAGTCTGAGTGGAACAGGGCAAATGCAATTGTGTGAAGGCCGAATGAACCAGGTCATGTACAGGACTACCCTTGAAAACAGTCTTCTTCCATCAGCTGGAAAACTCTTTCCTGCCTCGAATGACTGGATTTTCCAACAAGACAATGCCCTTGCCACACGGCAAGGTCAGTTAAAGCCTGGATGGAGAACCACAACATTCGCACCATGCCTTGGCCTGCTCAATCACCAGATCTTAATCCAATTGAAAACCTGTGGAAAATCATCAAACTCAAAATGGAGAACCACTGTGAACAATGTCAGAAGCTGGTGGAGAGCATGAGTAGGCCTTTGGCTGCAGTCATCAAAAACAAATGGTTATGCAATCAAGTATTAACTCTTGTGTGTATCATGTGTTTAAAGCAAACAGAAAAGAAAACATGGAATGCTTAAAAGTAGTGTGGTATTCATGCCATAGCTATTGATGAAATTTAATCTAAGTAATTTTGGTTATTATCAAAACCATGAAACCATGGAAAATGAATAGTTCTTAGTTCTTAAATTAAACTCTCATGAGCTATTTTTGTTGTTATCATTATAATTGTCCAAACAAATGTACCTTTAGTTGAGCCAGGCATTAAAATTAACAAGAAATTGAAGAAAACAAGGGTGGTCTAATAATTTTTTCCATGACTGTGTATTCGCACTTCCTCGAGGCTCTTCATTTTGGTGCTTATGGAATATATTCGATTTATTTGCTGGTGGGAAATAGGGGAAAAAAGTAGATGAAAGCTTTCAGCAGCAAATAATTGACTTCTCTTTTAAAGTATGTATACTGACAAGAGAGCAGACTGAGGCTGTGATCAGTCTGCAGAGGATTTATTAACTTTTGACACCAAAAGGCACTCAGTATCTTCATGCCATGCTCACATTTTTGCCCTTGCTTCACTTTGTAACATGCTGTTGAATGTTTCCTTTTTTTTTGCTCCCTCAGGAGGCAGTCGGAAGGGTTTGTCTGAAGGAACGAGGAAGAGACGTGTTGGTGCTGCGGAGAGTGACGTCTTCGGTGACGTCACCTTCAGACCGGCCCTCTCCCACGTCGTCGGGGGGCGGCTCCAGAGAGGAAGACTGTGACAAGAGGTCTGTCCTTCCCTTTCATAAGATTAGCCTCAAACTAGCAGAGGAAACAAAACGTAATCACAGCAGTCCTCCGTCCTGTTGTCAGCGTGTGTTGATTTACAGAGCTCAGGTTGCAAGCACACATATGCATGAACATAAGAGTGTGAGAGCCAGTGTGGGTGTCAAGGTTAAAAGAGCTTTTGTTTATGCTGCAGATTAGTTTGTGTGGTGTAGCTTTTATCTTGTAAGAACAGTTTCAGTTTGATAGTGTGTCCGTGTCAAAGATAATGTATGCTTTAGCCTCTGGTAGAGAGAGGGAAGAAGAGAAAGGGTGTTTTGTTTTCAGCTGGAAGGGAAACAGATGACTCCAAGACTGGTTTACTGCCTCCAGTGAATCTGAGTTTGGGCTCAGTATCATATGTTTTAATTTTTTGTGTGAGCATGTTTGTGCTCGGATTTGTAATTGTGTGCAACAAAGTTTCTTTAAAGTACGTTGCTTTGTGCTCAGAGCCTGTGTTTCCTCATGTTTGGACCAGTTTGTGCCAAGACCTCAGGCACAATGTAGGGAGTGTCAGTGACAGGCAGGTTAAGTGTGTGTCTGCATTTGTATATACAGTGCTCAGCATCTCCACCAGCAATCAGTTCCCTCTGAGTGCTACAGAGGCAGCTGTCAAAGAGCGGGTTTTATCTCCAGAGCTCAGTGCTGACAGGGGCAGAAGGCTCGGCAGCTCACCCCACAGGAGAGCACCCTCCCTGGGTCTGAGAGCTCAGATGAGTGCTGACGCCCTGGAAGTGTTTCGATATGAAGATGACCACCGAGTTAGCCACACTCGCAGAGGCAGAAGAAGACTTAGATGATGATGATGAGGAGGAGGACCAAGGAGATGGGGATAGTGATCATGATGGCGATGGCAGCGGTGCAGGCATCTGTACATTTGATGTCCCTCATTTTCGCTTCATTGATGAGGACGATGTGGAGGAGGAAGAGGAAAGATGGAGGGTTGGAAATGGTCATGCTTGGTTCTCTAGTGAGGAAGATTTTCATGACTCCTCATCTTACAGGTATGTGGTGGTGTCAGGTACGCCGCTCAAGATCTTGGAGCACCTGCTAAGTGACCTGCGACTGGACGACCAAAGAGGGGCACCAGAGAGCAGAGAGAGCGGTGAGTTTTGAGCTACCTCCCCCCCAATCCCTGGACCAATGCTTTACAAATTTATTAGACCACCTAAAGCTGTATGTAGTGTTTGCTGTATATATTTTGATTATTACCATTGCTGTTTATTTAGGGCTGCTGTGGCATAAACCTTAGATTGGGAGGTGGTCAGATAAGTTTGTGATGCACTGTACATGCTGAACAAAATGCTTTAAAATCCTCATAAACAAATATTCATTAAACTTTTTCGACTTAAATGCCTTAAATCACTTCAGCTCTCCTCAATTACTAAATATTCAATAATTTTTTAGCAGTTTTACCCTTTTAATACCAGTTTGAATACCTGATTCTACTTTTCTTATATCAAAAAGACACCAAATATGGAATGCTTCCCATGTGATACATGGTAAATGCATTTAAAGGGATTTGTCTTTGGAATAAATACATAAATGAACCTGAGTGACCCCATGGACTTGCTGCACTCCAAGACGTTGTTGTCAAGGTTTTTTGAGGAAACTTCCACTGTTAACGGGTTTTTCACTTGACTGCTTTCATAGCGGTTAAAAACTGGCCATTACAACTTGCGCATTTGACATAGCCAAGACTTAAATCATCAACAATGCTGACTAGATTAGATTAGATAGTACTTTATGAATTTTTGACTACTCATTATTTGAAAAGTATATCCCTTTTTATGTGTTGTTTTTTAGCAAGGTTATGATAACATTCACTTGCTTGGCTCCAGTGTTTTGCAACGTTCTGTGATGTCAGTGCAGAATTCACTATATGTAGGCTTACCGTTATCTTGTGAGTGGTGATTTAAGACAGACTACAAGTTTAGATTGAGTGTAGTATTTCTAGTTCAGTGATATCAATGCTAACGTTATGTTTATGTAAGCTAGCTATATGGTAATGTTATCATGGTTCAGCTAATGACGGCTTGTTAATGGTAATGTTGCTGGCTTATTTTTATCTTGCTTTAGGGTAATAATAGCTGGCTAATGGTAGGGATTGCTTGCATATGGCAATATTTCCTCGTATTGTTGGTTTGGCATGCAGTATCAGATTGCCTCTGGTCAACAACTTGTTTATGGTAATTTTAATTATTTATAATAATGTTAGCTTACTAAAGCTGAGTTTGACTTGTTATGGTGACATTTAAGATCTTATTGCTATGCTCATGGATATAGCATATGAAAAGATGTTTAGAACTTTTAATATTTACAGTTGTGTGTAAACTCTTGAGCTCTTAAAAGATATACGTTTTGGTGTCTCAGCCTTAATTTTGATCAATATAGAAAAGTAAAGGCTTAACATTTGACAATCCTTCTTCCCCCAAGCAAACTAAAATACAAAAATGCAACTTAAGTTTGGTGCATTAGCTTCCTATTCTGAATAGGTAATGGAAAATGGTCACCAAATGAAGTGGTAAACATGATTGTGTGGTGTTCATAAAGATACAAAGATTCAGAGTGGAACAGAACTTAGTTGAGACATGTTTTCACAGAGAAGTGGGTGGTACATCTGTTTACCAACATGTTAAAAACAAAGCTGGTAAGTCAGCTACCCAGCCATTCTTTCCAAGAACTGAATTTTCAGCTCAATGCATGTTGCAACACAACCAAACCTGGACCTTTGTCTGTCTGTCATTCCTCAGAAGTGGGTTCAAACTTGGGAGGTATGTCTTCCTCAATTATGCTGTCGTGTCTGTGTGTGTCTGTGTGTGTTTAGTACCATGAGTCAGCCAGCCTTCTCGCCACAGCCAGGTGCAACTGTGCAGTCATTCAGCCGTGTCGTTGCCTGTAAATATGAGAAACATTCAAGAGGTTAGCATTTAATGAGTCTGTGAAACAATTCCCTCAGGCAGCTGCAGGCTGCAAACTAAACCATTACAATCCTGAGGGTACAGCAGTTCTATATCTGAAGTGCTATTTAACCATAAATGTTTCCCCACTTGCTCTATAGCTGTACAGCCAGCACTCATAGTAAACCTCAAGAGAACTAACACTAACCTGATTGGTTTTGCTTTTTAATAACTGTGTAGAATCTGAATATTCCAAGTATTAAAATGGTAAAAGAATAATGTAAACTTTGTATTCTTTGAACAAGTTATCCATCTCCCAAACATGTACTTAACTGAAACAGAGAGAGTGAGGGATGCCTAAAGTCAAGCACCCTTGTTTGGTCAGTTACACTCTTATTTCATTATCTTTTGCAGTCTGTTAAAACAGAGGATGCATATCTGATAGCATACGAACAATCTTTACATTCTTCAAGCCAGAAGTGGACAGTATTATCACCAGTTTACTGTTACCTGGACCATTTAGTAGAGCTTGTTAATTTCTCTAAGTCCTCAAACTGTGGGCTTGTCTTGTAGTCCTGATTGGAGAAATGGGAACTGCTGACACAAAGGAACAGGTAAGTCCTGATGACCACGTTTAAAACAACAAGCCAAATTAAGTGATTTATCAATTTGAGCTTAAGTTGCTTTAACTGACCCTGCTGTAGCACTCTGACCTGATCTAATAAGGGGAGATACAGGTGAAAAGATGTGTAACTCTTCCTCGCATTACAAAATATACACAGGAGCTTTGTCAAAGAAAAGCTAAAGACTGTAAAGAACCAAACTGTAGGCTATTTACAAGCTAACGTTGTCGTTCTTGTGTAGTTTTGACCTATAAGTTGGTTAATAATGAGGCTTTCGGTGGCACCATGTATTGCTGTATGTTGGCTACATACACAACAATGTAATGTCATCTACAGTTGTGCTTTTTTTAGTCTGAGTGAAGATTTTTTTGTTCTGATAACGATAAAAAACAGTAATTAGACCTAATCTTTTTCTTATGTTGATAGTTTAAGTCGCTGTCTGTTTTTCTATTTGCTCAGCAATGCTCTACCTGAAAGCTTTTGCCAAATAAAATAACACTTTTCTGACCATGCAAGGGCACCCGGCTCCCGACCTGTGTAAAAAGAGGGAAAAAAACATCTTTCTGCTTGTTTGCACCATTTTAAAGACAAGGCGTCTTTATTTATCGACTCCTCAGCACCACCAGTTCCCAGCAGTCCACAGGGAGTCATCTCACTGAATTGCAGGAAACGGTTGGAAAAAAAAAAAGAAAAGGGTGAATGTAGGAGAAAAGAGGGAGAGAGAGGGAGGACTGAGGTGGTCTTTGTGGAGGAAGAGCGCCTGATATTTATTCACTCAGAAAAAGACACCGAGGAGAGGCAGGAGCAGGGCTGAAGATCAAGAGAGTGTGTGCATGTTTGCCTGTCTTTGTCTCTGTATCTGTGTGCGTGTGCATCTATCAGCCGATGTGCGCTGAATAAGCATGAGGGCGAGCACGTGTGTGTGTATGAATATGTGTGTGTGCATGTGTTAGAGGCCCTCTGGGGTGTTGCTGAGCATCAGCGTGCCGTTTTAGCTGGCTTACCCCAACCACCCCTCCTCATGTACGCATAAAATGACATACACAAGTACACACACAACAAAAAGCACAGTGGCAGATTACAGCGATTAGTTCAGCACACTCACACCCACTCCCTCTCCTGTCTCTTTCTCCCCCCCAAAGAGATAAAGTCCCCAAGGTCAGAAGTGAATGAGTTATTCATCAGGGGGCCTTGTGCGTGTGTAAGTGTGTGTGTTTGACTTTGTGCATGCCAGCGGGCAAACGCAGAGGGCATATGTTGAAGATGAAAATGGATATTTATCATCACAGAGAGCTGAGCGGAGGAGGAGAGGAGTGGCGGGCAGAAATGTAGCCGACAAGCAGGAGAAAATGAAAAACGAGGGTTGTGGAGTGAAAAGGGGGAGAGAGAGGGTAAAGACTGACAGCTGGTCAAGTAGGATGGCATCCACAGACTGAAGAGAAAAAGTGCCCACAGAAGGGGGAGATGACAGGAAGTCAGCCGGGCTTTTGAAAAGGTGATAAGTTCAGTCAGACCTGCCTTGAAATATTTCTGAGAAAAAAAGTGTTGTTTTTATTTCCAAAGAGAAGACGGTCAATCAAATATTAATGCCGCGGCCTCTGCTCAGTCTTCTATAATTGATTTCTTTGCTCTCTGCCTGACAGAGCCATATTTGGGTCACACATTTTCCCAGGGAAAGAGTTTTACACCACACACACTCACGAACACACACGCACACGGCTCCCTCACACCACCAACAATGGCTCATTACCCATCTGTCATGAGGGCTGTTTATGTTCAGTGTTTTAGCCACCGAACACCTGCTGAGTCACACACACAACTCAGAGTTTAAACTCAGTTTCTTCCTCATGTTTTTTTTTTTTTTTTGTGAGAGCCAATTTCAGGGTCTGTCTGTCTTTTTGAGTGATGTAAATGTTTGGTTGACATTTCCCCAAAGGTATCAATAAGGTGGATTCATATTTCAGTGTCACATTTTACAAATCAAAATTAGCACCATTCATCTGTAATACTGGGGAAGATTGAAAGATTTATCGAATTCCCCCTTGGGGATTAATAAAGTATTTCTGATTCTGATGCTGATTGTTAGGTACAATTTATGAGAACATACAGTCCTACTCATCATTATTGGCACCCATGAAGTTTAAGTACACAATGTGACAGTACAGTTTCTTTACAAACCTCTTTAACTTTGCTCTGCATCACTTTATCAGACTCAAACTTGGCAGAAGTAATGTTCACATATTGAGGTTTTTAAATCATACTTCATTAGCTACTATGATCATGCAGTCATATTTAGAATAGGCAGTTTTAATTGCAACCGAGTAAGCCTACAAGGAAAAGAACACCCTACCAACAATTAAGCATGGTGGAGGTTCCATAATGGTTTGGGGCTGCTTTGCCGCATCAGGTACTGAAGGCCTTGACCGTATCACAAGAACCATGAAATCAGAGAATTATCAAGAAATTTAGAGCGAAATATCCTACCCAGTGTAAGAACACTTGGTTTGAGTCAAAGATTGGCCCTCCAGCAAGACAAATACCCAAAGCACACATCCAAAAGCACACAGGAATGGTTGAAAAGGAAAAAATGGACTGTTTTAAATTGCTAGCAACAAGTCCTGATCTCAATCTGATTGAAAATCTTCGGTTTGGCTGAAATCTGCTATCGGGGAAAAGAAACCTGCAAATGTTCAAGAGCTTGAACAATTTGTATAGGAAGAGTGGGAGGAAATACCAGCGGAGAAGTGCGAGAAGCTTAAAGATGGCTACAAGAAACATTTGAAGGCAGTCATCAGTACCAAAGGGTTTGCAAAAAAACTGAAGAGGGGTGCCATTATTGCTGCACATGCTTTTTTTCAGTTCCCTCTTTAAAATTACAATATATAACTTGTAAAAATGTTTTTTTTTTTGTGCAAGTATTTTGAACCTTCAATTAAAAGACCCTGATGACATAAATCTGGAACATTTCAATCTATTTCTGAAGATGTTAAAGTAATGAAAATAATGAAGGGGAGCCAATAATACTGAGCAGGACTGTAGACAACAACTGGAACAGACCCCAGTGAATCAACTTGTTGAAAATGGTTTATGGAAATGTGTAAAGTAACACACCACAGTGAGCTCTGGAGTTGTTTTGTTTGATTGCTTTAACATCTAGATTTGACTTACCAAGAGGGTACATCGCTATGTCAGGTTATGTTCAACATTTATGGACCATGAGGATTATGAATGTTTCTGAAAGTGGAAAAACATACACATTAGTATGTATACAGTGGTCAAAAGATGTTTATCTATGAACCCAGTTAGCGTCACATAAATCAACAAAAGGGTTAAATTTGGAAGAATACGTGATTAGATTAATTTGGGACATAACAAGGATCCAAGATGAATAGAGCAGCTGTCATGGTGGTTGACGCAGTAGCCAGAGATACATTTACAGACTAAAACTAAACTAAACTGACCGACATTATCGTTGTCCTGCTGAATGCACCAAAAGAAGTCTTTAATAATGAGCATGAGTTTATACTTTGTTACAAATGCTGCTTTACCATGTTGTGATGCTAGAAAACTGTTGAAAGCCAGCCTAGACTAATGTTTACGAGGTTGTATTTTTCCTTAAATCAGGTTCTTGTGTACATTTTTTATGACTGTATGAGAATGTTCACAATCACCAATGTTCATTAAAACATGTAGTTTTCATACCCAGACAGCCCCTGATACAGCTGTAATCTCTGTTGGTCTGAGATGCCCTGTCAGAAATTCTTTCATGCTGCTTCTCCACTAAGCAGTCCAGCTCACTTCTGCCCGGTACGGCACACAATTGCTGGTGTTTGCACTGGTGAACAAGGAGAAAAGGAACCCTACTAGCCAACTGTGCCATCCCACTTTTGGCACTGCTTTGAAGGGGTGTAGAGTGTGCCAAACTGGTAAAACACAGGCAGGTTCATTCAGGGGTTTCAGTCAGATCCTGCAAAGAGGGCCAGAAGGAGAAGTCGAAATGCTGCAGACTTTTTTTTGTTCACATAGGTGTTGTACCATTCAGAAGAGGCATGTGTAACACACTAAAGGGCTTGTAAAACCAAAAAAGTAGATATAACCTCTCGGACAAATTATTTTAAAAAGCCTGCATCTGGATTCAGATGATCACTAAAATCAAACCACTTGTCTCTTATGCTATGACCAGCATTCCCTGAGAATTAAATCAAAATCCATAGATAACTTTTACCACCAGAAAGACATTACACAACCAGACACACTACTCGGGATCCTAAGTAGCAGACTTTCTCACATTGGCAAAAAAATTATCAAATGCATATGGATGACAGCAGGATGGCAAACTTTGAGGAGCAACTGCTGTCAGTAGCTAGACAGTAAGCTTTAAGCACACACTTCTTATATGTACTTGTATGTCAGCTGTTCGTAGGGGAGCTGTAATGAACTGTTCCGTCTGAGGTTTATATTGCTAATGTGCAAGAGCAGCATTAGCATTAATTTAGATTGATGTCTCTGGCTACCTAAAGACTTTAGGTCCAATATTCACTCTCACTTTGGTCTCCATCCAACTCCTGAGGGAAGTCTCTGCCTCTTTTTTTGGCTAAGTGCTCCACTGTGTTCACCAGCTTGTCACTAACTTTATCCGTCTGCTTATGGTGCTGAGCAGGTACACAGAGTTTCTAGAGCCTTTTACTGAAGTCAGCAGCTAGTTGCTGATCAAAAGCATTGCAATGGCGGTGGCAGAAATGTTGAATGTGTGTGTTAAAATACATAAGCAAACTGGAAAAACAATGAGCACCTTAGTTTTCAATGGACAAGGAAACAGGGAAACTAAAAGGAATGGAAGGAGATGAAATCCTGTTTTAGTTGATCACTTATTGATCCTTCAAAGAAGTTAAGGTGTAGTGATTTTGTAAACTGATTTTGAAGTGGGTGCACATATCCCTAATTATTTTCTGAATCTAAAAGTCATAACCCTGAAAATTCTTAAGAAATAAAGCAAATATGAGGAGGAGCGGTTTGGCTGTCACAGAAAAATCCATTTAATGAGCGTTTTCTGATGCACACATTTTTTGGTGTATTTTCATGTGACTGCCAAAGTACAAAATAATCAACGCATGTCAAATCTTGGCACTACAGTCACTTTTCATGACTTGACCACAAATTTAACCAATCACACTTTACCCTCCCCAGGCTGTGATATGTACAGGACCAACTTCATTCTTTAGCGGTCAAAGATGCTGCTCCAGCTCGGTCTGTTTTTTGTTGTTTTCTTGTAATTATTCATAAATGTTAAACTCTTTGCTGTTTCCATGCACTTTAAGTTAAAAATCAATACCAATCACAGGCTCTTTCATGAATATATGTCAGAGCAGAGCCAAGAGTTTTGCAATTATTCATTGTGTTTAGGTAACATTGGATATTTAAAATGTTATATGTAAAGTGACAGGAGCTCTGTTAGAGCGTCTTAGATGGACCGAGAATAGAGGTAGATCAGGAATACTCCGAATGTGAAAACTGGTTTATTTTACATAAACAATGATGCATACTGTAACTGTCATAGATATTGAATGCATGAGTGAGAGCTATAACAAATACAGCCTGAGTTTTAGTGCAAACCAAAGAGTAACAAGCAGAAAAATAGAGATAAAATGCTGACATTTCATAAAAATTGAATAAACATCTCTTCTTACTCAAATACTTTCTGGAGATTCTCTTAAATGCCCTGTGGGTGGTGCTATCTCCACCCACCAAGGAGATCAAATTGATATTCTCATTCTTTTACTACTTCAGCTATTGGACTGTTGAATGATGGATTTTGATGTTTGGTTGTTAGACAACTGTGGACACAAGTAATTGTGCATTTGTTATTATTGATAAATTGTTAAGCTTTTGGTGACCCAGCTGGTCTGCTGGATCTGTTGCTAATGACAGGTAAATGTGACCGTATAAATGTTGTGATTGTTTTTGTTTCATTTGTTCTTGTATTGTCGACTGTTAGCTTTGGTAGCCGAAAACTGAATTGAGCATTTGGGATAAACTGAGCTGTCTGAACCTGAATCTGGATGCGCACCATGCAATATTAAAAACTCCCTCTGGTGGTCTTTGAAACATTTGAGTAAACTGACTTTATGCCTACAGGGACAAGAAATGGGAATAAAAATAAAAATAACCGCCGCTTTTCTTGTCTTAGTTTTCAGAAGAGGTTTAAACAACACAGTATGATGATGCCTCTTCTTTGTTTCAGAAATGCTCCTGGATGACTTCCTGTTGACGTACCTGGTGTTCATGTCCACCAATGACCTCTGTCAGGCTCTACTGGGACAATATCCTTACTGGTTAAAAAATTCACACACACACACATTTCCTCACACATCTTTCTCTTCCACACTGTCCGTCAATGTCTCCTTGACTGCTCTCACTTATAGCAGCGCTCGCTGCAGGGGCCAGGAAGAGGGCAAAGACGCCCTCTTTAGGAAGCGAAAGGTACTGCAGCTGGTGTCCCACTGGAGCAGACTCTACAAAGACTTCCTCAAAGATGAGGAGCACGTCAGGAGCTTCATGAAGGTAAGACACAGTGCCTCCTCTTCATCATATCTTTATTTTTTAAACTCCCTCTCTTCTGTTTGAATGATTGGATGACTTACATCCTCAGGTGTCCCGACACACATGCTTCATTCCTCTTAATTTGTCAGTCTTGATCCAAAGCAGCCCTTACCCCCTTCTTCATAGACAGAACATCAGACTTATTATAAAGACAGAGCGAGCAGAGAAATGTGTATATGTGTGTATTTGTGCGTATGTTCTCTGTGATGTTTTTGTTTGCCGCTTTCCTGTATACTGAGTTTGAGCAGTATCCCACAGGAGAACCTTGTTTTTATCTTTCTGACACAGAGAACAAAGAAAAAAAAGATAAACAGAAGCATTTTCATGATGAATGAATATCATGCTAAAAGGCTGTATGCTTTATTTTGAGCTGACTAGAGTTCTTCACTCTACTTGGCTCGACAGGTTTCGAGGGTTACAGGCTGTGGAGCAGACTTTCAAAACAGTCATGGTGTCTACCTATGAAACCCCACATGTAGGTGGAGGCTGGATAGCTGTTACATAATAAACCCAGGAAAAAAAGTGGACCATTTTCAGGGTCATTTCCTTTGAAGAGGCAAAGCGTATCTTTTCATGAGCTGAGTTTAGTGAAAGGTGTCATATTCTTCTGCTGCCCAAGGCCTTTCTAGCAACGTTAAAAGCAGAGAAACATGATTATGCAGGACATGGGACCTTTAAGAATATATCCATGCTTTCAGGTATAAAAGAAACAAGGAGAGGATTTTAGAGTCTCCAAATATTATCAGAAAGAGAGTCTGGAGAGAACATAATAGATATAAAAACTCATTCATGTGTAAATCTGTCTCTGTAAAACAAGGATATCAATACTTATAGTCTCATTGTTTGGTTATTGGGGTGTTGTTGGGCCCTAAATGATACTTAGGTTTTAAAGTTGGCCACAGTGTTGTTACATTTGGGAAAGGCAAAAGCTGTAACCTTTGGTCACTGCACTCATAGTACTCGTCACTGCACCAGGTCGCTCTGTTGTTGGCATCAGCGTGCTGAATGTTTTTCCTCACACAGCGTGGTTTCAGCTGCAGAGCCACTGCTGGGCTGTGAGGGTTTTATTGCAAAAACAAAAAACCTACATGGGACATTATGCAATCCGAAATACACAAAAGTGGATTTTGGATGTCACAGCGTAATCATCAGATTTCTCGAGTCACGATTCTGTATCTGCTGTCTTTTTGTTTCACGCTCACACAACACAGCTGAACAGATTTTGATTCTTTATGACAAGCATGAGCGTGACATAATAAAACCAAATGTATGTGAACCCGTCCACACACGCACCAATCACCTGTCCCACCGTGACCTGTGCACGGGGCCAGGTTGCCACGGAAACCAAAGTGTGAGGGTTGGCATGGGTATAAGCTCGTGCGTAACCCAGGTGATGGTTGCCTAGTAACAGAGGAATAAGAGAAGGGGCTTGGTGACGATGGCTGGTTGATGTCAGCAGTGAGCAGGTGTGTGAAGGTGTGTGTTTACACAGACTATTAAACAGACACTACAGTTAAAGCCTTAACAGCCATCACAGGACAACAGCTTTGGACAATACTGGGTTTGTTTAATGTACTGGATATACTGGATGTAGTATGGAGGAATGCATGTGCGTGTATCAGTAATAGGACAAATTTAACTTCAGTTCATCTGTTGATATCAGTGCAGATATATTTTTAACAATCTTATAAACTCCACCTTATGTTATTGCCAGTGTCTGTTTGTTTTTTGTTTGTTAGTAATTTAGATAGTTTGTGTGTTTGTTTCTCTGTTAGCAAGATAACTCAAAAAGTTATAAACAGATTTCTATGAATTTTTCAGGAAATGCCTGGATAAGGAACAAATAATTAGATTAGTGAAACCCAATTTTTGTGAATAACCACTGAACTAAAATAGATATCATTATGAATCCAATTGCTAATGATATGTTTTCATGGTCAAGGAATCTAAATATTTAGATGAAATAAACGTAGGACTAATATTTATGGTGAAAATCACAATATGGGTGAGGACTGTGGCGCTGGTGGAGGTCTGTGCTCTCTGAGTGCTTTTCTAGTTTATAAATGTATTCTTGGCCTGCTCCCATCCTACTCTCTGACCTACATCAGTTAGAAGAGCACAGCATCTTATAATCTTCGGTCCCAGAATCTTTTCTTAGTGTCTGTTCCAAAAGTAAGAGCTGAGCTGGGAAAAGGCATTCAGATTTGCGGCTCTACATGGAATAATCCGCAAAAAGACCTGAAGCTAAAAGATCTGCTCTCACTTGACACTTTTAAGACAATGTTGAGCGACTTGGAGTTGGACACATCTGGCTGCAGATGTTTTGACTGATGCACTTTATCTTTCTCGTGTGGACAATCCAAGCAAAATAGGCTGCCTGAAATTGTGACTTGTCTTTCTTGATGACTGCTTGTGTTTGTGTAAAACTGATGAATGTGCTGCTGTTTTGGCCAGGACACTGTGGCAAAAGAGATTTTTAAACTCAATGAGGTTTTCTCTGTAAAATAATAATTAATTATAATTATAATAAAAAAAAAATGTAGTAACCCTGTTGGAAAAAAGAACTCCACAAAAAATTTACTTATGTAAACAATTCATCCAAACACCCCTATACACACTGTATTTTTTTATTTTGTCTATGGAATATGTCCTCAATAGCCCATCTCCATGTCTTCTTTTAGACCCTGTACAGATGTGTGTTAGAAGATCTTTATGAGTTCCCCACGCTGGAGAAAGACCTGAAGGAGTTCCAGAAGCTGCTACGTCGCAGACAGTAAGTGTGTTGGTTCTGTGTCGACTTTCTAATCTGTATCAAAAATAAGAGACTTTCTCTCTGATCATTTTTCAAGTATGCATCCTGCTTCTTCTTTTTTTTTTAGCACTGTGGATGACTGTCCTCCAAACCAAAAGGTGGGTCAGAAAGAATACACTCAATACCTTTAACTACTCAAGAGTATCAAGATTGGGCAAAAACTGAGGAAAGGAAGATATTTTGTCATAAAGCAAAACCCAAATAAAGATGGAATGTGAAGAAAGAAACATTAGAAAATATTGCAGAGAGACAAACTGTTAAAAATGTTAAATAATGGAAATGTGACAAACAAGGCGTCAAAAAATGTCAGCAAGAAATTGGAAGTTTTGGAAAAGATGTCAAATAGACAAACAAAAAATATACGAGTCACAAAATACAAAACCGGCAAGAGGAACACCAGTATGGTGAGAAATTGAAGCATCCTGAAAAAAAGTAAGAAAGGACAGACAAAGGTTATTAAGTCTCGGAAAACATAGAACTTTAGAAAGAAGTCAAAATGACAGAAAGAGAATGAAGTGAAGGCAAGAAATGACAATGTCAAGGCTTAAATAAAAAGCTTAAGCTCCTTACCTGAATTTAGGGGTGTGTGTTGGCAATTGAAATGATGCGTATCTTGATACATGAGTGGCAGTTCAATACCGCAATTCTGTATATTTGTATTTTTGTGCAGTAGACTTTTGTCCAAAGAGAATTGCCATAGGGATAAATAAATGATACGTAAATCATGAAATCTATATACAGGGTAATGCATCATGATTTTTAACACATATTTATAGCATTAAAAACCAACAGCTTTATGTGCAGAACAGTCCAGGTTCACCCATGAATCATGGTACCTGTAACATTTATAGAGTTTTTCTATGTTCTAATGGGAAGGAGGGAGAATTAGGTGGCTAATTGTGCCAATATTTTAACTTATACTGTATGTTCTTTGTGTTGAAGTGTCTGTCTGGCATGGCAAATTGCTGCATTTGATATAAATAAAGTTGTTTGTAATTGAAATGTTTATAAGCTGCTTTACATTTCTGTCTTGTTTCAGAGTAAACAAACATACCAGCAGATGAGTTTGAAGGAAAACTGTTTACAAGGCAGAAGCCCACCAGCAGAGACAAGAGAAGGTGAGCAACAAATGCACACATAACATAAGACAAAACACAACAGAATAAACTGTGCGGTGCAATAACCCAACAACAACAATATCCCAGCAGCATAAACATGAAAAATAAACATCACAACGCGATACAATAGAACAAAAACAAATTGCACAACACAAACGCATCATCGGACACAACACAAAAACTCATTTCAAACACCAACACAACAACATATACAATTAACTCAGAACTTACACAGCACAACAATAACACAACACTAATACAATAAAGCCCAAACAACAAAAACTCAGTACACACGCAGCACAGCATAAACGCCAACAAAATATCAGCGCGAACGCAAACACACCCTGAACAAAACACAAAACAAATAAGCCAAAATGTACCCCAGTACAACTCAACACAATACAACACAAACACAACACTGCACAAATACCTCATAACAAACAGTGCAAGATTAGAGAAAACAAACGCATTACAAAACCACATGAACACTATGCTACAAAAATATTTCATGCATGCAGTTTCCAGCACACACTGGCCAGGCTGATCACAATCATGCACAATGACAGTCTGCACGTTTATTTTCATGCATAATGTGAACATGCAAATTACTTAAATACAGAGTCCTCAGTGCTGACTTACTAAGCACTCTTCAAAAATGAACTCAAGTCCCTCTCTTGAGTTTCCTCTGCCTGTTTCTCTCTGATTTTTAAGTGCTCCTGATGTCTTTCCAGCATGACCGGTGTTTTCAGTAAAACCATCACTGTGTGTTTGTTGCAGTTATTTGTTGTGTGTACATGAGTGCCGACTCCTACCTGAGCGTCCACACACACCCCTCACTGGAGGCCCATGAGCTGCTGAGGATTGTGGGCCTGAAGATGGACCGAGCAGAAGAAGACATGGTGCTGGCTGTGGTGTCCCACTCTGGAGGTACAGCATACATGCAAAATATACATACAAAGAATTACATGAAATATCACAATAAAAGCATCAAAGAAGAGTTTTTTAATCAAAAATGCTTAATTTCCAGATGGGTGATTTGGGCTTCATTAAGATAAAAGTAGATGCAGTAAAAAATATGAAGAATCGGAAGTTGAGCTTAAGATGATAACATTTTTGGACATTTGGAGCTGAATAATTTCAAAGTTGATCAGGTATTTTTGTTTTGAAATAAAACTCAGCTCATTGTTTCTGTTTCTTTTATTCAGTGTTTTGTAATTTACAGGTTTGCACTAAAGACTCAATTAATCACTGTTGGGTTTGAAATAAAAGTCAAATATCAATAACTGGATTGAAATAAAGTATAACTCAATGAAAAATAAAGTAAACAAGCAAGGCAGTAGCAAGAACTGACGGCTTGTACAGAGGTTAGCACAGATGCTAACAGCTTCAGTAGCAGTTTGATCAGATTTACTGCATTTCCTTCTTAAATGAAAAAAACAATTAAAACAGCGAAAGCATTTCAAAAAGATTAGGATAATTTCACTCCACTTCCAAGATGTTTTGCTGAGAGTTTATTTTACTAGGTGGCTCACTTTTGTACTTTACACTGCAGCTGTAGCGGCTGTCTATATATTATCTGTTTGACCCATAAAGAAAGGATTGACAGAACAATCGTTATATATGATTTTAAAGATTCTGCTCATTCCCAAAAACTTTTGATGTTCTCTTTCCTGGATGGATCATTGGAATAAACTTACCAGTCCATCTAATGTGTGAGATTATGTATAAAGGACCTGCTTACATAGTTCAAGGAAATATTCTCTGTTCGTTTTGGTTGACAAGTTCATCCCGCACCTTCAGTCCTTTAACCTGACAAACAGCACTTTTGGCAGTGAGTCATTATTTTTTTGCTTGCTCAGCTTAACAGGCTTGTTTTATAATGTCAATTTAAGTAAACATTTTACTAATTTGATTTGTCTTGGCTTTTTATCAGTGACTACTGAAGTATTTTTTTTAGTAATATTCAAATCCAGCTGTCCTTTTTAACCATTTGTTCATTACTTAGTCAAATACTTCACATGTTGTGAAGTCTCCTGTCATCCACAAACTCTGCCAAATTCTCTCTAAACTGAATCATTATTTTAGTGTTATTGAATAATTAATCATCAATGATTATTATTAGCCCTTAAGAATTGTGAAAATATTCCAATGAAGGTCTGTTTTTTATCATTAGCTCTATAATCTTATAACGATCCGTAGATGATTAACTTGTCTTCGTTGTTCTCTCCTCTTCTGTCTTTGCTCCTGCAGAGCGGAGGGTGCTACAGCCCAGTGACTGCGTGTATTCAGAGTCTCTGACCCCACAGGGGAAGCTCATGGTCTGTCGCAGGGACCTCACTGAGATCCTGGTATGTAAAAGATAAATGCCCTGATCTGTTTTTGTGTTACTGTGAGCTATTGTTTCAGCACAATCAGGTGCAAAGAGCTGTTCCCACAGTGGCATCACAGCATTAGCTGGAGAAGAAATACAGCAAAACTGGAGGCAAATGTGAATTGTCACCACAGGCTAGCAGGCAGTACCGGAGTTTTTGGGAGTTATTCTGAAGAATAAAGATAAAATACATTTAATACAATGCAGTAAATTGATTTTACTTGCTGTTGTCTGCCATGAGGAAAAGCAAAATGTTTTTTTCACATCCAGCCTGCTTTACTCATGGAATTTGGCCCTTTAGAGACCTGTACCATTTGGCTCAGCTTAATAGTAGGAGTCCAGCATTGGCTCTCAAACTGCTGTTTATTTGGTACTCTGTTTTTTTAGGTCTATAAATCAGCAACAAATATGAGAGAAATCATCTCTCAAACATAAGACAGATCCTGTTATGGATCTTTGCAGTGACTCATTGGCAAACAGCACATTAATTCTTTCTTATCACTGTTAATTTTTTTATTGAATTGTCATTAACTAGCACCTCACAAGATTATCTGCCAAACCTTTTTTCACTGTTGAGTTTTATAGTTTATTCAGTAACAAGCTGATGGAGAAAAGCTGTTAGAAAGTACTGCTACCCTCTAAATTTTGTCCAGTCATTTTTAACACTACAGCCAAATAGCAGAAACACTATAACCCCTTAGAGCTCTTTTTTATGTTCACATAACAAGCTGTGGAGAAGCATACAGAATCAGGCACAGCTGTTGTAAGAAATAAAATCACCATCATGTTGTTCTTTTTGTTAAAACTTTCATGTCCACGAAGTTAATGATGTCCTATCTATCTTTACTGACATAGTTTGTTATATATTGCGTTGACACAACCTTCTGCTGAGTATGACCTACCAGCTCTAAAGTTGGAGGGAAACAAACACTGCAAATGCTTTAATGTTTTTTTAACAGAGAGAAAAAGAAAAGGCAGCTTTTCCAAGTTCTGGATTAGCTTGTTAAGAAAATTACTAAAAAATGGATACTTGTGTTGCTATTGGTCACCCATTTCAAAAAAGAAGTGATTAAAGCACTCTACCAGATGAATTTGTGCTTCTACCCTCAACACAATCTCATGCAGTGTGAAGTCTTTATCTTTTAACGTTTTTATTGAGGTTTAGATCAAATTACAACCACCGTCCCTTTAATATACTTGTAACTTTTGTGTTATGGTCCTTTGTCTTAATAAAAGTCACATTTCCTGTTTTAAACTATTTCACAGTGTTATGGAGAGTCATGCACTGTAAGCAAACCAGAACGACTCATGTTGAGTGAATGTTATTAACTCTGACTCAGTGGAGGAAGAAAAGTTTGAGCCACAATCCTTTCGTTGTCATTTGACTGTGACAGTCGGATGAAAAAGTGCTGCATCAGAGTGAAGTGTTGCTCTGTGGTGGCATGCTTTCCTCAATTTAAAAGCTGTTTTTCTTCAGTTGTTTACTGATCATCCTTGTTGCATTAGTTGTCTTTGGTCAAGGTGACACTGAGAGAGTCATCCTACGAGACCCTCTCTAATCAAACCTCAGGCTGCCTCACATTTTAGGGTCAAATCAAACTGATGACTGAGATCATTTATTCCTCAAACAGTTGGGTTTGTAAGTAAGCTGTTTGTATTGTTGCTTGCACAAATATAGTATGGACCAACAGACTTTGTGTATCCTAACTGCATGTCTATCATGGTTGCAGCCATGACAGTTGTGTTACTTATCTGTATGTCTTGGTGTGTCTTTATAATGCATTCAGCCTGTCTGGACTGCTAAAACCCCAATTACCACACTAATGAGATTAATTTAAAATTCTATGTTTGGTGTATTGCAATTTTGGGAATATTAGATAAACAAGAAAAGATTTGAAAAAACAGCTTAAACTGACTTATTTTCTGTGGAAACAGGGCCAGATAATAAGTGAATCTTCAGAATTTCATTGCAGAGTCTGCACAAGTGTTGCTCCTAAACACTCTTTATACTCATGTTATTTAAATCCACATGAGGCCCAACGGTGTGGTTGTTTGAAATAATCCGGAGACTGTGCTGCTTTTATTTTTTTTTAGCTTACTCTGAAGCAAAGTTTCTAGCAGAAATAACACTTTGCAGTGTTTCTGTGCTTTAACTCAGTTCTCCTGTCTGTGTCTGTGTGTGCAGCCTCCCCTAACAGACAGCGCTGAGCTCAGCAGGAGGCCGGTGCGACTCTTGGGTATTAACACCTGGGATGTGGCTGCTGCTCTCACACACCTGGACTGGGGACTTTTCAAATCCATCCATGAGGTATGTATACACACAAACACAAAATATACCGGTATGAATGTGTTATTTGGGGTTTATTTTATGATAAATTCATATTTGTGACAGAGATGGCTGAGACATCAGCATTGAACATGCAAGACTCTACAAAATTTGCTGGATCATGAGTTGTTGAGCAGTGATAAAAAAAGGCTTTGTGGTTTTGAAAATGCTGCAACAGAGCAAAGGGTTAGAAAAAAAGAGCTGCATCTTCAAGCAGTTATATGGATGTTGTTGTGTCTTATTTATTCTCTATTTGCACAGTCATGAGACCCTTTTATCACAGTCCTAGAGTGCTGATTTGATTTTTATAGTGGTTTTAGTGTATTGCAGCTCTAGAAGTCTTTTAGACAGTTTGATTGTATCATGATCACAATTTTTTAAGCAAAAAAATGTCAGTGTGCTGCCATGCAGGTATAAGAGGAGATGATGTAATCAGTAAGAGAACTTAACAATGAACATTACTTACCAGTCAGTCTCTTCATCATCTGTTTTTCTTACAACCTACTAAATCCTCTCATGATTGGTTCATTGGTTGTTGGTTTCAGCATTGCAAGCACTCAGAGTTCCTCTTTCACTATCTTTATATGAGACTCCAAACCCTGCTAAGGTTTGAACTAGACCTGGGCTGCAGTCGAAAAGTCCCTTTTGCTTAGGAAGGTTCCTAACTGAGTAAAATGATCCAGAAGTAGTTTCTGATAAGAGCTGTTCAAATAGTCTAAATGCTTAGAAAAGGTGACTCAGTGCTTCCTTTATTATCTCCTTTAGCTTAGGATACACCAGATCATCCTTTATGAAAGGACAGGAGAAAGGAACACCCCATAATGCCTTCGACAGGTGATGTATATAAAATCGACACCTGTCTAAGGCTTACGTAAACTTAAAAAGGAGTAAGGACGATGAGCTTTGTGGGACTATCAAGATATGTAGGCTATATAATACTAATTAAACATTTTTTGCAGTTAAATGCTATAATTTATAAAGCATTTAATTTATAGCCTTTCTTTTTCTCCATAACTGCCTACAGTGTTGATGAATAGTAAAACAATTGTGATACTTGTTTCCTATATTAATGTTATTTATTAGTTACCATGTTTCCATCAATCTTCATATATAATAAGACAGAACAATGGACTGTTAATATTAATAGATGAAGCGGACAAAACAATGCTGTGAGGTAAGGCAGAGGACTTCTTATAGTTCATTTTTTGAACATTACAGTTCGTCATGGCTTACCTGCGTCATAAATATGACACTGAAGTCAAAGTCAACTCAAGGTCATCTATTACTGCAGTTCTCCTTTCCTTTCCTCTTTTTCCCTCCTTCCCTTAACCATGTGACAGTTTCCATCATGGTTAAGGAAAGGTGGTTAGGAAAGGGCTTAGGAAGTGACCATTTGACCATAGCCCAGATGTCATGAGTCAAAGAGTGACATGTTAACTGAGGCAGCCCACAGTCATTGTAGATTGGAGCTTGGGAGGATGGATCTGCCTGATTACAGATCATGAATCAGGCAGATCCATCAGCACTGCAAATTTTTAAAAAGTAATCTTTTAGTGATACTTGTTCCTCCTTTCACATGCAGCAGGAGCTGGTGTACTACACACTCAGCCGCTCACCTGGCAGCGGCCACACGGCGGCGCTCTCAGTGCTGCTGCAGCGGTGCAACGAGGTCCAGCAGTGGGTCATGTCGGAGGTGCTGATGTGTGTGTCGCTCAACAAGCGAGTACAGCTGCTCAAGAAGTTCATCAAGATTGCTGCTCAGTGAGAAGACCCAAATCAACCAAACATTTATCGTGTTTGTTAAAGTGTTGTGTTTTCATGCAGAATGTTAAGAATTGTTGTCAATTTTGTGTGTTTGTAGCTGTAAAGCCCAACGAAATTTGAACTCTGCGTTTGCCATCATTATGGGTCTAAACACAGCAGCTGTCAGTCGACTCAACCAAACCTGGGAGGTAAACATACACAGTACACTTAAATGTGAGTTTGTGTTTGTTTGCCTGCATCACAAATCTGATCAATCAGATTGTTTTTCAGAAATGTCCGGGGAAGTTCAAGAAGCTTTTCTCAGAGTTGGAGCTCATAACGGTAAGATTCACCAAAGTCAAACAGCCAGGATGGCAGAACGAAGTGAAATTGATTCCCCTTCTACTTTGAGAATCAAATCTTTGAATCTGTTCCTCCCTCACGTCTTTTTCTTCTCTCTTCTCTCTGTGTTCTTTATTCAGGATCCTTCTCTGAACCACAAAGCCTACAGAGAAGCCTTCAAGAGGATGAAACCTCCCAAGATCCCTTTCATGCCTCTTCTTTTGAAAGGTACCTTTTTTATCTCCTTCAAACACACACAAACACATTTGACTGCATTTTGAGAATTAATAATTTACTTCTGCTCTGGTCTCAGACATCACCTTCATTCACGAGGGAAATAAAACTTTTCATGACAACCTGGTCAACTTTGAGAAGCTGGTGAGTGAAGTCAACATTTTTCCTGCACTTTCTCTTCCAGCACATACAAAGAATTTCTGCCTTACAAGCTTTCAGGAAGTTACTGGGGCTTTGTTTACAGAACATGCCGCTAATGAGCAGAGAATAATCAATCAATCAATCAATCAAACTTAATTTATAAAGCACTTTTCATACATAAGGTGTATCACAAAGCGCTGTACTTTAAAATAAACAAGCAGATCAGAGTAGTGGGATACAAAGTAAAATAGAAGATCCCACCCACCCTCACAGCCCATATTTAACACAGACAGCCACTCACACTCAAAAAAATCATGCACCCAAACACACACACCCCACACACACACACACACACACAAGGACTCTAAGCCAGGACTCTTCAGAAATCCACAGAGGACTGAGGAAACGCTATCTTGAATTGGAAATGAGGAAACACAGGAGCTAAACTAAACTGACTGAATAAATAAGTAAATAAATAAAACCATGATAGGATATGACAAAGGTAATAAAATGCTAAAAGTTGATTAAGATAGAACTCTTTTAAAACCAAAAAATTGATAAATAAAAAGTGGTAAAACATAAAAAAGTAACTCTAAACTAAAATGAAGTAAAACCCGTATGATGCAGATTAAAAGTGGTAAAACAAAATTCAGCTAAAAGCCAGATTAAAAAGGTAGGTCTTGAGTTTGCTTTTAAAAATATGAACAGTAGGTGCTGCTCTCGGGTCCTCGGATAGACTGTTCCACAGACGGGGGCCGTAATAATGAAAGGAAGCTTCACCATACGTTTTAGATCTTACAAAAGTAGTTTCTCCTCAAATAAGCAGCACAGCACATGAAACACCCCTTACAAACATAAAATTCAAGCAACATTCATTGATAATTTTTATTACTTTTATGTGAAGGATAAATGTTGGTCCTGTATTTGTTTTGTGTCTCCTCACACTTTCACACAGTCACTTATGTATGGATGCATGAAGGAGCAGTCCAAGGTGAACAGAGAAACTGATGTAGAAGACTAAAATTGCTATGACTTTGATATTTTTTATTTGATATAGTTGATATGAGTTTTCTGGTTTAGTTCACTGATCATGCTCCAAGAAATATGATTTCAAGTACTCTCAATATTTCCACAGTAATAGTAATAGATGCCAGAGATGGACCAACTTAAAAAATGAGCAGATTTTGGTGGCGATCCAGAGAACCGCGATCAGTGAACAATCAGTTTGCCTCAAGCTCAAGCGAGTAATGATACCAACACAATTTCAGGTATAAGGGGGAGGTGTTAAGGGTCAAGAAATCATGTGATGAGGGTTACTTCATAATGGAGCTATTGCTTATCAGTTCAACAGCAATACGTGAGCTACCTTGGCAGAGGTTTGCACTCTCCGAGTGCTGTCTAGGTGATCATGATTTCATTGCCTGAATTAGTTAGTTTACAAATATGACATATTTAGTTTTGTATAGGTTCAGAGTTGGTTTATGTGATCAAACCAACTCTTCAGTGCCTTCGGCTTGTTTTCCAGAGTGTTTTTCCAAATTGTCCCCACAGCAAAGAACAGTTTTATCAAATCTGCAAGTAATGTCCTGAGATGCACTGATACAGCATATCCTTTTCTTGACAGCACATGATCGCAGACACGGTGAGAATGATTCGCCACTGCCAGAGTGATCAGCCAGGTGAGTGTTTCTTCCTTGTCTAAGTGAATTCAACTGTGGCAGTGATCCAAAAACAAACAAACAAAGAATCTCACAGCTGCAGGACCTCTTCAGACTCTCGCTTTTGTCTGGAGCTAACTGTTGGATGAAGTGTTGATATCAGGATCCACATGACGAATAGACTCTACGCCATCTGCTGCTGACTTTGTGTACCGCAGCTCCAGTTCTCCTGCAGTTTCTTAGCAACCATTTCCAGACAGACTCCTCCACTCTTTGTATGACAACAATCCAGTGTATGTATGTGTGAGTTTTTGTGACTAATGCGTGTTTCTTTTTTGTCTGTCTCTTTTAGGCAATGAGGTTATTGGGGTTGACAGTGCAGAGGTGAGGGCGAGCGTTCACTACCTGCACATCATTGACAATCAGCAGACATTATTCGAGCTGTCACACAAACTGGAGCCGCGTGCTTAACGACAAACAAACACACACATACCCTGGTGTGCATACAGACACTGGACCAACACGAGCGCCCTGTATGCGTGAGGTGGAGGACGGTTTTAACATTTTTATGTTGACAGAGCAACACGATCATCTTACCAGCGAGTGAACAACATGAAGTTGCCATTTACTGAGGCAAAAATCTTAAAAGACAGAGCTGCCTGTTCTCTGAAGGACACAAAATGTGGATAAATGAGAATTCCTAAAGGTTTAAATGCTCCTATGGACTGTCTACATGAGGACTTTGCTAATTTGAGACAAGAGGAAGATGTAACTAGTCTGTACAGTATCTATTGGACTGAATATGCCCTTGTTTTTGTTCCTGTGATTAGCTTATTTTGTTATTTATGAGCCTTTAAAGAAAGTGTGATGTTCCTTTACTTCTGTAAGAGTCTGCTTACAGAGAAGGACTTAGCTTCATTTCATTCGTCATTTCAACTCCAAACAAAATTTTTTTTTAGTATGTTTAGAACCAGGGCTCAGTTGTTTCTTGGTTTGGTCTGAAAAAGGTTGATGTTGACAACAGAATCTAATTTTTGCCATTTGGGGTTCTATTGAAACCCAAATTTGATCATGTTTACCAAACTTAGTAGGGGCCTGTTACCCCAGTTATATGTGAAGTCTTCAAAAATAAAGTACAAATGTCTCACACCACCAAATATCAAACTAGTGATGACATGAAAAGCTTGCAAACAATTATAATTAGATTACCTAGTAGTCTTGCCTTGAATTTCTTACAGAACCACAACCTACCAATCAATTACCCACTGTCCTACCTTCCATTGCCACCCACCCACCTACCTTACCCACTTCTCTACCTTGCTACTTCCCTATCCATCAACCTATCGACAGCCAAAGCTACCTATTTTACACACCAACACTTCTACACTACCTTCTCATCTACCCTATCCAACACTTATCTACCAAAGATTAGTACCCACCTACTCTACCCACTAACATCTTACCTGCTCCACCTTATTACTCACTTCGTTCTACGTTCTACCTAACCTATCTAACCAGGAACCAATATTCCCAAGTACCTATCTACCCACCTACTGTCTTACCCACCAATCTGCACACCTGGCCACCCAACCTACCCCCAGACTCACCTACTCTACCGACCTATTCATGTACAAACCTTCTACCCATCTTACAAACTCTTTCTACCCAGGTTACCTACCAACCCACCTGCTTACCTGACCATATACCTTGCTTCCTATGTATCAACTTTTTAACCCTGCTTATTAACCCACCAACCTAGAAGTCATACGTACCTACCCCAGCTGCTTGCCCATACATCTCTCCTACTAACAAGTTCTACCTACTTTCCTACCCACCTACATATCCCTGCGTATACCACCGACCTAGCTGCCAGAGCTATCTACCTTATCTGGACCTGCCTTTTTCGTACTTACTGACATGTGTACCCAAGCCACTCGCACCAATTTCAAACTCTACATTAACAACCTGTCTGCTTTCCTACCTACCTCTTATCTACCCTTTTACACTACCTACCCCACCTGACTCGGCCACCTCCAAACCCACCAACTCCCCACCTTCATTTTTACCAGTACAAACTGGATTTTTTTCTAGATCTGTTCAAACCTTGTATTTGATTTCTGAATAGCTTTTTATTTTTCAACCTGTTTTGAAGATTCAATTCAATCTAATATCTAAACTGACTTGATTACTTTGGAACAACTGGTCCCTGATGTCTAAATCCTGCCTCATGTGTGGTCTTACATGATTTCACCTGCGTTTCATAAACCTGCTCTTGAAACACAAACAGTCAGGGTACATGCCGCAGTTATTTTGGTGTATTATGTGGAGCTTATTTTGGTTCTTGTGTGGTAACGTGTTATGTAACCCTAGCAGTTGCAGCAGCTTTCTCTTAAACAGTAAAACACAATGGCATACCAACAATTCGTTTCCACCTTTCTCTCACTGAGGCTCCATCTTAGCTCTTCAGATGCCAGCCTCAGTGAGTGACAGAAGACGGAGCGTTAACTGTGCATCCTATCTGGTGAGATTTGGCATATTATCGACACCTAGGCTCTGTTTAACATACCAGAGTTTGAACACTGTTGTTAAATAGTGAGTACCCGTGTATTTTGAAGTCCTGCTTGACTTTTCTCCACACTCTCCTCATGCATTCCAATCTCTGATGTCTTTATGTGAAAAGAAAGTGGTTTAACTTTGTATATGACATGGACCTATACTTTTCTTAGTGCCAAATGCCACAGTGAGTCAGAACTTTTTTTTTGTGTAGGAACCAGTATCTTTTGTTGTTGCAGGAGAGATTTTAGCTCTGGAAAGAGCTCAGATTTGACTACTTTCTGTTTGTTTGTTTTTTTTGGTATCATGAAGACTGAATAACCTGAGACACCAGATGGACTGTTTCATGTATCCATGGGAAAGATTTCCAATCCATCTGAGAAACAACCCATAGGTGGTGTTTGGGAAGGGAAGAGACTTTGAAAAATTTAAAGCTGATTCGTTAAATGGCTGCTCTTTCACTTTTATTATTAGAAATTCAGAGGGTTGCAGTCACTTCTTGCTATCAGAACAGCCTTCCTACGCTTGTTGCAACTGCCTCTTCCTCATCAAAGAAGCTGATTGGCTGTGATATTTTTTCTGACTGCTAACAAGTCTATCAGCCTGAAGCTTTGCACACTAGATCTGCCTGGTGACAGATTTGGAGTCTGAGTCTTGTGTTGCTTTGTAATCAGAGCCCTATCGTAGAGCTTTCACCCTTAGGTCTTTAGTTTTATCAGATGATGAGATACTGTATGTCAAAGCATGGTTAGACTTGTAAAGAGGGACAGAATAATGGAAGCACAAGGGCACACATTTCTTCTCTTAAAGTACAAATACCTAGTAGATTTTTACACCTTTTCCTAAGTCAGTCAATCAGACATATCATGACACAGTATTTTCCTCCTATATCTTGGTATCCAGAGCTTCTACATACTTAGAAATGTAAAAAGGTACCTACTCCTATATGTGATCTATTTCTGTCTGAAAACAAGAAACCTAACTATCCAGCCAAAAACTACTCTTCTTATGACGTCACAAGTCTTTAAAACATGTACCCCCTACATGGTATCTTACCCAAAAATGTCCTTATAAAAACTTACAGCTGGACATCAATAAGCTAAACCGCCTGTGAATAGAGAGACAGGGTCAGATGGAATTCATTGGCACACTAGTCAAAATGTGGAAGGCTGTTCAGCGCCGTTATATCCCTAGTACAAAACTTCCTTTTGTGATTTGTACTTTTCAGATTTTGACCAAATTATGATGTATTTTTCATTTCAGCCACAGAACCTGTGTAAAAGTGTGAAATAAGGGGTATGATATGACACCCTTGATGCCATTTCTCACCTGTACCTTTGCCTCCCGTTCACTTTGCCCTCCAGCTTCAAACTGATTTTCTGCACCTAATTGATCTACCAATTCTAAAACAATAAATGCCCTCACCCTGTATCAGCAGTGCATTTCTGCTGAGTGCACCAAAGGGGAGATTCCTGTATGTTGCGTAGAGATGCATGCCTTACGTTGTGAGAGAAGTTATAAAACATGAAGGGATTAAGTGCAATACTGAAGAAATATTTTGAGACACATGTTCATCCTCATGTCAACTTCTGGCTTATTTAGAGCACACAGCTGCCCTCGATGTAGATCTTTAGAGGTCACTTTGGCTGCAGCAGATACAATTCAGAAAACAGATCTGAACCACATTAGGGACAAAAAAAACCACAAGATAAATTTACAAGCAAGGCTGCATTCACACTCTGGACCAAAATGATTCAGATTTTATTTCTTCTCACTTTACTCAGATCAGATTTTTAAATTACAACTTGAACAGATCAACACACATCAGGCTGATCTTTTCAACTTCGAGTGAAATCACTGTGTTATGTCAGTCTAATACAGGAACACTGTGAAACAGAAATGTTAACAGACAAGAAACAAAAGTAAAACAGTGTTAAGTCTTAAAGCAGGGGCGACCAAACTATGGTCAGGGGCCAACTTAGCTGGTTTGCAGAACGTTTTAAAAACAAATGGAAATTTGTTCCATTCAAAAACTTGACGCCCCACTTTTCTGATAAAGACAAACGGATCACAGCCTCTAGCAGCAGGAATTTGCCAGGTTTGCTTTGCTATTTTTCATTCTATGTGGTCTGATTTTGAAAAGTACTGTGATAATCGACTTCAACCACCAACACTTCTACAAACTTTTGCAGTTTGCTCTTGATCTGGGTCTGAAATTGAAGATGAGCTATCAGCTGCACAGACGGTCATCTCATCTTGACAAGGGTAGTAGCAAGGGTGAACAAAAGCCTCCTAATATCTGGTTGGCCCCAGGAAAAAACTTAAGTGATGATTAACTGTTTGCCTTTTTGAGTTATAAGTGGGAAGTTGTGATGTAGGCATCTTTTTCCCTTTAACATTTTCAATAATTAAGCATGTTACTTACCTTGGATTGGTCATTCTTACTCTTACACGTAAAGGTGGGTGAATCAAAGTAGCATAGTCTTCTTAATGTTTTTTTACATGGCCCTTGGTGAAAAAAGTTAGGACACCCCTGGCTTACAGTGTGAATGCAGCCTAAGAGCTCCTGAACATTTCAGTGCCAATAACACATGGTTTATTTCAAGAAAAAATCAGGAATTTTACCAATGTTACTGACTGAACTTTGAACAACCGTGTGTGGCTTTTGCAAGCCACTGGTGAATGAATAAGATTGTTGAGGACTGATTGTTGGCTTTTGTTCCCAAATACTTTCTGTGCACAACATCACACTTAATATAGAGACATATTTTTGACAAACACTAACACTTCGTATTATTTTCTTGGAGTGATTTAAGTCTTTCATCATTTTTGGACGTGAAATTGTTTTGCTGTCCTGGGATGACTGTAACACAAACAGGTCTTGAAATTTTTCCGTCCACAGGCCATTAACAACCACAAATATCACACGCACCATCAATGACTTAAATGATATCATGCATAAAGATCCTGGTTTAATTATTAATTGCTTGTGGAAATGAACATCAAGAACTGCCGTATGGTTATATAACAGTTAATGATGAAGGAAGGCCTTTGTCTCTCTTCTGTTTTCTACTCTCCTGTACAGGATACACACACGCACAGACAGCAGCAGAGTAACTGTGCCATACTAGTTATTTATCGTAATATATTGTTTATTTATGGATTTTTGAGGTGACAAACTACATGTGCCATGTTCAGAGGTTCACCAGTGTTGAGGTGCTTTCTCTAGCAGAAAACTGCTTTGTGGTTTCAAACTGCAATGCTGGAATGTAGAAACTACTTGCTGTGTTTTGTGGCCACTAGAGGACAGCAGAAGAGCACGTCAGTGTGACACCACCTGCTTCTATAAACAGGAAACCCACAGGAGGGTGTCTTAAATGTTTTATCTGCTGTTGTCAAGACTGTAAAGTTCTTTCTTTTTTAATGGAAGCAATGTTGTTTAAACCTGTTTGCATGTTAAAACAAAAAACACAAAGTTCACAATGCAAATGAAGGCTTTGTACTATTGTAATATTGTTGATGTGTAAATATATGCCCTTGTTTGGTATGTTGTTCTTATTTATCAGTTGTAAATGAAGAAAATAGTCCAACACAGAGCAATACGTCTCCCTTTGTGTCCCCTCAACCCTCTGACAGCTGAAGCCACATGTCTTTTCTAAAGCTGCGTTTTACTATGTCAGATTTGACTGAAATGAATAAATTATAGGTTTTATGTGACATCAACTGGTCAACATGTGGTCTTTTATTTTTCATGCTTTGATGCTAAAGTTCTTTATCTTTCTTCCTTTTTAATTCTTTTTTTTCTTCGATTATAGTATGTGTGTCATGTGGAGGTCAGACTACACAATTTTTTTTATCGGCAACGATAGTCGTATTGTCAGACTAGCCGACCATGGAGCCGTAAATTGGAGCAGTGACTTGCCATGACAGACTGCAAACAACTATGCTTTATTTAGAGCATTTTTCTATTGTTTGTTACTAAAAACTTGATGTAGAATGAGATGTTAGTTTGCTGATAAATGTCTCCAATGTTCTCCTTTTACAGCCTGTGGTAGCTCCTCTTCAACATACAGTAGAGACCAAAAGTTTGGACACACCTTCTCATTCAATTAAATTTCAGTCCCTGAAACCCTATTACTGTCAGCTCAGGCCATTTTATCTGCATACAGTCCTATGGCATAGGATTCTATGCAGATGAAAACTTGGTTTTGGTTTCAAACCATATGAATCCAGTACATAATATACATACATTTTTAATAGTTTTTGTCTTTCTATAAAAAATACTAACTATAATATTGTACTTTATGCAGAGGAAAACGTAGTTGTGGTTACTACCCACATAAATCCATTAGCCCATAACCCATTCAATATTATATGGAGATATTGTACTTTATGCTGACAACTTGACTTTTTTACAAATAAGTCAATAGTTTGATTGAAGCACTATATATAACCATGCAGAACTTTTTCTTTGTATGTTTATATTTTGTTGTCTTTGTTTTCCATATTTTTTTTGCCACTTTAAAGTTCCTGCAGAACCAAATCAACCAAAACTTTGTTAAAGCTATTCATCATATAACATTCTGTCTACTAAAATTAAAAAAAAATCTAAGGCCTGACCTTTCCTGGGTTTTTAAATGATCAGTTCTTAAGTTTTTAAGGGTGTTCACAAACTGGATGTGAACAGTGGGTGGCCTTTAAACAGTCATTTATTACTTAATAAAATAACTCATTTTACTCACACAGCCAGTAATCAAAATTAACACCAAGTTCCGCCTGCTTAAAGGAAACAACATTACTTTACTCCGACCTGCACGGCCTCTTCAAGTCAAAGCTAGAGCGACCACATCCACACAGTCCTGAGGATCATATTAACTGTAAAATAAGCCGTTTTGGAAAAAGATTTTCTTATACTTGGAGATGTTTTTTTTTCATGCCTTAAGATACATCAAAATGTTACATTGTATTAAAATTAAAAATATTTCAAGTCAAGTACCCAAAACCTTAGTGAATGTGATGCACTGTTGTCTTCATGTCTTTTCCTGCTGACCTCTTTAATCCATAACAGCCTTTGCGTCAGTTATACAAGCTGTCTGACCTCTCTGCAGGGTTTTAAATTAATTTGGATCAGTCAACACTAACATGACACTTTCCATTGTTAACAAAAATGCTTGATTTTGTGGTTTCCTGTGAATACCTTTTTTGCCAATCTTTAATATGATTGCAAAACCCTGAAGCCATGTTCCAATGCAATGAAGGAGTTAGTGAGTGATCTGCAAAAAAAAAACCTTAGAGCCAGGAAGACAAAACTTGGTCCAAAAGTCCAAGGATCAGCAGAATGAAAGGCTGCTGTTTATACCATGAAGGCTAAATATTCCAGGTTTTTTTGTCCATCCCCTTCAATAAAAGGATACTACTTTTTTCTTCCACTCATTCTGAAATAGCTTTTCCATCTTATCTGTAAAATTTTGCATTCTATGCAGCATGGAAAGCATTTCCTGTTCTGATGACTAGAACACTGAAGTTGATTGGCTCCATGAGAAAATGGCGGTAACACTTTACTTGACGCATACCTTTATAATGCATTATAAGTACATTTATAAAGCATTGTAATGCCATTATAGCGCTGTATAACTGCAGTTATAAACACTCATAAATGATCATAAGTCTTTATAACAACATTCATAACACACTATACAGCATTTTATCATCGCTTACAAGGTCAGATATTATAATACATTATAACTGTTATCAACTCACTGACATTGCCCATATACATAATGAATTATACATATATTCATGATATGCTTATAAATGTTTATATCTATCAATATAAACACCCATAAATCTGAATAAGTCTTTATAAAAATGTGCTTAACACATTATAGAACATTTTGTAATTGGTTATAAGATCAAGTACTATAAACCTTTATAATAGATAGATAGACTCTAAATACTACAATATAATAGACTCTAAATGCTCATTGGGTGCTTCAAGTAAAGTGAGGAAACTGTTCAGGTATAGCTAATGTAACACAATACAAGCTGGTCAAAAGCCAAGTAAGTACTTGATCTTATAAGCCATGATAAAATGCTTTATAATGTGTTAAGCACATTTTTATAAAGACTTATTCAGATTTATGGGTGTTTATATTGATAGATATAGACATTTATAAGCATATGAATATATGTATAATTTATTATGTATGTGGGCATTGTCAGTGAGTTGCTAACAGTTATGATGTATTATAACACCTGACCCTGTAAGCGATGATAAAATGCTGTATAGTGTTATGTGTTATTAGTGTTATGGTTATTGTTATAAAGCATTATGATCATTTATGAGTGTTTATAATTGCAGTTATACAGCGCTATAATGGCATTATAATGCTTTATAAATGTACTTAAAATGCATTATAAAGGTATGCGTCAAGTAAAGTGTTACCAAAATAGCATTTGTGTTTATTTTATTCTTCCTTCTGGAAAGTAAGATTAAACCATCCAGTGTATGTAAGATGAGTGGGACAGTGGGGCAGTAGGTTGTTCCCGAAACCCTATAATTGTTGGGTTGGGCTATAATTGTGCATAAATTGTGTCGTCTGACTTGCTCTTAGGTGTGAGTGTGCACATGAATGGTTGTCTGTCTTTCTTTGTGGCCCTGCAGTCAAGTGGCAAACGGTTGAGGTTGTACCCCGCCTCTTGCTTAATGGCAGATAATGGATGGATGGAGGGGTGTCAGATTGCACATTATACAGATGATACCTTGTGCTTGGCAAACTTTCTCTCGTAAAGGAAATCATACTTCAACAGCTGTTAAGCATGCATATGAATATAACATAAACAATAGTAAGAATTATTTTATATTTAAAATAAAACAAAAATAATACTTCTGCTGCTAACACTAACAACATCAATAATGATAATAATGACCAACTATCAATGTCACACCATCAGAAACAATTCTTCTTTATATGGAGCTACAGTAGATAATATACCACACTTCAATGTACTGTGAAAAACCAAAAGCTGTACATAGTGACACAACGTTAATAAGGTCTTTCAAGAGGTGCTAAAAAAGATCATGTCTGTGAACTTTGTTTATCCTGTTCACTGATCTTTAATTTCATGAGAAGTAAATTCTCATCAGCATCCCTGCACAATGACTTTGTTGTTGTTGTTTCCTTCCATGCGGCCTCCCTCTCCTCTCCCTCTTTGCATGCTGAACAGCAGCTGTGTCGTTCCTAGCATGCTAGCTGTGCTGCTGACATTTGAATGGGACATACAAATATGTGTGCTGTATACCTGGAACTTCTTTTTTGTGCTTTTTAATATCAAATCACATAAGCAGCAATCTATTATTCAGACCCTGAAATATGACTGTGTGCTGCCAATTTGACAATTTGGTAGACCATCTGCGCAGAGATGGGTGTAACGGCGCACCGGGGGGGGGTGTCTGCAGATTCATGTTGGCGGAGTGACAATTTCGTGCCAAAAACAGTGCAGAAAGTGCGCTGAAAGCTCGCCAGCTCCAACCTGGTCTATTCTCAGCGCAAGCGAAGCGCACCCTCCACAGCTGTAATTTGGTGAGAGGCGCACATGTGCGCACACGTCAACAAAGCCTCAGAGGCAGGTTTCCAGAGTGTTAGGCACATTTCAATGCAATAAACAATCACAGCAATCGCTATTTAATGTAACCGTCTGAACCAGCATATACATTTGTATCTATATTAATTGTCCCGTCACATCTGATGTCGGATTAAAGCCGTTTGTCATAATGGAAACATAACCTGACAGCAGCTGGAAGTTTGATGCACATCTTACAAGTCAACAATAAACAGCCTTAACATCTGATGCTGAGTATATATCTGGCTTCTCTCATTTCATTAAATTCAAAGAAAAGAGGGAGAAAAAAGATGGAGAAAAAAAAGAGAAAATAAATGAATGTCACTCAGGATTTACCTGTGATTTCCAATATTCCTCTGTTTTAGTCTTTATTTTTAACATGATCTAAAAAGATGGAGTACATTATTGCAAGGAGGATGAGGAGGAGACACCGGGAGAGTATACAGTATATCGCTAAAGGCTCTGCTATTTGGCGATGACAGACCAGGAGTGCAGGTGGATCACAAGCATTATAAATGGATAAGCCAGCTGCTGTGTAACTGTCTCTTAATTTTATACTCCTATTAATGACAAAGTAACAGATTACATCTGTCCCGGGAGCTGGCCCACACGGTGACGTGCGTCATTGCCCCCGATGCGCGCCCTGATGGCCAGTCCGTTCTCCCACCGTCTCCGCTGCTGGGTCCTTCCAGCACACTGTTTCCGCGGTGGTGGGGATCAGTCAGACCAATCAGACGCTGCGCCTCGGCCGCAGCGCATTTAAAGGCAAGGAGAGGCGGTCATTTGATTGGTGAAGACAGCACTCGGCTGTGTTAAACCCACTCATGCCTTTTCTCCTCCCTCTCTGGCATTTGCGCTGAGGGGCAGTGATGGAGGCATGGATGCGCTCCTCTGCCCCTTGAGTTCGCCTCTCTTGGCACTGCAGGAAACTTGCAAAGTGCGCTGGTCACACCCTGTCCGCTTAGCGCAGGCCGGTGCAGGGCAGGTGCGCCTGCACCTGTGCCTGGTCTACGAAATTAGAGCCCATTGTGTGAAACAGAAATGAAAAAGCATTCAATAATATGCAAATCCATTTTGATCTTAATTTAATTGGATATACTAAAATGAAGAGATATTTTAAGTATAAGCTGATGGACTTAGTTGTTTTTACGGCAAATATACACTCACTTTGAAACTGATGCCTGTAACATGTTCCAACAATCTAAAATCTAAACAGGGGCACCAAAAGACTGAGAAGGATGAGGAATGCTAAAAAAATATATTTGGAACATTCCAGTGGTGAACAGGTTAAAGGGATAGTTCAGTATTTTTGAAGCGGGGTTGTATGAGCTCCATATGGTCACTAAGGACATTAGATACAGTAGAAAGTTCTCTCTTCTCCACCAGAAAGCCACAGTCTGGAAGAGTCGGTGACGAAGAAAAGACACTAATGGAAAAGTACCGTACCGGATTTAAAGGCTATTTTCTCCGCCAACAAGAACTCAAATCAAAAAGTAATACCACAGTTTAAGAGTACGCTACATATAAATTTTTTGAAGTGCATAAACCTTTCGGAAATATAAAGTTTATCCGGACCTAAGCCAACTCACGTCTGTGTCCCTCCGCTAAATCCCTCCGCCGTAGTTAGCTAGCGTTTTCTAACACCTTTTTTAGACTAATTAAAAGCACATTATAAGACAAATCTTTCTGAGATGGGTTTTTGTGATGCTTCCCTTGATGCAGAAACAGATCTGCATGATCTAGAACTCAGCTGCACAGAAATCGTTGCGTGTGTGTGCATGTGTGAGAGACACACACACTCTCTAATAGTCTGCACTGTTATGATAAACAAACAGCCTCCTCTACTCTGCTTATTTGTTTCTGACAGATCATTATTACTTACTTTGAGCAGAAACTGTTATTAGGTCCTTCAGGTTTGGGACGTTTTTCCAGTTTATCTTCGGGGAATTGAAGAATGTCCATAAGACTCCAGGAAAGGAAAGTCTGTTTGACGAGTAATACCGCCGTCCGTATCACCTATTCCCAGGTCAAACATTCGCCCCACTGTTTATTTCCGACTGTTTCTTGATGTCCAGTGTCCATGGATGTTTCCTCTGTATTACTTTCAGTCAGTTCGTCTCCATTTTTAGCAACTCGTCCTCTGTAAACTCCGGTTCATACAGGTATCCTCTTGACTTCAAAGTGAATGGGACTTCATCGGCGCTGTCATAATCATCCCTTTTTTAATTTCCTGCTTTTTCTCTTCCTCACACCGCTAACAGTCAAAACAGAAGAGTTATGATACTTGAAAAAAGTTACATGAAGCTACAGGCAGCATCTGAAGCCGCTAGCTTGAATGTTTTGATCAGCTGAGAGGGGGGGCGGAGTGTCCCTCCGCTAAATGAGTCCGCCGCCCCCTTCCCCTCTCAGCTGATCATACAACTCTCTTACGTAGCCGTAGCGAGCAAACAGGACGTAGCTAGCGGTGCTACGTCCTGCTTTCACTTTCAGAAGGACTTCTCTCTGTACTTGTTTTATTAGATCTTAGTGCTGCTTTTGACACCATTGATTATGATGTTCTTATACAGAGATTAGAGATGTTACTTAGGATTACAGGGACTGCCATAAATTGGTTTAAGTCCTACTTATCTAATAGATATCAGTTTGTACACGTGAACAACAAATCCTCTGTGTACACTAAAGTAAGTTACTGGGTTCCTCAAGGTTCGGTGCTAGGTCCAGTTCTCTTCTCTATATATATGCTTCCCCTTGGTGATATCATGAGGATATACTCTGTTAATTTTCACTGCTACGCTGATAATACACAGCTTTATGTATCACTGAAGCCAGGTGAGACAAACCACTTAGATAAACTAGATGCCTGTTTAAAGGACATCAGAACCTGAATGGCCAGAAATTCTCTTCTTCTTAACTCAGACAAGACAGAGATCATTGTGCTGGGCCCTTGACACCTTAGAGGATCCTTTTCTAGTGATTTAACTGCCATAGATGGCATTAGCCTGGCACCAAGCACAACTGTTAGAAATCTAGGAGTGCTATTTGATCAGGATTTATCCTTTAACTCTCACATAAAGCAAATTTCAAAAACAACCTTTTTTCATCTTCGTAACATCGCTAAAATCAGGCCTATCCTGTCCCAGAGCGATGCTGAAAAGCTAGTCCATGCTTTTGTTACCTCTAGATTGGACTATTGTAATTCTCTGCTTTCAGGCTGTCCCAGCAAGTCACTTAAGACGCTTCAGCTGGTCCAAAATGCTGCAGCACGTGTACTGACTAGAACTAGGAGAAGAGACCACATTACTCCTGTATTAGCTTCTCTGCATTGGCTTCCCATTAAATATAGAATAGAATTCAAGACTCTTCTCCTCACCTATAAAGCTCTCAGTGGACAGGCACCAGTCTATCTTAAAGACCTTGTAGTGCCGTACAACCCCTCTAGAACATTGCGCTCCCAAAATGCTGGCCTACTTGTGGTACCATCAATCGCCAAAAGTAGTGTGGGAAGTAGAGCCTTCAGTTATCAGGCTCCTCTTCTCTGGAACAATTTACCGACCACAGTTCGGGAGGCTGACACTCTCTCTACCTTTAAGGTTAGACTTAAAACATTCCTCTTTGATAAAGCTTTCAGTTAGGGACCAGCTTATAGTTTATAGTTTATAAATTAGTTCATAAATTACACTCATAGTTTAGATGTAATAGGCCTGCCGGGGGGGAGGGGGGGGGGCTGGCACAATGGGCTCTATCACTCTCTCTCACTCTCTCTCTCTCTCTCTCTCTCTCAGCATCTGCTTTTCCCCCTTTTGTTTGCTCCTGTACTCGTCTCTGGCTCTTGTCTTGTAGGTGGCCTGGGATCCTTGGTGGAGACCGCCTGCTGCTGTGGAGTCATGAAGCCTCAAAACTACAATTATAAACATGACACATAGTTGGCCATTTTATTAGGAACACTCCATTCCCATTATCATTATAGCTGTTCATGTAGATATTAGCATGATCTCCATATCCATGATAGTTACACCTACAGTATCTATTGTTATTACCACATAGTCATGAAGTCCCTCTTGAAAATGGGATGTCACATCTCAAGAGGCCTTTAACACATTTATATTTAACGGAGACAAATATGGTTGGGATGCACTTGTGGTCTGGGCACCCATGAGTTCGTCACTACCATAAATTCTTATTTTCAGTAAGAATATCATTGCTTATACTTCTATAAAATGATCACCACAACCATTTAGACATGAGGACCCTCCTGAAAATGAGATGTAGCATCTCAAGAGGCTAACCTCTAATAAATCAGACGGCAGGTCGATGGTACATGGACCTGTCCATAACTTTAGTTCTTACTTTAGTCCACTTGTCTCCTCTTACTTCCCTTCCTTTGCCCTCACACCCATCACAGCATCGTGTGGATTTGCTGTTCATCATGAGACTGGGATCCACATTCAAGATTTCCTGCTGCTTAACAGAAGGTTTTTTCTTGCCGCCATGATGGAGGGATCCATGATTGGCTATATGGATTCATGTTGGGTGTTGGATGTATATATTTGTATATATATGTATATCTGTATTTTATATGTATATATGTATCTATGCATATATGTGTGTCCGTAAAATGAAGAGCTTTATGCTCTATTGTAAAGTGTCTTGAGATAACACTTGTTATGAATTGGCGCTATACAAATAAAGATTGATTGATTGATTGATTGATTAATCTGACCTGCCTGCGGTCCAGACCTGTCCAATTAAACACATGTGGCGTATTCTGAAGTACATAATACAAAAACGGAGACCCTGGACTGTTGAGTAACTGTAGTGTGAGAGTTAGAAAGAAATCAAGCTTCAACTGTTGGTGTCCTCATTTCTTAAATGCTTATTACATGTTATCGGGAAAGGTGATGTAAAAATAGTGTTAAACATGCCCCGTGCCAGCTTTTTTTGTTGTTGTTGCAAGCATCAAATTCAGAATGAGTGAATATTTGAAAAAAAAAAAAAAAAGTCTATCAGTTTGAACAATAAATATCTGTGTTATGAGTTCAATTGAATATAGTTCAGTAAAGGCTAGTAAACCATTTGTTTTTATTCAAGGTTTACACAACATCCCAGCTTTACTGAAATTGGTGTTTGTAAAACAAATAGGGAATGTGGTGTGATATCTGAATCAGTTTGATTCAACATATCACTTGTTGATGATTGTTACATAACCGTGGAATTTAATTGAATTTTGACAAGTAAAATCAACAGGACACAGTGATCAGATCCCTGGATCACAGGTTCACACAAACATCTCCTCCATGAGGAGGTGGCAATTCTGTGAGGATTTGTTTAAAAAGTGTGATCCTTCTTTTTCATTAGTTAAAGGTGCTATGAGGAGAATCTATTTGCAGCTACATTAAGACTCTGCTACATGAGCACGCACGGCAACTGTCGTAATGCTGCATTCCAGTAACCTCGGAAATGGGAGTGACATCATCTCTGACTTATTGGCGTTCCAGTTGAAGTCGGTAAAAAACATGCCAATCTACCAGGCTATTGTTAGCTGTTGTTAGCACGCCCTGCGTTGTTGCATGAAGAATGTGATTATCACTATGGCAGCATTTTTGTAAATATAAGTCTAACAATACAATGTATACAGCTGATCTAGAGCGACACACCCCAGTCAGGAGTGCAAATAAATCGATTATTACAGGAGCTAAACAGCTGTTCACACTGGGGGCATCCATCTTCGATTGTCAACTCGGGGGTGGCGAGGTTTCACTGAGTTCCCACTAGGAAATTCCGATTTCGGGGAACGTTCCCGTTACAGTTTCCTACTCGGAACCCTGAAATTCCTACTTCTGACTACAACTAGAACGCACCAAAAGACGTGACCCAAGCCAAAGCATGTGTTTGTTGTGATGCTAATAAATGCAGCTCAGACCTTCCTCATAACTCTGCATTGCTTTACAACTTCTTTTTTCAACAACTTACAGGATGCAAAGCGACGAGTAATGTATCTCTTTCTAGTCACGTAGCGGTAGTTTTTGATGTGTGACAACAAGCAATTTTTGGAAAACTTATTATCGTAGTTTTGTAGCCGACTGTCTGACCCGACCACTTAGCTAAGAAATAGCATTTATAGATAACCTATTTTGATGCTATAAAACTCATCTTAAAGTGTGTATTTCGATCAGGCATATATCTAAAAGTGAGACTTTTTTGTAATTACTTAGAAACTCCTCATAGCCTCTTTAAGTTACCCGTTTTGTTTCATGTTTCATGTTTTGTCTTGTGCTTCTTGTTTTATTTTGAAAATAGATTTTGCTTCCTGTGTGGCACTGTCACACCTGATCCCTGATCGTTCTTCCACAGCTGTGTCTCATCCCCCATCACCTCTTGTATTTAAACCCCACGTCTTCCCATCTTGTTGCCAGTTTGTAGTACCCTCAAGTCTCGTTCCAGCATACATAGTTTTTGTCTTGCAGTGCATAACCTTGCCTTAGTTTGACCTTGATTCCTGACTCACATTTTTTGGACACTGTTGCCTGATTTTTTGACTGTTGTACCATGTACAGAACCCTGTCTGGTAAATCATTAGACTTTTCAAACCTTCCTTGATTTCTGTTTTGGTGTGTCTCGCATTAGTGCCCTGCCTTCTGGTTCTGGTTCATGTATACTGACTCAAGATGAAAAGTAAAGAGATAATCAAGTCCAACTAATCCTAAATAGTTGGGAGAACTGGGAGGATAAAAACTGCCTCTGGACAACATTTCACTTACTGAAAGTATTTGTTAAGTCTGAGTTTTATGACCTTTCTAGTGAATGGATGTTTGGTCAGTGTCTAGTTGTGTAAATATCAAAGTGCCAGCTGTTTTGGACCAATGATATCCCCTACAGAGTAAACTCCCTCTCTGAGTCATGTAAAAAAAAGACCTTCTACTGCCTCTGTTTGCTGGCTGAAACCTGCTCACATAAAAGCTCTCCAAAGACAGAAAGAGTCATCATGCTGCTTCTCCTCTTCCTCTGTGCTCTGGGTGCTGTGTCTCCTTCAGAGGAACATCCATTGCAGCAAGAGAGTGGTCACTGCGAGGGCTTCTGGTTCAGTTTCAACGGCCGCTGCTACAAGTATGTGGCAACTCCCATGGCCTGGGCTGACGCAGAGCTCCACTGTGTGTCAATGGGAACCAACCTGGTGTCAATCCACAGCTCAGAGGAGCAGGAGTTTGTCAAATCTCTGATCAAGAGCATCGACCCAACTGAAGGGTGGACATGGATTGGACTCAGTGACAACTACAAAGAAGGACACTGGATATGGACTGATGGGTTGGCTGTCAACTTTACCATCTGGTCAGAAGGACAGCCAGACGATGCTGGAGGAGTGGAAGACTGTGTTCATGAATATAAGACCACAGAAATTAAATGGAATGACCTTGAATGCACTAAACCATTGCCTTTTGTTTGTGCATCCAGAGTATTGTGTCCCATGAAATGAGGAGGCTGTTGGACACAGTTGTGTTTTTTCAGACCTGCAGATTTGAGCCTTCAGTTCTTACAATCTAAACAACACACTGAGTGTATATATTTATAGGCAATAAAAGCTTATACAGTAAATAAAGCTGTCTCTGCCTTCTGTGAATCATACATTTAAGTTGTGCTGACATTCTCATTGAAGTCTCACTGCCGTGCTAATAATCAGGGAACAGTATTTTTATAGGAACAAGGTCTTTTGGATATCTACTTAGAGTTATCACACCTGCTAGAAGGTAATTCTAAGTCAGACACAGCACTTTATATCTTCAAATAATGAAAAAAACATATTGTGATTGATTTTTGAAAAATGAGCACAAATTAAAGCCACATACATTTTGATGATTTGTAACAATAACAAATCAGATGGATTAATATAACCTTTCTCAACAGGGGTGTCGGGGCACTCTGGGGATCTTTCCGGTTTTGTCAGGGGCTCCATGGACATATGTGAAAATTTAACAAGGTTATTTTTTTGAATAATTGATAAACAGATTTTGTTGGCTTTTTTGGTTCACTTTATTCAATGTGGATAATTTAAATTTGGTAGAACTTAAAACTCCCTAAACACAAAGCATGTGTCAAGTTTTACACATCAAACTCTGATCAGATGATGAATAATATTTAGGAACTGAACAGCCAGTGGTGTTCAAATATGTGGGACCCTGTTCAGTGGGAGCCCACTAATTTACAGATGAAACTGGTGCACCGTGCCCATGGCATGACATAATGACCGTCCCCTCCGTCTGTAACTAACACGACTCTTTGCCATCTCAGCAACTAATTCCATCCGTTAATGGAACACATAGTATGACATCACCTTGATGTGCCAGAGGAAAAAAAACAGCCACACATCTAGCCTCCTGCTGACTAGACCCGGGTCTGCTGGCAGTGGGAAAGGAGTCACTTGTTGATTGTTAGCGGGTTAACATTGAAAAAACCTGTGTTGACGCGCTAATTTTAGTGTGACAGCGGTATGCTATCATCGGGTGTGGTGGCTCAATCTGATAGTGTGCTCTATTAGTAATTGATGAAGCAGTTGATGATTTTTGTTATCCATCAACATACTGCAGCTCTTTTAGCTCCACCTTTTAGGGCCAGTTTGGTACACACAGGAAACCTATGGAGAGGTGCCAATAATTGGACAGCTCTGTCTTTCCATCTCTCTTTTGATTTTACAACCTAGCACTTATTGAAGTTTCCTGACCTGGTTTGTTTTGAGGAGACATTTTTTAGTTCATATGTGTATTTAAGCAATTCCTTGAAAGTTTGTGTAGAATTAGCCCAGGTGTTTTTAAACTGTACTGTTCTGGCTATGTTCACACCCCTAAATGTTGTTTTTACTCATCTTAGAGATTTGGTACTTTAAATGTCATCAAGACTCACAAGGCTTTTACTGATTATGTGGAATTAAATGACACAGGACAAACAAATCCTATTATGGTATGGGAAGGAGCTAAAGCAGTCATAAGGGGTCATGTAATTTCACTTGCATCAGCAAAGAAAAAGGCTAAGGAAACGGAGCAAAGGCAGTTGTTGGAAGAAATTAAAAGAATGGAAGAAACACACAGAGCAACAGGCAGTATAGAGGATGGAAATAAACTAAAGAATGCAAGACAAAAATTAGATCGATTACGGACAGTAGAGATAGAATGGTTACTTCGGCTTACCTGGCAAGAATGTTATGACGGTGGGCCAAAAGCCTTAAAAATTTTGGCCTACAAGTTAAAAAGACAGACAGAAAAGGGAAGGATAACTCAGCTAGTTACAGATCACTCTCGAATAGATAAAGATGATATTGCAGAGGAGTTTGCTAAATATTATGAGTCCTTGTATAGACAAGAATCTAAAGTTGATAGAAACCAAATTAAGAATCACTTAGATAATATTGATTTACCAAAGGTGTCACAGGTGGAAAACATCAAAATGATAAAAACAATATCTGCAGAGGAAATTAAAGAACAAATACAGATGTTGAAAACAGGAAAATCTCCAGGAAATTATGGATTTACAAATGAATTTTACAAAAAAATTCATTTCCAAATAATCCCCCTACTCCTTAAAGCTTACAATTATGCACTGGACTCTAGAGAATGGGCACAAACATGGCAGTCAGCTCTAATAACTTTAATTCATGAGGAAGGGAAGGACATCACAAAGTGTTCATCATACAGACCAATATCACTTCTTAATACAGAATATAAAATTATATCAGCAATTTTAGCCAAGAGATTAAAGGCTGTAGTAATACACATAATTAAGGCAGATCAATGTGGCTTCATACCAGGAAGATTGTTAGCAGATAACATAAGGCGCATTTTGAATGTGATGATTGACTATGTAGCAGCAGGATGAGGATCTTCTGTTAATTATGTTGGATGCAGAAAAAGCATTCAATTTGGTGAGCTGGTCTTTTATGTTTGATGTTCTTGAAAAATTTGGCTTTGATGAGAAATTTACCTCATGGACACAAGCAATTTACTGCAATATAAATACCAGGGTAAAAACAAATGGTACCTTTTCTGGAAAATTCAGGATTCAGAGAGGAACTAGGCAGGGAGATCCCCTGTCTCCGCTGCTATTTGCTATTTACATAGAAGTGCTGGCAGCAGCAATTAGACAAAATGCAGATATAGAAGGAGTTCAAATAGGAAAAGATACACATAAACTAGCACTTCATGCAGATGACGTTATAGTCTATCTTTCAAAACCACACAAGTCCATACAGAAACTAATGGAAACAATTGATGAATATAGCAAGGCTTCAGGATATAAATTAAATACAAACAAATGTGTGTCATTAGTAATAGGAAAACAAATAAGCCAAGCTCTTAAGGAGGAATACGAATTTAAGTGGGATGCAAAAAAATAAAATATCTTGGAATAAATACTAGTAAGAACTTAAATGAATTGTTTGATATAAATTACTGTGCTCTAGAAAATAACATTACACAGGATTTGAATAGGTGGAGGCTAATACCTGAAGGTTTGTTCAGCAGAATTGAAGTAATAAAAATTATGGTGCTCCCGTGTTTCATTTTTCTATTTCAAGCATTACTTGTATCAATATCTCAAGTATATTTTAAAAAATGGAATAAAATCTTATCAAACTTCATATGGAACAAAAGAAAAGAGAGGTTAGCATTTAAAATATTGTTACAGCACAAAGAGGCAGGTGGATTGAATGTCCCAAACTTGCAAAATTATTTTTATGCCACACAAATAGCTACTAACAATAATCCAGTGGAAGAAATTTGGGAAGAGGTTAAATGGGTTAGCATAGAGAAAGAATTGGCAGGAATTTCACTTGGAACATTACCCTTTTTATTTAAAGGAGCATGGAAAACATATATAGGTCAAAGCTTTTGCATAACAAATAATTTGCAAAATTGGAAACATATGTGCAAATCTTTCAAAAATAAACGGTGAATGTGTATATTTTAGAGAAATGGTGCATGACCTGGGGTCTGATTTATAAAGCTTGCGTACGCACAAAACAGGGCCTGAAACTGGCGTACGCCTTTTCCCTCGCAAAGTTTGTGATCTATAAAAACAAACCTGACGGTAATATGTGCGCACCGGTAAGCAAACTCTGAACCAGATGTATGTACATTTTGGAGGCATGGGAAACTGGCTACGCAGACGGTGAAGTGGTGAACTGAAGCCTCCAGATATACTGTATGTTGATGTATCTCCAACATTTTATTTCACTAAATATCAAACTTTACTGACAGATCCACGTCATCATAACCATTCAAACTAACTGTTTTATTTGGGCTGTAAATAACGCATGTAATTGGCCGTTTCCTATGAGTCACTTTCATTATGAAAATATACAAAAAAAAAAAAAAAAAAAAAGTCCACCACATACATGTGGCAGAAGGGCTGTGTGCACCCTCCCACTGTGGGCACAGCACCTGTTTTACCTGCACTGATTGGGCGGCACTGCGCGGCTATATAGCGGGGCTTGGTCTCAGGCGCCTTCCCTCTTTCTCTCCTTCTGGATCCGCGGCTCCTCGTGGTGGCTGTGGAGTGGCGTGGCGTGTGCCGGTGGTGGATGAGCTGGTGGCGTGGTCTGGCGATAGTGCCGTCGGCGTGTTTTACCGGCGAGGTGCGTGTTCTTGCAACAGCGTGGGACTGTTGGTGGTGTGGGGTCAGGCTACTCCGCTGGAATTTTGTGTGTGGCTGGCTGTCTGCTGGCGTGGCTGGCATCGAGGCACGAACTCCCTCCCCCGCAGCGCACAGTGAGGCGGGCTGTTGGTTCCGTGGGGTCGGGTTGCCCTGCTGGGGGCCTTTCTGAGTGTGGTCATGTTTCCCATAGCCTTTCTCCATTGGCTTCTGTGGTGCTGCGCTGGTGGCGGCCCAAGTCACATTATCTCCACCGCTACAGCTCCTGAACTGCGCTGCTGTTTTGGCTCTGGCTCCTTTTGTAAATTGGGTTTTGTTTTACTTATCTCCTGGTCTGAGCGCACCCATTGCCGTTATTTTCTTTAATTTTAGGTTTAATTAGTTGTGATTAAATTCTTTCTATATTTTCTGTTTTTGTGTATATTTTTGTGCAATATATTTCAATTGTGTTTTGTTAATACTGTTTATTCTGTTTATTTCCTTATTTGATTGTGTGCATGCATGTGCGTGCGTGTGTGGGTGTTCCTTTTATAGACAGCTGTATGAAGCATTGTGGCCTATTTTAAGTGTTTTTTTCTTCTGTGGACAGGTGCTGCGGGCCCAAGGTGGCAACCCAATCCTGGTGGTGGGTTTTTCCTCACAGATCTGCATGTGTGTGGTGTCACGGGTGTTTTACTTTCTTCCTCCCCTCATGATTTTGAGTTTGGGCCGCCATGGTAAGCCCCAGCTCTGTTGCCCTTTAGTGCCACCGTCAGGTCAAAGTAAAAACATGATCTACAGCTGATGTTTCTTAATGTCATTATTGTAATAAAGAATTGTTATATTTTTCTATAACCTGTCTCTTGCCCTGTGGTAATTTTGAGCCTGTATGTCCTGATTTAAGCAAAATTATTTCCTGGGGTGAAACCCCCCAGGTGGCGTTGTTGGTATTTGGTCTTCAATCAAAATTAGTGTTTTCATCTCCCACTTGCCACATACTTGGCGTTGTTGGCAGGATTGGTCTTCAATCAATTAGTGTTTTCATTTCCCACTTGCCACATACATATTTCTTCAGCGCTGTCTCGCCTTCATTATCCGGACGGACCTCACAGGACCGGACACTAATGTTTTTGTTGACGTAGAGTTAAAACTTAGACTAACACAGAAACCTCAGAGCCACCAGTTTTCATTAATATCTGTAAATTTCGTGCATTTATTACCAAGTGCGGTTTTTAGTTGTAATAAAGATGCCTGCGGTGGCTTCACACAATTCTCCTCCTCCTTCAGCACATCTTCATCAGCTGCACATATTTATTCTGTAAATAACCTAAGTGTGGGGATTAAATCAGGGCATCTCTGACATGATCATTCGGATCCTCATAAATAGAACAGACGGGGTTTCCCTGGAAAAAAATGTGGCCAAAAATTAACATTTTTCTGTTCGTCGATCAAAATTTTGATTAATAATACTGAGGTAGGGAGACTGCTGACTGACGCGTACTCTCAGACAGTATGTAAAGAAGTCAGTGTGGGTCCCATTAACATGTAAACATTGCAGATATACTTGTGCGTAATGAAGTAGGTGGGTGTTTTGGCACAATGGATGCATGAAGCAGTGATGTGGTGTCATTCTCTGATTTTTGTGAACTTTATGATCCACTGATGCAGCAAACTAACGAAGTAGGATGAAGTAATCCTCCTCTTCGCCTCGACTTTTAGATCCGACCACTTCTTTTTGATCTCCGACACTGTCCTCTCTGTTGCACTTGCTGCATTAACAGCAGCAGCGACGGACAGCCACTCGCTGCCCATTCTTTTGTTGGAGATTCCTGTGCTGTGAGACCCGAATAAAATACCGTTCCGGCCATCCACCTTATCAATGAGGGCTTCAATCTCCGTCTCCGAGAAATTCCTTTCTTTGGTTTTCCTTTTGGTCGCCATTGTCACACGTAAAGTATATGAGCGACAGGCTTATTTATATACCCAAATATTCATGAGGTGCTTTGCATTGACCATTTATGGTTAATTATGGGCTTGCGAGGGGCAGGATTTGCAGCTTTTCCACGTGCGCACTTCTCCAGGTGGATCCTGATTTATAAATGGAAAATTGCGTGCGTGTGCGTGCGAACAGTTTTATAAATCTGAATTTTGTTGTGCACACCCCATTTCCGGGTTTTTGGCGCACATACACTTTTAGTAAAGATTCCATGCACTTTTTTATAAATGAGACCCCTGGACTTTATCCTAAACAGAACAGATAATATCCTAGCTCACTGGGCCAACAAGGGGTTACATATGTACTCTCAATTACTAACAGGTAATACAATAATCTCATTTGAGACTTTAGCCTCTAAATATGAACTCGACAAAAAATATTTTTATAAGCATCTACAGGTGAGAAGCTTATGCAACATGAGGAGGAGGATAAACTAACAAATGGATTTTTACAACTATTTCAAAACAAAAGTCAAGACAAAGGAAATCTTTCATACATATGCAAATTATTACAGAAGACTAATACTGTAGATAATAAAAGAAGAGAAAAGTGGGCAAAAGAATTAGATATTAATATCCCAGCTGATGAGTGGAGAGACAGTTTAAGAAGAAACTTGAAGACCTCACCTTGTCTTCACAGGTTTACTTCCTTGTTCCGGCTTGTCACGCCCCCTTCCTGATTGTCCCTTCCCAGCTGTTTCCAATTCCCCTCATTACCACTTGTATTTAACCTCACGTCTCCCTTTGTCCTGTGCCAGATTGTTTATACACTTTTGTCACTCTCTTGTCGTTCTTATCTTATCACAGTTTTTGAACCACAGACCTGTCTCCTCCTGCGTTTGGTTGCCCTGTCCTTGTTCCTGATAGTTTATGTACAGGACATAAAAGTTTCCATGGCATTTCTAAGAAACAAATATGTCACTAAATTTAAATTAGTGGTGTATAAAGTCATTAACATCATATAATTTCATAGATATCTGATTACAAAGACAGACAAGCTTTAAAAACTCTCCTGATTGCTCCAGAGATCACTTACAGTAAACTCTAAGAATACTGCTTCAGAGTGACTTGCTTGGTTTGATTTTACAACCAAACACTTATCAATATGTTACCTCACCTGCTTTGGTTTTGATAAATCATTTTTAAATTCATGCATGTATTAATACAATTCCTGGAAACTTCTTGTAGAATTAGTCTTTAACTCCAACCACATAGTCAATTGAATGCTATTTTTTTAATCATTTGGGACACCAGACACATCAGGTCTTTTAACACTGGAGTCACAAACTGAAAGACTTGGTGAAGATACCTCAGATTTTCAGAGACATAGGCATAAACAAATAACCTAAGGTCATCAGCATAGAGGTGATATGATATATTAAATTATTAATGAACTATCCCAGGGGCAGAAGCTAAAGGGGGAACAGCCCAGGACTGGACCCTGTGGCACACCAAATAATAGGAGAGGATTCAGAGACACACTTCCCAAAATACACTAAGAATGTTCTTTCAGAGAGAAGGGACAGTTACCAGGCTAATGCAGTGACTGAAATAAATATCTTCAGTCACTGAGCCTATTTATCATGATCTGGTTTCTTTGGTGTGATGTTGAGAAGAAGCAGCACAGAACAATCACCGGAGTCTCTCAGCATTAAAATATCATGAGACACTCTTAAAAGAGCAGTTTGAGTGCTTTGCACTGAAGCCTGAGTGAAACTTATCAAAAATATTATGGGTCTCCAGCAAGCCATCAGTTCATTTGCCATTGTTTTTCAAAGACCATTGACAAGGAAGCAAATTTTGATTCAAAGATCTTATTTCAGTCAAAATGCACTGATAAAAAAACAACCTGACCAAGAATTTCTATGGTTCAATCATGGTACAGCTTCTGACTGACTATTACCTGTTTATCTGCAGGACATTTGGTCAAAAGCTTCCACAGCATTTCTAACAAAGACAAATATCTCATTTAATTTCAATCAGTGGTGTGAAAACTTTCTTTTATAACTTTATTTCCCTGGACTACAATCATAAACATTTTGTATTATCATAGATATCTGATTACAAAGACAATCAAGCTTTAAAACCCTCCTGATTGCTCCAGGTATCACTTACAGTAAACTCTTGAATATTGCTTCAGAGTGACTTCCTTGTTTTGATTTTGCATTCAAACACTTATTAATATGTTTGCTTACTTACTTTTGTTTTGATTAAGCATTTTTAGTTCATGCATGTATTCATATAATTCCTGGAAAATTCTTTTAAATTAGTCCGTAACTCCAATAGCATTGTCAACTGAATGACATTTTTAAATCATTTAGGACACCAGACACATCAGATCTCTGTTAACACTTTGGACTCATTTAACAAGCTCAAAGACTCATTGATGATACCTCAGGTATTCAGAAACACACACCTTAACAGCAACCTAGATTGCAAAAACAGCTCTTGAATATTTTTTTTAACTTTGATCCTGCAAATGGAGTCATTTAAATTTGTGGTCAAGTCAGTGTCACTTCCTACCAGAGTTTCCTTTTATCATTTAAAATAAAATCAGTTTGTCCAAACAAGAAACAAAGTGCCAGCTAACAAAAATTATAAGTCAGACACGTAACAAAGAGTGGCGCATGACTGGAGCACCCGCTTTGCTTGAGTTATGCTGCTCTTTACTGAACTGCAGTATGTACGCTGGTCTAGCTCATTACCATATGAAGGCGATGCCCTCAAAACCAGCTGTTGTGAACAGAGCGGTTATGTGAGCGTGAAAAAGTATACAGCTGTGCTTTATTCATAGGCTTTTTGGACCAAAGCATGTTACAAATGTTTCATGGAGACATCAAAGATCCATGTTAAACTGCAGAAAAGGAGCAAGATATGGGATCTTTAATATGTTTATTCTGAGTTTTGCATAGAAAATGCTGACACAGTTACATTGGCATGTTGACATCTGCATGTGAAAAAAAATTCTCTGTAATAAGGCAAGTAATATCTCGTCCACGATATAAAAATCCAAGTCTATACAATTTCTAACTACACCAAACTGCTCCCATTAACACATTTTTTATTTTTTAAAATGACACACACACAACAAATGTTAAGGTAACAGAAAATTCCTGACATGCAACTATAGTGTGTCAAAGTAATTTGTGTTTTTATTGTTTACTTTACTTACCTGTAAAGGAGAAAAGACTTTTTGTTTTCATTTTAACGTGTCATCCACTGTACAGCCCCAAAATAGCTGCCAGTCTCTGAGTACATCTTAGACAGGAAAAATCTTTTCCTTTGAAGGAAAATGTTTTGCCTTCCATGAGAAGTTGAGATATGTATACCAAAAATTATGAGTAAAGTACATAACTCATTAGAAAAAGTGTTCATTCAAATAGCACCTTTCACAGACATAAATCAGAAAGTGCTGTCCTTAGAAAAAATGAAGAATAAAGTTGAAAAACTGAACAGATTCATCATGGTAGTGAAAACATTTAAAAATAGAAAGGAACAGGGTAAAATGCCACTTTTAAATCCAAAAAAAGCAAAACATTGAAATGCTTGGGAATTAACTATAACCTGTTTATGTACAGGACATAAAAGTTTCCATGGCATTTCTAAGAAACAAATATGTCATCAAGTTTCAATTAGTGGTGTATAAAGTCATTAACAATATATAATTTCATAGATATCTGATTACAAAGACAGACAAGCTTTAAAACCCTCCTGATTGCTCCAGAGATCACTTACAGTAAACTCTAAGAATATTGCTTCAGAGTGACTTGGTTTGATTTTACAACCAAACACTTATCAATATGTTACCTCACCTGCTTTGGTTTTGATAAATCATTTTTAAGTTCATGCATGTAGTCATACAATTCCTGGAAACTTCTTGTAGAATTGGTCTTTAACTCCAACCACATAGTCAATTTAAGGCTATTTTTTTTTTTATCATTTGGGACACCAGACACATCAGGTCTTTTAACACTGGAGTCACAAACTGAAAGACTTGGTGAAGATACCTCAGATTTTCAGAGACATAGGCATAAACAAATAACCTAAGGTCATCAGCATAGAGGTGATATGATATATTAAAATTATTAATGAACTATCCCAGGGGCAGAAGTTAAAGGGAGAACAGCCCAGGACTGGACCCTGTGGCACACCAAATAATAGGAGAGGATTCAGAGACACACTTCCCAAAATACACTAAGAATGTTCTTTCAGAGAGAAGGGACAGTTACCAGGCTAATGCAGTGACTGAAATAAATATCTTCAGTCAATGAGCCTATTTATCATGATCGGGTTTCTTTGGTGTGATGTTGAGGAGAAACAGCACAGAACAATCACCGGAGTCTCTCAGCATTAAAATATCATGAGACACTCTTAAAAGAGCAGTTTGGGTGCTTTGCACTGAAGCCTGAGTGAAACTTATCAAAAATATTATGGGTCTCCAGCCGAGCCATCAGTTCATTTGCCATTGTTTTTCAAAGACCATTGACAAGGATGCAAATTTTGATTCAAAGATCTTCTTCCAGTCAAAATGCACTGATAAAAAAACAACCTAACCAAGAACTTTTATGGTTCAATCATGGTACAGCTTCTGACTGACTATTACCTGTTTATCTGCAGGACATTTGGTCAAGAGCTTCCACAGCATTTCTAACAAAGACAAATATCTCATTTAATTTCAATCAGTGGTGTGAAAACTTTCTTTTATAACTTTATTTCCCTGGACTACAATCATAAACATTTTATATTATCATAGATATCTGATTACAAAGACAATCAAGCTTTAAAACCCTCCTGATTGCTCCAGGTATCACTTACAGTAAACTCTTGAATATTGCTTCAGAGTGACTTCCTTGTTTTGATTTTGCATTCAAACACTTATTAATATGTTTGCTTACTTACTTTTGTTTTGATTAAGCATTTTTAGTTCATGCATGTATTCATATAATTCCTGGAAAATTCTTTTAAATTAGTCCGTAACTCCAATCACATTGTCAACTGAATGACATTTTTAAATCATTTAGGACACCAGCACACATCAGATCTCTGTTAACACTTTGGACTCATTTAACAAGCTCAAAGACTCATTGATGATACCTCAGGTATTCAGAAACACACACCTTAACAGCAACCTAGATTGCAAAAACAGCTCTTGAATATTTTTTTTAACTTTGATCCTGCAAATGGAGTCATTTAAATTTGTGGTCAAGTCAGTGTCACTTCCTACCAGAGTTTCCTTTTATCATTTAAAATAAAATCAGTTTGTCCAAACAAGAAACAAAGTGCCAGCTAACAAAAATTATAAGTCAGACACGTAACAAAGAGTGGCGCATGACTGGAGCACCCGCTTTGCTTGAGTTATGCTGCTCTTTACTGAACTGCAGTATGTACGCTGGTCTAGCTCATTACCATATGAAGGCGATGCCCTCAAAACCAGCTGTTGTGAACAGAGCGGTTATGTGAGCGTGAAAAAGTATACAGCTGTGCTTTATTCATAGGCTTTGTGGACCAAAGCATGTTACAAATGTTTCATGGAGACATCAAAGATCCATGTTAAACTGCAGAAAAGGAGCAAGATATGGGATCTTTAATATGTTTATTCTGAGTTTTGCATAGAAAATGCTGACACAGTTACATTGGCATGTTGACATCTGCATGTGAAAAAAAATTCTCTGTAATAAGGCAAGTAATATCTCGTCCACGATATAAAATCCAAGTCTATACAATTTCTTACTACACCAAACTGCTCCCATTAACACATTTTTTATTTTTTTAAATTGACACACACACAACAAATGTTAAGGTAACAGAAAATTCCTGACATGCAACTATAGTGTGTCAAAGTAATTTGTGTTTTTATTGTTTACTTTACTTACCTGTAAAGGAGAAAAGACTTTTTGTTTTCATTTTAACGTGTCATCCACTGTACAGCCCCAAAATAGCTGCCAGTCTCTGAGTACATCTTAGACAGGAAAAATCTTTTCCTTTGAAGGAAAATGTTTTGCCTTCCATGAGAAGTTGAGATATGTATACCAAAAATTATGAGTAAAGTACATAACTCATTAGAAAAAGTGTTCATTCAAATAGCACCTTTCACAGACATAAATCAGAAAGTGCTGTCCTTAGAAAAAATAAAGAATAAAGTTGAAAAACTGAACAGATTCATCATGGTAGTGAAAACATTAACAAATAGAAAGGAACAGGGTAAAATGCCACTTTTAAATCCAAAAAAAGCAAAACATTGAAATGCTTGGGAATTACCTATTACCTGTTTATTATGTACAGGACATAGAAGTTTCCATGGCATTTCTAAGAAACAAATATGTCATCAAGTTTCAATTAGTGGTGTATAAACTCATAAACATCATATAATACCATAGATATCTGATTACAAAGACGAAGAAGCTTTTAAACTCTCCTGATTGGTCCAGAGATCCCTTACAGTAAACTCTAAGAATACTGCATCAGAGTGACTTGCTTGGTTTGATTTTACAACCAAACACTTATCCATATGTTACCTCACTGACTTTGGTTTTGATAAATCATTTTTAAGTTCATGCATGTAGTCATACAATTCCTGGAAACTTCTTGTAGAATTAGATTTACCTCCATTTTATAGCAGGAGACAGTTTACCTCAATCTCTCCTTTAAAAAGTTAAATGAATATCTTAGTGAGAATATCTGTAAATTAAGAAAAGGTTGATCCTGGAAAGTCACTTAATCAGACATCATCACTGCAGCCACAGTTTTAAGCATCAGAACAGAGAGAACATCTTCAACTCTATTCACAGTTAAATCAGTGCAACCAAGACTTGAGAGCTCATCATTAACTTTTACAAAGAAGGTAAAGACTCTATGGTTAAGGAGGAAAACTGAGCTTAACCTGAATATTTAGAATCGTTTATAAAAACAGAGCTCACAGTGTTTGGTGTCTTGGTTTTCATTTTACAGTCCTGAATATTGTTTGCTTCACTGTTTTCTGGGAGGTAAAAGGGCTTGTGGTATCTCCTGCTTTATGATTTAGGATTATTGATGCATGTGATAGAGGTTCCACAGTTATGTAATACATGATGTCAAAGAAACACATAAATTCCTCTCTGAGGAATATAAAAGCAAGAAATCCCTCTGGACATTTCAGATCACATCCTCCATCACATCCTCCAAAGACAGAGACTGAGACTCCATCATGCTCCTGTTCTTCTTCTTCTTTCCTGCTCTCTTTCTGGGTGTGGCCTCTCCTCTGGATGAACCTACCTTCAAGCTAGAGCGTGGAGCCTGTCGTCAGCGCTGGTTCAGCTTCCAAGGCCGCTGCTACGCTTTTGTCGACACTGATATGACCTGGGCTGATGCAGAGCGCTTTTGTGTGTCACAAGGAGCAAACCTGGTGTCCATCCACAGCCTGGAGGAGCAGAAGTTTGTCAGCTTCTTTATCAAGAAGTTTGATCGTATACAGGGAATTGCCTGGATTGGATTTAATGATCGCCGCAAGGAAGGCAGGTGGGTGTGGTCTGATGGCACCCCGGCTACATTCTCCTTTTGGCAATTAGGAGAGCCCAACAACTATGATGGAAAAGAACACTGTGCTGTTGCCGACTGGGATTTAGCTTCCAAATGGAATGATGGCACATGTCTTAGCATATATCCCTCAGTTTGTGCAACACCTTTTAGCCGTCCACTAGCAATTGCACTTGCTGATGGACTGCTCAGCACTTGCTCAGCAAGTTACAATTGCTGAGCCCATTTATGGCTCTGTTTATATACTGGAGGAGAACTCTAGTTATTTTAACTGCAGTCAAAAAAATAATACAGCAAACGTTTGTCAATCGCAAAGAGTTTTTACAAACACAATGATGCAATTATCCACTGATTGTGAAAATAAAAGGAGTTATTTGAATTCAAAAGAAAACTAACATTAGGGTGGGTCTCTTATATGTATATTACAGTCAACAGTCATTTTCTATGTGTGTTTGTTGTAGGACTGTTTATACATACAGAGGTAAAGGTGTACTGCCTCTTCTTCATGAGCCGTCACTCATGTCCAATAATTTGTAACATGTATCAGACTGAAGCTATAACTATTTTTCTGTCTCCCACAGTTTGTCCTCAGCAGCTCTGAAGTGTATGTACAGTCAACATATTTAATGAAGTTTTTTTCAGAAAGACAAAGAAGCTTTAAAAACCCTCCTGACTGCTCCAGATATCACTTACGGTAAACTCTAAGAATACTGCATCAGAGTGACTTGCTTGGTTTGATTTTACAACCAAATACTTATCAATATGTTACCTAACCTGCTTTAGTTTTGATGAATCATTTTTATGTTCATGCAAGTATTCATACGATTCCTGGTAACGTCTTGTGGAATTAGTCTTTAACTCCATCACATAGTCAATTTAAGGCTACTTTTTAAACATTTGGGACACCAGCACACATCAGATCTCTTTCAACACTTTGGAATTACAAACTGAAAGACTCTGAAGATACCTCAGGTACTCAGAGACATACGCATAAACAACAGCCATGATCATAAAAGCAGTTTTATACCAGAATATTTTAGTAGCTTTGGGCCATATAAAGCCTGAGTGTGTGCAATTTTCTGAATCATGTTGTCTCAAGTCAGGTCGAGTCTGGAGACATTTTCTCTTGAGTCCGAGTCGAGTCTCGAGTCTTTACCTCCCGAGTCCGAGTCAAGTTGCAAGTCATCTCATTAGCAGCTCAAGTCGCCTCGAGTCCGAGTCCCTATGACTCGAGTCCAATTGTCTGCTCTGAGTACATATTAGACATGATTTTGTGAACTATAATGTGATCGTCTTCAGGAAAAATCTTTTTCTTTGAAGGAAAATGTTTTGCCTTCCATGAGAGGTTGAGATATGTATACCAGAAATTATGAGTAAAGTACATAACTCATTAGAAAAAGTGTTTGTTCAAATAGCACCTTTCACAGACATAAATCAGAAAGTGCTGTCCTTAGAAAAAATAAAGAATAAAGTTGAATAAACTGAACAGATTCATCATAGTAGTAATAACATTAACAAATAGAAAGAAACAGGGTAAAATGCCACTTTTAAATCCAAAAACAGCAAAACATTGAAATGCTTGGGAATTACCTAAATGCCTGTTTGTAACCAGTAACCAGGCTAATGCAGTGACTGATATACAGTCTAACAGGATCTGATATTCTATTGTATCAGTGGTTGATCTGAAGTTAAGGAGCACCAGCACAGAACAATCCCCTGAGTCTGTCACCATTAAAATATCATGAGTCACTCTTAAAAGAGCTGTCTTAAACGCTTTTTACAGAAGTCTGATTGACACTTATCAAAAATATTATAGGTCTCCAGCCAAGCCATCAGTTGATTGGCCATTTTTTTTTTTTTTTTAAGGGTGTTTGGAAAGTTTGAGTTTTATTACAAGGGCCTTTTCTAGTCATACAGCATTGGTAAAATAACAAAATGAAACAACCTGACCCGGGAATTTTTATGGTTTGATCATGCAACAGCTTCTGATAGACTATTACCTGTTTATTTACATGACATAAAAGTTTCCATGGCATTTCTAAGATATAAATATGTCATCAAGTTTCAATTAGTGGTGTATAAAGTCATTAACATTGTGTAATTTTATAGATATCTGATTACAAAGACAGACAAGCTTTAAAACCCTCCTGATTGCTCCAGAGATCACTTACAGTAAACTCTAAGAATATTGCTTCAGAGTGACTTGGTTTGATTTTACAACCAAACACTTATCAATATGTTACCTCACCTGCTTTGGTTTTGACAAATCATTTTTAAGTTCATGCATGTAGTCATACAATTCCTGGTAACTTCTTGTAGAATTGGTCTTTAACTCCAACCACATAGTCAATTGAATGCTATTTTTATAATCATTTGGGACACCAGACACATCAGGTCTTTTAACACTGGAGTCACAAACTGAAAGACTTGGTGAAGATACCTCAGATTTTCAGAGACATAGGCATAAACAAATAACCTAAGGTCATCAGCATAGAGGTGATATGATATATTAAAATTATTAATGAACTATCCCAGGGGCAGAAGCTAAAGGGGGAACAGCCCAGGACTGGACCCTGTGGCACACCAAATAATAGGAGAGGATTCAGAGACACACTTCCCAAATACACTGAGAATGTTCTTTCAGAGAGAAAGGACAGTAACCAGGCTAATGCAGTGACTGAAATAAATATCTACAGTCACTGAGCCTATTTATCATGATCTGGTTTCTTTGGTGTGATGTTGAGGACAAGCAGCACAGAACAATCACCGGAGTCTCTCAGCATTAAAATATCATGAGACACTCTTAAAAGAGCAGTTTGAGTGCTTTTCACTGAAGCCTGAGTGAAACTTATCAAAAATATTATGGGTCTCCAGCCGAGCCATCTAATTGTTTTTCAAAGACCATTGACAAGGATGCAAATTGTGATGCAAGATCTTCTTCCAGTCAAAATGCACTGATAAAAAAAAACAACCTGACCAAGAATTTCTATGGTTCAATCATGGTACAGCTTCTGACTGACTATTACCTGTTTATCTGCAGGACATTTGGTCAAGAGCTTCCACAGCATTTCTAACAAAGTAATATCTCATTAAATTTCAATCAGTGGTGTGAAAACTTTCTTTTATAACTTTATTCCCTTGACTACAATCATAAACATTTCATGTTATCATAGATATCTGATTACAAAGACAATCAAGCTTTAAAACCCTCCTGATTGCTCCAGGTATCACTTACAGTAAACTCTTGAATATTGCTTCAGAGTGACTTCCTTGTTTTGATTTTGCATTCAAACACTTATTAATATGTTTGCTGACTTACTTTTGTTTTGATGAAGCATTTTTAGTTCATGCATGTATTCATATAATTCCTGGAAAATTCTTTTAAATTTAGTCCGTAACTCCAATCACATTGTCAACTGAATGACATTTTTAAATCATTTAGGACACCAGCACACATCAGATCTCTGTTAACACTTTGGACTCATTTAACATGCTCAAAGACTCATTGATGATACCTCAGGTATTCAGAAACACACCTTAACGGCAACCTAGATCGAAAAAACAGCTCTTGAATTTTTTTTTTTAACTTTGGGCCTGCAAATGGAGTCATTTAAATTTGTGGTCAAGTCAGTGTCACTTCCTACCAGAGTTTCCTTTTATCATTTAAAATAAAATCAGTTTGTCCAAACAAGAAACAAAGTGCCAGCTAACAAAAATTATAAGTCAGACACGTAACAAAGAGTGGCGCATGACTGGAGCACCCGCTTTGCTTGAGTTATGCTGCTCTTTAGTGAACTGCAGTATGTACGCTGGTCTAGCTCATTACCATATGAAGGCGATGCCCTCAAAACCAGCTGTTGTGAACAGAGAGGTTATGTGAGCATGAAAAAGTATACAGCTGTGCTTTATTCATAGGCTTTTTGGACCAAAGCATGTTACAAATGTTTCATGGAGACATCAAAGATCCATGTTAAACTGCAGAAAAGGAGCAAGATATGGGATCTTTAATATGTTTATTCTGAGTTTTGCATAGAAAATGCTGACACAGTTACATTGGCATGTTGACATCTGCATGTGAAAAAAAATTCTCTGTAATAAGGCAAGTAATATCTCGTCCACAATATAAAAATCCAAGTCTATACAATTTCTTACTACACCAAACTGCTCCCATTAACACATTTTTAAAATTTTTGCAAAACATACACACACCCACACACACACACACACACACAACAAATGTTAAGGTAACAGTAAATTCCTGACATGCAAATATAGTGTGTCAAAGTAATTTGCGTTTTTATTGTTGACTTTTCTTACCTGTAAAGGAGAAAAGACTTTTTGTTTTCATTTTAACGTGTCATCCACTGTACAGCCCCAAAATAGCTGCCAGTCTCTGAGTCAAACAATTGCCCAAGTCCCTCCGATCTGAGTCCCAAGCAAGTCTCGAGTCATTTGATCCGAGTCCCAAGCAAGTCCCAAGTTTTTACTGTTGTGGGCAAGTCAAGTCGAGTCGAGTCACAGGTTTGTCAAGTCAAGTCGAGTCGAGTCACAGGTTATGACGGGTCGAGTCCCTCACCATTGTTCCTCAGTCCACCCAAAAAGCACTCAGGTTTTTATCTTGAAGAGAGAAACCTTATCTTCCCACACGTACAACACATGTACACCCTCTTTACTAATGTTAGCTTTGCTAGCTTCATATTGACCACAGGTTAGGCTCACGTTCCTGCCATAGGTCAAATTGAAACCTGCGTCCCGCACACCCTGCCCACTGATCATCATCGTAACAGAAGCAGGTGTGTGTTAGGAACGTATGTGTGTAGTACTGTGTCGTGTGCGGGACAATAATAGGTGACGGACAAGTGTACTGTGAATGGAACATCAATAAAGTGAACCTAAAAGGAAAGAGCGGCGTATATCTCCTCTCTGGCTCTTCATATAAAGCCTGAGTGTGTGCAATTTTCTGAATCATGTTGTCTCAAGTCAGGTCGAGTCTGGAGACATTTTCTCCTGAGTCCGAGTCGAGTCTCGAGTCTTTACCTCCAGAGTCCGAGTCGAGTTGCAAGTCATCCCATTAGCAGCTCAAGTCGCCTCGAGTCCAAGTCCCTATGACTTGAGTCCAATTGTCTGCTCTGAGCACATCTTAGACATGATTTTGTGAACTATAATGTGATCGTCTTCAGGAAAAATCTTTTTCTTTGAAGGAAAATGTTTTGCCTTCCATGAGAAGTTGAGATGTGTATACCAGAAATTATGAGTAAAGTACATAACTCATTAGAAAAAGTGTTCGTGGGGTGCTGGTTTGGCGTAGTGGTTAGCACCCCATGTACATGCTTATGCCGGTCCAGGTTTGAATCCCGCCTGTGACCAGTTTGCAGAGTGTCTTCCCCTGCTCTCTCTCCCCCTTTCACAGGCCTATCCACTGTCTCTCTCCTGTCAATAAAGGCACAAAATGCCCAAAAAATACATTAAAAAAAAAAAGAAAAAGTGTTTGTTCAAATAGCACCTTTCACAGACATAAATCAGAAAGTGCTGTCCTTAGAAAAAATAGGGAATAAAGTTGAAAAAACTGAACAAATTCATCATGGTAGTAAAAACATGAACATATAGAAAGAAACAGGGTAAAATGCCACTTTTAAATCCAAAAACAGCAAAACATTGAAATGCTTGGGAATTACCTAAATGCCTGTTTGTAACCAGTAACCAGGCTAATGCAGTGACTGATATACAGTCTAACAGGATCTGATATTCTATTGTATGAGTGGTTGATCTGAAGTTAAGGAGCACCAGCACAGAACATTCCCCAGAGTCCGTCACCATTAAAATATCATGAGTCGCTCTTAAAAGAGCAGTCTGTCACAGCCCTGCCTTGGATCCCTCTGTGTTCCTGTTTCACTGGAGGACTGGCAATCAACACACCTGGCTGAACCACTCACCTGCATCTAATCAACAGCTCTACAAGAACCCTGGCTTCTCCTCCACACACTGCCAGATTATTCAGTCTCCTATGTGGTAGTGTTCTGGCTGCTCTGATTTGTTAACTTCAGAGTTTTGTTTCTAAGCTTGATTTTCAGCGAGTCTAACCAGTTTTTCCTCCTCCTCTGGATTCAGCCACCCCAGCCTCAAGTCACCAGTGCAGTTTTCTTCAGTGTCCTATGGATGCACAACTTTGCCAAGATTTACCAGACCACAACTTCCTCATCCAATAAATCTCTGTTCATCTTTGCTCAACCCACTGTCTTGTCTGCTCTTGGGTCCAGTTAAATTACAAACCACAACACAGTCTTAAATGCTTTTTACTGAAGCCTGATTGACACTTATCAAAAATATTACAGGTCTCCAGCCAGGCCATCAGTTGATTGGCCATTGTTTTTTCAAGGATGTTTGGAAAGTTTAAGTTTAATTACAAGGGCCTTTTTCCAGTCAAACAGCATTGGTAAAAAAAAACAACAACAACCTGACCCAGGAATTTTTATGGTTCAATCATGCAACAGCCTCTGATGGACTATTACCTGTTTATGTACATCACATAAAAGTTTTCATGGCATTTCTAAGATATAAATATGTCATAAAATTTTAATGAGTGGTGTATAAAGTCATTAACATTATATAATTTCATAGATATCTGATTACAAAGACAAAGAAGCTTTTAAACTCTCCTGATTGGTCCAGAGATCCCTTACAGTAAACTCTAAGAATACTGCATCAGAGTGACTTGCTTGGTTTGATTTTACAACCAAACACTTATTAATATGTTACCTCACTGACTTTGGTTTTGATAAATCATTTTTAAGTTCATGCATGTAGTCATACAATTCCTGGAAACTTCTTGTAGAATTAGATTTACCTCCATCTTATAGCAGGAGACAGTTTACCTCAATCTCTCCTTTAAAAAGTTAAATGAATATCTTTGTGAGAATATCTGTAAATTAAGAAAAGGTTGATCCTGGAAAGTCACTTAATCAGACATCATCACTGCAGCCACAGTTTTAAGCATCAGAACAGAGAGAACATCTTCAACTCTATTCACAGTTAAATCAGTGCAACCAAGACTTGAGAGCTCATCATTAACTTTTACAAAGAAGGTAAAGACTCTATGGTTAAGGAGAAAAACTGAGCTTAACCTGAATATTTAGAATCGTTTATAAAAACAGAGCTCCCGGTGTTTGGTGTCTTGGTTTTCATTTTACAGTCCTGAATATTGTTTGCTTCACTGTTTTCTGGGAGGTAAAAGGGCTTGTGGTATCTCCTGCTTTATGATTTAGGATTATTGATGCATGTGATAGAGGTTCCACAGTTATGTAATACATGATGTCAAAGAAACACATAAATTCCTCTCTGAGGAATATAAAAGCAAGAAATCCCTCTGGACATTTCAGATCACATCCTCCATCACATCCTCCAAAGACAGAGACTGAGACTCCATCATGCTCCTGTTCTTCTTCTTCTTTCCTGCTCTCTTTCTGGGTGCGGCCTCTCCTCTGGATGAATCTACCTTCAAGCTAGAGCGTGGAGCCTGTCGTCAGCACTGGTTCAGCTTCCAAGGCCGCTGCTACGCATATGTCGACACTGATATGACCTGGGCTGATGCAGAGCTCTTTTGTGAGTCACAAGGAGCAAACCTGGTGTCCATCCACAGCCTGGAGGAGCAGAAGTTTGTCATGTTCTTTGTCAAGACGTTTGATGGTATACCGGGAATTACCTGGATTGGATTTAATGATCGCCGCAAGGAAGGTAGGTGGGTGTGGTCTGATGGCACCCCGGCTACATTCTCCTTTTGGCAATCAGGAGAGCCCAACAACTATGATGGAAAAGAACACTGTGCTGTTGCCAACTGGGGTTTACCTCCCAAATGGAATGATGGCACATGTCTTAGCATATTTCCCTCAGTTTGTGCAACACCTTTTAGCCGTCCATCAGCAATTGCACTTGCTGATGGACTGCTCAGCACTTGCTCAGCAAGTGACAATTGCTGAGCCCATTTATGGCTCTGTTTATATTCTGGAGAAGAACTATTTATTTTAATTGCAGTCAAAAAAAAATTCAGCAAACGTCTGTCAATCGCAAAGAGTTTTTACAAACATAATGATGCAATTATCCACTGATTGTGAAAATAAAAGGAGTTATTTGAATTCAAAAGAAAACTAACATTAGGGTGGGTCTCTTTTATGTATATTACAGTCATTTTCAATGTGTGTTTGTTGTAAAACTGTGTATACATACAGAGGTAAAGGTGTACTGCCTCTTCTTCATGAGCCATCACTCATGTCCAATAATTTGTAACTTATATCAGACTGAAGCTATAACTATTTTTCTGTCTCTCACAGTTTGTCCTCAGCAGCTCTGAAGTGTATGTACAGTCAACATATTTAATGAAGTTTTTTTTCAGAAAGACAAAGAAGCTTTAAAAACCCTCCTGATTGCTGCAGAGAAAAAATATCTCATTAAATTTCAATCAGTGGTGTGAAAACTTTCTTTTATAACTTTATCCCCTTGACTACAATCATAAAAATTTTATATTATCATAGATATCTGATTATAAAGACAAAGAAGCTTTAAAAACCCTCCTGACTGCTCCAGAGATCACTTACAGTAAACTCTAAGAATACTGCTCCAGAGTGACTTGCTTGGTTTGATTTTACAACCAAACACTTATCAATATGTTACCTCACCTGCTTTAGTTTTGATAAATCATTTTTAAGTTCATGCATGTATTCATACGATTCCTGGTAACTTCTTGTAGAATTAGTCTTTAACTCCATCACATAGTCAATTTAAGGCTATTTTAATCATTTGGGACACCAGCACACGACAGTTCTCTTTCAACACTTTGGAATTACAAACTGAAAGACTCTGAAGATACCTCAGAGTATGTTAGTTAATGTTAGTTCAAGCGCAGCTTCTACCAAATACGTCGAGATCTTTATTAATTTACCTCTTTGAGAGATGGATGACGAAGGGAAAACTTCTCGTTAAGGCGCTGGGACCCGACAAGCCCGAAATCAACATTTCACAGCAAACCAAAGAGAAAGGTAAGTCATACAAACGGAGTTTTTGCATGGCTGACAGGTTGTGGAAACACAGAGACACAGAGGCAGTTGTATTGTGATGTAACGAATTAATATAAATACTTATATTATAAATATAAAATTAATATAAATAATAAATACTTTGTTACTGTACTTCAGTAGAATTTTCACATAACTGTACTTTACTTCATTATTCATAGTACTGAAAACTTTTACTTTTACTTTCACTCCACTAGGCCTACATTTCCTATATAAAATGTAAACTTTTACTCCAATACATTTTGGAGAAGAATGTTCAGAAGAAACGAGCTCTGACACTCTCAAAAACCTACCGTACACTTACAAGGACATTCAGAGAGCATGACGGACTTTTATGACATTATATATCACGTTGTAAAAGATTGCCTAGAAGCCTCACTGAAAACAAACACACTCTGGTCAAATTTGAGCCTTTTTCTTTTGGAAACACTTTAAAATTTAATTGTTACCTTTAAATAAAAGACCTTGACGAAGAAGATTTTGTATTAAAGACAAAAACACATCCCTCTTTAAACTAAAGAAAATTAATGTCAGCTCTATTTAAGTTATCATCAGCATGAGGCACCTGGCCCCTTAAAGCCTGTTATAACTGCTGGTCAGTAAAAGGTCCACGATTCGTACTGATGTCCACAACAAGTTCACAGAAGATACACCAGGGAGACACCGTGAGAACCAGAACAGATAAGACAGGGTTTTAGCCCTTGGCTAAATCATTTCACATTCACTTGTCAACAAAAATATTTCATAACTCATATTTGTTTCCTAAAATTAAACAAACAATGTAAACAATATTTACCGTGTTCGCCTGCTGACCAAGGGTTAGGAATAAGGAACGGGATGATAAAGTTTTCTGCAGTAGCCGCCATTCTCTGGGTGCATCCCAATGTGCTAAAATGCAGTCTCCTATCTCCTCTCTCCTCCGCGACACTGGAAGTACTTTATGAGCAGCCATATTGGAGGACGTTCCAAAGCGTCAAATGCGCTCGGAGGAGAGAGGAGAGAGGAGAGAGGAGACTGATCTGGAGGAGGCATAATCAAGGAAACACTAGTGCAGGCTTTGCAGAAGTCTTTTCACTGACAGACACGCCCCCTTGTTACTTATCAGCAGCCGGCTGTAAAGCGTCAGCTGCCCACATTTGTGAAATATAAACACCATGGCGCAAATGAAAGTGATTAAGTGTAATTAGCAACTTTTGGGAGTCATTGTAATGAGTATATCCACATTTCACACAAAGTAGCCGATGTGTAGGCCTAATGTTCCCTCAAAATGTGAGCAGTTACTAAATTTCAGTGTCTCTTTTATCTCTTTTTTTATTTTCTTGCCTGTGCAGAGAAATATTTGACTCATCATTTAAAAGTATTCTAAGCTGGATATATTGATATCACAGAAAATATTGAACACTATCACGGGGCAGTTTATCTGTGCTGTTTGTGTTTATGTCTGTAACTGTAAAGGTGCGTTCACACCGGACGCTACTTGTACTACCTCGGCGTCACTCTCCATTCATAGCCAGTGTACAGCCGCGATGGGGCTGGGCTAACCCTCCCGCGATTCGACAGCCTCGTAAAAGATGATCACTTCACACGTCGCGCGATGTCAAAGTTAAAAAAAGTTGATCTCTTCAGGCGATGTCATGTGTGGCTGTGCGCTAACAGCCAATCAGAATCAGAATCAGAATCAGAATCAGAATCAGAATCAGAATCAGAATCAGCTTTATTCGCCAAGTATTTCCAGGAATACAAGGAATTTGACTACTTGTGACAGTACCCAAGACAGACAGTTATTCATCCGGACTACAGGGCCGATGAGTTCCGTCTAGGCGGAACTAATGTCGGTGAGGACATTAGTTCCGCCTAGACGGACCGTGGTAAACTCACAGATGCTGCTGCTGCAGGGCATCAGCTGCAGTGTTTTGTGGTTGATAAGTGAGTGAAAAGGATACAGCTGGAATAATGTCCACTTATACATCCTATTATATGATATATGAAATGATTGCGGTGAAACTCGAGCGGACGTGATGTCACCGAGCGACGGCCGACGGCAGCAGTTACCAAAATGAGGTATTTATGGACGCACAACACTACGTCAGTGGGCGACGTGACTTTGGTAGCTGGGTCGCTTGCGGTGTGAAAGTAGCATAAGGCTGCGACAGCATAGGTCTGTTCAGGAAAACACATTTTAGACAAGATAAGACATCTTTATTTTTCCCAAAGGGCAATTCAGTTTTTGCAGTCTACCCAGACCATACATACATAACAAACAGAAAACATGGACAATAATAAATAAAAAAAGAGATGCTCATTGACAAATATCAGCACCCAATAGACCCCATGATCAGGCAGATTATAATGCACATTAACGAAAAGCATGTTTTATGTAGTTCCTGATCTAACCAAGCATAAATAAGGAGAGAAAGTAGTGAATTGCACATTGTTATCTCAGGCCTTTACATTTTTTTTCTATATAAATGCGCAGAGGGGGGTTTACGTGCTTATAGCAGAATAAACACATTATTTATGAACACAAAGTGGCCGCAATATCACAGTTAAAACTCCTATCATTCTGGGCCTGAGAAAACGTGACAGTTTTCTTTATCATTTATGTACGTATTCATGTTGAACTTATGTAAAAGTGAATATGACTTTCCCGCGGTCGAGCGCCCTGGAGTTTACATTATTTTCCTTAATTCGGTTTCTCCCGTGCATTCGGACCAGCACATACAGCTGTGACGACGTCATCACTAAAAGACGTCGCTTCATGTGACACTCCGGAGGAGAGGACGTCTCAATGCTCTTAAAATCAATCTCCTCGGGTGCATCCAAATAGTCCTTTTTTGATAAGGAACCTTCCTTAGTGAAGAAATGACCTTGAAGCATTGAAGCGTCGGCCATGATAAGTGCTGTTCGAATTCTCCAAAAGTTAAGGAAAGGAGGGTCGTTGCTTCCCTTAATATCTCCTTTAGCTTAGGAAACGCTGGACCATCCTTTTCAAAAGCAAAGGAGAAGAAAACGCCCCATAATGCCTTGCGGCACGTGACGTGTATAAATATGGCTCCTGCTGAAGGTTTACAGAAACTTACGATGGAGGGGACTGAACGATGAGGCCTAATAACGTTTATTAAGAACAATCAATAAAAGAAGGACAAACGAGGACTTTTACAATACACCAAATATAATAAATTCAAACAATGTTCATGATGATATATGTGAATGAAACAGGGGGAATAGTGCTTCTGACAGTCTGCTGTATTATCAGGCTTCAGATTGTCAGTGTCTGCCAAAGACGTCAACATTTATGGATGCTCTCACACTGCATGACCAAAGACAAAACACCATCACAGGCAAATCCTCTGATCAGGGATTGTTAATGTTAACCGATGAAGACAAGAAACGACCCTGTGAGATAAGGCAGAGGACAAATGAGTTTCTTGTAGTCTATTTTCAGAACATTGTAGTTTACCACGTCTTACCTAGGTCACAAGTAATCGTCGCCGCATAAATATGACGTCAAAGTGAAAGTGCAGTCGAATTCCTCTTTTACCAAAGTTCTCCTTTCCTCTTGTCTTTTCCCTCCTCCCCTTGACCCTGTGACATTTTTAACGGGGTTAAGGAAAAGTAGATAGGAAAGGACTTAGGAGGGACTAATCGGATCCACCCCTCGTTTCCTCTCTCCTCTCTTCGTTTCCTCGCGTCTCTGGCATGCATCTCTGGTGGGCGGGACTAAGACGCAAGTGAACGACGCAAGTGGAGGAGGCGAGGATGCAACTTTGGAGCTTTGAGATGCACCCTCTTTCTCTTCTGTGTCTGAGCCGCTGCATGCAGGTTTCCGATTGGTAACGTTACGTGACATTCAAAAAAAAACTTTATCGACAGGTCAACATAACAATTAACATCTTTTTAACATATAATTTACTGATTTAACAGTATGACCTCCTTTTAAAGACTGCATGTAAATGAAAACAAATAAGCAGTCATATTAAAATAAAATACGAACTTTTAAATTCATGTGTTGCTATGGCAACCTATCTAACTCAAACGGCGCCCGTTACTCCTGTTTTGTCATATTTGATAGCCTATATACTGTACATGTATGACATCTCTATCTAATCAATATGATAAACAAATTACTCATAAAAAAAACGTTGAATACAATCAGAGAACTGACAAAAATGTTCTTAAGTGGATTATCAGTTGCAAAAACACCTAACGTACCAAATGAGATACAAAAAAATGTAGGATAAATTTTATGGAAATTTTAATTTTGGGGATTTCATTAGAAAGTGAAAGAAACATTTCAGCTCCAAATTATTAGAATTTTCTGGCTATCATTTGTGTTTTCAGGCTTTTAAGGGTAAAAGACCACATTAGGTTAATTGGCAGTTTACAGGAGCATTCGGGATTAGTCACGTCTACTAAAGCACCATGTGTTTTGTCACATTTGGGATTTGCTGTAAATTAATTTCCTCAAACCTCAGTTTTTAGGCTGATGTTATATATTGTAAATGTAGGCTTACTGCCAGAATATGACTTGTTCTGCTCTAACATGTGTTGTCTCCTGAGTTGTGAAGGTAGTTTCATGTTTTTGCTTTGTTTTTTGTTGTGACTTTGTTTGGTATCTTTGGAGCTTCAGATACGGAGTGGTTTTTTGACTTTTTAGGACTGAGATCCCATTTTTTTGTTTTAAAAGTATTCCTTTTTGTAGCTCCTGCAATTGGGTCCTGCACTTTGTTTATTGTTAGTTTCTTTTGAGTTGTATTCCTTGACACTAAGATTTTTGATGATAGTCAAAGTGCTTAAATATCCACCCAACAAGTTTTCTTCTTTGTTGATCACCACCTAGGAGCAAACTGTTGACAAATAAATACAGTTCAGGCTGCACAACTCAAACAAAGCAGTAAATAAAAGGTAGTAGTGTTAGTGATTAGGTGGTAAGAGTGACAGTCCATGAGTGTTTATAGTTATCTCAATTAGGTACTGATAATAATGAATAATGGTCATTTGACTGTTGTTAAATAACATTTAAACCCTGTAACTTAAGTTGTTTTACTTCCACTTATCATTGCTCAATCTTACTGAATTAGTCATCCAGCATTTATTTTGTCGGATCAAATGAAATAGATTGTTTTTAAACAATGGTATTTTGTCTTTCATCACTGGTTCAGTCCCTGCTGCCATGAGCCCAGTTGCTCAGGCAACCAACATACTGCAAGCAGAAGCAAATGCCACAATGGGTTGGCTACTTCCAACCATCAACCTGTTGACCATCCAACTTGACAGAGTCAAGTTGCAGCTTAAGTACTGCTGGCCTCTGGTGGATGCTTTACAGGTAACTTTTATAACTGTGTTAGAGCTATTTCATTAGATTGTTTGATATATGTATATGCGTTTGTCATTGTAAACACCAGGGGGCAATAGGCACGGTGCCAGGCAGTGACCTCCCAGGAAATCTATATTGGTAGGGGGTGTGTCATTGGGGGTCATGCACCTGGAAGGGGATACAGATTTTTACCAGGTCGGTGAGACGTGATGGAAATGTTTGTGAACAGTTTCTTCTCAGTAAAAGACGCAAATTGGATTTCTGAGTGGAGCTTTCTTTTGACCTGCGTACGACCCAACTGGAAAGGTGCATCGTGGCGGTTTGTTAAAGTTATTGCCCAAGTTTATCCTTTAGTTTCTCTCCCTTTTTGTTTTGACAAATAGCCACTACAACTGTATTTTTATATTGTCCAAACTCTTTCAATGATTTCAATTATATTTATTCAAAATATATTTAAAGGGTGAATCCACAATCAAGTAAGACATCATGGGGAAAGTGTAATTTGTATATTTTGAGTATCTCCAAGTTATTTATCTTTGGTTTCTAATTAAATAAATCTTGACTTATGGATGCATGGATAGTACATTAAATTAAAATGACAATTGTTAAATTTAAAACTTAAAGAGTTATACATGTCAGAGTTGCATTAGATCTATAATTTATATTTTCATTGTCACTATTTCAAGAATTGACTACATCAGACACATTGAAGATGTTTCATGCATGCAGTGTTATATATTTCTGTACCTCTACGGTTCACTTTTCTTTGTCCATGGTGTCGTGTTGTCTCTGGGACCCTCTGACCGACTGCTGACCTGACGTCGTGCCTTACGCGCAGGAGTCCGTGCATTGTATTTTATTTAAGAACCCTTCCTTCAGCAAGCAGATGCCAACCGGTCTAGTTCATCTGATGATGAGGACTTCTTCTCTGCCCTGCAGTCATGTCAAGCACAAGATGGTGCCAAACAACTTGATGGATACTTGACCTGTTTATCAGATCACATGAACCTGCTGAAATCCTTCCCAGCAGTGTCTAAGCTTTCTGTGAAGCTGAACACTCCTCTACCGGTCTCAGTAGCATGTGAAGCTGAACAGCATTGCATGACTTGTCTTCAGCCCAAGAAGAGCAAGACTGAATTCTCACAACTTTGAAAACCAACTTCTGAAGATGAACAGACACCTTTTCAGTTTCAGATAACAACTTCATCCCAGTTGAAAGACACATGTAGTTTGGTTGAGAGAGAGCTAGTCCCCAGTGATGATGGCATAGGTGTAATTTTTCATGTTGAAAAAGTTCAAGCCTCTTTCTCCTGTGCCTGGATATTATGCTTTTGCTGTAAGGAAGCCACAATAAATTTCATCATGAAAATTCTAACTGCTCTTTAAAATACTTTTACTTTTTATACTTAGGTACACTAAATATTAGGAACTTTAAGACTTTTACTCAAGTAATATTCTAAAAGGTGACTTTAACTTAGATCAAAGTCATTTTCTGGTAAAGTACTTGTACTTTTACTCAAGTATTGCTTTCAAGTACTTTATACAAGACTGCACAGAGGAACAGACACACAGAGGAAGAGGGTGTCTTTAAAGTTTCTTTTACATTCATTGGCAATATGTTGTTATATAGTATTTTATGCAATCAATATAGTTGTGCAGACTGCTTTGTTTCTCTCAGGCTTTGACATGCAGTGACAAATGTTGCTGCTCCTATGGCACTGATGCTGTTTTCTCCAATTAAATATTTCATTTTTTCTTTATTAGAGAGGGTATTAAAATCATCTGTTTATGTTTAATTTTCTGAAGTTGGGGTCTTAATTCTTTGTATACGTCACATTTTAATAGGAAATGTTCTGTTTCATTCTCTCTTCATATAACTCAGACCTCCCTTATCACTCACTTGCTCACTCACTCAAACACACACTGTTGATTTGCATAGATTCAACTGAAATCAAATCCTTGTTGTGAATATATCCCTTGATTGTATTGTACAGTATTTGATAGTATAAAGTCTAATATACCTTTAAGTTGTTGCTTTTTCTGTGAAACTCGAAACTGTGAAATTTAATTACTACTGTGGAAGTGTATTCATTTTCAGACTGTTCATTTGAATGCTTATGCTAGATTAGGCAGGAAAATCTGTTGGCACACCAGCCCCACCAAAAAAAAAATGTCACCAGCCACCACTGCTGTACAGGATACACACACGCACAGACAGCAGCAGAGTAACTGTGACAAACTACATGTGCCATGTTCAGAGGTTCACCAGTGTTGAGGTGCTTTCTCTAGCAGAAAACTGCTTTGTGGTTTCAAACTGCAATGCTGGAATTTAGAAACTACTTGCTATGTTTTGTGGCCACTAGAGGACAGCAGAAGAGCACGTCAGTGTGACACCACCTGCTTCTATAAACAGGAAACCAACAGGAGGGTGTCTTTAATGTTTTATCTGCTGTTGTCAAGACTGTAAGGTTTTTTCTTTTTTAATGGAAGCAATGTTGTTTAAACCTGTTTGCATGTTAAAACAAAAAACACAAAGTTCACAATGCAATGAAGGCTTTGTGCTATTGTAATATTGTTGATGTGTAAATATATGCCCATGTTTGGTATGTTGTTCTTATTTATCAGTTGTGAATGAAGAAAATAGTCCAACACAGAGCAATACGTCTCCCTTTGTGTCGCAACCTTCTGACAGCTGAAGCCACATGTCTTTTCTAAAGCAGCGTTTTACTATGTCAGATTTGACTGAAATGAATAAATTATAGGTTTTATGTGACATCACCTGAGGCCTATAGCACGAAGCTCGGTCAACTTATCCCCGATAACTCACATCTATTTAGGATTGAGTAACCGCAAACAACGGCACTCAGGATAACCAATAGCACGACGCAGATTATCAACACTGTAACTCAATCCAGGATTGTCTCATCAAGAGCCGTGAACGCGCATGTATAAAGGGAGGGCTCAGAGGCAGCTGACCTATCGTGATCATGAGCGGAAAACACGCTGAGAAGCGCTGGGAATGCACTGACAGAGCTTTATATTACACATGTGAAGAGCGGCGTCTGATAATGTTAAAATGTGAGGATGAAAAAGCAAGAATAATGGAGAAAAGAAACACTGTATCAGCTGTCAATCACAGACAAAATGTGTGGCGCACTGTGAAAATGCGCAAATTACTCATCATTGGCTAAATCTGACACTGATGAATCTAGAGCTGAAACGATTCCTCGAATATTCGCGAGTACTCGATTACAAAATATCCTCGAATTAAATTTTGTGCTTCGAAGCCTCGTTTAATATATAATTATACATATAAATATATATCTGGACTACTATACAGTGCACGGTGTTTGACACGGACGGTCATTTCTGTGGCACAACGCACCTGCTACCTCCGCTGCTGCGCGGCTTGTACAATTATGAAGGAAGAGAAAACAGAGATACAGAAAGGAGAGAGTCCACAGAAGAAATGGCAGAGAGTGTCCCAAGTGTGTGGTCACTACAAGAAGGGATGAAAAGAAAACACAGTGCAGTGTGTCTGATGTCAAACAGAGTTAGCCTAGCATGTAGCTTAGCATGATAGCACGTCGTTAGGGCTGCAACTATTACTATTACAGCATTTTAAATATGCTCATCACAGACATGCGTCCTCTTTCCATGGTGAAGGACACAGGATTTAAGAACATGATCAAGGATTTCAATCCAAACTACACAATGCCCTCCAGAACACACTTCACAAATATAATTGCAGAATTATATTACTGCTTTGTAAATCAGTATTGTCTTGGCTTTGTTTTAAGCCAGTACTGGTTTAAACTTTGAAAGTTGTTCAAATAAAAACTCTTTTCTGAGGAATAAACGGCATTTGGTTGCTCAATTTGAAAGCCCTAACATGTTGCATTGTATACAATTGATTTATTTGTTCAAAAACAAAAAAGTATATTTTGTTAGAGTACTCGAGTACTCAAAGAAATTATTGACAGAGTACTCAATTCCAAAAATACTCGATAGTTGCAGCTCTACATGAATCTCATGAAGCAAAATATTATGAACGTGTGTTGCATGTCTGACAATAATCATCCTCAGATGTAATCCGAGTGAAAATCTGTAGTGAGGAGGCCGTGGGAGCTGAAAATAAAACTACAAAAACATAACTGTGTCTGGTAGGCTGGTCTGTTTCATGTCATATCAGCTACATTTAAAGTTTAAGTCGTCGCCTCTATGAAAACATAAAAACACACCGATCTGAAGTGTGACCCAAATTAACAATTTAAAAATCAGCAAGAAAAAAACCCCTCAAACACATGAATAAAGAGCAGGAATGACATGATGGACCTGATTGTGCTGTTTCACATAAGAATTACATTCCTTTTATTTATCAAGCACTTTGTGGTGCATTTGAATGTATGAAAGGTGCTATAGACGTGAAGTTTATACTGCATGGTGATGCAAAATGACAGTGGGACAGTTCGTGCACTGCTCCTGCGGGTCACACGGGGAATAAACAGCTCCAATATATCATCCAGGTAGATGATTATGGGCCACGAGAACATGTAAGTCTCATAGTGCGTCGTCAGGGTGATCTCGTGGGTCAAATCGGTATTGTGACACTCCTTCTCATCATCATGCTCGTCTCAAGAGTTGTGCGCCTCCTTCTACCAGGTTCAGGAGAAGAGGGCAGGCCACTGATTTGGAGAAGCTGATTGGTTAGTGCGAGGGTCATATCACAGGATCAGATTCAACCTCCGACTTATCCTGCTCCAGAGCAGGATAGCCGTTCAGAGTAAGTCACCATGGTGATCTACTCTGATAAAAAAGGAACCGGCTTCGTGCTATCGATAAATCAGGGTTAACCCCGAAGTTATCTCGCTAAGACATTAATCCTGCTTCGTGATATAGGCCTCTGGTAAACATGTGGTCTTTTATTTCATGCTCAGATGCTAAAGTTCTTTATCTTTCTGCCTTTTTAATTCTTTCTTTTTACTTCGATTATGTGTGTGATGTGGAGGTCAGACTACACAATTACACATGATTGACAAAGATTAGACATGACAGCTGATGTGATGATGGTGGAAAGAGGCGGGGCAACACCGAAGACTATAAACAACTACGTTGTATTTAGTGCACTTTTCTGTTGTTTGTTAATACAAACTTGGGGCCTGTTGCACGAAAGTAGGATTCAGACATCCGGACCCTATTCTACGAAGCAAGTTCAGCCTAGCGAGATAGCCTTGGAGCCACCTCGCTGAACTGAGCACGGTAGCCGTCAATCTCGCTACACGGTTCGACGACGCTGGTTATCAACCTCATAAGTGGATCCAGCTTTGCAATGAGCGCGTGCACGCATATAAGGCGGAGCCCACCGCATCTGACCAATCGCGAACATGGACCAGTCTGGAGCGTCAGAGCAGGCCAAAGAGCGAAGGACCGCATACTTCACACAGGAGGAGCAGGAGGCGATCATGACAAAGTATGAAGAATCAAAACATGTAATAAACGTCAAAAGCAACAATGCCGCCGCTGCAAAAGCACGGAAGGAGTATTGGCAGAAAATTGCTGACAGTCTCAATGCATAAGTATAGCGCACAAAAATCTTTGGTGCCCTTATCATCTTGAAATAGCACTGTTCAACATGCACTTTTACTGTAACATGCACCAGACATGTCTAATTCATTTCCAAGATGAATTCATTCATTTGTTCATTCCTATCTTGTTTACATTTTTTTGTGTGATATGTAGGCCACATGAGCCCTACATGAATTCCTGTCTCAATTTTAAGACATGCAATAAAATATTGTCATGGAACAGAAGTGTTGGCATTGAAGATCTTATTACGGCAATGTGAGTACTTCATTCCCTTTAACAACCTGTAGCAAGTTTCATGTAGTGTGTAGTGACTCTAAATCTGAGTCTCGTTTCAGCACCAATCAAAGTTGCACAAAAAGATCTGGGGGGGATTCCTCCCCCAGATTTTACTCCTGCAGAGGAGCTGGCCCTCTGCAGCCATCAGGTCAGCTCATTGGTCAGTTGGTGGGGTTTTTATAGTCCGCGAGTTCAATCTGGAACCTAACCTGCCCCGGAGCAGGTTAGCCGTTCAGCGTACGCTGCCATGGAGATTCGCCTCGCTAAGGAGTGATCCCGTCTCGTAGAACAGGGAACCCGGAACCTAACCTCAAAGCTACCTCGCTAGGCAGTAATCCTGCTTCGTAGAACAGGGCCCTGGGCTAAATGATTAAGCCTGGCTCATCGAACCCAAAACAAGGGGATTCAGGCTTATTTGGCTGCACAAAAGACCAAGCGAGGATGAGAGCACACGGATTCTTCAAGCCAGGGGCCTATTCTACGAAACAAGTTCAGCCTAGCGAGATAGCCTTGGAGCTACCTCGCTGAACTGAGCACGGTAGCTGACGGTCTCGCTAAATGGTTTGACGACGCTGGTTATCAACCTCATAAGTGGATCCAGCTTTGCCATGAGCGCGTGCACGCATATAAGGCGGAGCCTGCCACATCTGACCAATCGCGAACATGGACCAGTCTGGAGCGTCAGAGCAGGCAGGGGGCCTGTTGCACGAAAGTAGGATAAGGGATCAAGCCGGGATATCTTGGTTACCCTGGATCAATTAATCCATGATCTGCTTGCACAAAAGTCTGATAGGGGGAAGTGGGATATGTTTTGACATATGTTACCATGGAGATTTATTCCTTAGCTCTAGCCTGCTTCAGACCAGGCTAAGTTCCAGGATTTATTTAATCTCATCCATTTTCTCAGTCAGCAGTCCTCACAAACTGAAACCAGTTTTTATTCCACTGCCCACCACACATCGTTATCACATTAAACAAGACCCACAGTCACTATTTGGACATTTGCCATCATTAATGCAGTGATTTTAGATGAAATTATGATTTTACATGATTTTGAAATCATGACATAAGAGTTATCCATAGAATACATATATAAAATGCACATCCCATATTAGTTAGTGTAAAAGTCAAAGAGTCACATGGTGTTTAGTGAATAAGGATAAATCAGAGCAGGTAAACCATCAGCTCCTTTAAAACTGAAGTTACACAGTTCAGTTTTCAACATACAAAGCACAGAATCAAAACATATAAACAAAATCAAATCGTAAAATCAGTGAATAAAAACACCGTCAGTATAATTAAATTAAAACTAATTATTACTATTAACTTTTAAAATAGAAAAGCTCACAATGATTTAAATGTTCATGTACAGTTATTGCAGAGTGTAAATGTTACAGGAGCTGACGGTTTACCTGCTCTGATTTATCCTTATTCACTAAACACCATGTGACTCTTTGACTTTTACACTAACTAATATGGGATGTGCATTTTATATATGTATTCTTTGGATAACTCTTATGTCATGATTTCAAAATCATGTAAAATCATAATTTCATCTAAAATCCCTGCAATAAATGATGACAAATGTCCAAATAATGACTGTGAGTCTTGTTTAATGTGATAACGATGTGTGGTGGGCAGTGTAATAAAAATTGGTTTCCATCTGTGGGGACTGCTGACTGAGGGGCCGTTTACGTGACACCGAAAACGGTCAATTCCGCAAACATTTCGTTGCGTTTTGGCCTTCCATTTAGATGAGACCACGTTGCGTTTCCACCTAAAACGCAAACTTTTGAAAACACTTCCCAGAGCAGAAAGATTTGAATCCGCTCCTCCATCCAGCCTCGTGTAAACACAGAGCAGAGCGTTTCAGGGTGAAACGCTGACGTCACCGCATGCGCAGTACTCTTTCACATGGAGGCTGCGCGTGCATACCAGGAACAACAGCAGCTTCCTCCGTCCGCCAAGTAACGTGTGAGCGTCTTACTGTGCTCGGTTTGTTATCCAGAAAGAACTATCCAGACAGATTTGTTGTCCGAACTGATTTGTTGTCCAAAAAAGAAACTCCTGCTTCTCTGTGCGTCTATTCGCCATTGTTGTTTGTGAAAGGTTTTCTTCTTCCTTCGTGTGTTGTAGCAGCGCTGCATCTCTGCAGACCTCCACCGCCATCTACTGAACCGGCATGCACACTGCAGCGGATTTACAGGGGATTAACTCGTCTCCGAGCGTTGTCATCTAAACACAAAAGAATTCGAAAACACAAAGGAAGAATCTTTGCGTCTTCAAGTCGGGAGCTTCCATGTAAACGGCCCCTGAGAAAAGGGATGAGATTAAATAAATCCTGGAACTTAGCCTGGTCTGGAGCAGGCTAGAGCTAAGGAATAAATCTTCCTGGTAACATATGTCAAAACATATCCCACTTCCCCCTATCAGACTTTTGTGCAAGCAGATCATGGATTAATTGATCCAGGATAACCAAGATATCCCGGCTTCATCCCTTATCCTACTTTCGTGCAACAGGCCCTTAATGTAGACTGAGATTTTGGTTTGCTGATAAATGTCTCCAACGTTCTCCTTTTACAGCCTGTGGTAGCTCCTCTTCAACATATCATAAGGGAAGGGATGTTCTTTTTCAGAGCTTTGCAAACTTTCCTTATACGCTTTCAAGATGCTCTCAAGGCATCAACATATTTGTTTGTCTGTGATTACCACATACCATATGAAAACTGTCGAAGCTGTTTTTTTTTTTTTGTTTGTTTGCTTTCAGGCCCTGAAAATGTCTCTGACATGGAGGAACAGATCATAGGAGGCAGGACAAACGTTGAACATTTTGGACTTTCTGTTGCAAAGTCGAGAATTATGACACACTACATGAAACTGTCGAGCTGTTTTTTTTTTGTTTTTTTGTTTGCTTTCAGGCCCTGAAACCCTATTACTGTCCACTCAGGTCATTTCATCTGCACTCAATCCTATGCCAGGTTCGACATAGGATTGTATGCAGATGAAAACTTGGTTTGGTTTCAAACCATATGAATCCATCAGTACATAGTCGTGACGGCCCTACCACCAGGGCCTGCTGCTGTGTTTGTCTTTTCCTGGTTCTGTCTTCTCTGTGTTGCAGGTTGCTGGTGGGCGGGGTTTTGGTGCACCTGGGAGTACCTGGCGAGTCTCCCAGGTGGATTTGAGCCGTGTTCCACCGTGTTGCTGTTCACCCGCTCTCTCTCTCTCATTCCCTCCAGGCGCTCTGTGCGGCAGCACGGTTTAGTTTAGTTGGCTTCGGCCCTCTTTCATTTAGTTTTACACTAGGACATGCTACACACACATACTTCACTCACCCATGCAGCAGAGACACTGATTTACTGACGCACACACCTCATCTTGTTTGAATTAATTACGTTTTGTCTTATTCTTTGAATAAATATTTGTTTAAACTTGAGTTGATCGTGTGCTCCCCTTTATTTTTGTCATGATCTGTGAGCCGGGTCGTGACATAATATACATACATTTTTAATAGTTTTTGTCTTTCTATGAAAAAATACTAACTATAATACCGTACTTTATGCAGAGGAAAACTTAGTTGTGGTTACTGACTCCATAAATCCATTAGCCCATAGCCCATTCAATACGATCTGATGATATTGTACTTTATGCTGACAACTTGACTTTTTTTTTACAAATAAGTCAAAAGGTTGATTGAAGCACTATATATAACCATGCAGAACTTTTTATTTGTATATTTGTTTTTTGTTGTCTTTGTTTTCCATTATTTTTTGACCATTTTAAAGTCCCTGCAAAAACAAAACAACCAAAACTTTGTTCATAACCTATTCATCATATAACATTCTATCAACTAAAATTTAAAAAAAATCCCAGGCTTGACCTTTCCTGGGTTTTTAAATGATCATTTCTTAAGTTTTTAAGGGTGTTCACAAACTGGCTGTACAGTTGGTGGCCTTTAAACAGTCATTTATTACTTAATAAAATAACTCATTTTACTCACACAGCCAGTAATCAAAATTAACACCAAGTTCTGCCCGCTCAAAGGAAACAAAACTACTTTATTCCCACCTGCATGGCCTCTCAAGCCAAAGCTCGAGTGACCACGTCCACACAGTCCTGAGAATCATCTTAACAGTAAAATAAGCCGTTTTGGAAAAAGATTTTCTTATACTTAGAGATGTTTTTTTCCATGCCTTAAGATACATCAAAATGTTACATTGTATTAAAATTAAAAATATTTCAAGTCAAGTACCCAAAACCTTAGTGAATGTGATGCACTGTTTGCAGATGATGTCTTTTTTCCTGCTGACCTCTTTAATCCATAACAGCCTTTGTGTCAGTTATACAAGCTGTCTGACCTCTCTCCAGGGTTTTAAATTAATTTGGATCAGTCAACACTAACATGACACTTTCCATTGTTAACAAAAATGCTTGATTTTGTGTTCTCCTATGCAACCTTTTTAGGCAATATTTAATATGAAAACCCTGAAACCATGTTCCAATGCATGAAGGAGTTAGTGAGTGATCCACAATAAGAAAAAAAAACCTCAGAGCCAAGAAGACAAAACTTGGTCCAAAAGTCCAAGGATCAGTGGAATGAAAGGCCGCTGTTGTTTATACCATGAAGGCTAAATAGTCTAGGTTTATTTGTCCATACCATTCAATAGAGAGGTATGACTTTTCTCTTTGGCTCATTCTGAAATAGCTTTTCCATCTTATCTGTGAAATTTTGCATTCTATGCAGCATGGAAAGCATTTCCTGTTCTGATGACTAGAACATTCAGGTTGATTTGCTCCATGAGAAATAGCATTTGTGTTTATTTTATTCTTCCTTCTGGAAAGTAAGATTAAACCATCAAATCTATGTAAGATGAGTGGGACAGTGGGGAAGAGGGTTGTGCCCGAAACCCTATTACTGTTGGGTTGGGCTATGATCGTGCATAAATTGTGTCGTCTGACTTGCTCTTAGGAGTGAGTGTGCACATGAATGGTTGTCTGTCTTTCTTTGTGGTCCTGCAGTCAAGTGGCAGACGGTTGAGGTTGTACCCCGCCTCTTGCTTAATGTCAGATAATGGATGGATGGAGGGGTGTAAGATTGCACATTATGCAGATGATACCTTGTGCTAGGCAATGGATCTACAGTAAATAATATACCACATTTTAATGTACTGTGAAAAAACAAAAGCTGTACATAGTGACCCAAAGTTATTAAGATCTTTTAAAAAGTGCTAAAAAAATCATGTCTGTGAACTTTGTTTATCCTGCACACTGATCTTTAATTTAATGAAAAGTAAATTCTCATCAGCATCCCTGCACCAGTGGTGTAAAAAGTCCTTGAAACCCATACTTGAGTAAAAGTAAAGATATCTTATATAAAATATACTCAACTAAAAGTGAAAGTCAATCATTAAAAAATCACTTAAGTAAAAGTCTTAAAGTAGCTACTATTAAATATACTTAAGTATTAAAAGTAAAAGTACAAACAAAGAGAACAGGTACAAATAGTTGGTGCTCTCCCAAGCTTTATTAAATTTAACTTTTCCTCCCTCCCTCAGCTCCCTTCACCTCTTACTCCCTCTCTCCATTCCTCCCTCACGTTAAGTCCACAAACTTGCGGTTCATCTTTAGCAGAAGTTGATTTTCAAATTTACTTGAGTTCAGTCGTGCTCTTCGCGGGCTGAATGCAAGTCCTGCAATGCCAAACAGTCGTTCACAGGCTGCAGAGGCAGGCAGAGGTGTGTTCAGCTTCGCTCAAGAGCACATACAGTCCGTACAATCCTCTTCAAAATAAAATGTGAAAATAAATGTAATTTATATTCACATTTTATTATGTAGCGAGTAACTAAGTTGACAATTTAAATGTAACGGAGTAAAAGTATCATTTTTTAATTTTTAATGTAGTGAAGTAAAAGTGAAAGTTGCAAAAAACATATAAACTCAAGTAAAGTATAGATACTCCAAAAACATACTTAAGTACAGTAACTAAGTACTATTACTTCGTTCCTTTACACCACTGCCCTGCACAATGACTTTGTTGTTGTTGTTTCCTTCCATGCGGCCTCCCTCTCCTCTCCCTCTTTGCATGCTGAACAGTAGCTGTGTCGTTCCTGGCATGCAAGCTGACTGTTGACAGTTAAATGGGGCATACAAATATGTGCTGTATACCTGGAACTTCTTTTTCGTGCTTTTTAATATCAAATCACATTAGCAGCAATCTATTATTCAGGTCCTGAAATATGACTCTTACTTTACAAACCTCAATTCCAGTGAAGTTGTGGCATTGTGTGAAACAGAAATGAAAAAGCATTCGATAATATGCAAATCCATTTTGATCTTAATTTAATTGGATATACTAAAAAGAAGAGATATTTTAAGTACAAGCTGATGGACTTAGTTGTTATTAAGGCAAATATTCACTCACTTTGAAACTGATGCCTGTAAGATGTTCCAAAGATCTAAAATCTAAAACAGGGGCACCAAATGACTGAGAAGGACAATGAATGCTAAAAAAATAAAAAAATAAATAAAAATAAAAAAATATTTGAAACATTTCAGTGGTGAACAGGTTAACTGGAAAGAGGTAAATGTCATGATTGGGTAAAAAAGGAGCATCCCCGAAAGGCTAATTTTTTTGAAAGCAAGGATGGAGCAAAGTTCACCACTTTGTAAACAACTGTGTGAGTAAATAGTCCAACAGCTTAAGAACTTTTAAAAAAGAAAAACAAATGTTTTTCAAGGTACAACTGCAAGAATTTGGGGATTTCACCATGTAGAGTCTGATCATATCATCAAAAGATTCTGAGAGCTCAGAGAAATCTCTCTCAGTAAAGCCAAAAAACAATATTGGATCAATGCCTCAGGCGGCACTCCATCAAAAACCAACATTCATTAGTAAAGGATGTTACCACATGGGCTCAGGAAAACCATGATCAGTAAACACAGGTTTTGGCTTTATCTGCATTGTTTTTCTGCCCAAAGTTCAAAAGCCAGCACAAGTGAAGGTGGGGGTGTTAGTGCCCATGGCATGAATAACTTGTTCATCTGGGAAGTCACGTTTAATGTTGAAAGGTAAATTCAGATTTTGGAGCAACATATGCTGCCATCTTACCAATGACTTTTTTACAGGAACATCTCTGCTTATTTCAGAGAGACAATGACATCAATTTATTCATGTGTAACAACAGTGTGGGTACTTATCTGACCTGCCTGCAGTTCAGACCTGTTTCCAATTAAAAATGTGTGGCAAATTCTGAAGTGCAAAATACAACAACAGAGACCCTGGACTGTTGAGTAACTGAACTTGTAAATGTGAGAATTGGAAAGAAATCCAGCAACAAAGCTTCAACTGTTGGTGTCCTCAGTTCATAAATGCTTATTAAATGTTATCAAGAAAGCTGATATAAAAGTAGTGGTAGACATGCCACTGTACCAGCTTTTTTAGCAAGCATCAAATTCAGAATGAGTTAATATTTGAAAAAAAAAAGTCCATTATTGAACAATAAATATCTGTGTTATGTATTCAATTGTATATAGTTCAGTAAAGACTGGAAAATCATTTTGTTTGTTTTTTTATTCAAGGTTTACACAATGTCCTAACTTTATTGGAATTGGTGTTTGTATAACAAATAGGGGATGAGGTGTGATATCTGAATCACTTTGATTTAATAAATCAGTTGTTGATGAAATTGTGATACAACTATGGAATTTAATTCAATTGTGAGAAGTAAACTCAACAGGACGCAGTGATCAGATCCCTGGATCAAAGTCTCACACAAACACCTCCACCATGAGGAGGTGGCAATTCTTTGAGGGGTTAAAAGGTGTGATCCTTCTTTTTTGTGAAAGTTACCCATTTTGTTTCAAGTTTTGTCTTGAGTTTCTTACTTTATTTTGAAAAACAAAAAAGGTTTTGCTTCCTGTGTGGCACTGTCACACCTGATCCCTGATCGTTCTTCCACAGCTGTGTCTCATCCCCCATCACCTCTTGTATTTAAACCCCACGTCTTCCCATCTTGTTGCCAGTTTGTAGTACCTCCAAGTATTGTTCCAGCATACATAGTTCTTGTCTTGTAGTGCATAACCTTGCCTTAGTTTGACCTTGATTCCTGACTCATGTTTTTTGGACACTGTTGCCTGATTTTTTGACTGTTGTGCCATGCACAGAACCCTGCCTGGTAAATCATTAAACTTTTCAAACCTTCCTTGACTTCTGTTTTGGTGTGCCTCGCATCAGTGCCCTGCCTTCTGGTTCTGGTTCATGTAGGCCTACTGACTCAAGATGAAAAGTAAAGAGATAATCAAGTCCAACTAATCCGAAATAGTTGGGAGAACTGGGAGGATAAAAACTGCCTCTGGACAACATTTCACTTACTGAAAGTATTTGTTAAGTCTGAGTTTTATGACCTTTCTAGTGAATGGATGTTTTGGTCAGTGTCTAGTTGTGTAAATATCAAAGTGCCAGCTGTTTTGGACCAATGATATCCCCTACAGAGTGAACTCCCTCTCTGAGTCATATAAAATGAAAGAAGACTTTCTACTGCCTCTGTTTTCTGGCTGAAACCAGTCCACAAAAAGCTCTCCAAAGACAGAAAGAGTCATCATGCTGCTTCTCCTCTTCCTCTGAGCTCTGGGTGCTGTGTCTCCTTCAGAGGAACAACCATTGCAGCAAGAGAGTGGTTACTGTGACGCCTTCTGGTTCAGTTTCAACAGCCGCTGCTACAAGTATGTGGCAACTCCCATGGCCTGGACTGATGCAGAGCACCACTGTGTGTCAATGGGAACCAACCTGGTGTCCATCCACAGCTCAGAGGAGCAGGAGTTTGTCTGGGATCTGATCAAGAGCATCGACTCAACTGAAGGGCTGACCTGGATTGGACTCAATGACAACTACAAAAAAGGACACTGGACATGGACTGATGGGTTGGCTGTCAACTTTACCATCTGGGCAGAAGGACAGACAGACAATTTTGGAGGAGTGGAAGACTGTGTTCATGCAAAAAAGACCACAGAAATTAAGTGGAATGACCTTGAGTGCACTAAACCATTGCCTTTTGTTTGTGCATCCCGAGTATTGTGTCCCATGAAATGAGGAGGCTGTTGGACACAGTTGTGTTTTTTCAGACCTGCAGATTTGAGCCTTCAGTTCTCACAATCTAAACAACCCACTGATTGTATATACTCATCTGCAATAAAAGCTAATACAGTAAATAAAGCTGTCTCTGCCTTCTGTGAATCATACATTTAAGTTGTGCTGACATTCTCATTGAAGTCTCACTGCCGTGCTAATAATCAGGGAACAGTATTTTTTATAGGAACAAGGTCTTTTGGAAATCTACTTACAGTTATCACACCTGCTAGAAGGTAATTCTAAGTCAGACACAGCACTATATATATTCAAAACATGCAAAAAACATATTTTAATAACTGATTTATGAAAAAATGAGCACAAATTAAAGCCACATACATTTTGATGATTTGTAATAAGAACATATCAAATGGATTAACCTGACCTTTCTCAACAGGGGTGTCGGCAACCTGGGGATCTTTCTGTTTTAATCAGGAGTTCCACGGACATATGTGAAAATTTAGCCAAGATTAGTTTGATTCAGCAAATTGTTATTGCATGATTTGAGACAAAATTGTCTGATGAAGCTTGGCAAAAGTTCAAGCACGAAGACAACTCCCTCACATTCCTCATTAAGTAATCAACATCCTCATGAAGCATGCTTCTGTCGGTCGTGTTGTATTAGAGGGTGTCTATGTCAATCTAGCACTAAGCCAATCACGGCCTCACACTTCCCTCCTGCTCATTTATGCAGCTGCTGCATCAATTTAAATTCAGCTCTCCCTTTTTCACAGTCTACTCGTTCTCCAGTGTGGACGCTTCGACCTTCCTCAACCCCTGTCTCTTCCATGGTTCCACAGAAATATTGACAATTTCTGTAAAAAAAAAATGTTTAACCTTTTCATGTCTGTCCTGATTTATAAATGTTCTTGCCCAGGTTAGTGAATGAACAGTCAAACATCAAGAAGCATTATTCAAGAAACCGGCCTTTTTAAGATGGCAGGTGCATTGAGTGAGTATCATAAACTAAACCAGTAGCAACACAAACTAACATTTCCATCATCATAACTCCAAATCTCAGCCATCAACTTCATTGTCATCGTCATCTAGTGGTACTCAAGCAGTGACAGGAGATAAAATGAGGGTTTGATTGGTGAAAAAGATCTACAAAATTGACAATTTGCAAAACTGTCCGAGAAAATCATGCGGGTTTACCACCTTGTGGCTACAGTAATATGAAGGTTGTTGTTTAATGTCCAATAATGACCTTGTGTGTGTGCTGATGGCCAGGGGATGTAGTTTGACTCTTTTTTATGAACACGTTTGTTTCAAGAGACTTGAAGATTTTCTAATATCTTCAGTGAGCCTTTACAGGAAAAAAGGTTGAGAACCACTGATTAACATTTACCTGAGCTGCAGCGAAGGTAGTTTTCTAACTAAAAAGTATTACACGTGACCTAAAATGAGTTTATTGTTATTGAATTTAATGTCAGCTGTCCAACTGTGTAAAAAAATGAATGAAAAGAAAATTTCAGCATATCATACATCCTTACTTTTTAAGTTTATTTATCAATGCGGCTACCACAACCACAGTATTTTCCAACCACAAACTTACAATTTGCAAAACTTGACTTTTGACGCCCTACTGTCATCCTTCAGTCGTATGCCAACAAAAACAGTCATCCTGCATTGACACAGATCCACAGCCCAAATCCAGAGAAAAGTTTTTATATTTGCCATTAGAACTGTTTTCTCAATGTGAAACACTTGTGTTAAGTTCGCTGTTGGACCTTTTGGTACTGTTCAGATCAAACTGATGCAGGACATTTTTTGGGTCTTAAAACCCTCAAAGAAATATAAAACAGGTAAAAATCCTGTATATGTATAGTCATTGCCTCATCAATGATTTTAATGGCCTTAATAAAAGATGGTTAAAAATGGTTTAGGGTGTTTTGTGCAATTTTGTTTAATTATATCTTGAATGAAATTGTTATGTTCAAAATCCAAACTCTAGATAAAAAGAATTTTTAAAAAAGGGTTTAATTCTAAAACTATTTTACATCCATGTGCTCTCACTGTTAAATTGGGGATTGTTTCTCTAACTTGTACTTTTTTTTTTTTTACAGAGGATTTGTTGAAGTTTTTCAGTTTTGGAAATGCAGCGTTGCTGTTGTCAGGCGGCCTTAAGTCCTGCTTCAACACAGCATTTTGGTCTGTTTGTTAATGGGGCTAAAGGTCAGTTGAGATAACATGTGCAGCGTCCATTGGATGGCATCAATGGTGTTCCAATGGCTCCTATAATGTGGTTTTGTCAAGTTCCTTAACAGGCTATGGTCACCACCCCACACTCTCAGGGCACTCCGTCTTCCCCCTACATACCAAACAGATTCACATTGGTAACTACAAATTGTCCATAGGTATGAGTGTCAATGGTTTTCTGTCTCTCTATGGCCCTGTGGCTGGCTGGCAACCTGTTCAGGATGTACCCCGCCTCTCACCTGTATGTCAACTGGGATAGGCCTGTGACAGTGAAAGGGATAAGCAGTATAGATAACCGACGGGTAACTGATGTGAAAATAATGCATATAACAATGTGGTCCAAGATGAAGTTGTGCAAAGTAAATATTTAAAACTATACAAATATATATATATATTTTTTTTCATTTCAAAACCTCAAAAATGGGCTCAGCAATTTTTGGGGGATCTTTAAAGAAAGGTTGTATGAGATGCATGGAATAAACAGGAACATCAGCCACAGTGATGAAGAACAGCTCTGCATCTGTACAGAAAGAGACAGCTTGGAAGTTATAGGGCTTGTTGTGTTCACTAATAATTACATTGGCTCTGTGTAATTATAAGTGAAAACAAGACATTGTAGGGTGAGAACACAGCATAACTCAAACTTTTACAGGGAACATAAACTGATTTACTTTGTGTGTACATGTGCCTGTTTGGTTACGACTTCATCCTTTGTGCTGTCTCATGATATGACTTGGAAAATTTTGAGCTTAATACATCACTCTTAAATTCCTCTGAATGTTCTAGGAACAACTTATTTTATTTATTAACACTTACAATAACAGTGCTGTTTGTGTTTTATTTCCTTGTTTTTATATTACTGCTCTGGTTGATGTTTATTCACTCATGAGTTTACCCATGAACTGTTGAGAAATAGGCAAAAATATTAATAATATTTGCATAAATTTGTAACACAAACTTCCTCATTTTTCTTGAGCTGATGTACTCAGCAGGGACAGACGAAAAGGCTTTCATTTAGGTTTTTTAGCAGATGATGTTTCTTAAGTCATTATCAGACATGTTGTTTGTGAAGCCTTTTCCAGCTTCATGTGAAGATGATGTCAGACGAGCAGATTAACGCCTTCTCTGAGGAATATAAAAGTATGAAACCTCTCATTTGCCTCTGAAAGATTCTGGGAACCGCTCCACAGTTCAGATCTCATCTTTTAACAACAGACCAGGACTGAGACTCCATCATGCTGCTGTTCCTCTTCCTCTCTGTTCTCTCTCTGGGTGCTGCCTCTCCTCTGGATGAACCTAAACTCAAGCTACAGCGTGGAGCCTGTCCCCCATTCTGGTTCAGTTTCAATGACCGCTGCTACAAGTACGTTGCCACTCAGATGACCTGGGCTGATGCAGAGCTCCATTGTGTGTCTCAAGGAGCAAACCTGGTGTCCATCCACAGCCTGGAGGAGCAGAAGTTTGTCCACTCTCTGAACAGTAACTTTGACCTTGCTGAGGAGTGGACCTGGATTGGATTGAGTGATATCCACAAAGAAGGCAACTGGATGTGGTCTGATGGCTGAGCCCAACAACGCTAATGGACAAGAACACTGTGGTCATCTCAACTATTACTCATCCTTCACATGGAACGATTTCCCACGTTCTGTAAAACTACCCTCAGTTTGTGCAGCACGCATAATCTGTCCATCATAGCAAGTGAGATGTTGAGAATTGATCAGATCAACCATTTGTTGCTCTGTTTTCATTCCTGAGTAGAAATCCATTGTAGTTTTTGTATTAATTTTTGTCAAAGATTAAAACAGCAAACTCTTGTAAGAGAACAGTCCCTCATTTTGTAATTCTCAAAGAGTTTTTACAAATATAACAATACAATTATCTGTGGATTATGTAAATAAAAGGAGCTTGGGGAATATAGAAGTAAACTAGCAAACATTTTATTCCATTAATTCTTTAAACTTTTAAATGAGTGTTTTTATGTCTGCTACAGGCATTATAAATCATCTTCTGTGTGCTTGTTATAAGACTGTTCATACATACAGAAGTAAAGGTGTACTGCCTCTTCTTCATAGACCATCAACTCATGTCCAATAATTTGTAACTTTTATTAGACTGAAGCTGTAACTATTTTTCTGTCTCTCACAGTTTGTCCTCAGCAGCTCTGACTGTTTTCTCTGATAGACCTCTGTGACTTTTCACCTGTTGATCTGATAACAAAAGAGACAAATGCTGCTTGTAACTTCTGAAAGTACATCTTGGAGACATGCTGATAGAGACTCAAATGTGCAAGTGTATGTACGGACATCCTTGTTTTATTGTCCTTTTTGTTGTCACAAGTGTTGAATGAATTTCTCATTTTGTTTAAATTTCACACTTTCTTAAGGCCTGATAAAACACATTCAAAAAGTCATCATAGCCCCTTGTCCTGTGTTTTGTTTGTGTAAATGACCTTACAACAACCAGCTAGTTTAAAACATTTTAATGATTTTGATATTTTAAGTCAAATTAAACAGACTCACACACAGACATTTAATAAGACATACAAACCACATTTTGTACAATAAACTCCAACAAAATCACAAATGTTCCAGGATGTTACAATCTCTTGTTATAGCAGGAACCAGCTTCCCTAAATCTCTCCTTCAAAAGTCAAATAAGTCTGTCAGTGAGAATATTTGTAAATTTAAAAAGGCTGATCCTGAAGACGTCTTTTGGTCACTCCATCCAACATCAGCACTGCAGTCAAAGTTTCAAGCATCAGAGAGAACATCTTCAGCTCTTTTCACGGTCCTATCAGTACAACCAAGACTTGAGAGCTCAACATTAACTTTTAAAAAGAAGGTCAGGACTTCATGGTTAAGGAGAAACACTGAGCTTGACCTGAATGTTTCAGGAAACAACAACTGTTATTACAAACGATTATAAAACAGTGATTGTTGTGTTACGTGTCCTGTTCTTTATTTTACAGTTCAGGTTAATGTTTATTCACTCATCATGTTTCTCACATTCTGATAACACAATAATACAAGTCATGAAATTATAATAGCAATATTTCAAATCTATGAAGCAAATAAAAAACTTTTCTTATTCTAATGACAGACTGAGTCCAGAGAAGGAAAAAGACTTGTTGTGACAGAGTCTACATGGGCATGTAAACAATAATATCAGACCAGGGTAAACACCGCTCTGAGGAATATAAAAGTGAAAAACACCTCAGCTGTCTCTAAAAGATTATGGAAATCACCCCACATTACAGATCACTTCCTCCAAAGACAGAGACTGAGACTCCATCATGCTGCTGCTCCTCTTCCTCTCTGCTCTCTCTCTGGGTGCTGCCTCTCCTCTAGATGGACCCATAAGAAAGGCTCATGGCACAGAGACCACCTCAGAAGCTGCAATGGTTAACTTCCTGCTGTTATCATGTATTCAATTCTTGCCTTCCATTCATGACTGGGTCATCCAGCATTTTGCAGAGTAAAGTCATGGGAGGCTAGAATTTGGCAAAATGGACCTGCATGATTTCAGACAGTGAATCAGGATCCATCTGCACTGCAAGGTTAGAACTAATCAGTCCAACATAACAAAAACAGTACAAGCCAGTTCATTGCAGATGAACTGGAAGTTGATGTTAAAGGTGATGACTGACGACCTGTGAAGGACAAAAAACTTTTTGTTTTCATATTGACATATCCTCTAGTACACAGCCCCAAATGGCTGCCAGTAACTGAATACATCTCAGACATGATTCTGTGTACTATAATGTGATGCAGTGGGTGACCAAATTATGTTGATTTACTTATCTGTTGTGGTTTGAATTTTATGTTTAGGTATTTACTGAAATGGTTTAAGTTGTGCTGTTCACCTTTCTCTTTTCTTTCTGCAGTGCAGGCTGTGGCTGGGGGGAGTGGCTGACCTACTTTCTGGCAGAGTGCAGCAGGGCACACCTGAAGGCATTTCTCAATCAACTCATCTCTCCATAAAGACCGGCTGAATCCTCACTCCTCTGACAGATAATTCCGTCTCACTTGGTCGTGCCAGGCTTAGAACCTCATGTTGTATTCTGCTCTGTTTTTTTGGAAAATTTTTCGCACTGTTTTTGACAATCTTTTTCTGTTTCCAGGTCTGTGCCCTGCAGCCTCTCTTTGGTTTTTTGGTCAGTAGGCAGCCAGCCTCCAGCGGTCACAGCCTGCAGAGACATACTTATATATTGTCTTTTTTGTGTTTGTTCTCTTTGGTGTGTCTCCTTTTGAGACAATAAAAAGACTTTGATTTTGGAACTTTTTGACAGTCTCCTACTCTTATTGGTCCACTTGAACACCAGGCCGTAACACTTATCGATATACCACAGAATCAAAGAAGCACAAAAAACTTCCCAGTCCTCAGCCACAACTGTTTCAGCAGCTGAAAATTTCAACTTCTCTCTTTTCTTTCTTGCATTTAGCATTGTATTATTTTCCATTTTTTCTGCTTCTTGTCAAATATGAGGGATTGAATCAGAGAGGTTACCCATGTTCTGGAAAATCTGAGGAACAAGCTCATCTTGTGCAGTTATTAAAGCTTTGGTTTTATCAGCTTTCAGCTTTAAATTATTGACAGTCATCTGGTGTTTTGATGGAGTTTCAGCACAGTAGGAGACCAGATGACCTTGAAACATCACTGGGTTTAAAAAAGAAAAAACACTGCAGTTCTACAAGATAGTGATGAGATGATAAATTAAAATCATTAATGTCATGCCCCAGGGGCAGAAGGTAAAGAGAGAATAGCCCAGGACTGGGCCTTGTGACACACCAGATAATAGGGGATGACTCAGAGACACTGTTCCCAAAATACACTGAAAATGTTCTTTCAAGGAGAAAGGACAGTAACCAGGCTAATGCCCAGAATAAATATACAGTCATTGAGCCTATTTATCATGATCAGGGCTCGTATTCTAAAAGAATTTTATCTTACCATTAGGAGGACTCCTAAATGACACTAAAAGTTCCTGACTAAGAGTTTTCTCTTAAGACCTATTCACAGAGCTGCTGAGACTAACTCTTACTCTTACAAAGGAATTGAGAGAACTCTTAAGCTAAAAGAAAGGGGTGGAGCTGATCCCGTTGGTATGGGTGATGTCATGTTTCAGGAACCACTTGACTTACTACGTCTACAGTGATTGGCTGACAGGGAATGTGTCTTTGTGAGTATAGTCTACGTAGAAATCATTCAATTTAGAGAAAGAAGTCATGTTGGCATTATCAAACAAAGACCTTCAAATAAAAAATGTAGACTGCTGATTAAACATTAACCCAAGAGTCATATACTGACAAGTCAAGTATGTGTTCTGCAAATTTTAAGCAGCTTTATCTGGTTAAACAATTAGCAGATACACATATAAGCAGCCTCTTAATGACTGAGACTCTAGAATAGCCATGGCAGAGAAAACATCAGGCAAAAGAAAGTGCAAACCAAACTGAACGGAGGACCCACTTTTTCTCCTTGCCAAAGGTGTCCATGAAAGAAAGAACTTTATCAAAGAAAAACTTGGATCTGGTATAACCTCGCAATTGAAAAAAGAGGCATGGGAACAAATTTGCTTACAAATAAATGCAGCGTTCCCACTTTTGACCAGAACCACTGATGACATTAAAGGATAACTTCGGTTCCTGCAGCTTTCACATTGTTTATAGAATGAAGTAGAACAATACACTCACCCAGAAGGCTTTCCAGATCCAAACAGTGCTTCAGGAGATATTTAGATCCAAAATCGAGCAGCGAACTACCGTATAATGTTAGCATGTAGGGCATAGATTGCCACTCCTAAAACTGCATTAATCATCCAAAAACTCAGGTTTTTCACCAATATTCCATCATGGTCCGCTTTGGCTAGTCCCCCATTGCAGTCTGTGTCACTCCACACAGCGCTGTGTGGCTGTGCCAACCTCTGAACTCAAGAGTTTGTTTACGTGCCTCCGCGCATGCGCAGTACTCTCTGGAGCGCTTCCTCTTTTCGATGAGCTCCTCATCTGTACACTGGGGCTCGAAACTGTAAGGACACCCATCATATTCAAAGTTCTCCTCCACAACATCTTCATCCAATAGATATTCGTCCATTTTGCACAAAACTGGAAGAAGAAAGTTGATTTGTAGCCGCCTGTCTTCCCTTGAAACAATGAGCCGCACTGCGCATGCGCGGAGGCACGTAAACAAACTCTTGAGTTCAGAGGTCGGCATAGCCACACAGCGCTGTGTGGAGTGACACAGACTGCAATGGAGGACTAGCCGGAGCGGACCATGATGGAATATTGGGGATGAACATGAGTTTTTGGACGATTAATGCAGTTTTAGGAGCGGCGATCTATGTCCTATGTGCTACCATTATTCGGATGTCCGCTGCTCGATTTTGGATCTAAATATCTCCCATAGCACTGTTTGGATCAGGAAAGCCTTCAGTATATTGTTCTTCTTCATTCAATAAACAATGTAAAAGCTGCAGGAACCAAACTTATCCTTTAAGTAACACTGATTCTCTTTTGCAGAATTCAAAAGACAAACCACAGCAACAGGTAAGATCAACTATTGTCAAACAAAACCTAACAATCTCAGTGTGTTCAATAATTAACAAAAATGAATTTACCTTGCTAAATGTGTCATCACAAGTTTTATTAATATGTGATCTTTTTTATTTGTATTTCATTTATTAGGAGGAGGCTCAGCACCAAAACCACTGGTTTGTTTCTTTGTGTTGGTGAACTGATTTTGTCTTTGACTAATTCTGTTTTATTTCAGAAGCTCATTGTTATTGTGTCTTTTCAAAATGTTCATGCGATCATGAGGTGGATTGCCAGCAGCAGCCATGCTGAGATTCTTTCTGAACTGGTCTTTAGTGACTTAGGAGTCCTCTTCACTACTTCTAACGTCTCATAGGTTTAGGAGCGTGTTTAAGCACTAAAATGCTTTGTGAAATACTTTTAGGAGAGAAATTTAGGAGTCCTAAATTTAGGACTGACACGCCCATTATTTTGAGAGTTTCTCTTAAATCAGCAAGTTTGGAGCTTCTTTTAGCCCCAAGATGTTTTGTGAATATGGGCCTTGATTTTCTTATGTGTTAAAGGTTGAGCTGATGTTGAGGAAAAGCAGCACACTTCCCCGAGTTTCTCAGCATTAAAATATCATTAGACACTCTTCAAAAAGAAATCTTGAATGCTTTTGACTGAAGCCTGATTGAAACTTATCAAAAATACGTTGGGTCTCCAGCCAAGCCATCAGTTAATTTGCCATTGTTTTTCAAGGACTTTGGACAATGATGCAAGTTTTGATGCACGGGCCTACTTCTAGTCCAAAAGCACTGATAAAAAAAACAACCTGACCCAGAATTTTTATAGGTCAATCACATGAAGCTTCTGATGGCCTATCACCTGTTTACATTACACGAAAAGCTTCCAAATTTTTTCTTACAAACAAATATCTCATACAATTTCATCAAGAGGAGTGCAAACTTTTATTCATTTAATCCTTTGACTACACTCATAAACATTTAATAATGACACAGATTTCTGATTTCAAAGACAATCAAGCTTTAAAACCCTCCTGACTTCAGTGATTACTTACAGTAAACTCTTGAATATTGCTTCAGAGTGACCTTGTTTTGATTTTACCACCAAACACTTATTAATAAGTTTCCTGACCTGTATTTGTTTTGATGAATCCTTTTAGAGTTCAAGTGTGTAATGCTCTGGTTGCACCTGCTCCCTGATTGTTTCTCTCCCAGCTGCGTCTGTGTCTGTGTTAACCCTCATTACCTCGTGTATATAACCTTCGTGTTCTCCCCTGTCTTGTTTCCAGATTGTTAAGTGCCTGTACTCTTTCTAGGCGATTTAGTTCATGTCACAGTCTCGTATCGACCTCCTTTGTTCTATACCTAGCTTTTTGTCTCTCATTTTGGATACCTCTGCCCTGTACTGTCTGACTACCTGCCTTGTCTACCATATCCTGCCTGTCTGATTGCCCGCTCTGTGTACTGAACCTTGGATTGTGCATCAAACTCTTGTTTTTGAACTCTGATACGGACTTTGTGGTATTCTTGTCTGGGTGTTCACAACAAAGACGACAGCTCGAAAACGTAGTATGAAGCTTTCCCCAGCTCAGGTTCAAGTTAGATAGCACAAGCATGACACATGGATATTTTACAGATGAGTTTCTAAAGGTATGTTCAGGTATTTTCAAACTATGCTGTTCTATCTGTGTCCACACCACTAAGTGCAGTTTTACTTATATTAGAGAGTTGGTACTTAATGTCATCAAGTGTGATTGACTCTTTTTAGAGTTAAAATCGAAAGTTTTTTTGTACACTGAACACTGACTATTGATCAACACTTCTATGTAGTGTGAGGAAAGCACTTACAGTATATTATTATCTATTTAAATCTGTACTCTACAGTAACACTGTAGAGTGTAAACACTGTTGAATTTATTTCTGTAAATTAATGGGAAAAACAGCAGCAGTAAATGTCCACGTTAGAGGAAATACATTAAAAGAAAAACAAACATTTACATGATGGTGGCTTGTTGGTGCTTGTCTATGGGACACAGGCAAGATGTTTGACTCTACAGGTGTCACTTACAGGTTCAGGGTTCAAAGGAGAAAGCTCAGAGTTAAAGATCCCATGGATTTGATTGACTAAAACATCATTTTTTATCTCTTGCTTTTGACTGCAACTCCTTTTCAACTCAGAGTACATTTTCAGGAAACTAACTCCACCTAGAGATGAATGAACTCTGAATTTGCTAAAAAGAAATTAGACATCAAAAATAGAAACTGTAACATATCTAAGGATTATTCTAATTGGTGGTACATTGAGGTTCTCAACTCTGACCCCATGTTTTGAATATTTTTATTGTCAGAAACTCCAAAATTCCCCTAATGACTAAAGTTTGGACAGTAAACTCAAACAAAAGTGAAAACACACAATCATGACAGTACCTCTTCCTCATAATAGAGGTACTAAGTTGGATCTAAATATCTCCTGAAGCACTGTTTGGATCTGGAAAGCCTTCTGGGTGAGTGTATTGTTCTACTTCATTCTATAAACAATGTGAAAGCTGCAGGAACCGAAGTTATCCTTTAATGTCATCAGTGGTTCTGGTCAAAAGTGGGAACGCTGCATTTATTTGTAAGCAAATTTGTTCCCATGCCTCTTTTTTCAATTGCGAGGTTATACCAGATCCAAGTTTTTCTTTGATAAAGTTCTTTCTTTCATGGACACCTTTGGCAAGGAGAAAAAGTGGGTCCTCCGTTCAGTTTGGTTTGCACTTTCTTTTGCCTGATGTTTTCTCTGCCATGGCTATTCTAGAGTCTCAGTCATTAAGAGGCTGCTTATATGTGTATCTGCTAATTGTTTAACCAGATAAAGCTGCTTAAAATTTGCAGAACACATACTTGACTTGTCAGTATATGACTCTTGGGTTAATGTTTAATCAGCAGTCTACATTTTTTATTTGAAGGTCTTTGTTTGATAATGCCAACATGACTTCTTTCTCTAAATTGAATGATTTCTACGTAGACTATACTCACAAAGACACATTCCCTGTCAGCCAATCACTGTAGACGTAGTAAGTCAAGTGGTTCCTGAAACATGACATCACCCATACCAACGGGATCAGCTCCACCCCTTTCTTTTAGCTTAAGAGTTCTCTCAATTCCTTTGTAAGAGTAAGAGTTAGTCTCAGCAGCTCTGTGAATAGGTCTTAAGAGAAAACTCTTAGTCAGGAACTTTTAGTGTCATTTAGGAGTCCTCCTAATGGTAAGATAAAATTCTTTTAGAATACGAGCCCTGATCATGATAAATAGGCTCAATGACTGTATATTTATTCTGGGCATTAGCCTGGTTACTGTCCTTTCTCCTTGAAAGAACATTTTCAGTGTATTTTGGGAACAGTGTCTCTGAGTCATCCCCTATTATCTGGTGTGTCACAAGGCCCAGTCCTGGGCTATTCTCTCTTTACCTTCTGCCCCTGGGGCATGACATTAATGATTTTAATTTATCATCTCATCACTATCTTGTAGAACTGCAGTGTTTTTTCTTTTTTAAACCCAGTGATGTTTCAAGGTCATCTGGTCTCCTACTGTGCTGAAACTCCATCAAAACACCAGATGACTGTCAATAATTTAAAGCTGAAAGCTGATAAAACCAAAGCTTTAATAACTGCACAAGATGAGCTTGTTCCTCAGATTTTCCAGAACATGGGTAACCTCTCTGATTCAATCCCTCATATTTGACAAGAAGCAGAAAAAATGGAAAATAATACAATGCTAAATGCAAGAAAGAAAAGAGAGAAGTTGAAATTTTCAGCTGCTGAAACAGTTGTGGCTGAGGACTGGGAAGTTTTTTGTGCTTCTTTGATTCTGTGGTATATCGATAAGTGTTACGGCCTGGTGTTCAAGTGGACCAATAAGAGTAGGAGACTGTCAAAAAGTTCCAAAATCAAAGTCTTTTTATTGTCTCAAAAGGAGACACACCAAAGAGAACAAACACAAAAAAGACAATATATAAGTATGTCTCTGCAGGCTGTGACCGCTGGAGGCTGGTCTATGGGACACAGGCAAGATGTTTGACTCTACAGGTGTCACTTACAGGTTCAGGGTTCAAAGGAGAAAGCTCAGAGTTAAAGATCCCATGGATTTGATTGACTAAAACATCATTTTTTATCTCTTGCTTTTGACTGCAACTCCTTTTCAACTCAGAGTACATTTTCAGGAAACTAACTCCACCTAGAGATGAATGAACTCTGAATTTGCTAAAAAGAAATTCGACATCAAAAATAGAAACTGTAACATATCTAAGGATTATTCTAATTGGTGGTACATTGAGGTTCTCAACTCTGACCCCATGTTTTGAATATTTTTATTGTCAGAAACTCCAAAATTCCCCTAATGACTAAAGTTTGGACAGTAAACTCAAACAAAAGTGAAAACACACAATCATGACAGTACCTCTTCCTCATAATAGAGGTACTAAGTTTCATTATCCAGGCCAAAAGTATTGTTATTTGAACATATAAAATTATTGAAAAAAACAATATTTCAGACTTTTTTTCAGTTTTGTTCTTGACATAAAAAACAAAAATCCCTAAACTGAATTAAAACTAGTTGTAAGAGAGTTTTTCAGTTTGAATATTCTATGTGCCCACAATTCCTGAAGGCAACATCGTTTGTCGATGCTTTGCTTTGTTGTCACTTTAAGTCCATGTCCTCCTTTATCAATGGCCCACTGAAAGTTTGATACTGAAAAGATAAGTTCTGAAACTAAAAGGATCAGATTTGAATCTAAAGGTATTATTCCAGAATCTGAAAAAAAGACACATCACTTTTTAAAATGTGTTGAAACCCTCTTACACTTATTTTTGATTCAATTGAGGGTTATTTTAGTCAAGAAAAACATCGAAATTTCAGTTACAAATTTATTTTTTGAATCTATTTTAATTTCAAATTACAACACTTATGGCCTTGATTTAGTTCCATGTTAAAGCAGGACACATCTCTTCTTTAAAAATTCAAATGCTTCTTTCAGTGAGAATATTGGTAAATTTTAAAAGGCAAGATTTCTTTTAGTCACTTCATCAAACATCAACCCTGCAGCCACAGTTTCAAGCATCACAGCAGAGAGAACATCTTCAACTCCATTCACAGTCCAATCAGTACAACCAAGACTTCAAGAGCTCAACAATAACATTCGAAAAGAAGGCTAGGACTTTATGGTTAAGGAGCAGCACTGCTTGACCTGAATGTTTCAGGAAACAACAACTGTTGTCACAAACTGTTATAAAAACGTTGATTGTGGTTATTAGTGTCCTGGTTTTTATTTTACAGTCCTAGTTAATGTTTGTTACCCTGAATTTGTTTCTCTATGATAATACAATAATACAAGTCATAGAATTATAATAGTAATATTTCAACTCTATGATATAAACCAAAACATTTTTTCTCATGTTTGTGCCAGACTGTGTCCTGAAAAGAAAATAAGGCTTGTGGTGTCTCCTGCTTCATGATTTATCATTATTTGGGCATGTGCTAGAGTCTGCACGTGCGTGTAAACAATGACATCAGAGTGACAGCGTAAAAGCCTCTCTAAGGAATATAAAAGTGAGAAACACCTCAGCCATCTCTGACAGATTATGGAAATCACCCCACAGTGCAGATCACATCCTACAAAGACAGAGACTGAGACTCCATCATGCTGCTGTTCCTCTTCCTCTCTGCTCTCTCTCTGGGTGCTGCCTCTCCTCTGGATGAACCTAAACTCAAGCTACAGCGTGGAGCCTGTCCTCCATTCTGGTTTAGTTTCGGAGGCCGCCGCTACAAGTACGTTGCCACTCAATTGACCTGGGCTGATGCAGAGCTCTACTGTGTGTCTCAAGGGGCAAACCTGGTGTCCATCCACAGCCTGGAGGAGGAGGAGGAGTTTGTTGTCACTCTGATCAAGAATTTTGATCACTCACAGGCATTTACCTGGATTGGATTCCATGACATCTTCAAAGAAGGCAGATGGATGTGGTCTGATGGCTGCCCGGCTAGATTCACCTTTTGGCGTCCAGGACAGCCGACAACTATCAAGGAATAGAACACTGTGTTCATGTCAACTGGGGTTCAGCTCTCAAATGGAATGATCACCCATGTTCTAACACACATCCCTCAGTTTGTGCAACACGCATAATCTGTCCAACATAGCAAGTGAGATGTTGAGAATGTTTCAGTTCAACCACCTGTGGCTCTGTTTTTATTCCTGAGTAGAAATTTATTGTTATTTTGATTTTAATTGATGATTAAGATTAACACAGCAAATGGAGTCAATGTAATTAACTAAAGTTCGGGAGCTGGACCACGCCACAAACCACACCTCCAATCAGCGACAAGCCTACTTATACTCAGCCATGCCTCATAGCTCAGTTTGTCTGTGACTCTTCATGATGGACAGACCACGCTGCACGCCGATCGCATAAGATATTGAACCAAAAAGCAGTCACTTACCATCGCTCCCGAACTCCATATTCACGGTACAGACGACGACTCACGACGAGCTCCTCCAACCAGGCACCCTCCTCTAACGGCCAGATTCCGACCAGAGCCGGCCTCACAGCAGAGCTCGTGGTCCGTGGTCCGCGTACCGCCTGCCAGCCATGTCCATACAGCTCCCGACCACGATACCTCCAACTCCCGCAAGGTCTCAAAGCCAAACCCACGGAGATCTTCGGACAGGAGACGATCCACACAGCAGCCCTCCTCACTACATTCCGCCGCTCATCTCCAGACAGCCGTGCACCGGCGCCGCGCGCCCTCATCCCGACCGGCTTCACGTTCTCAGACCAGATCGCCTTCAGGAAGCGGATCATCACTCCCCTTCTTCGGTTCCCGACAACGAGAGACAACTTCCATAAACACCGCTGCATTATCCGAAGGTCCCGCTCTTCCGGTTTCTTCGCCAGGGCAACCACCCACGAGACGGGAGGAGTGACGTCATGGAACCTCATCCGCGACCACAGCCATCCGCCACAGCGCCTTCCGGCGGTCAGGTCGTATCAACCCTCAGGCCTGCTCCGTCAGAGTCTGACGCTCTCTCAAGCTATCATAGCTTCTTTCCTTCTCCGGCTTTGAAAGCCTCACAAACGCCCTGTGCACATGCATCCTGCCAATCCCGACATCCCTTTCTCTTCCCTTCCTTCTGCCACTCACGACAAAGTGGCTCCTGTTTTCGTGACATCCCAGCCATGTCAAATCCCACGATAGCTGCTCCTAGGCTCCTCGGCTCCTCATGGAGCCCTGGTCCTGCCAAGCGGCTCCCCTTCCCCTCTTCCAACTAATACTATCCTGTCCTGTCACCCCTCCCTTGTTTCTTTTAAGGAAAGGACAAAATCAATTTAAATCGTAAATCAAGTGTCAAAAATAAAATTAAAAGATAAGTACATAAATAAATATTACATCCTAGGCCATATCGCCCAGCCCTACATAGTAACAACAATTCTGTCTCCGTAAGCTCTGTCACTCACTGTCCCTAAGTCCATTAGTTCGACCCCAACGAGACACATCATGCATTCAGAGTTAAACTTGTAAATCAATAACAGCCTGCAACATCCGGCGTCCTGTCACGGAGCTCAGCCCGCTGCCCCGACCAGCTATTTCGGCTCCCTCGTCTGAACGTTAAGCCATAAATCAGAGGAACAAACACTATTCCTTGTAGCCCCATTGGCTTCGTCTTCAAGTCTATTGCCATGACCTGAACGAGCCATACTATCAATTCCGAACTAAACTTCTAACTTCAATCATGGCCTGCAACGTCAGACGCATCACAGCGCCCAGAACTCGCAACGTAGCCAGCCACCACAGTTCCCTTGGTAAACAGTCAGGTTGTTACACAGAAACAACAATTCCATTTCCGTGCAGTTCCATCACTCTTTGCCTCTAGAGCACAAGTAACGACCTCAACAAGACACTTTATTAAATAACTCGTATCACCAATCATGGCACGTACAACAGACGCGCCGTTATGAAGCTCAGCTTCGCCGCCACTACTGGCAACTTCAGCTGCCTCGGTTCAAGTTTAGTCGTATTACAGAGAAGCAATCAATTCAATTCACGCAGCCATTAACCTTCGTCTCTCGGTCAATAGTCATGACCTCATCACGCCACAGCATTCGTTTCGAACTAAACTCCCTACATTAACTATCGTCGCAACATCAGACACGACACCACGGAGCTCAGCACTCCCTCCCGCAGCCAGCCACCTCACAGTCAGGTTGTAATATAGAGACAAACAATTCCACTCCGTGTGGCCCTATCATTTGTCAGGTGAGACGGCCTGGACTTCACGGCTAAGTCAGTTGGTCATGCCGGACCACACCTCAGGTCATCGGACCTAGATGTGCCGGGTCACATGACTAAAGGGTAAGTAACAAAGGAAAGCAGTCTCACCAGAAGGAGAATAACAATAAATAAATTAATAAATAAATAAATATAAAAGTATATTAATATGATATCACATGAGAGCATCACGTTCACCTATCTCATTGCCAATACGCATTCGTAAAGTTTTATCGTTAGCATAAGGCGTAAGCTTTACTTGACACCAGTACATGGCCAGGAATGTCGACTAAAGGGTAACAAAGGAAAGCAGTCTCACCAGAAGAAAAAAAAAAAACAATAAATAGGTAAATAAATAAATAAATAAAAAAGTATATTAATATGATATCACATGAGAGCATCACGTTCACCTATCTCATTGCCAATATGCATTGTAAAGTTCTATTGTTGGCATAAGGCGTAAGCTTTACTTGACACCAGTACATGGCCAGGAATGTTGACTAACACAAGCTACTCAGTGCGAGTCCCTCACGTAGCACCTTACAGTGTCATCTAAGTCACCATTCAACTAAACCCAAACCTCGGGTTAAACAATGCATGAGCCGTCTGCAGCTTTACGTTATGGTATAACATCATAATCTGACCAAAGTGCTGGAAACGGTAATTCATCTCGCAAGAAGGCAACTCCAGCTTCAGACAAAGTTAGTTTGACTAACACTCGTCAAGTCCTCAGCTCTTGGAGCTCGCTCCAGCCGGGGTCCAACTCTGTATTCTCTGCTGGGTTAAATACAGGAGTTCAGTCTCCACCATCCGCTAAGACGCATTCATGATAACATCCACCATCTTTTGGGGGTTAAAATGGTCATGAGTCCATACTCACATAGTCGACATATCAGAAGTCGAGGAGATTCCTCGCAAGGGCTAATACTTCCTCGACTATCACAAACCTTCAATATTGAACTAGCTCCACAGCTACCAAACCTCGCTGTACCTCCACAAGGTAATCCTCCACGATCTCACTCCACGTCAGAGTGACATTCCAGTTCCAATCAATCACTCCGATCCACATAACATCTACTCCATCCCCGTCATTGAGAGTAAGCTACCGTTCGGGGCTCATCCAATTCCCAATCACGTGTACGAGCCTCATCACATTCATTAAAACAACTCATAATCCGTGTCTGTCCATACTGAGCTGATCTCCGTTCAACATTACTCTTTTTGGGGGTCAAGATCAGCTCGGGCAGAACACGATGAGACCGTACCCCCACTCACTGAGTCTCCCTCTGCCTGGCTTACGACGTCTTCTCGATGGCTCATCTCTCTCGACAAATCTCATGTCACACATCCATCACCGTCATCCCTCTTATTGTCAAATCTTCATTAAACCTTCAAACACATACATTTGTGGTGTGGTCCTTGCTAGTGAAATGGAGTTAATGTAATTAACTAAAGTTCGGGAGCTGGACCACGCCACAAACTACACCTCCAATCAGCGACAAGCCTACTTATACTCAGCCATGCCTCATAGCTCAGTTTGTCTGTGACTGTTCAACCCCCCCTTCATTTTCAATCACTGTTTTCTTTTCTCCACTCAGCTCCTTCCTCACTTTATCCTAGGTGGGGTCAAGATCAGCTCGGGCAGAACACGATGAGACCGTACCCCCACTCACTGAGTCTCCCTCTGCCTGGCTTACGACGTCTTCTCGATGGCTCATCTCTCTCGACGAATCTCATGTCACACATCCATCACCGTCATCCCTCTTATTGTCAAATCTTCACTAAACCTTCAAATGCATACATTTGTGGTGTGGTCCTTGCTAGTGAAACGTTATTAAGAGAGCAGTCCCTCATTTTGTCGTTCTCAAATAGTTTTTACACATTAAAAGATACAATTATCCATTGATTGGCAAAATAACATGACCTATGTGAATTCAAGAGAAAACTAACAACAAATGTTTATCTTATTCCATTAATTCTTTATTTTTGTATGTGTTTCATGCCTGCTACAGTTATAAATCATTTATGTGTGTTAGTTAAAAGATTGTTTATACATACAGAAGTAAAGGTGTACTGCCTCTTCTTCATGAACCATCACTCATGTCAAGTAATTCGTTAATTGTATCAGACTGAAGCTGTAACTATTTATCAGTCTCTCACAGTTTGTCCTCAGCAGCTCTGACTGTTTTCTCTGATAGACCTCTGTGACTTTTCACCTGTTGTTCTGATTACCAAAGAGACAAATGCTGCTCAGAGCTCCATTGAGTGTCTCAAAGAGCAAGCCTAATGTCCATTCACAGCCTGAGTGAGCAGAAGTATGTCACCTTTTTGATCAAGAACTTTGATCACTCACAGGGACCAGCCTGGATTGGATTTAGTGATCTCCACAAAGAAGGCAGCTGGATGTGGTCTGATGGCTGCCCAGCAAGATTTACTTTTTGGCATCCAAGAGAGCCGAACAACACTAATGGACAAGAAAACTGTGCTCATGTGAACTTTGCAAAAAATCCCAAATGGTATGATGACACATGTTCTGATAGATATCCTTTAGTCTGTGCAACACGCATAAGCTGTCAATTCAAGCATGTAATTAGTTGAGAATTTTTCAGTTCAACCATTTGGGGCTCTGTTTTTATTCCTGAATAGAAATCAATTTTTAGTTTATTTTAATTGATGGAAGAGATTAACACTGCAAACATTTTGTAAGAGAGCAGTTCCTCATTTTGTAATTATCAAAGAGTATTCACAATTATTAAAGTGCAGTTACACAGTGATTATGCAAATAAATGGAGCTTTGTGAATTCAAAATTAATGAAACATGATAATTTATTTCATTTCATGGGTGTTTTTATGTTTATAACAGTAAACAATCATTTTCCATGTGTGTTTTTTAAAAGATTGTTTATACATACAGAAGTAAAGGTGTTCTGCCTCATCTTCATTGACCATCATCTCATGTACAGTAGTTTGTAACTTGTATCAGACTGAAAATTTAAGTACTTGTCTGTCTCTCACAGTTTGTCCTCAGCAGCTCTGACTGTTTCCTCCGATAGACCTCTGTGACTTTTCATCTGTTGATCTGATAACAAAAGAGACAAATGCTGCTCATAACTTCTGAGAGTATATGTCTTTGAGTTGTGCTGATCAAGATACGACTGTGCAAGTGTATACGGGCAACAAATTCAATCGAGTTTTTTGTTGTCACAAGTGTAAAATGAATGTTCCACTCTGTTTGAAATTTTAGACACCTTCTGATGTCATAATAAATATTTTCAAAAAGTCATCATGGTCTTTTGTTTGTGCTACTGGACTTAGAACAATTGGCTGGTTTTAGACATTTTAATGGTTTTGGTATTTTATGTCATAAGAAACAGAATCAGACACAGACATTGATTAAACATGTGGCAGGCATTTTGTTCAATAAACCTGAACAAAGGTACAAATGTTAAAGCATTTTAGTATCTCATGTACAAATAGCAGGAGACAACTTTCCTCAATCTCTCCTTGAAGAAGTCAATAAATCCCTCAGTAGCTGGGCTGATGCAGAGCTCCACTGTGTCTCAAAAAGAAAACTGGTGTCTATCCACAGCTCTGACAAAGAAAAACAACTTTTTCTTAAAAACCTGCAGCAGAACTTTGTTTCTTCAACCGAGATTTGACTCAGGGACACCTCAGAGATTTTTTACCATTGGCTCCTCTTACTTTTGTTTTCATTTTGACACGTCGTCCACTGCACAGCCCCAAATAACTGCCAGTTTATTATTATTATTAGACATGTTTTTGTGTACTATAATGTGATGCAGAGGACGGCCCAACATGTTAATTTACTTATCGATATACCAAAGGGTCAACAAAGCACAAACAATATCCCAGTCCTCTGCTCCAAGTGATTCAGTAGCTGTAAATTTTAACTCCTCTCTTTTCTTTTATCTGTGGAAAAAATCTTGTCATGATACTTGTGGTGCTGTCTTATTTTGTATTTTGATCCAGATCTAGACCTCCTGTGTTTCCTTTTTGACTTCATGATCCTGTTTGTACCTGAGTCAGGAGGGAAATCAATCAATCAATCAATCAATCAATCAATCAATCAATCAATCTTTATTTGTATAGCGCCAATTCATAACAAGTGTTATCTCAAGACACTTTACAATAGAGCATAAAGCTCTTCATTTTATGGATACACATATATGCATAGATACATATAAAATACACATATACATATATATACAAATATATACATCCAACACCCAACATGAATCCATATAGCCAATCATGGATCCCTCCATCATGGCGGCAAGAAAAAACCTTCTGTTAAGCAGCAGGAAATCTTGAATGTGGATCCCAGTCTCATGATGAACAGCAAATCCACACGATGCTGTGTTGGGTGTGAGGGCAAAGGAAGGGAGGTAAGAGGAGACACGTGGACTAAAGTAAGAACTAAAATTAGGGACAGGTTCATGTACCATCGACCTGTCATCTGATTTATTAGAGGTTAGCCTCTTGAGATGCTACATCTCATTTTCAGGAGGGTCCTCATGTCTAAATGGTTGTGGTGATCATTTTATAGAAGTATAATCTTAGATATTCTTACTGAAAATAAGAACTTATGGTAGTGACGAACTCATGGGTGCCCAGACCACAAGTGCATCCCAACCATATTTGTCTCCATTAAATATAAATGTGTTAAAGGCCTCTTGAGATGTGACATCCCATTTTCAAGAGGGACTTTATGACTATGTGGTAATAAAAATAGATACTGTAGGTGTAACTATCATGGATATGGAGATCATGCTAATATCTACATGAACAGCTATGATGATAATGGGAATGGAGTGTTCCTAATAAAATGGCTAACTACGTGTAATGTTTATAATTGTGGTTTTGAGGCTCCATGACTCCACAGCAGCAGGCAGTCTCCACCAAGGATCCCAGGCCACCTACAAGACAAGAGCAAATGTTTATTCATATAGCACCAGTCAAAGAAATAAATCAAAACGTACAGTCCAGAGACAAAATACATTATAAAACAAAATAATAAAAGTGAACAAATTAATCACAACTGTAAAACGTTAAAAAAGAGACAGACACAGGGTAAATACCACTTTTTACTCCATTAACAGCAAAACATTGTAACACCTGGGAACTACCCACTTGTCTGTTTAAAAAGTATGTTTTTGATTTTCTTTTAATGCTACTTCCTGTAAAGACAAGGGCATAGTGCTCCAGAACTTTGAGGCCACATCCTGGAAAGCTCTGTTACCTCAAGTCTTCATCTGAGTTTGTAGGACAGACAGTAATTGTTGTAAATTTGACTTAAGGGGGCAAAATGACTCATGTATGAAAAATATAAACAAATAATCTGATGCTTGACTGTAAAGGAAGTTAGGGTGAGGATTTTAAACTGCATTCTAATGTAACCAGGAGTCCATGAAGAGACTTGAGTACTGGGTGATGTGGAAATGTTTAGTGGACCTGTTAACACTCTTTCTGCAGCATTGGCGACTGGAACCAGCCAAGGGTGGACATATTAAATGAGGTAAAGAGTGAATTACAATAATATGTGAAAAGATGAAAGCTTGTATGAGCATTTCAAACTCTGTAGTACAAATTATGGCTCTGAGTTTATTGATATTGTTTAATGGAAAAAATACTCAATGATCTGATTAATGTGACTGTCAAAAGTGAGGGATTGATCCAAAGAGGTTATCTATGTACTGAAGAACCTAAGGAACAAACTTATGTTGTGCATTTACTAAAACTTTGGCTTAGTAACTGTTCAGCTTCACATAATTGTCAGTTTCAGCAGTGTAGGAGACCAGATGACATTAAAACCTCACTGGTCTTAAACAAATAAAAGCTGTAGCTCATCAGCATAGATATGATATGATATACTAAATTATTGATGAAATGATCCAGGGGCAGAAATTAAAGGGAGAACAGCCCAGGACTGGACCCTGTGGCACACCAGAAAATAGGAGAGGATTCAGAGACACAGTTCCCAAAATACACTGAGAATGTTCTTTCAGAGAGAAAGGACAGTGACCAGGCTAATGCAGTGAATGAAACAAATATACAGTCATTGAGCCTCTTTATCAAGATCTGATTTCTTTTGTGTTAAAGGTTGAGCTGATGTTGAGGAGAAACAGCACAGAACTATCACCGCAGTCTCTCAGCAATAAAATATCATTAGACACTCTTAAAAGAGCAGTTTTGAGTGCTTTTCACTGAAGCCTGAGTGAAACTTATCAAAAATATTATGGGTCTCAAACCAGGACAACAGTTTATTGGCAATTGGTTTTTCAATGACTTTGATTCCCCATTATTTTTTTTCAATGGTTGAATTTCCCTCAGGATCAATAAAGTATCTATCCGTCTGTCTGTCTGTCTGTCTGTCTGTCTATCTATCTATCTATCTATCTATCTATCTATCTATCTATCTATCTATCTATCTATCTATCTATCTATCTATCTATCTATCTATCTATCTATCTATCTATCTATCTATCTATCTATCTATCTATCTATCTATCTATCAAGGACTTTGGACAAGTATGTGTTTTAATACAAAGACCTTCTTATAGTCACAAAGCATTGAAGCAAATGCAGATGATGGACTATTCAATTAGACCATTAGATTAAAAGCTTCTACAGCATTATAACAAACAAATATCTCATAAAATTTCAATTAACGGTGTGCAAACTTTCTCCAACTACTTTCAAACTTTGACCACAATCATAAACATTCCATAATGTCATAACTACTTTATCTGATTAAAAAGACAAGATTTTTAACTCTACTGGTTGCCAGGACCGTGATCTTGGGGTCAACTTTCAAAAAGCATTGATTAAAAAAAGCCAGACCAATAATTTTTATGGTTTGATCATGCAACAGCTTCTGATGGACTATTACCTGTTTATCAACAGGACAGCTACCATATCTTTTCTAAGAAACAAATGTGTCATAAAAGTTCAATGAGCGGTGAATAAACTGTTTGTTCTTTGCAAATTATATCCTATTACTACACTCATAAACATTATATAATATCATAGATATCTGATTTGAAAGACAAAAAACCTTTTAAACTTTCCTGACTGCTCCAGAGATCACTTACAGTAAACTCTAAGAATACTGCTTCAGAGTGACTTGCTTGGTTTGATTTACAACCAAACACTTATCAATATGTTACCTCACCTGCTTTGGTTTTGAATAGTCATTTTTAAGTTCAATCATGTAGTCATACAATTCCTGGAAACTTTTTGTAGAATTAGTCTTTAACTCCAACCACATAGTCAATTGAAGGCTATTTTTAATCATTTGGGACACCAGCACACGACAGTTCTCTTATTACACTGTGGAAGTACAACCTGAAAGACTCTGAAGATACCTCAGGTACTCAGAGACATACGCATAAATAACAGCCTAGATCATAAAAACAGTTTTCCACCAGAGTATTTTTGTAGTTTTGGGCCTGCAAAGGACCACAGCTGGAAAACATAGTTCTAAGCACAGAATGAAGCCTTCCTCAGCTCAGGTTTGAGTTAGATAGCAAAAGTATGACACATGGATATTTTACAGATGTGTTTCTAGAGGTATGTCCTGGTGTTTTCAGACTGTGTTGTTCTATCTGTGTCCACCACAAAGTGTTGTTTTGACTTAATTTAGATAGTTGGTTCTCAAATGTCATCAAGTGTACATGTTAACACTTTAGAGTTAAAACTTAAGACTTTGTTAAAATGAGCACTGTGGTGTTTGATCAACACTTCTATGTAGTGTTAGAAACGCACCTTCTCAGAGAATAATTTTAACTTTTTCTTTTTTTAGGCAGATGGTAAAGGGAGAACACTAAGGAACTGGGCCCCAGAGACGTGGACTTGAGTCATGTGACTTAGTCTCCAGTCAGACGCAAGTCACAATTTTGATGACTTTGGACTCAACTTGACAATATCATCAAAGACTTGCAACTCGACTTGGACTTTGACATCAGTGACTTGGGACTTGACTCTGACTTTAGTCTGATGACTTGAAAATACTTGAAATTTTCAGTAAGACTGTTGAATAAAATGTGCTCCCATTCAAAGTATTTGACTAAGTGACTGATTTTTGTTGTTTCCAGCAAGACAGTATTTTTTCCTACTGGATCTGCACCATTAAATGCATCTATTAACATCCAATCAGGGTTTAGAAGAATAAACAAAAAGGATGTGGATTACACAGTTACTGCCCTGAGCGCAAGACTGCAGGACTGCGGGAACAACCCAAAGATGCGGAACCATGCTACTGAGGATAATTGCATGTGCATTCACAAACTACAATGTCAAAAACAAAAACAAATTGCTGTTTGCAAAACCTGCAGCGTGAGAATAACAGACGGAGAGGCGACAGCGTCGAACTTTGTTCGGCACCTGAAGCTGCACCAAGAAAGGTAAGTTGGTCTGGTACCTGCTGTGAGATCCTTTTGGGTAACTTTAGCTTAGCATCCGTTATATACAACAACGGTATCACTCGTAAACTCACCGTGGCTAAAAACTGAGACTGACTATGACTTTGAAGGACTTGAAAATTTTAAGTCTATGACTTCAGACGTAACTTGACTTGTCTTGAGACTCGAATTGCACATCTTTACTTGAGACTTGACTCGAGACTAATGTTTAAAGACTTGAGACTTAGTCGAGAATTGCAAAACAGTGACTTTCTCCCACCTCTGCTGGGCCCTGTAGCTCATCAAATGATAGGGGGAAGACTCAGAGACACAGTGCCCAAACTACACTGACAATGTTCTTTCAGGGGGAAAGGAAAGTACCCAGGCTAATGGGGGGTGTTAAATGTCCATACAGTCAAAAAGTCTCTTTATCATGATCTGATTTTCTGTTGTATCAGTGGTTTAGCTGATGTTTAGGAGAACAAACACAGAACAATCCCCTAAGTCTGCCAGCATCAAAATATCCCTAGACTCTCTTAAAAGAGCAGTTTTGAAAGATATTTGCTGAACACTGATTGACACTTATCAAAAATATTTATGGTCTCCAGCCAAGCCATCAGTTGATTATCAATTGGTTTTTCAATGACTTTGGACAAGTATGTGAGTTTGGATACAAGGGCCTTGATCTTGGAGTCAACTTTCAAAAAGCACTGATAAAAAAAAAGCCAGACCAATAATTTTTATGGTTTGATCACGCAACAGCTTCTGATGGACTATTACCTGTTTATCAACAGGACAGCTACCATATCTTTTCTAAGAAACAAATGTGTCATAAAATTTTAATGAGCGGTGAATAAGCTGTCTTGTTTTTTACAAATTGTATCCTTTTACTACACTCAAAGACATTATATAATGTCATAGATATCTGATTTGAAAGACAAAAAACCTTTTAAACTTTCCTGACTGCTCCAGAGATCAATACAGTAAACTCTAAGAATACTGCATCAGAGTGACTTGCTTGGTTTGATTTCACAACCAAACACTTATCAATATGTTACCTCACCTGCTTTGGTTTTGAATAATCATTTTTAAGTTCAATCATGTAGTCATACAATTCCTGGAAACTTTTTGTAGAATTAGTCTTTAACTCCATCACATAGTCAATTGAAGGCTATTTTTAATCATTTGGGACACCAGCACACGACAGTTCTCTTATTACACTGTGGAAGTACAACCTGAAAGACTCTGAAGATACCTCAGGTACTCAGAGACATTCGCATAAACAACAGCCTAGATCATAAAAACAGTTTTCCACCAGAGTATTTTTGTAGTTTTGGGCCTGCAAAGGACCACAGCTGGAAGACATAGTTTTAAGCACAGAATGAAGCCTTCCTCAGCTCAGGTTTGAGTTAGATAGCAAAAGTATGACACATGGGTATTTTACGGATGTGTTTCTAGAGGTATGTCCTGGTGTTTTCAGACTGTGTTGTTCTATCTGTGTCCATACCACAAAGTGTTGTTTTTACTTAATTTAGAGAGTTGGTACTCAGATGTCATCGAGTGTATATGTTAACACTTTAGAGTTAAAACTTAAGACTTTGTTAAGCAGAGCACTGTGATGTTTGATCAACACTTCTATGCAGTGTTAGAAACGCACCTTCTCAGAGAATAATTTTAACTTTTTTTTAGGCAGATGGTAAAGGGAGAACACTAAGGAACTGGGCCCCAGAGGTGTGGACTTGAGTCATGTGACTTAGTCTCCAGTCAGACGCAAGTCACAATTTTGATGACTTTGGACTCAACTTGACAATATCATCAAAGACTTGCAACTCGACTTGGACTTTGACATCAGTGACTTGGGACTTGACTCTGACTTTAGTCTGATGACTTGAAAATACTTGAAATTTTCAGTAAGACTGTTGAATAAAATGTGCTCCCATTCAAAGTATTTGACTAAGTGACTGATTTTTGTTGTTTCCAGCAAGACAGTATTTTTTCCTACAGGATCTGCCCCATTGAATGCATCTATTAACATCCAATCAGGGTTTAGAAGAATAAACAAAGAGGATGTGGATTACACAGTTACTGCCCTGAGCGCAAGACTGCAGGACTGCGGGAACAACCCAAAGATGCGGAACCATGCTACTGAGGATAATTGCATGTGCATTCACAGACTACAATGTCAAAAACAAAAAACAAATTGCTGTTTGCAAAACCTGCAGCGTGAGAATAACAGACGGAGAGGCGACAGCGTCGAACTTTGTTCGGCACCTGAAGTTGCACAAAGAACAGTAAGTTGGTCTGGTACCTGCTGTGAGATCCTTTTGGGTAACTTTAGCTCAGCATCTGTTATATACAACAACGGTATCACTCGTAAACTCACCGTGGCTAAAAACTGAGACTGACTATGACTTTGAAGGACTTGAAAATTTTAAGTCTATGACTTCAGACGTAACTTGACTTGTCTTGAGACTCGAATTGCACATCTTTACTTGAGACTTGACTCGAGACTAATGTTTAAAGACTTGAGACTTAGTTGAGAATTGCAAAACAGTGACTTTCTCCCACCTCTGCTGGGCCTTGTATCTCACCAAATGATTGGGGGAAGACTCAGAGACACAGTGCCCAAACTACACTGACAATGTTCTTTCAGAGAGAAAGGACAGTAACCAGGCTAATGAAGTGTCTGAAATAAATATACAGTCAAAGACTCTCTTTATCATGATCTGATTTTAGTGGTTTAGCTGATGTTTAGGAGAACAAACACAGAACAATCCCCTAAGTCTGCCAGCATCAAAATATCACTAGACTCTCTTAAAAGAGCAGTTTTGAGAGCTATTTGCTGAAGACTGATTGACACTTATCAAAAATATTTATGGTCTCCAGCCAAGCCATCAGTTTATTGGCAATTGGTTTTTCAATGACTTTGGACAAGTATGTGAGTTTGGATACAAGGGTCTTGATCTTGGAGTCAACTTTCAAAAAGCACTGATAAAAAAAAAGCCAGACCAATAATTTTTATGGTTTGATCACGCAACAGCTTCTGATGGACTATTACCTGTTCAGGACATGACAGCTACCATATCTTTTCTAAGAAACAAATGTGTCATAAAATTTTAATGAGCGGTGAATAAGCTGTCTTGTTTTTTACAAATTGTATCCTTTTACTACACTCAAAGACATTATATAATGTCATAGATATCTGATTTGAAAGACAAACAAGCTTTTAAACTTTCCTGACTGCTCCAGAGATCAATCCAGTAAACTCTAAGAATATTGCATCAGAGTGACTTGCTTGGTTTGATTTCACAACCAAACACTTATCAATATGTTACCTCACCGGCTTTGGTTTTGATAAATCATTTTTAAGTTCAATCATGTAGTCATACAATTCCTGGAAACTTTTTGTAGAATTAGTCTTTAACTCCATCACATAGTCAATTTAAGGCTATTTTTTAATCATTTGGGACACCAGCACACGACAGTTCTCTTTCAACACTTTGGAATTACAAACTGAAAGACTCTGAAGATACCTCAGGTACTCAGAGACATTCGCATAAACAACAGCCTAGATCATAAAAACAGTTTTCCACCAGAGTATTTTTGTAGTTTTGGGCCTGCAAAGGACCACAGCTGGAAAACGTAGTTTTAAGCACAGAATGGAGCCTTCCTCAGCTCAGGTTTGAGTTAGGTAGCAAAAGTATGACACATGGGTATTTTACGGATGTGTTTCTAGAGGTATGTCCTGGTGTTTTCAGACTGTGTTGTTCTATCTGTGTCCATACCACAAAGTGTTGTTATGACTTAATTTAGATAGTTGGTACTCAAATGTCATCAAGTGTACATGTTAACACTTTAGAGTTAAAACTTAAGACTTTGTTAAAACGAGCACTGTGATGTTTGATCAACACTTCTAGTAGTGTTAGAAACGCACCTTCTCAGAGAATAATTTTAGCTATTTAAATGTTTGTCTCTGCAGTGACACTACTGAGAGCAAAAATTGCTGAATTTATTTTCTGTATGTAAATCGGGAAATTAGCTGGAATACATATCAGTGCTTGGTAAGAGCACATACATTCAAAGAAAAACAAACATTTGCATGATGGTGGCTTGGGGGAACTGTTGGTACTTGTCTAACAGGGAGAAAAACTTGATGTTTGACTCTACAAGTGTCAGAGGAAAGCTCAGAGATCAAGATCCCATGGATCTGATTGACTAAAACTTCATTTATAAGACATGTTAGAGCACATTTTCAGAGACCTAACTCCATCTAGAGAATAATTAACTCTGCATTTGCTAAATTTTGTCGACACCAACATGAGAAGTCTGTATGTATAAAATGTGTATTAAAGGGATAGTTCAGTTTGTTTGAAGTGGGGCTGTATGAGCTCCACAAGGCCACTAAGTACATTAGATACAGTTGAAAGTTCTCTCCTCTCCCTCAGTAAGCCACGGTCTGTAAGAGTTGGTGACAAAGAAATAGACGCTAACAGGAAAATACCGTACCAAATACAAAGGGGATTTTCTCCACCCACAAGAACTTTAATCAAAAAGCAATACCACAGTTTAAGAGTATATTACATATGAGTGTTTTTAAGTGCATTAACATTTCGGAAACAAAGTTTTTCTGGACCTAAGCCAACTCATGTCATGTATCCCTCCGCTAAATCACTCTGCCTACTGTATCTAATGCACTTAGTGGTCATATGGAGCTCATACAACCCCACTTCAAACAAACTGAACAATCCCTTTAAAAGACACGCACCAGAGAGCCCCCCCTCCCGACACCATAGGCAGCAATGCTCATCGCTTCCATCAGATGTGATGTAAGGGCACTGCTGTTCCTTTGAATATCTAATTTCAGTTTAAACAAGTAACAGACAGCTGACAGCAGACAGTCATATCATCATCAACCCACATACTCCCAGTCTGAAGCCTATTTCCATCAACAATGACACAATAGAACAGGTAAACTCATTCAAGTATCTTCACTTTGGACAATAACTTTACCTTTGAACACCATGTCATGGACATTCACAAATGCTCACAACAGAGGCTTCATGTTCTCTGGACACTCAGTTCTCTCCATGTGGCTCTACATCTTCTGCTGCTGTTGTACAAGGGTATCATTCAGTCCATTTTATTGTATTGTTCATCCTGTTTTTACACCATGCTGTCAGTCTCTAGTACAAAACCCAGAACCAGTGAAGTTGGCACATTGTGTAAATCGTAAATAAAAACAGAATACAATGATTTGCAAATCCCTTTCAACCTAAATTCAATTGAATACACAGCAAAGACAAGACACTTAACGTTTGAACTGGTAAACTTTGCTACTTTTTGCAATTATTAGCTCACTTGGAATTTGATGCCTGCAACATGTTTCAAAAAAGCTGGAACAAGTGGCAAAAAAGACTGAGAAAGTTGAGGAATGCTCATCAAACACTTATTTGGAACATCCCACAGGTGAACAGGCTCATAGGGAACAGGTGGGTGCCATGATTGGGTATAAAAGCAGCTTCCCTGAAATGCTCAGTCATTCACATACAAGTATGGGGCGAGGGTCACCACTTTGTGAACAAATGCATGAGCAAATTGTCCAACAGTTTAAGAACAACATTTCTCAAAGAGCTATTGCAAGGAATTTAGGGATTTCATCATCTACGGTCCGTAATATCATCAAAAGGTTCAGAGAATCTGGAGAAATTACTGCACGTAAGCGGCAAGGTGAAAGTCAACATTGAATGCCTGTGACCTTCAATCCCTCAGGCGGTACTGCATCAAAAACAGGCATCACTGTGTAAAGGATATCACCACATGGGCTCAGGAACACTTCAGAAAACCACTGTCAGTAACTACAGTTCGTGGCTACATCTGTAAGTGCAAGTTAAAACTCTACTATGCAAAGCCAAAGCCATTTATCAACAACACCCAGAAACCCGAGCTGGGCCCGAGCTCATCTAAGATGGACTGATGCAAAAGATGGACTGATGGTATGGGGGTGTATTAGTGCCAAAGGCATGGGTAACTTACACATCTGTGAAGGCACCATTAATGCTGAAAGGTACATACAGGTTTTGGAGCAACATATGTTGCCATCCAAGCAACGTCTTTTTCATGGACGCCCCTGCTTATTTCAGCAAGACAATGCCAAGCCACATTCTGCACGTGTTACAACAGCGTGGCTTCGTAGTAAAAGAGTGCGGGTACTAGACTGGCCTGCCTGTAGTCCAGACCTGTCCCCCATTGAAAATGTGTGGCACATTATGAAGCGTAAAATACAACAACGGAGATCCCGGACTGTTGAACAACTTAAGCTGTACATCAAGCAAGAATGGGAAAGAATTTCACCTGAAAAGCTTCAAAAATTGGTCTCCTCAGTTCCCAAACGTTTACTGAGTGTTGTTAAAAGGAAAGGCGATGTAACGCAGTGGTAAAAATGCCCCTGTGCCAACTGTTTTGCAATGTGTTGCTGCCAATAAATTCTAATTTGATGATTATTTGCAAAAGAAAATAAAGTTTCTCAGTTCGAACATTAAATATCTTGTCTTTGCTGTGTATTCAATTGAATATAAGTTAAAAAGGATTTGCAAATCATGGTATTCTGTTTTTATTTACAATTTATACAATGTGCCAACTTCACTAGTTTTGGGTTTTGTAGAAATAAACTCCTCAAAATCACCCACACAGCATCCAAAATCATCCGTTTGCCCACACCTAATGTCTCAGAACTCAACAAAAGAGCAATAGCCCGGCTTACCAAGTCAATAGTCTCCGACACTGATCATCCTCTCCATCACTTCTTCCAGTTCCTTCCCCTCTGGACGCAGGTATAGGACTCTTAAATACAGAAGGGCCCGTTTTAAGAGGAGTTTTGTTCCATCTGCTCTAGCTATACTGGACAATCTACCTCCATGACTTAACCTACTTGCCAGACAATGACAATGTTAAGTGCTGTCTTGCTCTTTATTTGTTTTCTGATTGTCCATTGTTCTGTTTGTGTTCTGTGTAATGGTGTGCTTTGGCAACATGATATGGAAGGCTGTGGAGCAAATGTCCCTTTTTCTGGGACAATAAAGGTCCCAGACAAAAAGAGTTTTCTTTTATCCTTCAACATAACTCATCTTTGGCCAGAAAAGGAGCAAAGTGCCAGATAGCAAAAATGACTAACCAGAGGCAAAATAAAAAAGAACAATATTTAGGGAAATCTGGTATCTAGGTTTTTAACTCTGTCTGGGTTAACTACTCAGATAAGTCATACAGGCTCTCCTGAAAGTAACACTTTGTCAACACTAAAAACGTTAAACCCACTACTCTGTTCTGATTGGTTGACTGGTCTACTCTGTGGTAAATGGTCACTTCAATGCTGCTCGGAGTTGAATTTACAATATTCATTGTTAAACTTAAACTTAATGAAAAAGTGCTAATTTTGGTAGATGGGAGCTGCTTATTGAGACGAAATTTAACAAATCTTAGGTTTCATTTATTTGGTGGTGCATTGAGGTGCTCACCTCTGACCCCAAATTTTGTTTCCGAATAGTTGTATTTATAGTCAGAAATACCAATATTTCCCTATTAACTAAAGTTTATACAATAAATTCAAACAAAGACAAAAGTTTTCCATCATGTTAGTGTCTCTTGTTATAGCACAGAGTTAAATCCAGGCTGAAAATATTGTAATTTGAAGATTAAAAGACTGATAATAACAATATTTGAAAAATTAAAAATAAATGTGAGAGATGTTTTAATATGCTATTTTTTCAGCTCTGTAACTATCAAGGTGTCCAGGTTTTCCTGAAAGTAACATCATTCGTGGATGCATTGCTTAATGGTCAATAAGAATCCTATGCTCTTCTCAGTCGATGGCACACCTAAAAAGTTGGAAACTGAAAAATAAGATCTAAATGTGAAAAAAATCCTTAAGGTAAAAACATATATCTGAAATAAAAAGAAATAAATTTGAATCAGAAATGAATCTTGCAACTGAACAAAATAACATTTCACATGCAAAAAAATATGTTAAAGTAAAAAAATGAAAATAATTAGTTTTATTTTAATAATTACAGATCTAAATCAAAAGTATATTTAAAATAAAAAAATAAATCTCTTACACATATTTTTAATTTAACTGAGTGTCATAATTGTTTTTGGATCTTTTTTAATTTCAAATTACAACACTTTTGGCCTGGATTTACCCCCATATTATAGCAGGAGACAACTTCCCTCAATCTCTCCTTCAAAAAGTCAAATTCATCTCAGTGAGAATATCTGTAAAATTAAAAAGGCTGATCCTGAAGATTTGTTTTAGTCACCTCATCAAACATCAACCCTGCAGCCACAGTTTTAAGCATCAGACCAGAGAGAACGTCTTCAACTTTATTCATGGTTCACTCAGTACAACCAAGACTCTAGAACTTAACAATAGCTTTAGAAATGAAGGTAAAGACTTTTTGGTTAAGGAGAAACACTGAGCTTGACCTGAATATTTATATTTGGTTGTAAAAACAGTGGTTGTGGTTTTCATTTTACAGTCCTGGTTATTGTTTGACACCTTGTGTCATGAGACAATAAAAGGCTTGTGGTATCCCCTGCTTTATGATTTAGGATTATTGGTGCATGTGATAGAGTCTGCATGGTTATGTAATAAATGATATGAGTGACAGCGTGAATGCCTCTCTGAGGAATATAAAAGTGAGAAACACCTCAGCTGTCTCTGAAAGATTCTGGAAATCACCCCACATTTCAGATCACATCAGAGACGGTGACTCCATCATGCTGCTGTTCCTCTTCCTCTCTGTTCTCTCTCTGGGTGCTGCCTCTCCTCTGGATGGGCCTGAACCGAAGCTACAGCGTGGAGACTGTCCCATGTTCTGGTACAGTTTCAATGGCCGCTGCTACAAGTACATTGCCACTGATATGACCTGGGCTGATGCAGAGCTCCATTGTGTGTCTCAAGGAGCAAACCTGGTGTCCATCCACAACCAGGAGGAGCAGGAGTTTGTCACTTCTCTGATCATGAACTTTGATCACAAACAGGGACTAACCTGGATTGGATTGAGTGATCTCCACAAAGAGGGCAGGTGGATGTGGTCTGATGGCACCCCGGCAAGATTCATCATTTGGACAACAGGACAGCCCGACAATGCAGGAGGACAAGAACACTGTGTTGAAGTAAACCATGGCGCACATTTAACATGGAATGATCGCCCATGTTCTTACACATATCCCTCAGTTTGTGCAACACGCATAATCTGTCCATCATAGCAAGTGAGATGTTGAGAATGTTTCAGTTCAACCACCTGTGGCTCTGTTTTTATTCCTGAGTAGAAATTCATTGTTATTTTGATTTTAATGGATGATTAAGATTAATACAGCAAACTTTAGTAAGAGATTAGTCCCTCATTTTGTCATTCTCAAATAGTTTTTACACATATAACGATACAATTATCCATTGATTCAGAGAATAGCACAAGCTATGTAAATTCAGCAGAAAAATATTTTATCTTATTCCATTAATTCTTTATGTTTGTATGTGTTTTATGTCTGCTACAGTTATAAATCATCTTCTATGTGTGTTTGTTGTAAGACTGTTAATCCAGAAGTAAAAGTGTACTGCCTCTTCTTCATAGACCATCAACTCATGTCTTATGACTTGTAACTTGTATCAGACTAAAGCTATAACTATTTCTCTGTCTCTCACAGTTTGTCCTCAGCAGCTCTGACTTTTTTCTCTGATAGACCTCTGTGATTTTTCACCTGTTGTTCTGATAACAAAAGAGACAAATGCTGCTCATAACTTCTGACAGTACATCTTTGAGTCGTGCTGATAAAGAAGCAAATGTGCAAGTGAATCTAGAGACATCCTTTTTTATTGAAGATTTTGAAGTCAACGGTGTTGAATGAATGTTTCATTTTGTTTGAAATTTTGAATCATTTCTTTTGTCTCAATAAAACATAGTGAAAAATTCATCATGACCACTTGTTCTGTCTTTGCTTGTGTTACTGAACTTAAAACAATCAGCTTGTTTTTGACATTTGAATGGTTTTGGTATTTTATGTCGTATGAAACAGAATCACAAAAAGACATTTAATGAGACATATGACATTTCACATTTTGTTCAATAAACTCCAACAAAGTCACAAATGTCCAAGCATGTTGGTATCTCTTGTTATAACAGGAAAGAAAAGTCAAATTAATCTGTCATCGAGAATATTTGTAAATTTAAAAAGGCTGATCCTGAAGAATTCTTTTAGTCACTTTATCAATCATCAACCCTGCAGCCACAGTTTTAAGAATCAGAGAGAACATCTTCAACTCTTTTCACGGTCCTGTCAGTACAACCAAGACTTAAGAACTTAACATTAACTTTTGAAAAGAAGGTCAGGATTAATGGTTAAGGAGAAACACTGAGCTTCACTTGAATGTTTCAGAAAACAACAATTTATAAATTATTATAAAAACAGTGAATGTGATGTTTTGTTTCCTGGTTTCTATTTTACAATCCTGGTTAATGTTCATTCACTCATCATGTTTCTCACTTTCTGAAAATTCAATAATACAAATCATTGAATTGTAATTGTAATATTTCAAATCTATGATGTAAACCAAAACATAAGTCTCATGCTAATGTCACACTGAGTCCTGAAAAAGAAAAGGGCTTGTGCTTTATGCTACATGATTATTTGTGCATGTGATAGTCTGCACGTGCATGTAATCGATGACATCAGAACAACAGCTCTAGCGCCTCTCTGAGGAATATAAAAGTGAGAAACACCTCAGTTGTCTCTGAAAGATTCTGGAAATCACCCCACGGTGCAGACCACATCCTCCAAAGACAGACTGAGACTCCATCATGCTGCTGTTCCTCTTCCTCTCTGCTCTCTCTCTGGGTGCTGCCTCTCCTCTGGATGATACCCTTGACCTACAGCGTGGAGCCTGTCCTCCATTGTGGTTCAGTTTCAGAGACCGCTGCTACAAGTATGTTGCCACCAAGATGACCTGGGCTGATGCAGAGCTCCATTGTGTGTCTCAAAGAGCAAACCTGGTGTCCATCCACAGCCTGGAGGAGCAGGAGTTTGTCAGGGATCTGATCAAGAACTTTGATCACACCCAGGCACGGACCTGGATTGGACTGAGTGATCTCCACAAAGAGGGCATGTGGATGTGGTCTGATGGCTGCCCGGCTGAATTCACCTTTTGGCATCCACGACAGCCTGACAGCGCTCATGGACAAGAAGACTGTGTTCATGTCAACTTTCGTGAACCCCCTTATTGGAATGATGTAACATGTTCTCACAGATACTCTTCAGTTTGTGCAACACGCACAAGCTGTCCAACATGACAAGTGAGATGTGGAGAATGTTTCAGTTCAACCATCTGAGGCTTTGTTTTCATTCCTGAGTAGAAATCCATTGTTTTTCTTAATCTAAATTGATGTTAGAGGTTAACGCAGCAAAATCATAAGGGAGAGAAGTCCTTCATTATTTCATTTTCAAAGAGTCTTTCTAATATAATGATGCAGCTTTCCTTTGATTATGAAAATAAAAAGAGCTATATGAATTCAAATGAAAACTAACAAAAATACTGATATTTTATTACATGTACATTAAATGTATTAATGTGGTTTTATGCCTGCTACATTTATCTATCATCTATTTGCTTTTTATAAGACTGTTAACTTAGAGATTCTCTGACGTGCTGCTCTCACTCTCATGGTTGTGTCTTGGAATAAACAATATACATTAATCAGACTGAAGCTCTAAACTATTTTTCTGTCTGTCAGTTTGTCCTCAGAAACAAACGCTGCTCAAAACTTTTGAGATTATGTCTTTGAGTAGTGCTGATTGATATACAAATGTGCAAGTGAATATACAAACATCCTTCTTTCATTGACCTTTTTGTTGTCACAAATGTTGAATGAATGTCTCATTTTGTTTAAATTTTAAAACACTTTCTTCAGACCTGATAAAACACGTTCAAAAAGCCACATGGCCGTTTGTCCTGTTTTTTGTTTGTGTTACTGAACTTACAACAATCAGCTGGTTTGAAACATTTTAATAATTTTGGTATTTTATGTCATATAAAAAAGAACGCGGCACATACATAATGAGACAAATGAAACACACATTTTTTTCTACAAATAGGTCTGAAAAAGTATTAAATGTTTAAGCATGTTAGTATCTCTTGCTATCACGGGGGACAGCTTCCCTCAATCTCTCAAAAAGTCAAATAAATCTCTCACTGAGAACATTTGTAAATTTAATTCAATTTAACATTAACTTTTGAAAATAAGTTCAGGACTTAATGGATAAGGAGAACCACTGAGCGTGACCTTAATTTGTAAATGATTATAAAAATAGTGAATGTAATGTTTTGTTTCCTGGTTTTCATTTTGCAGTCCTGGTAAATGTTCATTCACTCATGTTTCTCACATTATGATAATACAATAATACAAATCATGAAATTATAATAGTAATTTTTAGGGTCCTCACCCTTAAGGGAAGGACTGAGCAAAACTGCCCAACACACTAAAACTGGTGAGTTAAAAAGAACCCAATATGGGCCGTGTTTTAACCCACCTGCTGGTTCATTAGCCCAGCAGTAATAATCTTTAGACAGCAAGACACTTTGGTCCATTTTAACCCAACAGATGAGTTAAATATTTTACCCAAATTCTGAATCAAATTAACGGCAAATCTGAGTACTTTCAACCACATCTATGTGTTATATTCTCTACCCAAATGCTGGGTCAAATCAATTTCTTTTCTGGGTTGTTTAAACTACATTTATTTCTTAAATACTCTACGCAAATGCTGGGTTGAATTAATTTGGTAAATGAAGATATATACACACATGGCAAACTTTGTTGGTACCCTTAAGAAAGACAAAACCACATGGTCACTGAAATAACTTGAAACAGATATAAGTAATAATACATTTTAACTAAAAAACATCTGATGAAAATTAGACATTGCTTTTGAATTGTGGTTCAGAGGTATTATCTCAAAATATAGAATTGAGAAAATGGCCTGGGCAAAAATTATGGTACCCCATGAAAAGATTACAAATGATATGACCAGACGGACATGTTAAACCAAGGTGTGTCCTGTAATAAGCATAACAGGTGTCTCCAAGCTTGTAATCAGTCAGTCTGCCTATTTAAAGGCTGAAAAGTGGTCACTGTGCTGTTTGGTATCATGGTGTGAACCACACTGAACATGGACCACAGAAAGCTAAGGAGAGAGCTGTCTCAGGAGATTAGAAAAGATGTTATAGACATGCATGTTAAAGGTAAAGGCTATAAGATCATCTCCAAGCAGCTTGATGTTCTTGTGACTACAGTTTCACATATTATTATTCAGACTGTAGCCAACCTGCCTGGATGTGGCCAGAAGAGGAAAACTGATGATAAATTAGAGAGATGGGTAAATACAAGTGGTAACCAAAGAGCCCAGAACAACTTCCAAAGAGATTAATGGATTTTTACTCAGAGTATGAGTTGCAGAAAAATAACCCAAACCAAACATAAATAACCCATAATGGGTAAAACATTTCATAACCCCAACGTTTAGTTGATGAAATTTCCCAGCTGCTTTTAGTGTGTTTTGTTCCTGTGGTGTTTCTTTTACTTTTTATACAGTATATATACACTACCAGTCAAAAAGTTTTAGAACACCACACTTTTTCCAGTTATTTATTGCAACTCAAGTTGTGTAAATTTCATTCATTAAGATGGGTTTTTTTGAGTCACAGCAAGAATTACCTCTGCAGATTATGTGTCATTTTTTGCTTCCAATCTCACCATTCCACTCAAGATTTTTGTTTGTAATCACACATGCATTTGATAATAATTGCATCCTGATTACTTTGTTCTTTTCTTGTTCTTTGTTCTATTCCTTGCAGGATACACATATGCACAGACAGCAGCAGAGTAACTGTGCCATACTAGTTATTTATCGTAATATATTGTTTAATTATGGATTTTTGAGGTGACAAACTACATGTGCCATGTTCAGAGGTTACCCAGTGTTGAGGCGCTTTCTCTTGCAGAAAACTGCTTTGTGGTTTCAAACTGCAATGCTGGAATGTAGAAACTACTTGCTGTATTTTGTGGCCACTAGAGGACAGCAGAAGAGCACGTCAGTGTGACACCACCTGCTTCTATAAACAGGAAACCAACAGGAGGGTGTCTTAAATGTTTTATCTGCTGTTGTCAAGACTGTAAAGTTCTTTCTTTTTTAATGGAAGCAATGTTGTTTAAACCTGTTTGCATGTTAAGACAAAAAACACAAAGTTCACAATGCAAATGAAGGCTTTGTACTATTGTAATATTGTTGATGTGTAAATATATGCCCTTGTTTGGTATGTTGTTCTTATTTATCAGTTGTAAATGAAGAAAATAGTCCAACACAGAGCAATACGTCTCCCTTTGTGTCCCCTCAACCTTCTGACAGCTGAAGCCACATGTCTTTTCTAAAGCTGCGTTTACTATGTCAGATTTGACTGAAATGAATAAATTATAGGTTTTATGTGACATCACCTGGTCAACATGTGGTCTTTTATTTTTCATGCTTTGATGCTTAAGTTCTTTATCTTTCTTCCTTTTTAATTCTTTCTTTTTACTTCGACTAAAGTATGTGTGTGTGATGGGGAGGTCAGACTACACAGTTTTTTTCACTGGCAACGATAGTCGTTTTGTCAGACTAGCCAGTGATGACTTGCCATGACAGACCACACGACACGACACAGACTAGATGTGACAGCTGATGTGATGATGGTGAAAAGGGGCGCAGCAGCACCCAAGACTGCAAACAATTATGCTGTATCTAGAGCATTTTGCTATTATTTGCTACTAAAAACTTGATGTAGAATGAGGTGTTAGTTTGCTGATAAATGTCTCCAACGTTCTCCTTTTACAGCCTGTGGTAGCTCTTCTTCAACATATCATAAGGGAAGGGAAGTTCTTTTTCAGAGCTTTGCAAACTTTCCTTATACGCTTTCAAGATGCTCTCAGGACATCAACATATTTGTTTGTCTGTGATAACCACACATGCAAACCCCCCTGTGCTCTCATTGGTCAATGTCTCTGACATGGAGGAACAGATCATAGGAGGCAGGACAAAAATTGAACATATTGGACCTTCTGTTGCAAAGTCAAGAATTATGACACACTACATGAAACTGTCTAGCTGTTTTTTTGGCGTGGCTTTCAGGCCCTGAAACCCTATTACTGTCCACTCAGGTCATTTCATCTGCATACAATCCTATGCCAGGTTCGACATAGGATTGTATGCAGATGAAAACTTGTTTTTGGTTTCAAACCATATAAATCCATCAGTACATAGTATACATACCTTTTTAATAGTTTTTGTCTTTCTATCAAAAAAACTATAATATTGTACTTTATATAGAGGAAAACTTAGTTGTGGTTACTTACTACATAAATCCATTAGCCCATAGCCCGTTCAATACGATCTGGTGATATTGTACTTTATGCTGACAACTTGACTTATTTTTTACAAATAAGTCAAAAGGTGGAGTTCAAGTGTGTAACGCTCTGGTCACACCTGCTCCCTGATTGTTTCTCTCCCAGCTGTGTCTCATTAACCCTCATTACCTATTGTATATAACCCTCGTCTTCTCCCCTGTCTTGTTTCCAGATTGTTAAGTACCTGTACTCTTTCTAGGCGATTTAGTTCATGTCACAGTCTCGTTTCGACCTCCTTTGTTCTAGACCTTGCTTTTTGTCTCTCGTTTTTGGATACCTCTGCCCATCTGCCTTTTTGTGTACCAAACCAAGCCTGTCTGACTGCCTGCCTTATGTACCGTATCCTGCCTGTCTGATTGCCCGCTTTGTGTACCAAACCTTGGATTGTGCGTTAAACTCTGGTTTTTGAACTCTGATATGGACTTTGTGGTGTTCTTGTCTGGGTGTTCATGACACCATCATAATAAAATCAACTTTGGCCAGAAAAAGAGCAAGTGCCAGCTAGCAAAAATTACTAACCAGAGAAAAAGAACAATATTTAGGGAAATCTGGTATCTTGGTTTTTAACTCTGTCTGGGTTAACTACTCAGATAAATCATACAGGCTCTCCTGAAAGTAACACTTTGTCAACACTAACAACGTTAAACCCACTACTCTGTTCTGATTGGTTGACTGGTCTACTCTGTGGTAAATGGTCACTTCAATGCTGCTCAGAGTTGAATTCACAATATTCATTGTTAAACTTCAACTTCATGAAAAAGTGCTAATTTTGGTAGATGAGAGTTCCTTATTGAGACGAAATTTAACAAATCTTAGGTTTAATTTATTTGGTGGTGCATTGAGTTGCTCAGCTCTGACCCCAAATTTTGTTTCTGAATAGTTGTATTTATAGTCAGAAATACCAATATTTCCCTATTAACTAAAGTTTATACAATAAATTCAAACAAAGACAAAAGTTTTCCAGCATGTTAGCATCTCTTGTTATAGCACAGAGTTAAATCCAGGCTGAAAATATTGTAATTTGAAGATTAAAAGACTGATCATAACAATATTTGAAACTGAAATTAAACGTTTGATCTTGAATTAAAAACCAACAAAACAATTGGATTAAAAAAGAAATGTAAGAGATTTTTCTGTTTTAATGTTCAGCTCTGTAACTATCAAAGTGCCCAGGTTTTCCTGAAAGCAACATCATTTGTGGATGCATTGCTTTGTTGTCAATAACATTCCTATGCCCTTCTCAGTTGATGGCACACCTAAAAAGTTTGAAACTGAAAAATAAGATCTAAATGTGAAAACATCCTTAAGGTGAAAAGATATATCTGAAACGAAAAAATAGATTTGAATCTGAAAATATTAATCATGCAACTGAACAAAATAACATTTCACATGCAAAAAAATATTTTAGAGTAAAAAATGAATATAATTAGTTTTATATTAATAATTACAGATCTAAATCAAAAGTATATTTAAAATAAAAAATAAATCTCTCACACATATTTTTGATTTAACTGAGTGTCATAATTGTTTTTTGGATCTTCTTTTATTTTCAAATTACAACACTTTTGGCCTGGATTTACCCCCATATTTTAGCAGGAGACAACTTCCCTCAATCTCTCCTTCAAAAAGTCAAATTCATCTCAGTGAGAATATCTGTAAAATTAAAAAGGCTGATCCTGAAGATTTGTTTTAGTCACCTCATCAAACATCAACCCTGCCGCCACAGTTTTAAGCATCAGAACAGAGAGAACAGCTTCAACTTTATTCATGGTCCAATCAGTACAACAAAGACTCGAGAGCCCAACACTAAAGACTTTATGGTTAAGGAGAAACACTGAGCTTGACCTGAATATTTAGATTTGGTTATAAAAACAGTGGTTGTAGTGTCTTGTGTCTTGGTTTTCACTTTACAGTCCTGGTTATTGTTTGCCACCTTGTGTCCTGAGACGATAAAAGGCTTGTGGTATCTCCTGCTGTATGATTTAGGATCATAGGTGCACGTGATAGAGTCTGCACGTTCATGTAAACAATGATATCAGAGTGACAGCGTTAACGCCCTCTCTGAGGAATATAAAAGTGAGAAACACCTCAGCCGTCTCTGAAAGATTCTGGAAATCACCCCACAGTGCAGATCACATCAGAGACTGAGACTCCATCATGCTGCTGTTCCTCTTCCTCTCTGCTCTCTCTCTGGGTGCTGCCTCTCCTCTGGATGAACCCAAACCCAAGCTACAGCGTGGAGCCTGTCCTCCGTTCTGGTTCAGTTTCAGAGACCGCTGCTACAAGTACATTGCCACTGATATGACCTGGGCTGATGCAGAGCTCCATTGTGTGTCTCAAGGAGCAAACCTGGTGTCCATCCACAGCCTGGAGGAGCACAATTTTGTCGTCACTCTGATCAAGAACTTTGACCCCTCACAGGCACTTACCTGGATTGGATTTCATGATATCTTTAAAGAGGGCAGGTGGATGTGGTCTGATGGCTGCCCGGTAAGATTCACCTTTTGGAGAACAGGAGAGCCCAACAACAGTAACGGACAAGAAGACTGTGGTCATCTCAACTATGGTTCACAATTCGCCTGGAACGATGTCCCATGTTCTAGAAATTACCCCTCAGTTTGTGCAACACGCATAAGCTGTCCATCATAGCAAGTAAGAAGTGGAGAATTTTTCAGTTCAACCGTCTGTGGCTCTGTTTCATTCCTGAGTAAACTTTCATTGTTACAGCAAACTCTTCAAAGACAGCAGTTCATCATTTTGTAACTATCTAAGAGATTTTACAAATATAACTATGCAATGATCCATTGATTATAAAACTGTAAGAGCTCTGTGAATTAAAAAGAGAACTAATAATAACAATGGTATGTTAGTGTATGTTATTTCATTCACTTTTTAATTTCTTAATGTGTTGTTATGCCTACTGCAGTTATCAGTTGTCTTCATTGTGTGTTTGTTATAAGACTGTTCATACATACAGAAGTAAAGGTGTGCTGCCTCTTCTTCATGGACCTATTCCTCTTGTCCAATAATTTGTAACTTGTATCTGACTGAAGCTGTTTCTCTGTCTCTCACAGTTTGTCCTGAGCATTTCTGATCATTTTCTTAGTGACTTTTCACCTGTTGCTGTGATGACAAAAGAGACAAATGCTGCATATAACTTCTGAGAGTACGTCTTTAAATAGTGCTGATAGAAACACAAATGTGCAAATGTATGTACAGACAACCTTCTTTTATTGACCTTTTTATTGTCACAAGTGTTGAACTGAATTTCTCATATTTTCTCAAATCTCAAACATTTCTGATGTCTTAATAAAACATGTTCAAAAGTCATCATGGCCACTTGTCCTGTCTTTTGTTTGTGTTACTGAAAAAAAAACAACTTGAACAATCAGCTTGTTTAGATATTTTCATGGTTTTGATATTTTCTGTCATATAAAACAGACCCACACACAGACATTGTTTGAGACATATGACAGACATTTTGTTCAATAACTTTCCACAAAGTTACAAATGTTCAAGCATGTTGGCATCTATTGTTATAGCAGGGGAAAGCTTCCCTCAATCTCTCCTTCAAAAAGTCAAATGAATCTCTCAATGAGAATACCTGTAAATTTTGAAATGCTTATTCTGAAGACTTCTTTAGTCACTTCCTCCTTTTCCTCTGCTGCCCCAAGGCTGTGGAACGCCCTCCCTGACCACCTGAGGGCCCCACAGACTACAGAAGATTTTAAAAGAAATCTTCAAACATATCTTTTTAAAAAAGCATTTTGTCAGTAATGGGCTTCCCATTATTTGAAGAACCAACTTATCTCGACTCAATTGTTCTTAAAAGGGTTTGTGGTTGTTTCTTAATTGTTTTTTTAATTGTGTCTTTGTAGCACTTTGAGATTGTGAAAATGTAAAGTGCAATACAAATAAAATGAATTATTATTATTATTATTATTATTATTGTTATTATTATTATTATTATTATTATTATTATTATTATTATTATTTTTATTATTATTATTATTATTATTATTATTAATTCATCAAACATCAACCCTGCAGCCACAGTTCTAAGCATCAGCTCTGTGTCTCCTGCAAATCAAATAAATCCTGGAAAACTGTTTCTGTGTCAGTCTCCATATATGCTTTAACCGTTGCTGTTACACATAAAGAAATGTTTATTCATGTTGCACCTTTCACAGACATGAATCAGAAATAAAATACAGAATAAAATAGAATAACAAAAGTGAACAAAATAGTCACAATGGTAAAAACATTAACAAAGCGACAGAAACAAAGTAAAATGTCCCTTTAAATTCAGTAAAAGCAAAACACTGCTACACTTGGAAATTACCTAAATGCCTGTTTAAAAGGTATGTGTTTAATTTACTTTTACATCTAAGTTCTGTAGAGACAGAGGCAGAGTTCTTCAGATTTTTTGGACCATATCCTGGAAAGCTCTGTCACCTCAAGTCTTAAAAGGATAGATCAGTTTGTTTGATGTGGGGTTGTATGATCTCCATATGGTCACTAAGTACATTAGATGTAGTAGAAAGTTCACTCATCTCCCTCAGTAAGCAACAATTTGTAGAAGTTTGTGACACAGAACCAAAAAGGGAAGAATTGTACAGAGTACAGTACCACAAAATAATGTAATACCACAGTTTAAGAGTAGGCTACATAGCATGTTTTTTTGAGTGTATTAACTTTCAGAAAAAAAAGTTGATGTGGTACAAACTGTCAAATGTAAAGCCAGATAAACTTTATTTTTCCAAATACCTTTTGCATTTGGTATAATACTTCCCTTTTTGCAGGTGGTTCTCAACACAAACTTTTACAAATTGTGGCTCACTGAGGGAGAGGAGAGAACTTTCTACTGCATCTGATGTACTTAGTGTCCATATGAAGCTCATACAGCCCCACTTCAAAAAAACAGAACCATCCCTTTAAGGTGAGTTCATGGTCAGAGTTTTGGTGGGCCTTGTTAACACTCTTGCTGCAGCATTCTGTGTTGACTGGAGCCAGCCAAGGTGGACATATTACATGAGGTAAAGAGTTAATCACAATAATATGTGAAAAGATGAAAGCTTGTATGAGCATTTCAAACTCCGTGTTGCAAACTATGGCTTGAAGTTTATTTATATTTCATTAACAGAAAAAAACACAACTTGATGATCTGATTAATGTGATTGTCAAATGTGAGGGATTGAATCAAAGAGGTTACCCATGTTCTGGAGAATCTGTGGAAAAAAACTTATATTGTGTATTTACTAAAGGTTTGGTTTTATCAGCTTTTAGCTTTAAATAATGTCAGCCATCCAGTGCAACAACAGGGCAAAATCAGCATTGGTCGGACCTCCCTCCTCATCTTTCAGCTCACACCAGTGAGTGAATCTGGGCATTTAGCTTGTTACTCTCCCACTTTCCTTTTTCCATCTCGGATCAAACTTTTATTTTTCAGGTTTTTTTTCTAAGTCTACATTTAGCTTTCTTCCTCTTCTTCTTGTTTAACAGCAGGTGGCATCCAGCGTCAGAGGAGCATTACCACCACCTACTATGCAGGAATGTGTGCCAGAGATCCCTATTTTCTAGATACTAAATTCTGTTCATTAAATGTGTTTTAAAAATTCAAAAACTGCTTTATATTCTCCTTTTCATAATGTTTAGCTTTCACCTCGAGAGGGAAGTTCCATATGCTGAAAGTAGTCAAAGCAGTAAAAAATTGTAGCTTTTTAGTGCGAAAGTATTTCCAATATCCACACCGAAGTGACACAGTGCCAGTGTAGGTGATACAGATCCCCTCAGACCATGACAGAGGTATCATTTAACCTGTTGTGAGGTGATGCACCATCACAATAACTCTATAAATATTATATTAGGGAGGAAAAAACTGCTAAGTGTTGGTTTAGTCTCTACTTTAAATAGTCAAATGAATCTCTCAGTGAGAATATCTGTAAGTTTAAAAAGGCTCATCCTAAAGACTCCTTTTAGTCACTTCATCAAACTTCAACACTGCAGCTACAGCTTCAGGCAAAAGAACAGAGAGAACATATTCAACTTTATTCACTCATCAGTACAACCAAGACTTAAGAGCCCAACAATAACTTTTGAGAAGGTCAGGACTTTATGATAAAGAGAAAACACTGAGCTTGACCTGAATGTTTCAGGAAACAACAACTGTTGTTACAAACGGTTGTAAAGACAGTGATTGTGATGTTTTGTGTCCTGGTTTTCATTTTACACTCAGTTAATGTTTATTCACTCACCATGTTTCTCACATTCTGATAACACAATAATACAAATCATGAAATTATAATAGCAACATTTCCAATTTACAATGTAAACCAAAACACATGTCACATGCTAATGCTGGACTGTGTCCTGAGACGATAAAAGGCTTGTGGTATCTCCTGCTTTATGATTTAGGATCATAGGTGCATGTGCTAGAGTCTGCACATGCATGTAATAAATGATATCAGAGTGACAGAGTAAACGCCTCTCTGAGGAATATAAAAGTGAGAAACACCTCAGCCGTCTCTGAAAGATTCTGGAAATCACCCCACAGTGAAGATCACATCCTCCAAAGACAGAGACATCATGCTGCTGTTCCTCTTCCTCTCTGCTCTCTCCCTGGGTGCTGCCTCTTCTCTGGATGAACCTAAACCCAAGCTACAGCGTGGCGCCTGTCCTCCGTTCTGGTTCAGTTTCCGAGACCGCTGCTACAAGTATGTTGCCACTCTGATGACCTGGGCTGATGCAGAGCTCCATTGTGTGTCTCAAAGAGCAAACCTGGTGTCCATCCACAGCCTGGAGGAACAGGAGTTTGTCACAGATCTGATCAAGAACTTTGATCACAAACAGGGACTAACCTGGATGGGATTAAATGATCTCCACAAAGAAGGTAGCTGGATGTGGTCTGATGGCTGCCCTGTAATTTTCACTTTTTGGTCAACTGGACAGCCCGACAACTATAAGGGACAAGAACACTGTGGTCATGTCAACAATGGTTCACCCCTCAAATGGAACGACGTCCCATGTTCTAGAACTTATCCATCAGTTTGTGCAACACGCATAATCTGTCCATCATAGCAAGTGAGATGTGGAGAATTTTTCAGTTCAACCATCTGTGGCTTTGTTTTTATTCCTGAGTAAACTTTCATTGTAATTTTTTATATGAATTTCTGTTAAAGATTAAAACAACAGCTCTTGTAAAGAGTATTTAATGAAAACATTCAAAAACATGCAATTACCCATTAACTTATGTGAATTCAAAAGAAATCTGAGAATAAACTTGATATTTTATTTCATTAATTCTTTAATTTTTTTTGTGTTGCCATGCCTGATACAGTTATCAATATTCTATTTGTATGAGTTTTTTTTTATAAGATTGTTTATACATACAGAAGTGAAAGTCTACTGCCTCTTCTTCATGGACCATCAACTCATGTACAGTTATTTGTAACTTGTATCAGACTGAAGCTTTAAGTATTTTCTGTCTCACAGTTTGTCCTCAGCAGCTCTGACTGTTTTCTCTGATAGACCTCTGTGACATTTCACCTGTTGATCTGATAACAAAAGAGACAAATGCTGCTCATAACTTCTGAGAGTCGTACTGATAGAGATACAACTGTGCAAGTGTATGTACAGACAACATATTTAATGATTTTTTTGTTGTCACAAGTGTAAAATGAATGTTCCACTTTCAGGGCTGTAAAGTGCAAGTCGACTGATTGACTAATTGGTCGATGCGTGCCCAGTTGACCAAAATTCTGATTGGTCGACCATATGTGTCAATTTTTTTTTTTCCCCAGCAGTTCATTTCAACCGGAGAAATGTATCAAGTGAAATGGGGGTGATTTCTGAGCACCTCTGTTTCACAGGTAGCATGTCTCAGAACACCATTTAATGTATTTATCGTTTATTTCAATATATTTTTAAGAACATTTCAATATTCTAGTCTAATAATTGCTTATTCATTTCATAGCTGCATGCGCACCTGCCCGCGCTGCGGCGGCAGCATCCCTCAGCCAGTCCACGCTGGATTTTAAGCCTCATATAAAAACCCAAATGCAAAAACGACATCACAGAACCAATTGACAACTTTATTTCTGATGATATGAGGCTTATTGGTGTCGTGGAATGCCAAGAAAACATTGGAACCTGGATATTCAGTGCCAGCGAGCCAGACAATTACGCATGCACTAACGGCAAAATACGAGGGAGCAAAAAAGAGAAAGTTTCCAACTTAAAGGATAACTCCGGTTTCTACAGCTTTCACATTGTTTATAGAAAGAAAAAGAACAATATACTCACCCAGAAGGCTTTCCCGACCCAAACAGTGCTTCGGGAGATGTTTAGATCCAAAATCGAGCAGCGGACATCCATATAATGATAGCACGTAGGGCACGTAACGCTCCTAAAACTGCATTAATCATCCAAAACTCATGTTTTTTACCAATATTCCATCATGATCCGCTCCGGATAGTCTCCCATTGCAGTCTGTGTCACTCCACACAGCGCTGTGTGGCTGTACTGACCTCTGAACTGAAGAGTTTGTTTACGTGCCTCCGCGCATGCGCAGTGCGGCTCATTGTTTCAGGGGAAGACGGTCGGCTACAAATCGACTTTCTTCTTCCAGTTTTGTGCAAAATGGACGAATATCTATCGGATGAAGATGTTGTGGAGGAGAACTTTGAATATGATGGGTGTCTTTACAGTTTCGAGCCAGAGTTTACAGATGAGGAGCTCATAGAAAGGAAGAAGCGCTCCAGAGAGTACTGCGCATGCGCGGAGGCATGTAAACAAACTCTTCAGTTCAGAGGTCAGTACAGCCACACAGCGTTGTGTGGAGTGACACAGACTGCAATGGCGGACTATCCGGAACGGATGATGATGGAATATTGGTGAAAAACATGAGTTTTTGGACGATTAATGCAGTTTTAGGAGCGGCGCTGTATGCCCTATGTGCTACCATTATACGGATGTCCGCTGCTCAATTTTGGATCTAAATATCTCCCGAAGCACTGTTTGGGTCAGGAAAGCCTTCTGGGTGAGTATATTGTTCTTCTTCATTCTATAAACAATGTGAAAGCTGTAGGAACCAAATTTATCCTTTAATAGATACAGATAACTGATGTATACGTCTCTTTGAATGGAGTCCTATATGACAGTGACTGCCCATTTCATTGATGAAGAATGGAAAGCCAAGAGTCTTGTGCTTAAAACAAAACAAATAGAAGAGGCGCACACAGGAGAAAACATCGCTGCGCGATTATTTGAAGTTACCGATGCCTTCAAAGTTTCAGCAGAAAATAAAGTGTCATGTAGTGAACAACGTGGCTGATATGAAACTCTATTTGGAAACACTAAATGAGAACCATTAATGGTTTAAGATACAGGACGTAAAGAGGTGCACCAGGCACACTTCGCAGTGTTGCTGAACTTACAACAATCAGCTGGTTTTAGACATTTTGATGGTTTTGGTATTTTATGTCATATAAAACAGAATCAGAAACAAACGCATAATAATGCATGTGCCAGGCATTTTGAACAATAAACTTGAACAAAGGTACAAATGTTCAAGCAAGTTAATATCTCATGTAATAGCAGGAGACAACTTTCCTCAATCTCTTCTTGAAGAAGTCAATGAATCTGTCAGTAGCTGAGCTGATGCAGAGCTCCATTGTGTGTCTCAAAAAGCAAAACTGCTTTCTATCCACAGTTCTGACATAAAAGAACAACTTTTTCTAAAAAACCTGCAGCAGAACTTTGTTTCTTCAACCGAGATATGACTCAGGGACACCTCAGAGAATTTTTACTGTTGGCTCCTCTTACTTTTGTTTTCATTTTGACATGTCGTCCACTGCACAGCCCAAAATAACTGCCAGTTTATTACATTATTCTCAGACATGTTTTTGTGTACTATAATGTGATGCAGAGGACAGCCCAACATGTTTATTTACTTTTATCGATATACAAGAGGGTGGAGAGAGCACAAACAATATCCCAGTTTTCTGCTACAAGTGATTTAGTAGCTGTAAATTTTAACTCCTCTTTTTTCTTTTATTTGTGGAAAAAATCATGATACTTGTGGTGCTGTCTTATTTTGTATTTTGTTCCAGATCTAGACCTCCTGTGTTTCCTTTTTTTACTTCATGATCCTGTTTGTACCTGAGTCAGTAGAGAAATGTTTTTTCATATAGCACCAGCCAAAGAAATAAATCAGAAAGTGCTGTCCAGAGCTAAAATACACAATAAAACAGAATAATATCACTTTATGCATATGTACCACTTTATCTTTGTAATCCAACCAGGTCTATTAACCGTGTAATTGAGCTCATTGAAATTTTCTCTACATTTTCTGGATACATAATTCATTTTTCAAAATCAGAAGCAATGTCTCCCTCCAAGCATAATCCCTGTGTACCCACTGATGCCTCCCCCTTCCGATGGCCCCCACTTGGTTTTACTTATTTGGGCATTCGCATCACCCCTTAGTACGAGTAAATGAATGTCTTGCCACGCTTATTATATCAGTTTCAAATGATTCCTATTGCACTGTCACGCAAATCACTATCAGAGCTGAATGGTGCTCTCATAGCTTTCCTGTGGAAAAACAGGGGCTTGAGACTACTGACTCCCTTACAGCTTCCTCCGGAGAAGGGCTGGTTAGCAGTTCCTGACATCAAACTGTATCAACTCTCATGTCTCTGCAGATACATTCGAGACTGGTTTCAAGATGACCCAGAATCTACATGGCTTGATATTGAGTCAGATCCAGTATCACCCATACCTTTGAAAAATATATTGTACGCCTCTAAGAAGTGGATCTGTTCAGCTGTTAAGGGTAATTTCCTTCTAATAAATACTGTTAAGGTTAAGAGGGCTTTGAAAACACCGCATCTCCACTGACACCCCTATTTTTTAATCCAGATTTCCCCCCCGGTCTTGAACAGACCTCTTTCAGTGTATGGTCTGAGGAAGGCATCAAGACACTGGGGAACATTGTAGAAAATGGGTCAATTCTGACTTTTGATCAGTTCAGAGATGGGCACAAGATCCCATCCATGCATTTTTTCAGGTATTTACAGTTACGCAACTTTGGTATGTCAAACCTCAAACGATCTCAATATTGTGGTACAATCTCTCCATTAGAAAAAAAAATTTAACAGTGAGGACTCAACCAAAATAGTAACACAATTTTCTAGAACACTCTCTGGAATGACAAAAGAAAATACAGTTAAAGTTAAATTACAATGGGAGACCGACTTTGGTGTCGACATTGAGGATGATGAGTGGAGTGACATCTGGGTAAATCTGTTTTACTACTAACAGAGCAAAAGAAATGCAATTCAAGATAAACCATAGACTACATATTACCCCAGTAAAACACCATAAAATGAACCCAGCTCTGTCAAAATATGTCACAAGTGCAAGAACACAGAAGGTACATACATTCACCGTCTGTTGGAATGTGTCTGTATCCATGACTTCCGGGATGCTGTTCTTAGAGAAATAAATAATATATTAGGTCAGACAGTAAATATTTCCCCATTATCATGCATTCTTGGTGTACATAATCCTCGAAACATCCCTTCAATTCTCTAAAACTCCTGAAAATCCTTCTTGTCTGTGCTAGGAGATGTGTCCTATTGAAGTGGGTGTCAGAGGAACCTCCCAGCATCACTCAGTGGATAAGTAGCATGCTAGTGTTCATGCCATTGGAAGCACTCAGCTTTTACTTAAGAGAGGAACCTTTTCAGTTTTATAAAGTATGGAGTCCTTTTATAGCTTATTTGGGACCGGATAGGTCAAACACTATAACTGGGAATAGTAGTTGTATAGTCTAAAATGTCATGTCTCATGATTTTTTTTGTCAGTCCTTTAATGTTTTTCTTTTTCCATTTTTTCTCCCCTGAACTAGAAGAAAATGATTTGTATTGCCATTGGTAAAATAGATAATCTGAAAATGACTGAAAACCTGTAAACCTGTTGATGTTGTTAATAAAAAAAAAACATTTTCAGTTGTTAAAAAAAAAGTTATGTTTTTAACTTTCTTTTAATTCTACATTCTGTAAAGAGAGAGGAAAGCGTCCTGGGAAGCTCTGTCACCTCAAGTCTTCATCTGAGTTTGTGGGACAGACAGTAATTGTTGTAAATTTGACTTAAGGGGGCAAAATGACTCATGTATGAAAAATATAAACGAAATAATCTGATGCTTGACTGTATAGGAAGTGAGGGTGAGGATTTTAATCTGCATTCTAATGTAACCAGGAGTCCATGAAGAGACTTGAGTACTGGGTGATGTGGAAATGTTTAGTGGACCTGTTTATACTCTTTCTGCAGCATTCAGAGGTGACTTGAGCCAAGGGTGGACATATTAAATGAGGTAAAGAGTGAATTACAATAATATGTGAAAAGATGAAAGCCTGTATGAGCATTTCAAACTCTGTACTACAAATTATGGCTCTGAGTTTATTGATATTTTGTAAATGGAAAAAAAACATGATGATCTGATTAAAGTGATTGTCAAATGTGAGGGATTGATCCAAAGAGGTTACCCATGTACAGGAGAATCTGAGGAACAAACTTGTGTTGTGCAGTTACTAAAACTTTTGTTTAGTAACTGTTCAGCTTTACATAATTGTCAGTTTCAGCAGTGTAGGAGACCAGATGACATTAAAACCTCTCTGGGCTTAAACAAATAAAACACTTTAGGTCATCAGCATAGAGTTGATATGATATACTAAATTATTGATGAAATGACCCAGGGGCAGAAGGTAAAGGGAGAACAGCCCAGGTCTGGGACAGTGGCACACCAGAAAATAGGGGAGGATTCAGAGACACAGTCCCCAAAACACACTGAGAATGTTTTTTTCAGAGAGAAAGGACAGTAACCAGGCTGATGCAGTGACTGAAATAAATATACAGTCATTGAGCCTCTTTATCAAGATCTGATTTATTTGGTGTTAAAGGTTGAGCTGAGGTTGAGGAGAAACAGCACAGAACTATCACCGCAGTCTCTCAGCAATAAAATATCATGAGACACTCTTAAAAGAGCAGTTTTGAGTGCTTTTCACTAAGGCCTGATTGAAACTTATCAAAAATATTATGGGTCTCCAATCAGGACAACAGTTGATCCCCCATTGTTTTTTTAAATGTTTAATATCCCTCAGGATCAATAAAGTATCTATCTATTTGTCTATCTATCTATCTATCTATCTGGACAAGTATGTGTTTTAATACAAAGACCTTCTTACAGTCAAAAAGCATTGATTAAAAAACAACCTGACCCAGGTTCAATAATGCAGCATCTTATGATGGACTATTTGATTAGACCATTAGATTAGATTAGATTAAAAGCTTTCACAGCATTTCTAACAAACAAATGTCTCATAAAATTTCAATTAGCGGTGTGCAAACTTTCCTTTACTCTTTTTTTTATTGTCATATTTTGAACACAATCCTAAACATTTTATAATGTCATAGACACTCTATGTATCTGATTACAAAGACAATCAAGCTTTAAAAACCCTTCTGGTTTCTCCAGAGATCACTAACAGTAAACTCTTGAATATTGCTTCAGAGTGACTTCCTTGTTTTGATTTTACAAGCAAACACTTAGGCTATTAATATGTTTCCTGACCTATATTTGTTTTGATAAGCATTTGTAGTTCATGTATTAAATTTAGTCCATAACTCCAATCACGTAGTCAACTGAATGACATTTTTTAATCATTTAGGACACCAGCACACATCAGATCTCTGTTAACACTTTGGACTCATTTAACAAGCTCAAAGACTCATTGATGATACCTCAGGTATTCAGAAACACACGCCAACAAAGCAACTCAGATTGAAAAAAAACAGCTCTTGATAATATATATATATATATATATATATATATATATATATATATATATATATATATATATATATATATATATATATATATATATATATATATATATATATATTTATTTTTTTTTTTTTTAACTATGGGCCTGCAAATGGAGTCATTTAAATTTGTGGTCAAGTCAGTGTCACTTCCTACCAGAGTTTCCTTTTATCATTTAAAATAAAATCAGTTTGTCTAAACAAGAAACAAAGTGCCAGCTAACAAAAATTACGAGCCAAACACATAACAAAGAGGAACAGTATTTAGGAAATCTCATGTCATGGCTTTTAACCCTGGCTGAGTAAACTACTTAGAGAAATCACAGACTCTCCTGGGAGTAAAATTGGGCACATAAACTTCAGATAAATGGGATTTTGTAAGAGAGAGATTTTGCACATGCAGTTCTTTATATTTTTTAAATGTTTAGTAGCATTAAATGGTCTAATTATCAGGATAACCAAGTTGAGGCTGTCTCCTCCCTATCTAAGTCATGGTGCTGCAGTTGAAGGGAAAAATCTGAAATCAAACAACAAAAAATACTTTTGCTTTAAATAATAAAACAATAAACCAGAAAAAATCTCATCACTTTGTCAACACGAACAGTAAAGGTAAACTCACTAGTCTGTTCTGATTGGTTGACTGGTCTACTCTGTGGTAACTGGTCACTTCAGTGCTGAATCTACACTAATGACTTGTTTCATATAAATTTATGAAAAAAAGTTATAATGGTTGATAAGAGTTCCTTAATGAGAATAAATGTCACATATCTTAGTATTATTTTCATTGGTGGTGCATTGAGGTGCTTCGCTCTGACTCAGAATTTTGTAAATTAATATTTGTATTTAAATCATAAAATAACAATAATTTCCCTGATAACTAAAGTTTGTACAATAAACTCAAACCAAGGTACAAGAGAGAGAAGGTTGATACTGAAGACTTTTTTTAATGACTCCATCAAACATTAACTCATTAGTCACATGCTAGAGCTCAACTATAACTTTTGAAAAGAAGGTCAGGACTTTATGGTTAGGAGCAACACTGCTTGACCTAAATTTTTCAGGAAACAACAACTGTTGTTACAAACTGTTATAAAAACACTGATTGTGGTGTCTAGTGTCCTGGTTTTTATTTTACAGTTCAAGTTGGTTTATTCCCTCATCATGTTTCTCACATTCTGATAATACAATAATACAAGTCATGGAATCATAATAGTAATATTTCAACAATATGACATAAACCAAAACATTTTTTCTGCTAATGCCACACTGAGTCGTGAGGAGGAAAAAGGCTTGTGGTGTCTCCTGATTTATGATTTATGATTATTGTTGCATATGATAGAGTCTGCACGTGCATGTAAACAAGGACATCAGACAGGGTAAACGCCGTTCTGAGGAATATAAAAGTGGGAAACACTTCAGCCGTCTCTGAAAGATTCTGAAAATCACCCCACAGTGCAGAGATCACATCAGAGACTGAGACTCCATCATGCTGCTGTTCCTCTTCCTCTCTGCTCTCTCTCTGAGTACTGCCTCTCCTCTGGATAAACCTATCTTGAAGCTACAGCGTGGGGCCTGTCCTCCATTGTGGTTCAGTTCCGGAGGCCGCTGCTACAGATATGTTGCCACCAAGATGACCTGGGCTGATGCAGAGCTCTATTGTGTGTCTCAAGGAGCAAACCTGGTGTCCATTCACAGCCTGGAGGAGCAGAATGTTGTCAGCTCCCTGATCAGATTCTTTGACCATGCACAGGGACGAACCTGGATTGGATTGAGTGATACTCAGAAAGAAGGCAGGTGGATGTGGTCTGATGGCACCCCGGCAAGATTCATCTTTTTTCATCCAGGACAGCCCGACAATGCAGGAGAACGAGAACACTGTGTTCATGTCAACTGGGGTTCAGCTCTCAAATGGAATGATATCTCATGTTCTGCAACTTATCCCTCAGTTTGTGCAACAGGCATAATCTGTCAATCATAGCAAGTGAGATGTTGAGAATGTTTCAGTTCAACCACCTGTGGCTCTGTTTTTATTCCTGAGTGGAAATTATTGTTACTTTGATTTTAATTGATAGTTAAGATTAACACAGCAAACTTTTGTAAGAGAACAGTCCCTCATTTTGTTGCTCTGAAACAGTTTTTAGACATATAACTATACAATTACAAGGCTCTCAAGTCTCACGCATTTGGCGTGTGACGCATTCCCACCCGTTCACACGCCACGCATTGTATGTCTCACGCATTTATTATCACGGTGACGTCCATCAAGTTGCTCCGCTTTGAGAGTGGAACAAGTCGGAATCAAACGAGCTCCCCCGAGAGTTCAGAAGTTGCTTGCCCCACGCAAGCCAATCACATAAAGCATATCTACCGAACAGCCAATCAAAAAATTGCATTGCTGTATCCCGGTTGATTTTGATATTACGCGCGGTTACAGAAGAAGACGGGCACTCACCGAAATTAAGCAGGTTTCATACGGACGGAGAATACCCGATGATTGCAGTAACTAGGCTCATCTCTGTGGAATAGTCTCTTTTATTCTGTCTATGAATATTCTGTCCAGGCAGCAGGAGGAGCGAGTAATGTTATGTTATGTGAGGGTGTGTGTGCGTCAGGGATCGAATTAAGCAGTGAGCAGGAGATAGGTACTGTTGGTTATTCCAGTCAGATCTGAACCAATTAATATCGGCTACCGCGCGCTTTCCACAAATCTATTTAGTACTAGTCTACTGAATTACTGATTTGGGGATAATTGCACAGGAAAATATTTTTCTAGGCGTTGTTATTCACACATCAATGCTTGAATAAGCTGGTAGTGGAAGAAAGATTTTAAAATTAGCAAAAATAGTTAATTTTAATCTCTGGTGTGTGTGTGTGTGTGTGAGAGAAAGAGGGGGGGGGGTGAGAGGGAGATTTATTTATTTTTTATTTTATATTTTTGTTTATTTTTAGTGCTTCCTCGACCAAGTAGCTGTCATGTTATCCTTTTCACAAATATGGGAATGATAGTCAAAAATATCACTAAAATGCAGTTTTTTTGTAAAACAGTAACAAAATTTTCCGTCGGACATGGGGGACCTAGTGACACATGGAGCCAAAATCCCTGGCAGCACCCCTGATCACAAGCACTTCTCAAAGGCCACTTTTACCAGTAGCCATCCTCTCCACTTTTCAAAACCAACTGACGCCCTTGAGAGTGTGTGTGTGTGTTTGTGTGTGTGAGAGAGAGAGAGAGAGAGAAATAAACTAATTATCAATCAATAAATATATAATAATCAATGAATATATTTGTTTGAATGAATTTATGCATCATTTGTCAGACATCCATCCCCACCTCAACCAAATCCCCGCTGCTGCTGGTAAAGTCTCACTCTGAACTCACTTCAAAACTTGAGAGCCCTGCAATTATCCATTGATTGGGAAAATAACAGGACCTATATGAATTCAAGAGGAAACTAATAACAAATGTTTTATCTTATGCCATTAATTCTTTATTTTTGTATGTGTTTATGCCTTCTACAGTTATAAATCATCTTCTATGTGTATTTGTTATAAGACTGTTTAAACATACAGAAGTAAAGGTGGACTGCCTCTTCTTCATGAACCATCACTTATGTCCAATAATTTGAAACTTGTATCTGACAGAAGCTGTAACTATTTCTCTATCTCTCACAGTTTGTCCTCAAACTGTTTTCTCTGATAGACCTCTGTGACTTTTCACCTGTTGATCTGATAACAAAAGAGACAAATGCTGCTCATAACTTCTGAGAGTACGTTTTTGAGTTGTGATGATACAGAAGCAAATGTGCAAGTGCATATAAAGACATCCTTTGTTATTGAAGATTTTGTAGTCAAGAGTGTTGAATGATTTTTTTATTTTGTTTGAATTTTTAAAACATTTCTTTTGTCTTAATAAAACATAGTGAAAAATTCATCATGACCACTTGTTCTGTCTTTGCTTGTGTTACTGAACTTAAAACAATCAGTTGTTTTTTGACATTTGAATGGTTTTGGTATTTTATGTCATATGAAACAGAATCACAAAAAGACATTTAATGAGACATATGACATTTCACATTTTGTTCAATAAACTCCAACAAAGTCACAAATGTTCAAGCATGTTGGTATCTCTTGTTATAACAGGAAAGAAAAGTCAAATTAATCTGTCATCGAGAATATCTGTAAATTTAAAAAGGCTGATCCTGAAGAATTCTTTTAGTCACTTTATCAATCATCAACCCTGCAGCCACAGTTTTAAGAATCAGAGAGAACATCTTCAACTCTTTTCACGGTCCAATCAGTACAACCAAGACCTGAGAGTTCAACATTAACTTTAGAAATGAAGGTCAGGACTTTATGGTTAAGGAGAAACACTGAGCTTCACTTGAATGTTTCAGGAAACATCAACTGTTATCTATAAATGATTATAAAAGCAGTGAATGTGATGTGTTTTTTCCTGGTTTTTATTTTACAATCCTGGTTAATGTTCATTCACTCATCATGTTTCTCACATTCTGACAATTCAATAATACAAGTCATTGAATTGTAATTGTAATATTTCAAATCTAGGATGTAAACCAAAACATAAGTCTCATGCTAATGTCACACTGAGTCCTGAAAAAGAAAAAGGCTCGTGGTATCTCCTGCTTTATGCTACATGATTATTTGTGCATGTGATAGAGTCTGCACGTGCATGTAATCAATGACATCAGAACAACAGCTCAAGCGCCTCTCTGAGGAATATAAAAGTCAGAAACACCCCAGCTGTCTCTGAAAGATTCTGGAAATCACCCCACGGTGCAGACCACATCCTCCAAAGACAGACTGAGACTCCATCATGCTGCTGTTCCTCTTCCTCTCTGCTCTCTCTCTGGGTGCTGCCTCTCCTCTGGATGATACCCTTGACCTACAGCGTGGAGCCTGTCCTCCATTGTGGTTCAGTTTCAGAGACCGCTGCTACAAGTATGTTGCCACTAAGATGACCTGGGCTGATGCAGAGCTCCACTGTGTGTCTCAAAGAGCAAACCTGGTGTCCATCCACAGCCAGGAGGAGCAGGAGTTTGTCAGGGATCTGATCAAGAACTTTGATCACACCCAGGCACGGACCTGGATTGGACTGAGTGATCTCCACAAAGAGGGCATGTGGATGTGGTCTGATGGCTGCCCGGCTGAATTCACCTTTTGGCATCCACGACAGCCTGACAGCGCTCACGGACAAGAAGACTGTGTTCATGTCAACTTTCGTGAACCCCCTTACTGGAACGATGTAACATGTTCTCACAGATACTCTTCAATTTGTGCAACACGCACAAGCTGTCCAACATAACAAGTGAGATGTGGAGAATGTTTCAGTTCAACCATCTGAGGCTTTGTTTTCATTCCTGAGTAGAAATCCATTGTTTTTTTTTTAATCTAAATTGATGTTAGAGGTTAACACAGCAAAATCTTTCGGGAGAGCAGTCCCACATTATTTCATTCTCAGAGTCTTTCTAATATAATGATGCAGCTTTCCTTTGATTATGCAAATAAAAAGAACTATGTGAATTCAAATGAAAACTAACAAAAATACTGATATTTTATTACATGTACATTAAATGTATTAATGTGGTTTTATGCCTGCTACATTTATCTATCATCTATTTGCTTTTTATAAGACTGTTAACTTAGAGATTCTCTGACGTGCTGCTCTCACTCTCATGGTTGTGTCTAAGAATAAACAATATACATTAATCAGACTGAAGCTCTAAACTATTTTTCTGTCTGTCACAGTTTGTCCTCAAAGACAAATGTTGCTCCTAACTTTTGAGATTATGTCTTTGAGTAGTGCTGATTGATATACAAATGTGCAAGTGAATAAACAAACGTCCTTCTTCTACTGACCTTTTTGTTGTCACATATGTTGAATGAATGTCTCATATTGCTTGAATTTTAAAACACTTTCTTCAGGCCTGATAAAACACGTTCAAAAAGCCACATGGCCGCTTGTCCTGTCTTTTGTTTGTGTTACTGAACGTACAACAATCAGCTGGTATTAAACATTTTAAAGATTTTGGTATTTTAGGTCATATAAAACAGAATCCCGCACATACATAATGAGAAAAATGAAACACACAGTTTATAAAAAAATAATCTAAAAAAGTTTTACATGTTTAAGCATGTTAGTATCTCTTGCTATCACAGGGGATCAGCTTCCCTCAATCTCACCTTCATGAAAGTCAAATCTCTCAGTGAGAATAATTGTAAATTTGATTTAATTTAACATTAACTTTAGAATAGATGGTCAGGACTTAATGGATAAGGAGAACCACTGAGCGTGATCTTAATTTGTAAACGATTATAAAAACAGTGAATGTAATGTTTTGTTTCCTGGTTTTCATTTTGCAGTCCTGGTTAATGTTCATTCACTCATGTTTCTCACATTATGATAATACAATAATACAAATCATGAAATTATAATAATAATTTTTAGGGTCCTCACCCTTAAGGCAAGGACTTCTCTAGTAAAACCACCCAACATAAAAACTGGTGAGATAAAAAAAATAACCCAATATGGGCCGTGTTTTAACCCACCTGCTGGTTCACTAGCCCAGCAGTAATTAACTTGAGCCAGCAAGATGCGTTGGTCCATTTTAACCCAACAGATGAGTTAAATATTTGACCCAAATTCTGAATCAAATTAACGGCAAATCTGAGTACTTTGAACCACACTTATGTGTTATATTCTCTACCCAAATGCTGGATCAAATCAATTTCTTTTCTGGGTTGTTTAAACTACATTTCTTAAATACTCTACGCAAATGCTGGGTTGAATTAATTTGGTAAATGTATGTATATATACACATGGCAAACTTTGTTGGTACCCTTCCATTACAGAAAGACAAAACCACAATGATCACTGAAATAACTTGAAACAGACAGAAGTAATAATACATTTTAACTAAAAATCAACTAATGAAAATCAGACATTGCTTTTGAATTGTGGTTGAGCAGAATTATTTCAAAATACAAAATAATGAAACTGGCCAGGACAAAAATGATGGTACCCCACGAAAAGACTGCAAATGATATGACCATACGGACATGTTAAACTATGGGTGTGTCCTGTAATAAGCATCACAGGTGTCTCCAAGCTTGTAATCAGTCAGTCTGTCCAATTAAAGGCTGAAAAGTGGTCACTGTGCTGTTTGGTGTCATGGTGTGTGCCACACAGGACATGGACCACAGAAAGCTATAAGAAAATTGTTTCAGGAGATTGGAAAAGAAGTTATAGACATGCATGTTGCAGGTAAAGGCTATAAGACCATCTCCAAGTAGCTTGATAATCTTGTGACTACAGCTGCACAGATTATTATTCAGACTGGAGCCAACCTCCCTGAATGTGTCCAGAAGAGGAAAACTGATGAAAAATTGAAGAGACAGTTAAATACAAATGGTAACCAAAGAGCCCAGAACAACTTTTAAATATATTTTGGGATTTTAACTTAGACTATGAGTTGCACAAAAATAACCTGAACCAAAAATAAATAACCCATAATGGGTAAAACATTTCATAACCCGCGGTTGAGTTGATGAAATAACCAAGCTGCTTTTAGTGTGTATTGTTCCTGTGGCATTTCTTACTTATTATTATTATAGAATATATATATAAACACTACCAGTCAAAAGTTTTAGAACACCACACTTTTTCCAGTTATTTATTGCAACTCAAGTTGTGTACATTTCATTCATTAAGATGCTTTTTTGGGGGGGCCACGGCAAGAATTACCCCTGCAGAATATGTCTCATTTTTTGTTTCCAATCTCATCATTCCACTTGAGCTTTTTATAATTACACATGTATTATGATTATAATTGTGTCCTGGTTACTTTGTTCTATTCTTGTTTTCCAGTGTTTTTAACCCTAAATAGGCATGTCTTTTAGTGGTAAACCAGAGCTATGTACTGTTTATCAGGTTTCATGAAAAAGCCTTTTATGTCACCATTTTCCCTGATAAACAAACAAACCTATTCTTCATAATTGGAATTTAGCTCTCACCACCTGCCAAATGCAGATATTTATGTTTTGTGTCCAGAGAACTTGCTCAACCTATTGGCCACTGGCAGGAAAGTAAAATTGACAGTGATTTGTAACAGAAAAAAGGAGAATTTAATCCTGTTTGTGACTTTATTTACTAGTCTGCCCTCAGTTTAAGCTTAGCGTCCTTGTTATATGTTGTATGTTGGTGATTGAAAAGATGGAAAAAAAAGTTCAAGCTATGGGCTGGCATACGGTAATGTGAGTGTCTAGGTTCATTTTTCACTATAAAAGTTTATATATACTAGAAGTTACTTATATTCCAGACTGCTATAACAGGAAATGGGGCTCAGCATTTTGACGTGACTCAGACAGTAAATAAAAATGGCTGGTTATGGACATAAGTGGTTGGTAGATTTTTGAATCCACCTCTCACAGCAAAAGGCCAGTAAAAAAAGGCAACTTACACCCTGCTATACTCTGCGTGTAACAGATTTATCTGTTACACTGTTTTTATTTTTATCTATCCTTATGATAACAGTAAAATACTTTTTTATGTTACCTACAAAGTTGTCTTGCACAGCACTTGATTGTTTTCTTTCTTTTGGCCACTTGGTGGCAGTAGAAGAACATGTCAATGTGCATAAAGGCTCTTGTGCTTCCAGGGCAAAGTACAAGACTTCATTATCAGTTTAGATCCACATGGTCAAATATTTCTCCAGTACACCCAGACTGTGGTAGGCTTGGCCCAGGAGGGGTAAGACCTCTGACATTCAGACAGACTGAGAATTCAGCAGGATCAGGGGTAATCAGAAGGTGAAACCTTCACAGCTTTTTCTAACATGGTGATTGTGATCTATTCAGTCGTCATAATTAAATATTTACCCCAATTTAAGACCAAATATGGGCCCTTTAAAGCCATTAATACCATTTGAAATTCGTTTCAATCATTTCCTTTAAGGAAAAATTACAGTGATGTGTTTACTGATAATCTTTTATTAAAAATGGCAATAATTGGTCAGTTTTGGGCAAATCTGAAAACATTTAAATGTCATCTTGTGTAAATATGACCCCTTTATCTGTTTGTCTTTGCCCTTTTTACAGAGACTGTGACAAATTTTTGAAGCACATAATTCCAAACATCTAATATTACTACTATGAGTCATGAATAGCATATATTATCCGTTTATATCTGACCACCCATTTGATCTCTTTATATGTATATTTTTAGGGATGAAGTGATGATGTTCATTTTTACTGTGGACTAAGTTTCTACGCTGTCACATGCTCTTCTAGATTATTATATGCTCTTTGGATCGGTCCAATGCTTTCATTCAGCAAAATGAAAATACTTAAATGAATTAATCAAAATCATTGTGCCCAGATGGGACAGACCCCCTGCTTTGACTAAATATATATTTGTGTCATTGTGGAGGGGCGTAATGGTGAGGGCTGTTTGACACAGGATGCATCAGTAGCTGATGGTGTCCCACTGCTGCTTAAAGTCCTATCATTGTGCTGTCACCCTAACAAGTGCTTTACTCAGCAGGACTTTGGCAATTTAACAACAGTGAAGAAGGAAATGAGGGAGGTGGACAGGCTCTGTGTTAGGGCAGGTGCTGATGAAAGGCCTTTTTGTACCATAACAGGATTTGTTTAGGTAAATATTCATGGCGTTTTTTTTTCACCTGTTAATCGTGTAGCCTACACTGGAGAGTCCTGGATCTGTGTCAAGTGGGTTTCTTTAAGTGTATTTTCTTTTTCCTTTTTCCTTTATTTAAGGCAATAAATTTAGGTTAGTCTCCAACATGTTCTTGTTATTACTGCTGTGGCATTTTTTCCATTTTCTTGTCTTTCTATCAGTTGTACATTTGTTGATATGACATCCTGTTTTATTTTCTGTCTTTCTTCTTTGGTGAGTTTTTGTTTGAGATGTCTTGTGTTCACTGTTCTGTTGTGTATTGCACTTTAGGGCCACCATAAAAACTCTGCCAACATCATTGAGTTCAGGCAGACTTAACCCTATAAAGCCAGTTGTATCATATTTAATACATATGATACACTTATAATACCTCTTTCTACTCAATATGATCAACAAATTGCAAAAAAAAACCCCATCTGAATACAATCAGATAAATGATAAAAATGTCCTCAAATGGATTATCAGTTGCCAAAAACATCTAATGTATCAAATGAGATATGAAAAATCTATATGTTGAATTTTATGAACATTTTGATTTTTATGGATTTTAGCAGAAAGTGAAACAAACATTTCAGCTCCAAAAAATTACAATTTTCTGGCAATAATCTGATCTTGGGCCTTAAAGGGTTAAAATCAAAGCAGGTTATAAAAAGTATTGTTGCTTATAATATATTTTCTTTTCATTGAGCTTGCCTATTTTTCACCCACATCTGACCCAGTTATTGATATTAAACACTAATTCACTTTTAAAGACTTAACCCTTTGAATGCCTGTTTTTGTCTAGATGACACAATTGTTTAGATCAAAAATAATATTTTTCAGTGTACCCCATGTTTACATGTTATTTTTTAATTATTGTAGTCACGGATATATTGATCAGCAGCAAAACTTTTTTTCACCAATTTTTTTATTGCAGTTTGAATTACTCTCACTCATTTTCATGAGGTTTAAATGACATCTAGTGGAGAATAGTAAAACTGATCGATTACGAGGCAAACCCCAAGCTGACACCCAGATGTAGTAAAATACATGTGTCACGCTTTTATAGAACTGAGATATGAAAAAATGTAATTTGTCAGGGCTTCATTTGCACAATTTATCGCTTAACATTATGAGATTGATAGTTTGCACACAGTGTATTTGAAATAATGTCAGATAAAAATACACGACCATACCCATGTCAGGCCATACGTGTGTACACAGACAAAATTATAAATGGATTTTTTCTAAATGTAAAGAAAGGTGCCCGACAGTCCCTCACAGGACAGGACTACTATACACTGTGGTTGTAGTAACAGCAGGTACAGAATGGATTCACTCTGGAGAGATGATAACCACGCCCATATGCCGTTTTCGCGCGAAAGTTTGGACTGTACCATTGTTAGTCCGGGGGTCTACTCTTTAAAGAAAAGCACAACGAGCAGAAAGATATTGTTTTCGTAATAAGTACAAACAGAGTATGGCTTCTTTCCTGAGTCAGCTATCGCTTCAACTCCAAATAACTCAACCATTCTCTCTGACAATAATGTAATTGTGTGTCAAGCAGGAGGAAACCCCCTCAGCGTCAACAACGGACTCGTCAATCGGTTAACTTTTAAATCCACTTCCACTCAATTGTAAGCTGATCCGGGAAACTTTCATTTGGACAAAAAACGTATTAAAATGACCCTTACGTCGAAGGTAAGCATGACGACCTTTTATGTTATTGTTTTTACGTAATAATGTGCGTCAAGTACAAGTACAACGAGTCTTCTTGCAGCATGGTTAACAGCTTACAATGTTGAATCGTGACCTGAATGAAGTCACTGTAAAAGTGCAGTCATATCTGCTCCACACCAGTTTTCTTTCAAGCCAATTCAGAGCCATCACCCAGATTTCCTGCTAAGGCATGTACAGTTTGACATCCAAACTATCAAGATCAACATATCAGTTTTTATTTTTCTTTGCTTCACTCTAAGTTTTAATTTGATAAAAAAAAAAAATGCTTGCAACACAACTAACCTTATTTACACAGTCAGAAACAGGAGAACATCTCAATCTGTCACACACTGATTTTTAAGTTTTCAGAAATGTCAGATTCTTGTCATCTTTATATATAAAGTTTAAGACAGTTGACCTCGTCTAAGAGCAGTAAAACGTTAAAGTAAGTAGAAGTTATGTAATTTCCAATCAGTATAATGGTGAAGTTGATTGATTAAATCAATTAGACATATATATTTTTTGTTTTGATATCTGTATGTATTATAAGTATTTAATGTATCTCTGACATGTCCCTGGCATAGTTTCATGTTTTTTTTATGCTATTATTTTGTTGTGTGAGGAATGTACCCTGAAAAATTGCAAGCATTTGTGTTTTGCTCTGTTGGGCCTCATGAAAATTCTAAGTAGAGCTGAAAATCTAAAAGACTCTACCAAAAAATTCACCCTTATTGCAAATATAGAAACCTATACTCTTTCATCACAGACAACATTTGGGTAAAATCACACAAACACTGAAGACATTGTGTGGGATCTTGAGGACCCTTTGTCATTTTAATTGGCTCAAAAATAATGCAGATCAACAGAAATTATTGAATTTATTCTAAATAAATTTGAAATATTTGGGTGGGGGCTGGGGAAGGCACGGTGCTTTAGATGTTTTTAGTCAGTTCTTCTTGTTTTTGTGGATGTAACCTTAAGAATAATTGCAGCGATTTTACTAAAACTTTGAGTCAAAATCTGTTACAGCAAAGAGATGATTTTGTTTTCAATAAAAAATGTCAAGGTCATTGTGCATCATGTTAATTCTTTTCTTTAAACACAACAGCTTTAGAAACACTGAGTGCCCTTCAAAAATGTCCAGTAGTGTCGCCAGACTTTTTTGAGCTGGGGGCCAAACTGGGCCGCTGATTTCGTCATGGATGTCCTTAAGATTGAAGTGCACGATTAATTTAAACACATTTACATGAAGAACTTCTATATCAAACCTTTTGTATCTGTACTAACTTAATCTTTAACTTCTAACATTAAGTACCACTCCATAGCCGTGTGTATATATTATAACTGTAAAACAGTTCAACAGAGTTTTACATGTTATTTGTTCAGTACACACAACACTGTTATGAATTGGCACTATACAAATAAAGATTGATTGATTAAATATATTGGCCATACATATCAGCCATATATCTGTTGTAATATTGTCAAATTAATTTAGTTTAATTTCTTTGAGAGTTTATTTTTTTTTCTTGTTTTGCATCATTTCTCACACAATTAGACCGTCATGTCTTGTCAGCTATTATCAAGCGAAGACTTGGTTCTCTTGATGAAAAATATTAGTATCAGTAAAACAGTAATACCAGCATATCGGATATCTGCAAAAATCCTGTATTCTGCATCCCTACTTTACATTTACAGAGGCTACTTTGCAACATAAAAATAGGTCAAGGGTAAATGAATACCCACTGCCTTGTTTTTCCTGGCATAAAAATGTCACCCAACAGAGAGATAAGACTTCCTTTGGTGTTGATGGGAATTAATTCTAAGTGTCAATCGTTACATATCATAAGAAATGTTTAGTTTATTGTTGAAAGCAGATTAAATGTAACTGTTTGAAACCAACATTATTTATTTAGTTGCAGTCCTTATCTGTCCTGCTTACATTAGAGCATAGTGTTGTATCACCTGTTGCTCTTTTAAATTTCCAGACACTATTGTTAAGACAAGACCCTCCAAAGGTCCGTTGATAAACTAACATTAACTAAGGAAACATTTCTACCTAATTCAGATTCCGATTCAGAATTTTTATCACAGGTAGTCTTGAATCTTCTCCAGATAGCAACCCTATCTTATCTGACCAAAGACTGATCAAGAGAGTGAAACTTCAGTCACAATGAAATGTGCAGTGATACCCTCAGCTGTGTGAATCTCGACTGAATACTTTGCTTCGTGTGTTCCAGAAAGCTCCACGTTTCAAATCCAAGTTCATCACGGCAGAGCTGGCTCATCTGTTCAGCCAGTCGGACAGTGAGGAGGAATTTGAAGGTTTCAGTGAAGATGAAGCGTCCGCTCGGGGTTTTGATGAACGGCTCAAGAAAAAGGTCTGAGCTTGTTTTTTATGTTTTACCATTTCTGTCAGCTAAACTGTATGTAACCATCAACTGAATGCTTTTGCTCTGATCTCTCAGGTGGATTCAGAGGAAGATAGTGATGTGGACACGGGCTTCTATTCTGAAGGAGAGGACGCTCCTTCACCTAAGAGGAGGAGTCTGTTAGTCGCCCTGAGGTGTGTGTGAACCTGTTTACAACCAAAGTAGCAGCCTTAATGAAAGTAATCTGAGTTTTCTGTAGTGTAGCTACCACAGACTGGTGTAAACATTGGTCATGCTGACACGCTTCTCTGTGCTGAAACCATCAGCTGCACAGGCTAGGCAAATATTTTCATCATGATTATTTTGATGGTTATTGAGATCACAGTTAATAAGCATGATAACTAAATTATTTTTCCACATTAGTCCAAAAACCTTGGACGATCAAATAAATCATATTGCACGAAGGTGCAATCAAAAACATATCAAAATAAGAGTTTTCATTTTGAAAAGACTTCCTGATTCAACTGTTAACTCACCAACATTCTGAGGTGCTCTTCATGAGAATCATAGGTTCTGCGCTCAGAGGGGCTTTTTTCCAAAGAATGATAAATTTATCAGTGAAAATGGAAACAAACATTGGTTTGGTTTTAGATAATAATTGTGGCCCATCAAAGGCTAGCAGCACAAAATCTGAGCGAGATACAGATACAGAACAGCAGCAGCAGGTCCTGCTTCTCTGTCCTACACTTTACTATGTTGTCTGAGTCATCTGTGAAATCAATAAAAAATGTGATTGAAAACCAAAGAAATATTTGAGATCTACCAAAAACCATTTAAAACTCAGTAAAATGAGTACAAAATTTCAGAACATAAACAGACATTTTCTGTTCATTCTGTTTATAGATTCTTCTGTGATTGTAGGACAGTCTCTCTGTTATCTTGCTCCTTAGGTTTCCAGTCAAAAGACTGTCCACCCTGAAACAGGACCTGCAAAAGGAAAACGTAAAAACTCCAGTCAAAGACACTCATCCTCCACAGAGAGGCAGAAGAAGTCAGAGGATTAAACAGGAGCAGGAGAGAGATGAGGAAGAGGAGAAGGACGAAGACAAAGAAGAGGTTCTGTCTCAGAGCCTGAAGAAACGAGACCAGAACATCCAGGAGAACAAGGCCATGGTGAAGAAGTCTTTCTAACTTTGATGCCGTCTCCATGTTTGGACAAACATTCTGTTCTGTTCTCATAAATGATGCAATCTGCCCTCATGAGATGCTGTTTGACTGGTCCTCTGTTGTCTTACAGTTGGCAAAGCTGTTTGCTGATCTGAGCAGCATGGCTGACCTGACTTCACCCACCACCCCACAAGTGAGTACACACATGAGAAAATCCACCCATCTGTCCATTATCTGTACCACTGTGGCCCATTAAGGGTCCCAGGGGTTCAAGCCTATCCCAGTTGTCACAGGTTTAGAGGTGAGGTTCACCCTGGACTGATCGTCAGACGGTCACACCCACCTTTAATTCAGAGCCACCAGTTAACAAGCATTTATTTTTGAGTGTGTGAGGAAACCAGTGTCCACAGAAACCCCGTGAATGCACTGGGAGAACATGTACACTCCACACAAAGGCCCTTACCAGCTCGGGGAGTCAAACCAGCAACCACTCACCAGTAAGAGTTTATAATAAAAGTAGGACATTGTTTCTCAGTAAAGTTCTACAAGAAGGGCTTAAAACTAGAAAAAGTTGATTAAAAAAAAGCATGAAGGTTCTAAACAAGGTTAACTGGCTAGATATCTCAAAACAACATTTCTATGAGGAGTAGAGAGATTTTTGCTTTTTTTGCTACTGCAGATGCCAATGTGTGAATCTTTGCCCCCATCATGTGTTACAAGAGGCTGCCTCAAATGAGCAAACGTTTTATTTTTCTCTGTCATGAGGCCACAGTCCTGGATATAAAGAGAAATGTGCTACTGTGTTAAAGTCTCTGTAAGGACACAACAGCTTTGAAGTTGATCTTAAAAAAATGCTCCATCCTGACAACAAAGAGCTTGTCTGTCTCAGTTCAACACATTTAGCCACCAGACACAGAATCAGATTGAAGTCATCACAAGCTAACTCCTCATTTTTTAAAAAGAGAAAGTTCAGTGTGACTTTGGACATGAAAACATGTGTAGGACCTATAATGTTGTTTTGCGTTTGATTTAAACTTTTGTTGATCTTCAGTGTTTCTGTTTGTATTTAGTAGAAGCTGAGATTATTAATACACCACTTTTCCCAATATTACTCCTCTAAAGTCAAGGTGCTGTTTAATGAGATAAGGTGAGGGCTTTTACTCTTGTTTTGGAAGTTGATTGTATCTGTGAAAAGACAAAGTTTCACTGCAGAGATGAAAAGACTGATTTTATTTACTGCCACAACAACCTTTGTTTATCTTCATTGACTTAAGACAAGACTGTAGGAAAAGCACATCTGCATCAGGTGAAGATGTTTTCTGTTGACCCCAAGACATGGTGAGTTCCATATACATCAGAATAGGGGAGAGGGAGTGGGTTGTCTGTTGTTGAAGTAGAAAATTCTACGAAAAGGGGCGTCCCAGTAACATTATCTCATTCACTATGACTATTCCAGTTCCAATATCAACGTGAATGCACCGGTATTAACGAGTGTGCTGCTTTGCTGCATCTTAGCATCAGGAACCCTGTTCACACTTATGATCCTTTTCCACTAGCACATCTTGGCCCTACTCTACTCGGTAGGGATGGGAATCGAAAACCAATTCCAGTTGAGAATCGTTAACAGCTCCATCGAAGAATCGATATCATTAATTTTTTTGCTTATCAATTCCCTTATCAATTCCTTCCACTGACAGGGTTCAGACACATCAGAATTTTGACTTAATCCTAACTGCACCTACTACACAACCTTAAGTGAGTGGACACACCAGCAATTTGCAGACGCATTTATACATGCTGTGACATGTGTTTGACATTGTTGCCACAAAAATCAGACCAACATTTGCTCACATGGAAAATCTGCAGGAATCGTTAAAGAATTGGATCGATTAGCAGGATCGTTAACAGCATCGATATTGATAAAATCTTATCAATTCCCATCCCTACTACTCGGCCCTACTCAAGTTGCACCGTGTTTCCACTAGCCTGGTACCTCCTGAAACAAGCTAGTTTTAGTACCTACTCCGCTCTGGTTCTAAATGGGCTGAGTCGATATTAAAAGATGACGTCACCGATTGCCAGCTACTGATTTGTAAGACAATGTAGTCATGCTAGTGGTAGCTACCGTTAGCTTACCCTCTTACGTCTTTTCTTTGCAGCTCGATTGCTCTAGTCCTCAGCTTCATTCTGTTGTATAGCTTCCAAAACTCTCCTGTGCTTCTCAAGGGGTATTTCTTCTTGCCACCTGCAGCCTTCTTCTGCTTTCCTTTTTTACTCGGTTTGCGACAAAAAGCCACAGATTGTTGTGACGCGTTCGAAATGACGTCACCACAGTGCCGCTCAGCTGTTTACAGCGACACTGCACCCTGTTGGGCAGGCGACTGGGGCTAATGGAAAAGCAGCACAAGGTGAGTAGAGTAGGGCTAGTGGAAAAGGGCCAACACACTCCTGATGTTTTCTTGGAAAATTTTTGTAAACACTTGAGCCAGATCTAAACTCCTGTGTCAAAGATATGCTGCACCCACGCTATGATCCTGCCCTGCTGTATAAACTAACCGTTCAGGCGTTAAATTACATTACATTTCTTTAATTAGTTATATCTTTAACATTTGTTTCGCCTGTAATTTTGCAGTCAAAGAAGCGAGCACCAGAGAAGACGACCCCACGAAAACGCAAGTTTGAGCCAGAGGTGGGGTCAGAGAGGAGAAACCCATCGCGTAAGGCTCGTCCTCCTGAGAATTTTGGTGTGGAGGAAAAGCACGAACCGCTTGTCATCAGGCGCCAGAGGACTGTCGACGTCAGGAGACTGGTGGAGGTAGGATGAACCTAACACCTCAAACATTTCATGCAGTAAAAGTCGCAGAAATTGGCTGATAATAGTAAAAACAGCTGTCATCATGTGTGTTTAAAGAGACAGTTTGGGTTTTGAAATGGGTTGCTTGAGGCGCATGGCATTATATGATATGAAATGATTGCCACATAAGCAACTTTCCAGCTTTGTTCCCGTGGGTAGTTAGCCAGGCAGGGGTGTAGAATTGGGTAGGGACGCTAGGGACACATCCCTATCAATATTATGCCACCACCGCATGGTCCCTAACATAAAACACAAGCATTGTATGTAAAGTTATATCTTAAAACGATTCTATTAAATGCAAAAGAGATACCCTTCTTTGGTTATTTTATTTATTATCCATGTATAATTTATATATTGAAAGGCAGCAACCATTTGAGAGCAACAATAAAATTTGTGGGGACAAAGCACAATAAAACATTGGATTACAAACATGATTTTATACATTAGTATTGTTGGGGAATAAATTACACGTATTGGTAATGTTTGTAAAACTGCTTTCTCCTCAGCCTATAACCATCAACATGTATGATTGTTGTAAAGATGGAGGAGAGGCTGAAGGTGTATATAGAGAAGCTTTTTGTGAATATGATAGTTTGCTTGTTTGTTTGATCATCTCTACATGATGTGAAATAGCAGCCATAAATATGAAACACATCAACTTTCAGGGGTGCCGTCTTGGAGCACTTTTATGTCCCTACCAATGTCAAAATCATACTTACGCCCTTGTAGCCAGGTATGGGTGATAAGTGATAGACAGCAGTCACAGTGCCACCAAAAGCCGTGTAATTCCCTTGCTTTTAGCTTAAAACTACACAGAAAACAATGTTAGCTTAACTGGATGCCACAGTAAGATTCTTTACAGTGTTTCACTTTTTCTTAACCTTTGTGTTTAGTACTTATTTTCTAAAGATTATTTTTTGGGGATTTTGTCCCTTTATTGATTGGAGAGAGAGTGACAGTTGATGGGCTTGTGAAGGGGGGTGATAAGAAGAAGGGAAGACACTCTGCAAACTGGCCACAGGCTGGAATTGAACCCAGGCTAGCAGAAGTACATATATGGGTTGTGCCTGGTTGGTTACCACTGCGCCATCCCGTGTTTAGTACTTTTGCATATTGCAATGTAGAGGTTATGTATCCCTCTGCCATCAGTGGACTGCTTCCTCTGATCAGGTGTTGAGGTCAGAGGAAGCTTTGGTCTGAAAATTGGGATTTACTAATACAATATGAAATTATTCAGCACAATGCTGTATTTTTCTTTTGTTGTGTACACACACGCAGTTAAACTTGTGCATAACAATAGTGTTTCAGCAACTACAAGCGATGCACATGAGTGCAGCAGCAGCATTGTTCTTTATTGTTTTAAATACATTTTTGTAGCAGTTGCACTTACTATTCATAAAACCTGGATTTCTAAATTGTCACAAGGTTTATTTTTAACCTCTGTTTGTTGTTGTAGACCACCAGCTGCATTGTGATGTTTCTTCACTGATTTGTTTCACATTAACTGTTAAAAGCTAATAGTGAGCATGTGGAGGGAGGATCAGGAGGCTGATCCATGTACACACATCTTCAGGTGGATCATGATTTATAAAGTGAACGAAGTCTGAAGGTTTGTCTGCGTGTGGTTTCATCATTTTGGTCGCACATCATGAGTAAATCTATGTATGCAGGACTTGTAAATGCTCCAGAAAAACCGTGCAATTTTTGACAAAATGATCTTAAACATTAGTAGTTACATGAAAATCCTTGTCCTCTGTGTTTTAAAAATATTTTTGGTGGCGGTGCTGGACCAGGTGGATGAAGAGTGTGTTGTTGTGGGTCAGAAAAAGAGGAAGAGCCAGAGTTCCAGGAGGAGCCAGTACGTGGTGAGGTCTGTTGACGAGATCACCCAAGAAGACCTGGACAACATCGCGTACCGCAGCAAAGACAAGATCTGGGACAAGGAGAATGTGAGTTGAGTGATGTTTACTAGCAAACTGTCCTGCCAAGTGTTGGCGTCCTCAGTGTGTGTTTGTGTTTCCTTTCAGGGCAGCTCTTGTCACCAGTGCAGACAGAAGACTCTAGACACCAAGACGGTGTGTCGCAGCGGAGTCTGTGTGGGCGTGAAAGGTCAGTTCTGCGGGCCATGCCTGAAGAATCGCTACGGAGAGGACGTACGTGAGGTGCTGCTCGACCCGGTCAGTGCTCAGACACTTCTGATACCAAACAAACACGCTTGGTTTGATCAACTGGACAAAGAAAATATAATTAAACACTGACTGGCTGAATGTTGATGCCACAAACTAAAAATAAAAACAAGTGATTTAATTAAAAAAAAACATTTTTGGTGATTCGTGAGTAAATTAAATCTAGAATCTAAAACAATAAAAAAAATATTTAACACCCAGGTAGTGAATGAAAATGTTCAAGGCCTTGAGGGTATAGCTACTGCTGTGGTGGGCAGTTAAGTTTCACTTTCAATCCCTATGTTGGCAGTTAATGATTATGAAAAGAAAAGAAAAGAAAAGAAAATTAAATGATTAATGTGGTTCTTACAGTTTTGTGCTTCTCCCCTCAGAGATTTGTCCTGTGAGTTAACTGTTGGAGTGCTTCTGTTTCATACAAGAGTTTGCTACCCCTATCTCAATAGCCGGAAATTAATTTTAAAGGTATAATATGAAATATCAGAGAAGACATACTCATCTTAGTGGATGCTGGGTTAAATAAAACTCGCAAGCAGGAACTAAGAGAAACCAAAAGCCTTCAATGAAATGATTTTATTGAGCAATAAGTAATGTTTAGCTCTTCTTCAGACCAACAAAGCTGTTGGTAAGCCGCCATCTCAGATATATATTGTAACTAGAAAAGCACTTGGAGAGTGCAGACCTCCGCCACCACCACAGTTTTCGGTCATATTGTGATTTTCACCATAAATATTAGTCCTACCTTTAGTTCATATCAATATATAGATTCCTTGACCATGAAAACATACCATTAGTATTAGTATGTTTACCATTTAGGTTAGTAGTTATTCATGAAAATGGCATTTTTTATCATGGCGGATCCAGACGGTGGTCCGGATCAACACCAAAATTGAATCAGTTCTTCCTTTTCCCATGCTGAACATGTCCTGAAAATTTCATAAAAATCCATCCATACTTTTTTGAGTTATTTTGTTCACAGACAGACAGACAAACAGACTCTCCCGAAAACCTAACCTCCTTGGCAGAGGTAATAATAAGTTACCAGAAAATGCTCAGAGTATCATCATGAGTCGGAGATATCTGTCACAAAATGCCTCACATTACCAGCCCTTCAATGCTGCATGACTTCCGCAACATTCCTCTGCTTCATATACTCTGCTGTTTTACTGCTTCTAACTGTCTCTGGAACAAAGTTCATTTCTCCACAAGGACAACGGCTACATCGGGGCGGGCAGCTCTATTGCCTCTGCTCCCTCCATTGTTGCAGTGAGGTCTCCACCCTGGTTTTGCACAGCTAGCCAATGATGACCCCACTTTCCTTAAAAGGACACTGAAACTAATGAAAAATTAAGCAGGCAGTATCCAAGTCATGCAGGGCCAAGCTGATTTGAGCAGATACTGTAAAAAGAAAAGCGCCTATTGATCTGATTCAGGACACCTGCGCTTAAGTGTGACACCTAGTGGCCGAGTCACTTACACCTTTACATTAAAGGTAACCTGAGTCTGCAGTAAGAGCAGGGAAACCAATATGGGAAATGTACTCAAGACCACAAACTCTAAAAAATGAAACAACACCTTGCTCTACAACGCAGAGAGCAGGCAGCCCCTCTTTTCAGCTAGGCTACAGATGTGAGTGTTATTTTCACATAGAAGGACGATACCATCACATGTAAGTGAGTCCTGTGTTTACTGCAGTGTAATTATAGTTAAAAGTTGAAACTGTTTGAAGTAGACTGGTATTTATGCTGTTTCTCACTCTCATAATTGAATTATCTGTTGAAATCAAACATGGACAAGCTACAAACCTTTTTTAGTGAAGTGTAAAGTAGCAAAGCATCTGCAAGGGTAAGACTCTAAACAAGTCAGATTAAGCAAACTTTAATTATAGTGAGCTGCTTATTGAAAATTATACAAATAAAAATGTATAACAGATTTCCTCTTTACTAGAGGACAGATGGAAGGTGGCTTGAAACATCTAAAGAACATATATCTAGCTTTCTTTAATTTGTGTTATGGCATTAAATGTCGTTATCCTCTTCCTGCAGAATTGGTCGTGTCCCATCTGCAGAGGAATGTGTAACTGCAGTCTGTGTCGTAAGAAGGAAGGCCGCTGTGCCACTGGCATCCTGGTGGGACTGGCACGCTACAACGGCCACGACAACGTCCACGAGTATCTGGAGAGGTACAACAACTCAGTGACTGCACTGTTTGATAAGTCAGACATGAAGGTGATGTAAGGAAGCACGTATGCAGGACTGTGCCCAAGTATGTTACACCACTATAGTCCAGTGGGTTTGTGTAGTGCTTGTGTTTGTGTCATGCCTAAACATGGTACAGTCAGGTTTGCTTCAACCTGTTCCACAATAGAAACTTGATCATGTGCACGTGTGAATCCATATCATGATTTCTTTTTTGTCAGTGTACCATTCAGCCCTACTCAAGACGGCAGTTCTGATTGACGTTTTGACTTCCAGTTGAACTGATTGGGTTACTGATCAGCCAAATATTGTTCCACCTCTAGAATTTTCATTCAGGGTTTCTCTATATGAGGAATTTTGTGATTCCTAAACTAAATAATACATTTGTAAAGGCCTTTAATGAATTTGACCTTTGATTTTTAAGGGAAAGTATTCTGATACAATTTGTGATCAAGCAATTCCGGTCAGCTAAGACAAAGCCAATAACTATTTTACTAACAATATATTGGTTATACAAAATGTAAAGCTGAAGTTGCTACTCTGTAACATTTGCTAACTAGTATAAAAAGTCATGCTGTAAAGGACCTGTGCACGATGATGTCATCATATCATAGGCTGAGTATAAACATTGTGTTGCTAATAGCAGGAAGAATGTATTAAACCCACCTTGAGAGATACCATGCCTTTTTGCGTGTCATGTTAGCGTAGGTGTGACTGGTTGTTCAGATTCTCATGTACAGTGTTGGGCTCTCTGAGGCTGATATTGGACAGACTTTATTGATTATTAGTCATAGAAACTGATGGAAATTGGACTTAGATCAGCACAGCACTTGGACTACTATCTTAAACTAACTACAATACCTGTTTGTCCTTCTCCCAGTTGTCTTGTCCTGTCTGTCACTGTTTCCCCTTCTTTCACACTGTGGTGTGGCACGGCCCTCCCCTTCAGCTCTCATCAGGGGTTAAATAAAGTTTGATTTGATGGAGTAGCCTACAGGGAGGGCTGGTGATGGTCACTATAGCAGTGGATCATATTCACATATCTCTCACTGCTAGAAAAAAAATGCATTGGTTTTTCCAACGCTGCCACCAGACACAGTGCTCAGCTGTAAAGATAATGCAGACAAGGGGAAAAAAAAAGAAACTGATGGAAAGAAGAGGTTTAGATCTCCCATTAACCAACACTGAAGTGGCTGCAGGACATGCTTTAAATCACATGACCAACACACAGCCTGTAATTTGATTATAGAGCACATTGCAGTTGTGTAAAAACAATTTATCACTCAGCCCTGCGTGCTGACTTTAGAAGAAACTGTGATCTGTACTGCTGCCTTTCTTGGCCAGGAGCATCTCAAAGGATCAGCTGATGTATCTTGTGTTGTATATAAACATATAGAAGTTTATCAAATTAAGCTTGAAAATTAAATTAAGGCAACTATAATTTCAAATCTCCTGAAAACTTCCCAAAAGGCAACTAAGCCTCACGTTGTGTTTTTCTTTTTCTACTCTAGCATTCAGAAGGAGCTTCTTTAAAGTCCAGTGAGAAGACCCTTCCAACTCATCTGGAACCCGGAGCCGCCTGTAGAGCTCAAAAAGACGGACATTTTTAAAGGTTTTGATCAAAATGTATCTTTTTCAGGAAACAAACTAATTTGTTTTTAAATGTAACCTGAACATACACTGTTTATATGTTTCATAAAAGCTGCATGAGATGCAGTTGTGTTTTATAGTTTTAAAGTCGGTGCTCATGGGAGTTTTTATTTCAGTTTCAGTGGTCTTGCCTTCGTGTTCTTCAGAGCAAATGTTAGTTTTTGGCTTTATTTTCTGTGATACAGATGCAAAGGAGCCTTTAGTGGCAACTGAGGTCTTGAAAGTGAGTCTGTTAACAGCTTTCATGTCAGTTCACTGTATATTTTTTAATAAAAAAAAATAGCATTATCAAAATGATTGTCTATGTTTTTAATTTTTGCATACAGATTTAATGCTTATTTGACCTGCAGCTGAAAGAGCTTGACTTTGGGGGGGCTAACTCTATAATGACTGAGAACCTGCATGGTCACAGTCTGTTTATCAGAAAAGAAAAGAAACAAGTAGGTTTTAAGGCAGGCCTGTATGTCAGGTTTTTAAGACTGTATACCTCTGAATCATATGTTGGGTGTGTGAACTGCATCGATAATTTAGTATGCAGTACAAGAAAGTAAAGTTTCCTCCTTGTGTAATCAAAAAAGTACAACAGAGACCAAAAACACTATTAACTTCTGTACTAAACAATCTTATCAGTACTACCACTGCTTGTGTCCCGTATTTTCTACAACAGCTCGTGAAGAGCCCAAAAGTCAATGAAGACAACCCTAGTTTATAAGATATCTAAAATCTCAGACATTTTATAGTTTAAAATAAAATAAGATTATTTATAGTAAGACTTCTAAAGTTTTAATGACCTTAAAGAGACTGTGAGGAGTTTCTGAGTAATTACAAAAAAGTCTCTCTTTTAGTTATATGCCTGATCGAAATACACACTTTAAGATGAGTTTTATAGCATCAAAATAGGTTATCTATAAATGCTATTCCTTAGCCTTCCATTCGGGTCGGACAGGGCTGGACTGGCCTGGATACTCAACTTCGGGAACAAGACAATTAAAACTAGAGGAAATTTATATTATTTTATTATTTATATTACACGTCTTAGAGCACCGGGCTGTAAGTAGCGATATATAGCCGGCTACAACTACGATAATAAGTTTTCCAAAAAATTGCTTGTCACACATCAAAAACTACCGCTACGTAACTAGAAAGAGATACATTACCTCGTTACTTTGCATCCTGTAAGTTGTTGAAAAAAGAAGTTGCAAAGCAATGCAGAGTTCTGAGGAAGGTCCAAGCTGCATAACAACAAACAAACACACGCTTTGGATTGCAGACGTCTTTTGGTGCGTTCCTGTTGTAGTAAGAAGTAGGAATTTTGAGTTCCAAGTAGGAAACTTAACTGGAACGTCCCCTGAAGTCTGAATTTCCTACTGGGAACTCAGTGAAACCTCGCCACCCCCGAGTTGACAATCGAAGATGGATGCCACCAGTGTGAACAGTTATTTAGCTCCTGTAATAATCAATTTATTTGCACTTCTGACTGGGGTGTGTCGCTCTAGATCAGCTGTATACAAAGTATTGTTAGACTTATATTTACAAAAATGCTGCCATAGTGATAGTCACATTATTCATGCAACAACGCGGGGCATGCTAACAACAGCTAACAATAGCCTGGTAGATCTGCATGTTTTTTTCTGACTTCAACTGGAACGCCGATAAGTCGGAGATGATGTCGCTCCCATTTCCGAGGTTACTGGAACGCAGCATTACGACAGTCGCCGCACGTGCTCATGGGTAGCAGAGTCTTTATTTCGCCAGTAATAGATTCTCCTCATAGCACCTTTAAAGTTCAATAACTGAACAAAAGACTTTATTGGTCTGTAGGATCCCTGATTTTAATAGTATTATGTAGCAGTTTTTTATAGGTTTGATAAATTATTTCTTGACTGGAAAAATTTGATATGTTTATAACCATTCTGTGAAACAAAAATGTTTTTTTGTCCACATCACCGATCCCTGAAATGTAAATGAACTCTAGCCTAATCAGAGGTCTCCTAATAAGCTGTCATGCAGTCTGTTTAAATCAGTGTAATGATCTTTAAATGTCCACAGTGATGAAGAATTTGAGTCAGAACAAGAAGAATCTGTCTGAACTGATGCTTTGATGGTTCATCGCAGTAAACTCCCCTTTACCTTCCACTTAAAACCTGAGGGGCACACAGTGGTCCCAGATTCAGGTGTTTTGATGTGCTTCAAAAGAGCGACGTGTCGAGGGCATGCACGAGCTGAAGCCTGCCTGATTCTTTCAGTGAACTGACGGTGAACTCTTATGAGACAAGCTTTGATCATAACCGAGCTACAGGCATGATGTTTTGTAGACTCTGGAGTATCCAGCCACAGTAATCAGAGTTATTAAGACCCGGGTAATGAAGTTACTGGCCACAGGTGGGATTTTGGCAGTGTTGATTTGGGAATCTATCAAACAGGAAGTGACAAAACAATGAAAAGGTTGATCAACAGCAAGGGGCTGACAGGGTTGGAAACAGGCTGTGATGTATTAAATTTATGGACAGTTATAGTACATTGTTGGGTCATACAGAGGGGCTGTGGTAGTTTTAGTTGTAGTTTAATATAAATCCAAGTTCTTCAGTGGTGCATGTTTTGTACAAGACTTGAGCTCACATTGACTTAGTCCTATAACCTGCAAAATCAAATCAGTTTTTCCTTGGGCCAGTGGACAGTAGTGCTGAGTTTGAAGAAAATCACTCAAAGCGTTCTTCAAATTTTTCATCACAAAAAATGGGTGAGCATGAAGCTCCTTATGGGACAGGTTTATCAGTGATGCAGGGTCTGTTTCAAAACTATACTGGTTCGTGGACTTGAGCATATCTAGTGCTGTTCTAGTCTCTTTGACTACTCAAAGCAGCTTTACACCACGTCACATCAACCTATTCACACTTATTCAGTTATCCATCAGTATCAAGTAACACATTCACGCTCTTTTGTACCTATTTTCACACCACTGATGCAGGTGGATTACCTTGGGGTTAAGTGCCTTGCCTAAGGACAAATTGCCATGTGGAAGTTGGACAGGGCAACCTTCTGAATACTGTCAAAGCCCACCATCAGACTGCCCCACCAGGCAGCTTCATACTATCAAAGATTGTATGAGTGCCAATGGATGTAATTTTAAAAGACCTCTTCGACCCAGCTGGGCTGGATTTTCTTATTTTTCACATAGTTTTTCAGCTGGTGGCAACAAGCATACACTATATTTCCGAAAGTATTCGCTCACCTGCCTTGACTCGCATATGAACACAAGTGACATCCCATTCCTAATCCATAGGGTTCAATATGACGTGGGCCCACCCTTTTCAGCTATAACAGCTTCAACTCTTCTGGGAAGCCTGTCCACAAGGTTTAGGAGTGTTTGTGGGAATTTTTGACCATTCTTCCAGAAGAGCATTTGTGAGGTCACACACTGATGTTGGACGAGAAGGCCTGGCTCTCAGTCTCTGCTCTAATTCCTCCCAAAGGTGTTCTATGGGGTTGAGGTCAGGACTCTGTGCAGGTGAGTCCAGTTCATCCACACCAGACTCTGTCATCCATGTCTTTATGGACCTGCTTTGTGCTCTGGTGCACAATCATGTTGGAAGAGGAAGGGGCCAGATCCAAACTGTTTCCACAAAGTTGGAGCATGGAATTGTCCAAAATGTCTTGGTGTGCTGAAGCATTCAGAGTTCCTTTGACTGGAACTAAGGGGCCAAGCCCAGCTCCTGAACCCCCCCCACACACACACACCATAATCCCCCCTCCACCAAACTTTACACTTGGCACAATGCAGTCCCACAAGTATCACTCTACTGGCAACCTCCAAACCCAGATTCGTCCATCAGATTGTCAGATGGAGAAGCGTGATTGGTCACTCCAGAGAAAGCGTCTCCGCTGCATCGGCACTTTGCATTGCACTTGGTGATGTGAGGCTCGGATGCAGCTGCTCGGCCATGGAAACCCATCCATGAAGCTCTCTGCACTGTTCTTGAGCTAATCTGAAGGCCACATGAAGTTTGGAGGTCTGCAGAGATTGACTCTGCAGAAAGTCGGCGACCTCTTCTCACTATGCGCCTCAGCATCCACTGACCCTGCTCCGTCAGTTTACGCGGCCTACCACTTTGTGTCTGAGTTGCTGTCGTTCCCAAACACTTCCACGTTCTTATAATCCAACTGACAGTTGACTGTGGAATATTTAGGAGGGAGGAAATTTCACGACTGGATTTGTTGCACAGGTGGCATCCTATCACAGTTCCATGTTGAAATTTACTGAGCTCCTGAGAGCGACCCATTCCTTCACTAATGGTTGTAAAAGCTGTCTGCATGCCTAGGTGCTTGATTTTATACACCTGTGGACATGGAAGTGACTGTAACACCTGATTCTGATTATTTGGATGGGTGAGCGAATACATTTGGCAATATAGTGTATGTAGCATTACTGCCAGACTGTGCTGGGGTGTGGGCCACAGTAGCTGGCACTACAACACACTTGAAAAACCCTTTATTATTACCACACAGAGTAACTGAAATAACATTTGTCAGCCTTCAGACTGAGTTCAGTCATTGTGGCTTTGGAGCTCCTGCCTGACCACAGACTCAGAGGCAGATCCAGTTGCATGGTCATTGTTAGTACCTGTCAGATCTGGAGGGAACACTGGGGAAGCCAAATACACCTAAATGGTTGCTGTAGCCCCCTCAGTCTTGATAGAGCTATCACTATTTTCACCCGTCGAAGAACACAGCATTAGAGAACAGACTGAATAGTTTTTTAATCACTTTATTGTCAAGTGTTATGCAGGCAAACGTTTTTCTGCTTGATTTAATCTTTTTTTTTTCTTTTTTGTTGAATTGACATAACACGTTGTACAAACCAGTTTTAAAAATATCAACAAACTGGAGCCTTTGAGGCTAACCTGGCAAAAAACCCATTATCAAATGTCATGGAGACGAACAAACATCTTTTAGAAAAAGATTTAGAAATGAGATGTCACTACAAAATATCAAAGAAAAAAAAGAGTTGGTTGTCACACAAAATGTTACCAAAAACATCTAAATTTGTTTGGTATCAACCTTTTTCAACTTTAAACAATAGTAGCTTTTTTGCTTTCTTCTTCTTTTGTTATTCATTTTTCTTTGAAAACACATTATGGCGCAAGAGAAGAAGAACTGAACAGCAATGGTTTAGACGTAGAAAAAGAAAATCGAAGCACGAAGAGTAAAGAAGAAGCACTACGGCAAAAAACTGAAACATGCTGTACACAACCTCAGAATCAACGCACACAAATACAAGTCCAGCAAAAAGGCAAATAGTACAAATTAAGGATAAATAATAAATTAGCTGAACACACTGGGGTCGTGTGTGTTAACATTGTGGGAGGGGATTTTTAAACAACTGATAAACTTTGTAAAATAAAATCATCTTTAAATTTTAAAAGAATGTACGCACTGAACTAACACAGAGCAACACCACCAAAAACATCTCATTATATCCACAGAGCTAAATACCCGCCCCACTCCCACCCAGTTATCACTTGGTCTCTTTACCTCTCTGCGCTCCACCCTCCTTTTCACCTCACCTAACCCTGACGTTCCCTCTGTACGACAGCTTGTGTTAAGGCAAATAGCGTACATGGGTCACATTGGCGGTGTTAGATGAGGAGAAGGTTGCCTCAGGAGCAGAGGGCGAGCATCAGTAAAGGTGCAGACGAAACTGTTGTAAAGCCCACCAGGTACCATCGGACGCTAAAGGAACAACAAAGTCACACTCGTAGACTGAAGCTGAGATGTTAAAGTCACCCGGTGGTTTCTGCAAAGTAACTGGCTTTTTGTTTGCACGACAGTGCTGCTCCCAGATGTTCCCCCTCATCTTGGCTTGTTGTTATTAAAAGAGAAAACTTCCCCTGACAATGTAAACATGATTTCACTAAGATTGTCTTTAAAGTATTGCTTTCACTACACAAACAAAGTTGTAGAAAGCTAGATTGTTTTTTTTTTCTCTATAGAAACCTTTTTTTTTCTAATGGCCACTGTGCCTCAATAGGAATGCATTATTTATAAATCTTTTCATATGTGCTTTTTCTTTTCTTTTTCTGTTTTTCTAGTTTCATCCTCTCTCTTTCATGAGTGCGTTTACATGGACTCCAGTATCCCAGCTTTGAGCTTTTTTCTGAATATACTGCTATTCAGAATATGGCATTTACATACAGGCAGAGAAACCTGGTTCCAATAATACCAGTGGACCCTGCCCTGTTGTGTTCTACAGTCTGGTTTTATGTAAGACAACGTAGACTTGGACCGGCCATCTCGAGGGTCAAGTTCATACAAACACACATCGTGCATATTATAACTTTACGAAACAAAGGATCAGAAGGCTTGTTTCTAAACAAAAGGAGAATCACAAGGACTTGCTCTGTTTTCATCAGCTACTTAATGACATTTAGGAACACACTGGGTTGTAAGTCACTTTTTCACATTGTAACCAATTAAACTGAACCAAGCTGAGCAGTTTTTTCTTTTGATTGTTGATGGGTATTTTTTGTTAGCTCAGACCTCTCAATTGTTTGCCTCTACATCAGGAAGCTGAGTTCTCTATTGTACCTCCAGGGTTGTTTAATCACACACATGCCCAAAGCTCAAGTGGCTGGGTGCATGAGCACAACGTTTAACAGTGAGTTCATCTCAGTTTTTACTTTAACTGTACCACAGCAGTGACAGGGACAGAGAGCTTGAGTGTAAAGTCTGCACAGTCAAGCTACACAGGTGGATGTTCAAGGATCTGATCATCCTTTGTTAAACAAACCAAAAAAACTTAAGTCTCTGTTATCCCCAAAGAGGGTAATTAACTTACTAAGTTCTACACCAGTTAGCGACCCAGTTGTTGGCGGCTCCTGCTCTCTAACCCTGTGGGGTGGTGAATGGTGCTACAAAGAAATGTAGCATCTGTGGCCTTTTAACCACATTTTTTAACAGGTCAGTGCTAGATGTCCAAAAATTATACAAGTTATTAAACATTTGTGCCTCTCTTTGAATTTAAGCCTTTGCACTAACATGTGGCAAGCTAGGACAACAGAGTATGTCTGGGACATTATTTGTCCACAGTTTGCTCATTAAAAAAAATGTTGTCCACTCAGATAAAACAAGCAAGAGTGCTAATCTGAACAGGTCACTCTAAAAGCAAAGTCTTTCATTACAGAGGTAAGAGTGTGAAATCAAAGTTAAAGGCTTAGCGGTTGTGACACTGAACAAAGTCGACTAAGGTGTGATTCCTTTATAAACTCTGGTGAATTTTATCCCACGGAAAACAAACAGATCGTCTGGTGGATGTCAACATAACAGACAACTGTTACAAAGCAGATCAGATGGAAACTGAATGTCTGTGGAACAATTCCACTAAATATTGATGTGAGAAGAGAAATTATGCGTCGTAACTATGTCAGGAAAGTAAGAAATTATGAAAAATGGTCTCAACTATGAAATAAGAAGCCATGACTGTGAAATATAGTTAAAATTATGATACTGTTATTTAAGGTATAACTCTTTATTTGCCCTTTTTTATCTTGTATACTGACTTTATGATTTTGATTCTTCACTTTATAATTATAACCTTTATCACATAATATTGATTTTGTTGTTCTGACTTACATCACATCATTTGGACTCAGTTTTTCATAATCTTGTTTTTTTCTCATAATTTTTTTATGTCTTGTAATTTTGATTCTATTACTCATAATTATTAATTTGTACCTAAATCATGACTTTGTATCATAAATATGTAATTATTGTAACAAAATTTAAACTTTTTCTTACACAATAATATCCCAGTATCTGATAAAGCTATAGATTTGTTGAATGAGGCTGTAAATGTGATTTCTGTAAAAGTAAAAATCTGCTTTTACACATACACAACTATGTAACTTCCTTTTACTTTTTTATTCCGCCAGCTTAAGTGAATGCTCAAGGAACTGCAGTTTTTGGCACTTCTGCACTAGCTGTATTAATCAGCACCAAAAGTTTGCTCCTTTTTTTTTTTTCCAGTGAACCTTAAGCCGTCTGACCAATAGTGACTCCTCACCAACATGTAACTACTTTAATCATGTCTCAAACCAGAAATCCTTCATAAAATAAAGACAGGCATGATATTAAAAAATCCCTCCTGGTACAGAGAGAGATTATAGAAGTATTCTATATTTAGACAATAGCTGTGTTTTGAACCAGGCTGGAAGGGATGTGCATTTAGGCTGTCAGAAAGTTATGTTACAATGATTACACCACCAGGGTTCTTGCAGCCAGCCTCAAGTGGACACTTGAGGAACTACAGCTTTTGGCACTTCCTCATAGACTCCTCTTTCAGCCTTGGTCGTTGCTGTCTCGTTCTGACATATGTGGCCAGTTACCGTAGACCTGTTAATATAAAAAATAGTTCCTCCTCTGCATTTGGTTCAAACTAACTCATAGCCACGTTGGGAGGCTAATTTTGCCAATTTTTGACATCCCGTACTAGAATATGCTTTTGGAGAATTACAGAGAGAAAAAAGGACCAAAAAGCATTTAAACATAAAAAGCTTATTAGTCTGCCTTGGGACATAGCATGAAATGTAAAACGTTTCATTAAATACACAATGACTTTTACTTTGCATGTTAATCTACCAATTTTTGACATTCATTTCTTCTTCATTATCACATAAATACGTACCTCAATGTCAATATGAATATATTAAACGTCAGAACGATAAATCTGACATATTCTATATCAAACTGATAAAGGAAACCTATCTGCATACAACTGATATCAGTACTTCAGCAGAGTAACAGTACTCAGAATCCCAACATGGTAAAACTAGAGAAAAAGTCTCTGAACAAACATACTCGCTCAACACTCATTACAAGCCTACAACCTAAAAGAGGGAGTTTTTTAATCTCCTGTTATTTAAGCAAACACAGCGTGGCATGTGGTAAGAAATCCACTGCACAACTTAAATTTTCACAAGACACCTGAGGCTCTGGATGAAATTGGTACAAAGGGGAGTTCCGCAGACACACAAGATATCACAGAGATTGCCAAAGAAGTAAGTGGTTTTCTAGTTGACTTGTCTTAGTGAACATATGCAAACATAGAAACTAGGTGTAAAGCATCAACGTGCCACAGTGTACTGTTTTGTCTTGGAGTTCTCAAGGTAGCAAACCCAGATCTCTCTCTAAATGTTTCCTAAACACCAACCCAAAACAACCAGAACCTGAATACAAGAGTTCATGTAAACGCACTCCGTAACAGTTTATCCATTGACTGGTCTCCTGAATCTGATCTGAGGACTTTACCTGAACCATAAATAAACCTCACATAGGTAGATCCTCTGCATGACAGCATGGGAATACTAACCACTCACGCACACAGTTAGCACACACTCACTCACACCTCGTATGCCATCCCAGGACTGCCTCTGCTCTGTCACCGCTCTGCCTCTGTTCCTGCTTAATGATTGACCCTCAGCACTGTCTGACAGGTAGGAAACAGGAACGCAACTTTTGTGCATAGAGTTAGATTCTGTTGCGATTAGAAAACGTCTCTTGATATTAAATGTTTTTTGATTCAGCAGGTCCCCCTGTCTTGTGCTAATCTGGACACACTTTTGTTCCTTTCCTCCATCAGGAATGGACTTTTTATAGATTCATTTGATAAATGCCAAACTAATCCTTCATATGATAAGACTAACTTTTTGTTATTATATGTGTTAGTTCTTTTAAGATAGCAATGTTTATAGTTTACGGTTTCTTTTCATTGCATGATCCCGTCTCTTTTGAGTCCTTTCAATAAAGAGCAACATTTTTAAATGATGTCAATTCAGAGTTAAAAAAAAGGTGCCACCCTAAAAGTCCCTGCAAAGACCTCCAAGAAAACAGGAAGTCGCCCTTCAACAGTCTGCAGTCGGCGGCCTATTCAAACTCTTCCTCTTCCTCCTCCTCTTCCTCCAGGTGATTGGAGGTGGTGGGTGTAGCAGGATCAGAGTCACGCGAGAGTGTTGCCACGGCGACAATCTGAGGGATGGCGCCCAGGCCGACGGGCGCGTCTTCCTCCATGTCATCAGTGGTGATGATTGCCACAGCAGCCCCGCCCTTCTTATTCTGGTGGGTCTTGATGTGTTTGGAGAGGTGGTCGCTGCGCATGAAGCGCTTTGAGCATTCGGGACACTCAAACCGCTTCTCACCTGAATCAAGAGAAAAGGGGAATAAAGTCAGAATGGAAGTTTTATTTGGTCTAGATAAAAGTGGGATGTTTGTGTCAAATGGATTTGGTAAATAGTAAATATTAATTCCACAACATTCTACATTGATTAATTAATTTAAGTTTAAGATGAAATAACTGAATAAGATATTAAAGACATTGAGATCAGCTCAGAACAAAAACACAGGGCACTGAAGCTTGATGTCAAAACAGCTGTAGTTCTACCAAAAGATTCATTTCTGCTGTTCTTGAGCTGTTTTCCATCAATAACTCAGAAATCCAGGACATGTACACAAAAATCAACTTAGGCTGTTGTTCTCATAAGGTGTGTTTGTTAAAATGTTAAAATGTTTTCTCTGTTTAAGGGGCAAAACGTGTCTAAATTTGGTACTTCAGAAATCTAACAGGGTAAAGAAGAGAAAGAAGGATAATTTTTTTGTCTGCATCAAAGCTAAGCTTTAACCTGTGCTCAAGGTTTGCGTTGCTCTGGACTGTGCTAAGCTTGATGTACTTGTCCTCAGACATGAGACCACATGTTGAATCAACACAGTCTGCAAGCCCTCTGATTGGAGCACCACACAGCACAGAGTGACTGACACAGCAGTTTGTCTCAGATATGTGCACTATACTGTCATATAATAGGTGCAAAGGATGGCCCAGCATTTTAAGCTTACTTACTGATATATAATAAGTGTATGTTATTCATGTCTTACTCAGTTGTTTAATGAGCATTAGAATCCCTGTCTTCTGATTTACCAGAAGTAAAGTTTAACCCTTCTAACCCTTTAAGACATCTTTTACAGATGGCTTTTGAGAACATTTAATCAGAGACTATTATGTGATTACTGTGTTGTTTATCTTCTTGTTCATCATTTGATGTTATTTCTGTGACAACATTTGGTAAAGTATTTAGTGACTTTGTTCTGATTACATTTTAGCTCTGTAATGAATGTGACTGATGGAACGATAGTCCAATTACCTGCCTGAGATGCTTCTAGAAGGTAATGCCAAACCAGGCATTGGAGTCTAACAAATGATGTCAGTTTTTCCCCTTATATCAGGGCTTTCAACCAGTTACTTTTTGTAGTGTTGTGCTACCTGAGACCAGTCTCGAGACCACATTTTAAAGGTCTTGGTCTTGTCTTGGACTCGAGTGCATTTTTACTCGGTCTTAGACTGGCTGGACTCAGGATTTTCCATCAAGACCAGCACTAATTTGCTGTTCTTTAACTTCATTAATGTGAATAAGGAGGAACACTAGGTAAAACAACAAAAAGCTTCAATTCATGTGTTATTTCCCTGTGATGACTGCAACCTTTCCGGTTTTTTGACTGAGGGACACCCCCCTTAACTGTTCAACCTTGTAATTTCTTTAAATTGATTTTGACGGTCTTGGTCTTGTATTGGTGTCGGGCAAGTCTTGGTCTCGTATAGTGTGGTCTTGAGCACAACACTACTTTTTTGGCAATTAACCTGTGACATTTCAAAAATGAATCATGATCAATCAGTTCTTTGACTGTATAATTAAAACAAAACTGTTAGGTCCATATTTACAATTAAGTTTCATATCATGCAATGTATGTACTTTTATGGCCTTGACTGCGTGTGTGTATGTGTGTCTATGTCAATACACACACATATATATAAATAAATTACATTTTCTGTACGTTTTGGCCAAGGTATGCACGCAGCCTGTGGTAAGAGTAATTTTTAGAGCGAGAGCATGCCAGAAGTCTAAAGCACTGACTAAAAACATGCTTGCCAAAGTGAAAAAAGCACCACAGCTGTCATGTTTCTAAGTGGATCTCGTGAGAAACCAACATGAACAGTAAATTAGCCAAAATATGTTGCTATTTATTAATTCAACCCTTTTGCTTCTGATCACAATTTCATCACACTGTATGTAAAATGGCAGACAGTCATAATTTACATCAATGATACCTAATGTGTAAAATCCGTATTTAATATAGTTTAATGCCCGTTATTTAGTCTGAGAAGTTGAATGTGTTCTACATAATGGGGCAACAAATACACTGGTATAAATGCTGTGACGTGGGTTGCTGTAAATTAAAGTGAAGCCTTTACATTACAAGCTTAATAGAATATCACAAAATTAAGTACCCATTCACTACAAGCTGAGGGTGGCCACACATTGTGATGTATAGAAGCTCTATTTATACTGCCATTGCAAGGTGAAATATTTACCCCTCTGTGATGTTTTGCCTTTACTGTGAACATCGTAGAGACAGAATGGGGGGAATGAGTTGACCCTTCTTTGTTTTGGCTCCAGTAACAGAAGCCTGATATTGGAAGGAAGGCGGCACGCAGACTCAGTGGGAGACTGGAGTGCTGCGAGTGAGCATCTCTGCCTTTGTGTGTATCTGGGGGCATGTGCCGTGTCGCCACTTCGATTGACAACTGATATTGCAGCCTTGTCACTGGTGTCACTATTTAATGGCTTTATAAAAGCTCATAAAGCTTTAATCACACATTTAAAGAAAGTGCTGAGGTAAACAAATATCATGATTGTTGGTTTTATTTAGAAAGGACTCTTCAAGTAGAGACAAGTGAGCAGTGGAGGCAGGCTGCATGATCTAAAGCGAGTTCTTTGTGGATGGTAATAGATAACTTCAATGTAACATTGCATTATGGGTTTTGCTAGAACTAAGGCAGTAATGTAGAAGTGAGTTAGCATTTAGCGCTTCCTGGTTCCCAACCATCCAGAGTAAATTGTATTTAGAACACCATTTTTATATAAATGTTTGAAATGAGGTTCATGGTGAAAAGTGCATGTGATTTTTCTACGTTGCACCTGGTGGTGTCTGCTTTTGAAACTAAGAGCCTTGTTATCTGTTTAAATTGATGGCTGCTAACTAAATGCTGACAAGGACTACAAAAATGGCTGGGGACCCAACAGCAAGCATTTCAGGGTATTTCTTAAATGATTATTCACGCACTATTGCCACTGCCGTGAAGACCAACTTGATTACACTGTTTGATAAAGAGGAAATTCTTAAACAAGAGGTCATAATAAGTTGGTATACACTGTACATATTGTGGTTGCTTCTGTGTCAAAATGCCATGTTGTAGTTTGACAGTAGTTTACCTATAGCTTTTCACTCTTGCCATTTAAGTTTGTGTTAAAACTATAGAGCATAGCATCGATGTTTTATTTATTTTTTTCTTCAGTAAAGAGCTTATTATCAGCAATGATCCAAAACAGAGAAAAATCCCATAGGTTTTCAGTAGGCTTGCAGTTCCCTGTTGGTTTACAAAAGACGTCATCCCAGCACCACTCAATCAAAAGTAGAAACATAAAGTTCATACAAATTTCCCTCTGAGAGGTACAAAGTGTACTGCAGCCCCTTTGATGTGTCTTATATGCCCTATTTCACTTATAGTATGTTACAAAATTTCACTGTATTTGTAATGTTAATTCAATTATAGAGTGAAAAGACCAATCTTGTGAGCAGGAGAGAGAATAAAGCAGCTTCTCTACTTGCACCAAACTGCATTGCTTGCGTTGCATAAATATGAATTTTTACTGAATATTCTGTCTATTTACATGCTGGCTCACCCTGGCTTCACACTGAAATTTTCACCAACAGGCTGGAAGAAAAGTCTAGAAGAGTTGGAATAAAAAATGTGTGCTTCCTTCACACATGAAGCTGAAGCCAAATATTTAGTGTGTGATGTTTATGTGTGAAAAGGCTGATTATTTTCACTGTTTGGAAGCTGAATTTCTGTTTGTGATTTTTAAAAAATGATCATTAGGTTCAATCAAACTTTGATTTAGAAATACATGTACATTTGTTCTCAAAGCCAAACTCTCTGAATGTGAGCAGGTGGAACTACCTGATGGTGTTTCCTACCTGTGTGTGTTCTTCGGTGTCTCTGCAGCTCGTCGCTTCTGGTAAACCTTTTCCCGCAGAAGATCCAGTTACATACGAACGGTCTCTCTCCGGTGTGCCAGCGTAGGTGGGCTCTCAAGTGGGACGTCTTACCATAAACCTTCCCGCAGCCCTCCATGTGGCAGATGTGCTGCTTCTTCTTTGAAGGGTCACCGCTGTTTCTGCAAAACACAGAGAAATTACAAGGGTGTTGAAAAAGTCTCTTTTTTAGATACTCGGAAATTACGGACTTGAACAACAGATGAGACAAAATTGAATTTCCTGAGTAATCTGATGTGACACAATTGACAAGTCTGAATATTTTTAGTTTGTTTTTTTACAGCTAGAGCCTCATGAGACTGAGGCATGCTGGGTAGTGAGAGGTTAAATCTTTCACTTTGTGGAACAAGCTGTTATGTGCTCAGACCATCTGTCAAACTCGTTCAACCACTTTGACAAGACATTCAGAAATCATTTTAACATGACAGCAAAAATAAACATCAGTACTTATTTCCAAAACAATTGCATTAGTTAATATTAACAATTTGAAGGTTTTATGTGAAAAGGTAGACAGGTAAAAAAGGTGAAAATTTCACTGTTGGTCACTTCACATTTTCATTCCCAAAAATCTGTTTCCTCATGCATAACTGAAACAACTGTGAGAAGTTTTTAGCTGGTAATAAAAGACTGAAATTCATAAAGCTGCCTCTTAATGACTCATAAAAGTGAGACAAAATTGGAGTAAAGGTCACACCTAAGTCACACCAGTACAATGTGGAAAGAATTACAGAGATGCTGATCAGCTAAAACCTAATGGATCTGCCTGAGTCAATGTCTGTGTCTATCAGGAAGATCCATCTTGCAAAGCTCAAATCTACAACAATTGTAAGTGACCCAAAGCAGCATGGCTCAATCAGCCGTTGTAGCAGGAAGAGGTAGGAGTGAGATGACGGCAGCAGGAAGTGACTGCTTATGCAGAGATTAGCATAGATACTCACAGCTTCAGTCGCAGATTGATCAGATCAAAAAAATCCACACTACAAACTTCTCCTACTACTGCTACTGCATCATCTGATTGTCCTGTAATGAATGTGGCAGGAGATCGGCCGCTAATACTTTAGAAACATTCTTCCCATTCCCAAACACTTTCTATGAGGTTTCTCTAAGATGGACAAGAGAAATATGTTGAATATCATGTGGTGTGTCAGGTTAGTTCAGATAACTGGTAACAGAAAACAGTGCTGTGTCGCAAGATGTTAGACGAAAATTGTGGGGAAAAAGCTAGATTACAGTCACTGAAATCACTCTTTAAAGCTACAACAATGGGGCAAATGATTACAGTAACAGTGGCTGAAAAGGTTCTTCCATTGATTTATTTGATTCTAACATAAATCGTGACAAAGGGCAAAAATAGCATGATTTTAATGTTTTTATTATCAGTATTTTTTTGACTTTTTCATGTCTGTAAATCTGTCTTTTTACATCCTTGCTGCTGTCTTTTTTCTCAAAAAACAATACTTTTATCTGCAAAATTAGTCTTAAGAGAGTAAAGGTGCCCATTTTTTGTTTATGGGGCACTTAAACTGACAGAAATGGATAGTTCCTTAAGGGAGCTCTAAATAACACATCATGCTTTTTTAATTTGTTCATGCCTCTTGGTGTGTTTTACATGCCTTCTCCACATGATACATGTCTTAAAGGCAAAGGGCAACAATTCAGGGGCATCAAGACTTCTCCCCTCTTTACAGCAACAGGTCCCCCCAACCCAAAAATGGATCTCCCACTGTGATGGCCCACCGTTGTTTCATTGACAATTTAAGCTAATAGGCTCAGGGTGGCAAGCCCACTGAAAAACACACACTGTTGAATGAATGCAGAGTCGTTGTCATTATGGCGTCAAGCAGCACTGAGCATACTAATTACCACAGACAAGACAGGTCAACTAATAAGGGTGACCTATGAGGGGAAGGAGGCCTTAAAGTGATAAGAGCTCTAACGGAGAGACTCAGAAAAGTGAGAATACAGGGGTTTAAAGGGTGTGCAGTTTATGAAAATTAGAAGGTTTCTTGGACATTAGTGGTTGTGAACATACTGTAGCTGTCACTGAATTGAATTTCGGTATATATACCAGAGTTAAGGTAAATAATGGCCGGTACTTGATAAGTATAACTGTGCTGAAATAATCTATAACGTTGTCATGACAATGTTTAACGGTATTAACTGTGTTATTAATGTGTCGTACCTTCCCTCTCCGTCCCTGCAGTTTGGACATGAGCAGGCCACGCGACGTAGCCTCTTGCTGGGGGGTCCCTCCTGGTCTGAAGAACTCTGTACAGACCCAAGCTGGTCTGGACTCATTGATGAGCCGGATGCCACGTTACTAACGGTGACTGTCACAGGCGACGACTGAACTTTAACCCCATCCTGACCCTGTGGTTGACCTAGGAGAAGGTGGAAATGGACAATATGTTTACATAATGAAACATGAAGTTATATAACAGAAAGAAAGGACAGCGGTGTTTATGGCTCTGTTTCTGGCAAACCATCAAACTAAGCTTGAGTCATAAGGGTGAAGTTAAGACAAAGTTGGCTGTAGTTTAGTTTCTTAATCTCTGGACTAACAGTGCTTAACATTTTCTCAGTGATTCATAAATTTGTCTGTCATTCTTTTGTTAATATGATGAAGTCCACTAATTAACAATCAGTCTGACATAGATGTACACAGTGACTCTTAGTGCACACTTACCCTGTAGACCAGTGATGGTGAGGGGGACACCCTGCACCTGGACCCCAGCAGCGCCCAGCCCTGCAATGCTGACTGTCTGCACACCAGACCCCGGGTTGATCTGTGCTGCACTAAGCGTCAGAGGGGCTCCACTCAGGGAGACCAGTCCCCCGCTCCCCACTGTTGTCCCACCAGCCACTGGGGCAAGAGTCAGCTGCTGAGGCACAGCTGTCCCCAAGCCCCCCTGCAGGGAGACTCCACCAGGCAGCTGCAGTGTTTGCCAGGTGATCTGCCCAGAGGGGGACAGGGTGGGGGTGCGTATAAGGACCTGGGCTGGATTCTGGAAGGCTTGTATGGGCTGCAGGGTTTGTCCAGGAGCCAGCTGGAGGGTCTGAATGTGCTGTGGTTGCTGCTGGCCCTGGGCCTGACCCTGACTCTGAGGCTGCAGCTGGATCTGCTGCACCAGCTGGTGTCCCACCTGGCCCACAATCACCTGCTGGATGGCTCCTGTTGTTTCGGTCTGATTCTGCACCCCATTGGGCTGGTTCTGGCTCTGGGTCTGAGAGTCTGCCTCGCTGCTCTGCACCTGGGTGTCAGCTGTTGCAGCCTCTGACGAAGCAGAAACCACTTGAGTTCCCTCAGACACGCTATCACCTTCGGCCACAGCCACCGTAGAGCCAGCTGTTGTTGTAGCAGGAGCTGCACCAGCCACTGCTGTGGTCACAAGCTGGTTGCCATTGGCAACAGAGAATGTGCCATCTGCTGATTGGATGAGCTGTACAGCTCCTCCTCCTCCAACATTATTTATCACAGGCAGGGCCAATGTCATGCCACCAAGGTTTATGGGTAAAGTGGTCATAACAGGAGTCTGGGAGCCCTGCAGGGTCTGCAGCTGCAAGGGGAAAGACTGTGCAGGACGAATCTGCAGCGGGACTGTCTGATTGGCTGTACTGGTCAGCATGGCTTGCTGGTTGGCTGGCTGGAGGATGGTCTGTGGCTGGCTTGGACTTGGGGTCTGGATGAGCTGGACCTGCTCTGGTAGAGCCCCAATGGAGGCTGTTTGAGAAGGGCTGATATGGATCTGCTGTCCATCTGCAGTCTGCAGGTGAGGGATGACCTGATACTGGACCCCGCCCCCAGCGTTGGGCAGGTTCTGAACCTGGATGATCTGAAACTGCTGCTGTTGTTGGTTGGCTGCAACACTATTCGTCCCACCCACAGGCTTCACCTGCCAAAGACAAACACCCAAAGACAAACTCTGTCATGCAGCAGCAAACATTTTTTTTATTGTATAAACCTGCTGTCATCGTACCTCCTTCACCTTGCGTCCTCCAGGTGAGCTGTCGTTGGCCAAGGTGGTTGCCACAGTTACAGCGACAGGCTGATTGGTGTTCTCCTTGGCCATGGTTGGTGCTGTTGTGATAATCTGCCAGCCGTTCCCTGTAAACTGAGCAGGGACCAGTTCCAACTGCTGGGGCACAAGAGCCTGACCTCCAGCTGTGTCCACCACTATCTGACCCGCCTGCAGCTGCAGCTGACCCGCCTGGACCTGAATCTGCTGGGCCCCTGCCTGGGCCTGGGCCCCCTCAGCTCCCCCCTGCCCTCCGATCTTACTGCAGGTGGCTGCTAGCAGAGCCAACGGAGAGGGCTGAGAGGATTCCTGGAGGAGACATGGCAGAGAGGAGGGTGGAGGAGAGGTGGAAGAGAGGGGAGGAGAGAGAGCAGAGTGACAAGAGGAGGAGGAGAAGCCAGTCTGAGTAAGAGAAACAGAGCTCGTTTACACAGGAAAACAAGACTGTACAACATGTGAGTGAGAGGAAGCCTTAGGAAGAAATGATGGTCAGATATTATGTAGCACTACTACACTGTGAACATATTTGAAACAAAGAGGAGTAATAGTACGAGAGGGGTGGAGAGAAACATGGTGCAGCAGAAAAAAAGAAACACAAAAAAGCTGAGAGAAAGAGAGAGAGCTGTCAGTGGAAGTGGGCGGTATTACAGGAAGCGAGTGGGTGGGCGTGTGAGAACCACATTTCTCTTTTCTCAGAACACTGGAAGAAAATGCCGCCTTCTCTCGCTCTCCTCCCTTTCAAAGGAACTAGGTCGCAGGCAAATTTTTAATGCTGTACACCTCTAAACCCTGTGTGCAAACAGCCTCGATGCTGCAACAATGGTGGCAAATACAAGAGCAACAATGCTTGTCATAAACATTTAACAACATAATATGCACTGAGGTGCGAATGTGTGGTTTGATTTAATCCCCAAGATATCCACAACACATAAAAGAAGCTTAACAAGGACTTCCCCAGTTAGAGCTCCACGCTCTTGTCTTTTTAATGAATCTTTGGACAGCTGAATTAAACCCTTCTGACCTTAATTCATAGAGACAATTTTAAAGTACACTGGCTGAAGAGTGACAGCCATGTAAAGCCTATTCAAGAAGCTCTGGGCAGGCGCTCAGCAGGCTGCACAGAAGCAGGAAGTGGAATTCACCAGAGAAACGCCCCCAGAGGTGTCTGGCTGGCTGGGAGGGGAGAGAGAACATACTTTGGCCTTGAGGCTAAGCAAAAGTAATGAACTAATATTAACTCGTATTTCTTTTACCTGTGATCCAGAACTTTTCCCCTTTTTTGATGCTTTCCCTCCTTCAGATCCAGATGTTTCCTTCTTCGAGTCTGTGAATAGAGTGAAATGTAAAAACAAATCCAGTTATATCATCATCACATGAGTATTTCTTAAATGGTGCAAAGTTCCAGTAAAAGGCACAGCCGTGAAGACACTGCGCTGCCTGAATGAATCAAAATGCAGATATGTCATTACAAAGGTGATCAATATGAGCAGAGGAGAAAGCAGTAACCTTATCATCAATATCAAAGGGGCTTGGAGCCTCCTATCTGTCAGACAGAGAGGGAGAGGGGTGGAGACGGAGAGGGGGGAGGGTACCTACCACTCATAACGCATTAATATACCGAGAGGGAGAGGGTGTAGTTCACGGTGGAAGGCCGGCCGGGTACAGAGGCGGAGGACGGCCTATATGTTCAGCGCTGGGCCGTGGCGGATCTGCCCGTTTGACGAAACCACCCACCGGCCAGGAAGGGCGGTGCCAAGCGCAGGCACAATCAGGCAGACCTAAATAACGGAGATAACGGACACGCCAGCGACCGTCCCCGGCCCGCTGGCCCCCTCGCAGCCCTGTGTCGCACGTCTCTTTCACCGGATAACAAGTCCATAAACGAGAAAATTACCGCGACTCAGAGTAATATCCACAGAGAAGTTGGCAGTGTGTGACCGTGGAGGCCCACCCACTTCCATTTAAGCATCAGGACAACACCCTCTCCGCTGCTCCTGCCTGTCGCCGCCGTTCCTCTCGCAGCACGACGCGGGGACGCCTCGTCGCCGTCCGACGTGCACCGAAAACAAACCGTCACCAGTGTTTTTATTTTCCGCGTATTCGCTTCTTTTCGTGCTCAATTGATTTTTTTAAGGGGGAGATACGGGGAGATAGATGTGGCTTTTGTGGGCGGACGCGCTCCTCCCACTTATTCAGATTGGACGACGGGGCTCGGCGTGCGAGGGTCGAGATGGGAGTTGTATTTTGGTGAGGACCTGCCTTCTCGAACTGGGTTCGGGGAGGGGAACTACAGCTCCCATGATGCTCCGCGCGTCGGTTGGTTGGACGGGGCTGCTTGGTAGTCATGTTGGTCTGAGAGCGAGAGGGAAGGGCGGTGACTTCTGTGCCGTGGGGGGTTGGGCGAACGGGAAAAGGAGGCGTGTGTGTGTGCGGGGGGGTTTGTTTCCACTGTGTGCACTGTGGTGTTTCATGGTGAAAGGGGAAATAATAAAAAAGAACATCAGTGTTGCTACAATCTGTGCTATATTCTCAGTGTTTTTGGGTTTTCTGTTAAAGAAAATCATTGAATCGGATGCTTTACGTATACGTATTTGTATTTATGTATCTAAGGTTAAGCCAGAGCTGCCCTAAATTAAATCATTTTTGTTTCTGTATAGATAAATACCAATGTAGGTGGGAACACTTTAATCAAAATGCTATTTTTCATGCTAATATCTAACTATAATTTTTATCCATGACTTTTCAGATTTACTGTTTTACAAAACAACAGCAACAATAATAAACCACGTTATTATTTTGATACATAGCAAATTATAGGGATTTTTTTTTTACATTCCTGAACAGGAAAAATAATTTATTGGTTGAATATGCCTGATTAATTCCTGACTTCTCAGAGAAATCCACTGAGCCTATCCTCCCTATGTGTGGGACAAAGGTGTTGGTTGCTTGCTCAGGAATCTTTTGCTCCACCATCAGATGGAAGGTTGATGGTTCAAGCCCAGCCTTAATCATCACATGTTGAAGTGTCCTTGAGCAAAACACATATCCCCAAGTTGCTCTCAGTTTTGCATCTGTGCTGTGTAAATGAGTATGGGAGGTTATGGACGTGTCAGCTGACACTTGCAAATAACTTACCTTATCAGTGAGAGTGGGAGAGACTGGGTGTGACTGAGTAGGTATGATATGCAGTGTAAAAACATTTTGAACAATTAGAAAGACCAGAAAAGTGTGCTATATAACCTCAAGGGCATGAAATATTCAATAATAATAATAATAATAATAATTACTTTATTGAGCGATCCCCATGTAACAAAGTAACTTTTTGTTTTTGTTTTTTTCACTTTGACCTTATATATATGTTGAATGATGAAATTAAAATGATTTGATGGTCACTTGCACATAAGAGAAATCACTCCTTTGCCTGTTGCTTACTTTACATTTAAGGTCAAGATCTTTGTTCAGCCCACAAAAAAAGCTGAGCTCACATCCACTTTTTGAGAGAGATGTGTCCAGCTCAACACCATATGGCCTGTTCTGGGCAGGGCAGAAACTAGCCCTGTCAAAACCCAATATCAAATATATTGTATTATTTATTTTTTTTAGGGCTAGCAAACTTCTAACATATTTTCTGGGGACATCTGGTACCTGTGTAAACATACCGAGAAGGCACAAAATGTGTCATTTAAAGTGGTACTCTGCTTGAATAATATTAAAAAATATATTATTATTATTATCTAAATGTTATTCAGAATATCACCTTGTGTTTAGTGCGAGATAAGTTCAAGATAATTTAAGTGAAATATTAAGTTCTTTATAAGCATGCAGTCAACATCAAGATAATGTTACACAGTTACTGTGTGTTCACATAGTCCAAAACATATGATCTACACATTGGCTTTCCATCTCTCAAAAGGTTGTTGTATGTTCTTTTCATCTCATGCTGATGTAGGAGGGCCTTTACAGTCCCAGGCAGTGGTTTCTCCCTCGTACTTGTCCTCTCCCTCTGAAAACTCTCTCTGAGCCATGTGTGACTTCAGCATAGTGGAGTCATAGCACTGGTTCAACAAACAGAAAACATTAGCTGGCAGCCTCCTGAGCAGAGCAGGCAATAACCAATTTGGTGCCCTACAGGCAGGGTTTCAGCTGGTGCCACCTTGCAAAGACCCCAGATTTGCCATATTTAATGTCTGTCTTTGAGCATATGCATCATCCAAAGCTTACATCTAAAACATTTGCTTTCATTCATAAAATGACTGGACCAGTTGGCACCCTTGGATGCCTGGTTTAGTTGTGTGGGGTTGTGCTGGAAAAGTAATTTTTATTTCACAACATTTCAACATTAAAAGAAAGCACAGAATGCGAATGAAAGGTTTTATTGATGTAAAAGATATTTTGCTCTTCTCTTGATTGATTTTGGCATGGTTTGATTAACCAGTTGGGTTTTACTCCTTGGTGGCACCATTCAGATACTATGTCAGCTATGGGCACTTTGGTTTCTCAGAGGGCCGCAACAAAGTTTATCCTTCCTGTTGCATACTCTAGGATACCCTCAACTCAAAAAGCACAAAATACTTATTTCAGGAACATATGGGAGTTAACAAACCTAACAAAAGTCAATAGCTTTATTGTTTTAGTGGTATTTTTGTTTATGATGTTTTTATGATTAATTTCTGGTGGGCCATATGACCAGCAGGCCACTAGTTGCCTACCCCTGCACATGTGATAAATTTTGTTGCTCTGATTGGCTCATAATGAATGTGACAAAGAGAATGCTCTCCCTGAACCTCCAAAACCTTTTTTTTTTTAAACTTCTGCCATTCACAACTGTTCCCAGTCTATAAGGTGATGTCTAATTGGTCACTGAATATGTCTCATGGATATGTTAAACAGTCAAGTGTCAGATTATTGATTTAAACCATAAATGATAATATAAAAAACCAAACATGAAGATTATCTGTTTACAAGCCAAATACTGAAAAATGAAAATGATTATTACCCATGCAGTGTTTTAGCAACATTGTGAGTAATATCACCAAAAAAAACCTGCAAAAACAAAAGAAAACATGTTTTCAATAGTGCAACAAAGTGTCCCTATGTTTTTCCTCTTCCCTTGCTTGGGGTGCAAGACGTGGCCCCCATTGATGGTTAGTGTCCCTTTTATTTGCTTATTCCAAGGGCTGGACCAGCTACTGAGTATGTGCTTTTGGAACTGTGGGAAAGTTTTTAGACTTAGAGGATACAAGAGGACTTCAGGGGAGATGCAGGATGAGAAAGCAGGCCAGCAATAAAATTCAGCCCAGCCAAATTCTGCTATTTGTGGAACAAGTCTAAATCATTTTCCTGTTTCCATTTCCGGTGTAAACAGAGAAAAGAGGAAGTAGGCCCTTAACTAGGGCTTTTCAGTATTTGAAAAATTATCTTTTTTTTTTTTCTTGTGTGATATGTTGCAGTTTTTTTCCAAATAACAATCAGAAGTCAAATAAATGAAGAAAAAAAAAGGCACAAATTTTAATGGATCAAATTCTGTTACTTTTGTGGACCAATGGGTGGTTCAGCTCTAAAAGTTTGTTTAAATGTCATGTTAATTATGAAATCAAAACTCTTTTATCCTGAGACAGTCTTCACCTTGAATTGTGTTGCGAGATAGACAAAGTCCAATCAAGTTTTATGAGATAAGAACAAAAATTAACTTCATCACCTGAGTTTGTAATTTGCTCAGAGTTGCTCATTTAATGGAAATTAGTTTGTTTTCAAAAGAATTTATGACTTCTGAAAATGAAAAATGAAAAATACTTTATTTATCCAAAAGGGAAATTCAGGAATAGTTATACTATATTATATATTATTATATGTTATTATATAATATATATTATAATATTATATATTAATATATAGTTCATGCTTTAATTAAAATGGTCATATTTGAGGCTGCATTCTTTTTTCTTGCATGATTTTAAATTATGCAGACTCACTTTAAAAACTCTTGGCCTAGAAAATGTCAGAAAATGCGAAAATAGTACTTGAAGCTGTTTTGCCACTGACAGGATAATAAAATATTACATATCCAAATGTTCTGTGTTTGAGATGTCACGTCTACCTTTAAACTATCCTAAACTAGCCTATGCGTCTGTAGTTTCTGTTTCTCTCCTGAGCTCGTGCTGTTAGTAGGCCTACTTTAAGCATGTGTCCACACACGCGCGCGCGCACTGTAATTACCGCGGAAGCAGAGCGCCTTGTTCCCGCCCCCTGGGCCACTCGACAGGATGTTGCTAGGCAACGGGGTCTGGTCTGAAGGAGGGCCGTTGTCTGTGTGAGTGTGGTGGATGTGGAGAAAGGTGGTGCTGTAGAGAAAGCTGTCCTCTGTGACAGATAACGGCCTGTATATTTATTTAGAAAGCTCATTTATAACCTTCGGTGTTGTTTGTTATCCCGAGTATCTTCTCACAGCCCCATGGTTCACCAAGGTCAACTGCATTATCTGAAAAAAGTCCGACAGGGGCTCACATAAACCTAATTTACTGCCATGAAATAAAATGACATACAAAAGGAGTCTATTTTCATTGTGAGGCGAGTCCAAAGGGGCTTTAAAACATGTTCCTTAGCTCTGCCACTTGATGGCGCCATTTACCAGCTTTGACTTTGTCCCGACACCTTTGGTTGATAACTTGAGATTGACATTTTGTTTTTACACTATTTACAAACCGACATTTGATAAAAATAAACAATTATTAAACCACTTCAACAGTTTTTAAAGAAGTCTTTCGAAAAAAATGTATGTTTCAATAAATAAAGATGAATGCAAAATCTATTTCAATTTAGGACAATACATCCAACCATTATCTGTACTGCCTGTCCTTTTCTGAATGACGCCATAACTCCTGACATTGGGTGAGAGGAACCAGAATACACCGGGACCAGGGAGAGACAGACAACCACTCACACACTCACCCACACCAGGGCCATCAGCTATTGAGTCCAGAACCTTAATATTTTACCAAACAGGACTGGTACCAATAAAAGAAGATGTTACTTTAAGTCTTTTTCTTTGAAATGAGTTAAAGGAAAAACACAAACTTTAATAAAGGAAACACAGGAAAAAATGTAGAAATATATTGGATACAATTAATGTCAGGGGTTTGACTGAAGCAAATCTGTGTACATTAAATAAATGAGAAAATCAATATACTTTAAAATTAATGAAAATATAAAATCTAATGCATAAGTTTAGGGTTGTAGCAGATTTTCTATTATGACAGAGTTTGAAGTTATAGTTCTGACTTTTCTGAAAAGGTCAAATCAAGGTTTGTTTTTTAACATTCAAGAATAGAAAACATTGCCAGTAATATAACGAGATTACAGACATAAATTTCACCTTCTAGCTCTCTCTATGCCCGAACAAAGCCAAACAAAACATCAATTCAATGAAGCACAAAGTTAATATATTTTCCAAAATAAAAGAGCAGATGGCCTGAATCTGAATGGATGCTCATTACAAAAAGTGCATGACACATAGTCTTTCTTAAATTTTACCAGCAGAGTCTTCACTGGATAGTATTTGTTATATAACCTCAAAGAAGCCTCCTTGACTTTGTAGAAGAGAAGATAAGGAAGATATCAAGTTTTATTCCAGCAAATGTCCTTCACAACAGTATTCCATAGAACATTACAACAAATGTATACAGTTATTTTGGAATAAGTTACGGATTTTTCTGTTACACTTGTGTGTGGAAGATTCAAAACAAAGTCCTTCAGTAGGTTTGTTGGGAGAATCAATTACACTGACACCATAGAAAAAGAGGAAAGGAGGAAAAGAGGGGAAAAGAACAACCTACATGAGGTATGATGACACCTGTAGGAGCAGCAACCAACACAACAGCAAATTGTTTAGTTTTAGTCTCTTAAAGAGATCAAGAAACAAAGTCATAACTTGCCATGCACATTACAAAACTGATTAATTTGGATTTTGTGGCGAAAGGTCAACAGGTCACTCATTAGGAATCGTGATTGGTTGAAGCGTTTGACCTCACGTCACGTCCTGCGCAGTGAACAGGAAGTAACGTGTGGATGAAAGGAAGACAGAAGGCACAGGTAACTGTCACGAAGCAAATTAAAAAGTAAAAAAGAAGAGTTGCTGATGTTAAGATTAAATTTCGACTGATGTGTCATGAAATGTAGTAACGCGCACTCAACGCTGTCGACAATATTTACTTCCTGCATCGCGTTAGCCTAGTTATGCTAACCGCTGAATGCAAATAGATGGAGGATGCTAATGCTAATGTGTGTGACAAGTCTGGTTTGAAAAAGTTTAATAAGTCTTTGCAGCTGCCAGATTAGGAAACTTTGTCCAGTTGTTCTGATGATACCAAAAGCTGTGTTTTGTCAAAAGATGGGTGATGACATAACTGATGTGACAGGAATGTGTGTAAATCAATGCAGGGCTTGGAATATAACAAATTGAATTACTCTGACTTCTTGTGTTGTTTCTGTTATCGAACAGCTTTATGATACATTTTCACTTTTTATATTGTGCTACTGTAAAGCTAATAGGTTTGATGCAATCACTGTCTAATAAACACTTTTGATTGCTCCCACCACAGAAAATAGTGAGACTAGTAAGACAAGATGCCTAAAAGTTCAGATCAGAAATCATGGGACAGGATGATCCAGTTAGACTTCCAGTAAAGCATTGAAATATGATCTTGCCAGTATTTCACGTGTAAGCCTATCCAGATGGGTACAATACAGATCATTATTGTGTAAATCTGTCTTTCAGATGTGATTTCAGTGAGTCCAGAGACATGATCCACAAAGAGAAAAAGCACAAAGTCGACCAGAAGAACCTAAATACAGAGAACAGGCACAAGAGTAAAGGCGGAGATGAGAGCAAAAATGAAGTAAGTGTGAAAGTAAGAAAAAAAAATGGAGACACCCCAGTTCATTAGGGACATGGCCTTTACCTATCTGGATATTAACTTGCTTTCATTCATAAAATTCGCTGGTTACATTTTCAGGTCTGGTGTCTCATAATGAAAATATTCAAGTTGGTTGGCATGTAGATACTCTTAGCTCAGCTCTGCCAACATCTGTGATTAAATTATTACATTTAAAGAGGACTCTAATCAATAAAACTGTACTATTTAACATTTATAAACAGGACAGTAAAAAACTATTTTAATTTTATCTTGCATCCTGAGGGAGAAAAGAATTTAGGGTAGACTTCCTTGTCTACACCGCAAGATAGAATAGAATAGAATAGAACAGAATAGAATAAACCTTTAATCGTTCCACATGGGGAAATTTACAGTGTTACAGCAGCAAAGTGGACAGTATTAATAGAATAAAAAAATAGACTTAATATTAAAAAATAGCAGCATGTTCATTATTCTACCTATACAAAATATAAAATATACAAAGGGCATGGATGCAAATCTTATGAAGATTATATACACATTTACTGAGTAATTGCACACAGCATTTAGGGAATCTTGAAGGTTAAAGCCATTCTGGCATCTCTTGACATCCTTTTCTCTCATTTTATGAGATTCATTCATAACAGTTCATCAAATGTGAAGACTTACTTAGGATTTCACATATGTTAGATTTTTTTCTGGCCTTTGAACAGTGGAAAAATATAAAGTTATTGAGAGCATTCAACCAAACTAAAAAGTACCAATATAGTCGGTGTGAAAATTAAGCATGTTATTCATTTATGCTTAAAGTCCCTGATCACCTAAACAGCTCATCTGAAGACAGTACTCTGGTCTGGTGTCTACCTCTGAGAAAGTTACATGTGCATTTTAGTTGAATATAACTGAGATGTCAGCCAACAGTTTTAAAGACTTCAGCATTGAAAATGAACTGTCTGTTTAAAAAGAAACTCAATTGACTCTGTATTTTCTCTGGGTAAGTCAAAATGCAGTTAATGTTCTGAGTCTATCTGCCTCATGTTTTCTTGACAATCTGCTCTGTTTGCTAGGCTGAGGCTTTTTAAATTTACCACTGATTTTAATTTAAAAAAAAAAGACATATCAAAATAAAGATACACCATTATAAATACAAACAAAATTATGAAATAATATTACATTAACAAGAGTGATATTTAATTAAATATATATTTGTAATATACCAGTAGTTCCCCATTTACGCACTCCATTCCGAGTCAAATGTTTTAAAATAATTTTAACAAAAACTCTATGTTGAACTTAGATCTATGGAGTTCAACAAGAGCGTCTAGTTACTTTGTTACCTCCGCCAAGGAGGTTATGGGAGAGTTTGTTTGTCTGTCCGTCCATCTGTCTGTGAACAAAACAACTCAAAAAGTTATGGATGGATTTTGATGAAATTTTCAGCAAATGTTCAGCATGGGAAAAGGAAGAACTGATTCAATTTTGGTGTTGATCCGGATCAGCGTCTGGCCGCCATGACGAAAAATGTGATTTTTGTGAATAACTACTGAACTAAGATAGATATCATTATGAATCCAATTGCTAATGGTATGTTTTCATGGTCAAGGAATCTAAATATTTACATGAAATAAGGGTAGGACTAATATTTATGGTAAAAATCACAATATGGGGGAGGACTGTGGCGCTGGTGGTGGTCTGCGCTCTCCGAGTGCTTTCTAGTTTACTTTTAAGTTAACACTCAAACACAAGAGACAGAGTGCAGCTGTATTGTCTTGGTAAAACTAAATATTCAAACAGGACTCTGTACTGCAGACTTGTATATTAAAAATCAGGGGCCAAAACAATTGATAGGCACATTCCTTTCCTTTGTCATGAAGTCTGATGTCCACCAATCACTTGTGGATTACAATACTCTGTAAAAAATGTTAGGATGGCCTGATTAGATTTTCAAGGTCCTTGGTCAGAGGCCAAGGTCATGGAGTTTTCTGGTCATCATTTCTCGCTCTGCAGTGACAGATGATCCCAGTAGGTTTTGGATGTATACGGTCAAAGGTTACTGTGTGCCATGTCCACCGCTGGGTTGTGGTTGTAAAATAAAAAAACAAACACTTTTAATGATTTTCCAATTTTGCACAAATATCCACTTTGATGGATGGACAAACAGATATTTGAAGGGAAGAAGTCAGATGTCCATGGGCCCCATGATCATGCTTTGCAGTTGAACTTGATAAGTCCAGAATCCTTTGAGGGACTGCTGTCAAACTTTGCACAGATGTCCCCTCTAACTTGGCAATGAACTGATCAAGTTTTGGAGGTTTAAGGTCCGAGGCCAACCACTATCACCGCTATCCCTTGACTCACTAGCAATGAATACCTCCCAAAGGCATTATGCTGCCATAAAAACAGTCATAAAAATATCTCTAGATCCTCTTCATAAATCAATTGAATAGATTTATTTCCAAAACTGGTCCATTTGAACTTACATCCCATTTACGAAATACCTTATTCCAGAAATATTCGCTGCACAGGCATTTTAAGATCATGCAGAAGGCTTTAGTGTTTCTGTTAGGAGTACATGTTCTGTGTTTTATTGAAAATACAGTCAGAAGTAAAGCAAAAACAAAATTAAACCAAACAAAAACGGGCTTTTATTTGGTTTTACTTTTCTACAAGAATTAGTTTAAGTCATACAAACACTTATGGGGTGCTGGTTCTGAATAAGCCAAGCTTAATAACAAGTGAGTGTTTAATTTCAATCCTCTCATTGTTCATATGCTAATATTATCACAAACAATTCCATCAATTACATCAATAGGCCTGTTAGGATGGCAATTTTAAAAGTGACAAAATTACTAAACAAACACAAAACAATAGCAAATAATTGCTCAGACTAACGTTCAGGTCGTGACTTCAGAATATGCAAACACTAACAAGAGCAGCGCGAGTCAAGAGAGAAAATGAACTCAGAAATGTGAGCCATTTAAAGCTCAAGAGATAAAAATATGCCACTCTATGTTTAAGGCTGTAGTGAGGTTTACTTGTTATCTTGAAAGCTGTGTGCTCACAGTTGGCAGTTTTTATCTCTTACATGCAAACTCCAGCTGAGAGCAAAGGCCTCCAAACTGTCTCACAGGCTGAAACATCATCCTGATGTACTCGGCGTATGTTTAAAGCATCTGAAAAGAAGTATGAGAAGTCATTTAAATGAAGGTATTAATGAGAAGATGCATTTAACGTCTTCAAACAGACATAAAGAATGATCAAACTGGAATTTTAAAGATCTAAAGATTTACTTAGTGCTTCTGTTAGGAGTTTGAATGTGATTAAAACTCTGCATAAAGATTTTCTACTTGGCTTTTTATTGCTTTAGGCCACTGCAATAGTGTAGTTGTCAGATGAAGTGATGCAAATGAGAAATATGTTTTCTTATGTAAATTGTTAATTTAAAGCACAATACTTTTTTGTAGAGTGTAAAATAACCCATTGCAACTGGTGTTGCTGATTTTTCACAGATGGACAGTCTTCATTAAAAAGCTTAATCCTAATGTTTTCTAGAATGGTGAAGAAAATTTAAGACCCTTAAAGTGGACTTTAAAATATCCAGATCCAGGCTTTCAATATGGTTCAAGATTTATTAAAAGCCTTTAAGTCATGGGGCTGCAACATTAGAAAATCTACCAGCCTCGATTGGCTTATGCCTTTTTAAGGATGTCTCTGCTGGTTTGAGGGACACCATAAGTTCTCCTGCTCTCTCTTCTTAAAATGTTGTCTATTGGCTAACCAAATAAGCATCCTGATTTTAATGAAAAGACAAATTAATGTCACTCTCTAAACCATCATCTTTTGGGCACAGAGAGTTGGGTGGTTAGCCTAAAGTACAGATCTCTGGTGTGGTTTCTAAAGCCCACCTCAGGCCCTTTTGCCACAGTGATGGCTGCACACAAGGCTCTTTTTAGTGGACTGATGAAGACACTGATTTTTCCTGTCATCTGCAAAATGATCAAACACATCTGGATGATAGGATTGAAAGCACCGAAATATTGACCAGGTTTGTGGTAATCCACGGGAAGCCAGTTTTCCTTATATGATAGTATATGCAGAGAAATGTTGACAGATGACAATGAACCAAAGTGATTTTATTTTTATTATTTAAGTGGTATAATATAAACATCACAGCACCTGTAAAAATTGATGGAATATAGAAAGTAAAATGCTAATATTTATCATGTATACAGGGAAATCAATAACCTGCTTTCCTTTAATACATTTAAATCCATATCCCAAATATTATCAAAACAGTTGTGGGTCATTTCCATGATTCTCAAATCCATGTAAAACAGTGTCTGTGGGCCTCGATCTTTAAGCCTCAATTCATGAGACCTAACTCTCTGCTGCCCGCTTCTGGCTACAGGTGTTGTATGTATTTGTGACATAGTTTTCCTGAGCATGAATTAGCCTACATTTCTTAGATTATCAAAGAGGAGAAATGTTGACCCACACGCACAAGTTTAAAACAAAGGAATGGATGGTTTGGAGTACAGCATCTTTGCACCCGGGCCAAACGCATTTGAAGGAAGTAACCTAAAACACTCAGAATGTTTTTACTTTAGATTTTTATTTGAGGTTTCCCTTAATTTTTCTAGATATACTATTCAGTTAGATTTCTGTAAATTTGTACTTTGAGCGGGTGCTTTTGAAAAGTTGTTGAGTCAACGGGGTATGTCTTTGCCTTGTAGAGAGTGGTAAGGCAGTGCTCTGCTATCTTCCGTTGACCAGCCATCGATGGAAACAACTCTGTCCGATCATCTTTTTTGTACCAGTGTTAGGGGTAATGTGTTACAACTCTGACCTTAGTTAATGTTGGAAGAAGCCAGAGAGACATCAAGAGACAACAGGCAGGCTTGCAATCATGCTAATCATGCCCTAACGATGCATAACCATAAATCCTTAATCAAATCAAACAGACTACATCTAAAAACTCCACCCCCTATAAAGTGAGAGATCTTAAATGACTCTTCAGGCTGTAAATGTTATTTCTGCTGTAAAAGCTGGACTCCTGAGGAATGGCAGTTTTTGGCACTTCCTCACTGGCTTCAATTTTCAGCTTTATGGTTGCTGCTAAGCTACAAAGTGAACCACTGGTGTTCTGAAATTACTTTTTTTTCACAAAGCAATGAAGCACATTTGTTTCGTTAGTCAAGTAACATGAGAAGGAGAAAATAAAATCCAAAACTCATATCCCTGTTGCTCTCTCTGCTGTCAGGACATAGCTGTGTGTAAATGGTCAATTGCTTGAATGGTACTTAACACCATGGCAGTATCACCACCTGACATCTGATTGGCCCATAGTGAATGTAATTGATGGATGGTTTGTCCAATCACCTGCTTTATATACTTTTAAAAGGTTCTACCCATTCCAAAACACTTTCTATGGACTGTCAGCCAGATTGAAATAGGAAAGGTATTCTGTTTAGTATATTGGACTGTCTATCAGGTTTGTCAGGTTAGTGTGACACTGAAATGTAACAAATGACTTTTCTCAGTATGTTACACAAATTCCTCAAAGTAACACCACCAAACACTGCAGACAGCAAACATATATATAAGCTAGAAAAGCGCTTGGAGAGCGCAGACCTCCACCAGTGCCACAGTCCTCACCCATATTGTGTTTTTCACCATAAATATTAGTCCAACCTTTATTTCATGTAAATATTTTTGATTCCTTGACCATGAAAAATACCATTAGCAACTGGATTCATAATGATATCTTATTTAGTTCAGTAGTTATTCACAAAAATCACATTTTTCGTCATGGCGGCCAGACGCTGATCCGGATCAACACCAAAATCGAATCAGTTCTTCCTCTTCCCATGCTGAACATTTCCTGAAATTTTCATCAAAATCCATCCATTACTTTTTGAGTAATTTTGTTCACAGACAGATGGACGGACGGACGGACAGACAGACAAACAAACTCTCCCAAAAACATAACCTCCTTGGCGGAGGTAAAGATTGTACAAAGGAGGCACCACATTGAAGATAAACTAGAGTTCCTCATGGGTTGACCTTTAAGAATTAAGTTTAAAGCCAAATCTAAGTGATAGAAAAACATTCTGCCTAAGAGTAATCATTCAGACATCTGCATTGCACTTGCCACATAATGCTGACTACTTTGTCCACCTCACTGTCCGTCTGCATCGAAGGATGAGCACATTGTCATAATCTGAGTCAGACCTTTTTATGCATGAAAAACCCAAACATTCTTCACTCACCCCCACACTTACAGTTGTATGCGTAGGTGTGCGTTTGTCACATGCGGCCTTGGCGTCAGGATGTCTCCTTCTTCTAAAGGTTAGGCTGTAAAGATGGAGAGATTTACGACTCCTACTATGAGTTAATGTTTTGGCAGATGCCTCTGTCGTTCATACCAACTATGTGTGTGTGTCTGTTTTTGTGTGTACTTGAGTGAGTGCAGACTCGGGGAAACTTGTTGACAGGTGATAACAGACATGTCTCACATAACTTTCCTGTAACAAGGTACAAGCTGTGATTATAGATGGATAGACGCACTATAAAGTCAGTCTGTGCTCACCCGTTTGTGCCGGTAATTATGAATGAGATTGATGATGTCACCACCTGGACCATCATTATAACTTCCTGTTGGGATTACCAACAGTTCTAACTGACTGAGTTTTTGTTTCTTCAGGTTTGGGTATTTTCTCCTCTTTGCTCTCTTGTATGATAATCATTAAACCTGAAGAAGCCCGCCAAGATATCCTGAAACATGATACACTTCTCGAAGATGGGGCAGCATTTGCCTCTGTTAAAGTTGGCAGCATCTCACTTTAATGATGGCTGAATGATTGATGCTTCCTGTTGTCTGGATTAAGTGGAAAAAAACTGATGTGTCTTAGAGGGCATGGTGCCAGTTCATGGTCTGGGTGCGTTGTGTGTAACACCTTTTGTCTCATGATTGAATAATTCAAGTGTCTTTGTCATTACAACTTTTGTTTTTAAACTGACATACCTGCTCGTTCTACCAGACTGTAGCTTTGACCCCAGAACACATTTCATTTTGAAAAGTATCTTTCAAACTAATCAAGTATTTTTTGTAAAGTGTAAATTCAGAAAAAAGTCATCCAGAAACTATTTTCCTTACTTATTGAATTCTTCATTTTTCAATTATGTTAACTTATTTATGAAAAAGAAGAGCAATCTCAATGGCAATTCCTTAGTCGAACAAACACCTTGAACATTTATAGACTGCAAGAAATCTAAATCCATTTGAAGTGACTTCACATTTCAAAAAACTAATAAATGTCAATAAAACATAAATGGAGAAACAGCTGGGAAATGCTGTTTTTGTTTCAAAGCAGTGCAACAAAATGTTATTTTTTATTTCATTATTAAATCCTAAAATGTAAACAATAATTTAAAATAGGCTTTGACTGAATATTAAACCAAACAGCAACACACATTTGAGGATTCTTGAACAGTATTTTGAAGCCTTAAACACATTTATGGATCTTTACCAACAAACATCACTGTGTCATTATGGCATAAGCTGGAGTCAAAACAGCAAATCTAAAGGTAAAATAAAATGCCACCACATGCCAGCTCGCAGCACATGGGTTTTACTGTTCATTAACATGGATTAGGGAATCCACTTAGCTGTTCTAATCAATGATAGCTCGGCATAAAGTTTTTATTTTAAGTCTGCCCCGCCTACCTCACAGTCATGATAATTCCAGCTGTTTTTAGAGATCTGGATAATTTGGCTCAATTCAATCATTTAGGATCGCTCAAATAGCTTTAAACAGCTTTTCTTTTGCTACTTTCTTGGTTTTTAACATGGCAACTTATCATCAACATAATCAACATGAGAAGAAGTTGTCTCAAAAATTGAATCACCGTTTTAATTTAATGATGATGGGGAAAAGCTGTTAGAGAGTGCTGCTAGCCTCTGAACTTGTGACTAATTTTCACCATTTTCTTTTGCTTCACTGCATACAGGGATAAGCAACAAGTGCAAGCTGGGTGTATGTAAACCGTCCAAAGGGGGGCACTGAGGACAAATCAATAAAGCATGGTGTTGGTGGCAGCAACCCATTGCTCTGGAGCTGCATGCTGTTCTTTAACACTTTATACTGGCTTGTGTGGACCTTTTTTTTTTTCCATTTGGTTCTACTGTAAGGTTGTTACTGGCGTATTTAAGCATTGTCCAGCTCGTTGACTGTGTAGGTTCTCAGTCATCCAGTCCAGTTTCCACTGTCCAAAGTGGAGTGTGTGATCCAGCAACCCTGGAATCGCCCACCAGTCACACCTCCAGGGAGAAACTCGATCAACGACTCTGCCAAGGTCTCACAAGTGACCACCGGGACCATTTACATATTAATGATCAACTTAGGCTTTGTATTTCTGCCTTTTCATCAGTCACCTCTTGCAACTGAAAAAGGCTTTAAGGCCCTGTTTACATGGAGACACTGTCACTTAAAACACAAAGGCTTTCACTTGCATATTCAAACTCAATCTGTGTTCAGACAGAGATGCTAGAAACAAATAAAACCACTGTAGTGTGCATGCCAGTCCAGTAGATGGCAATGAAGGCTTGCAGAGAAACAGTGCTGCTACAATATGCGTACTAAAAAGAAAAACTTTTCACATACAACAATGGCGAGTGGACCCACAAAGACGCAGGATTTTCTTGTTGATTTCTTGGCAATCCACCTCATGATCGCATGAACATTTTGGAAAGATACAATAACAATGAGCTTCTGAAAAGGTACCGCCTCAATCGGGAGGGTATAATGATGGTAATAGAATTAGTCAAAGGTAAAATCAGTTCACCAACAAATATAAACAACCGAGTGGTTTGGGTGCAGAGTCTCCTCCTAATAAATTAAATACAAATATAAAAGTTCACATGTTAATACAATTTGTGATGACACATTTAGTAAGGTTAATTTATGGATCACAGTTCTGTTAATTACTAAACACACAAAACAGATTGTTAGGTTTTGTTTGACAATAGTTGGCCTTACCTGTTGCAGTGGTTTGTCTTTTGAATTCTGCAATCTCTGACTTTGCCAGAGACTGAAGAGAACCAACCTTACTCAATGTCATCAGTGGTTCTGGTCAAAAGTAGGATTTAATTGTAAGCAAATTTGTTCCCATGCTTCTTTTTTCAATTGCGAGGTTATCCCAGACCCAATTTTTTTTCTGGCAATGTTCTTCTTTTTATGGACAAGTTGGGGAAGGAGAAAAAGCTGGTCTTGTGTTCAGTTTGATTTGCACTTTCTTTTGCCTGATGTTTTCCCTGCCATGGTTATTCTAGAGTCACAGTCATTAAGAGGCTGCTCATATGTACATCTCCTAATTGTTTAACCAGATACAGCTGCTTATGATTAACAGAACACATACTTGACTAGTCAGTATATTACTGTTGGTTTAATGTTTAATCAGTAGCCTACAGTTTTTTTTATTTAAAGAGAAAAAAGAAAAGAGAAAAGTCTTCGTTACAAACATTTTGACCTTTTCAACAGTTAGTCCCATAGGCAACTGGACATCGACTACTACTGAAAAATGTTAGTGGTCACTGTTAAGCTCTAGCTATGATGGTTAGCACCACACATCTCCAGAAGTCAGATAAAGATAAACTTCACTCTCAGGCTGCGTTTACACGGCGCAGAAAACGGTCAAATCTGAAAAGTTTTCATTGGGTTTTGGCCTTGGGTTTACACTGAAACATGTGTTGCATTTTGTCTGAAAACTGAAACTTTTGAAAACGGGCTCCAGAGTGGAAAGTTTCCAAAATGCTCTTCATGCAGCTCCATGTAAACCCGTATCAGAGGGTTTCAGGGTGAAATGCTGATGTCACTGCATGTGCAGTACTCTTTCACATGAAGGCCCTGTGCACATACCAGGAACAACAGCGGCTTTGGCCGTCTGTCGAGTAACGTGTGAACCTCTTACCGTGCTTGGTTTGTTATCCAGACGAAACTGTCGAGACAGATTTGTTGTCGGAACTGATTTGTTGTCCAGAAAAGAAACTCCTGCGTCTCTGTGTGTCTATTCGCCATTGTTGTTTGTGAAAAGTTTTTCTTCTTCATACGTGTGTTGTAGCAGCGCTGCCTCTCTGCTAACCTACACCGCCATCTACTGAACCGGCATGCGTACTACAGTGGATTCACTCGTCTGAAGCGTCGTCTGAATGCAGAAGAATTTGAAAATGCAAAGGAAAAATCTTTGCGTCTTTAAGTCAGGAGTGTCCGTGTAAATGTAGCCTCAGTCTTTCAGGGTTGACCTGCTGAGGGCAGCTGTTATGGATATGGATATGTTATGGATAACACAGTGTGTAGAATTGAAATACTCTGGACTTAAATGTTGAGATTTGGACTACAGCTGATCTGAGATTTTTAGGTTTAAGTTTAGTTAAACCACTTCTGTAAACAGACCTTTGAGTCGGAGTGAAGGGGGCTGCAGCTCTCCTGAAACACTCTGTGAATAAGAGCCTCGGTCTTATAATACAACAGGTTAAATGTCTCTTGGAAATGTTACAAGTTTATCTCACTAGGCCAACAGCAGGTACGTGACTTTAAGAGTAAACAGCGAGTTGGTGTGTGTATGTATGTGTGTGTAAAGAGGTGTGTCAACAGGATCCAGTCTGTCAGAGGCTATCATGACCAAAAACATTTGTCAAGTAAGACTTATTTTTCTTGAGTACAGTTGAAGAATTTTAAAGCCTCAAAATTAATGTTTCTGTGGGTCTGCGTGTGTGTTTGTGTGCACTTTCCAGTCTATGATTGCTTAAAGTGAAAAGTTCAAAAACATACAAAAAAAAAAACTTATTTGTTAAAACAGTAATATACAAAAATGCAAAGTGTTTCATTAAAACACAAAAGTATTCCACAAAGCATAAAACAGAGGATTAGATTCCCAAAACAGGGCTGGACAGTCAAGTATTTTCTGTCGCCCTCGTGCAATAATGTTTGACTCCCCTGACATACACAGTCTCTGTATGTTTGCATGTTCTCCCTGTGCATGAGTGGGCTTTCTCTCCTGACAGAGACTGAAAACATGCAGAGTAGGCAAATGTATTATTCTAAATTTCCCATAGGTGCTTTTGTAAGCTTGAATTGTTTTCCATCTCTCTGTGTCAGCCGTGTGATTGGCTGGCAAACCCCCACTCGCAAGGGATGATAAAAAATAATACTCCATTTATAACTTGCTTTTCAGAAACTCAAAGACTGTACTTTGAGAAAACATTGAAGTATTTCGTATATTTTTTCATATCTTGAATCATTTTTTTGATTTTTTTTTTTTCATTTGGTGAAACCATTTCACAGTTGTCCTACAAATCAACCACGGACCTTATAAGTGAAATGACTTGAAACTCTCTAGGATAAAAAGAAAAAATATTCATCTTCATCTCGTCAGTTCTTTCAGATCAAACTCATGTTTGATTGAGACCCTTGAGAAGTTCCTTCTGACTAATGCCAAGGTCAGTCTATCACTGTGTGCGCCATGTGTCCTTGATAACATACAATTTTTAAACCGTATTCATATCAGAAGTGAGATAATGAGGGAATCAGGCCGCTCTGCAGGGGACAGCAGTTTTTAATTATGTAATTGACCTTTTCACAAATGTTTTCTTTAATCAAATCGTTTCAATTGTCTCAATTTTCAAAGGACTATTAAAATTCTGCTATGAACCATTTTGAAGACTACTAAAAGTGATATTTAACTGTCTCTGAAGCTTCTGAGTTGTGGATTTGGCGCCCCCTGTGGAAAAACTGTTCCTTTTATATCTTTGCTCTTACTGTTCTTACATCTGTGAGTAAAGTTCAGTTTCAGCAGCATTATCATGTTTCTCAAATCTTTGCTGAGGAAAATATCAGCATATGGTTTTTTGCAGCTTGTAGTAACTTTGATCATCTGACACTAACCCCGTGTTAGTGATTACAGCATCAAATATAACTGATGATATGATCAGTCTTGGTATTCATGCTTGTTTGCATTGGTCCTGTTTGATTTTGTGACTCATACAGAGGCATCTATGTTCATTTGATTTTGATTCACCGTCAGGTACAATTTGCTCAGATAGGCTTTTCAGAAATCTTTGAGCTTTGTTGGGTTTATGTAGAAAAAAGAGACAGTGAATAGTGCCTGAAGGAACCAAATCCAGACTGCTGTTATTAGACTGAGGGCTCCTTTTGACCATAACTGCACCCTTTATGCATTAAATCACTGTTTTATTTAAAGGTGCAGTGTGTAGAATTTGGCATTTTATACATCCACCGCATTTGGCCGAACAGAAACGGTGAATATAGGATATATATGTTTCTATTTGTATGTAAATAGAAGTACAATCTTCCCCATAAAACGTTTGTTTTATTTTTATTACTTAGAAAAAGCTTTAAAAAAAAATTACATTACCGCGGGCCGCTTTCATGTAGGCCAACATAATGATCTGTTGTGTTGTCTACGGATGGTTTTTAGGGACTAAAAGAAAAAAACGCGAATCTGTCCGTCGGTTCTACCTGGAATGCAGGCGAAGAAGAGGAGAAGGATGGTGGTGGATGCATAGACAATTGTTACTCTGAACTAGGGATTTAAATTTTGTGTATAAACACACACACAACATAAATTGTGCGCCATGTTCACAATCCCTTTTGCACTTCCGTCGCTCAGCGACGTGACATTTTGGTTACAGTTTGGCTCATTCTAGAATCTGAACGCTAGATGTTGCTGAAATGCCAAATTCTACACACTGCACCTTTGAAGAGCCCGCATAAAATCTTTTGAGTTTTGTCTGCCCTTACATGTGTTTGACATGACTCCTCTGCATTAAAGAACATTTCTATGAACAAAATTAAAAGTACGCAGAGTGAGGTAAAAAAAAACAACTTACAATCTTTATTAAAAAAGTCAGCATTATCATTTTGTGATGGAGAAAAAAGTAAGTTATGACGATGACAAACAAAACAGATATTTTGGTCATCATCCCATTTAGTGAAATAAAATGTATGACTACATGAACCCTACGGCCTCTGTATTTGGCAATATTTGCAAAGACAAACCTCAAGCAGGACAACAGTCATCTGTGATCTGCCATCTGCTGATTGTTAAATGCCGTTTGTCTTCCTTTGCACTTGCAAACACTCCACAGATGACTTCGTATACTGACAGACTGTTTTCTGCTCTGTTTGCTCTTTGTTCAAATAGCATAATTACAAGACTAGGAGACAACGAGACTAAGAAGGCATCTTCAAAGCCCGTGTCTGAACGACCAGAATGTGCAGAATGTGAGTGCTGGCGACCACTGCAGGTATTTATTATGTGCATTCATGTGCGCTTTTTATGCATTTTGTTCATCTTCAAGTCCACGCAAGAGGTTAGGTTTACCCCTTTTTCTTCACTCAACACAAACACACATAAAGGTGACATTTCTGACAATTTACATACACCAGAAGAGTAGAAAAGTCAACCTGCGGTCAGCTTTCAGAGGGTCACGGGTCAAAGGAAAGATCTCCTGAGGACAGGAGATGAGATGCTGCAAAGATGTGATGTCGTTAAAGAGAGAGAGGAGCCAAAGCCTTGAATTGAGACCGAACTCTGACTGAACTCTTTTTTTTAAGGTTAAGTTAAGTTTAAACTTAAAGAGACTGTGAGGAGTTTCGAAGTACTTACAAAAAAGTCTCACTTTTAGATTTATGCCTGATGGATATTCACACTTTAAGATGAGTTTTATAGCATCTAAATAGGTGATCTATAAATGCTGTTCCCTAGCCTTACGGTTGGGTCGGACGAGGCTGGACTGGCCTGGATACTCAACTTCGAGAACAATACAATTGAAACTAGAGCAAATTTATATTATTTTATTATTTATATTACACGTCTTAGAGCACTGGGCTGTAAGTAGGGATATATAGCTGGCTACAAGTACGATACTAAGTTTTCAAAAAATTGTTTGTTGTCACACATCAAAAACTACCGCTACATCACTAGAAGGAGATACATCACCTCGTCGCTTTGCATCCTGTAAGTTGTTGAAAAAAGAAGTTGTAAAGCAATGCAGAGTTCTGCTGAGGGTCCGGGCTGCAAAACAATAAACAAACACACGCTTTGGATTGCAGACGTCTTTCGGTGCGTTCCAGTTGTAGTCAGAAGTAGGAAGGGCGTGCTAATTACAGCTAACAATAGCCTGGTAGATCAGCATGTTTTTTTCTGACTTCAACTGGAACGCCGATAAGTCGGAGATGATGTCACTCCCATTTCCGAGGTTACTGGAATGCAGCATTACGACAGTCGCCACGCATGCTCATGGGTAGCAGAGTCTTTATTTCGCCGGTGATAGATTCTCCTCATAGCACCTTTAAACATTAATTATTTTTCTGTGAACATTACCTTGGACTGTAATATTTACATTCTATAATGACTGATTGAAGGAAATGCACAGAAAGAAAAAGTATAATCAGAGTAATGACATTATGGGGACACTGTTAGGAGAACACAATTGATTTTTTGTAAAGCATAAGTAAATTTGTATCATCTGATAAGCAGTATTTATAAATTGAATGCCATATATGAGCAGTAATATACTGTATATTTATGTCTCTGTTGGTAGAAATCTCTACATTTTTACACACTATTCCCCAACAGTGGTGTCAAGTGTCAAGTATCGATCAGTTTTATTGTTGTGTTTTCATGGATGTTATTTGGTGGCTACATGGTGGCACAGCAGGTTAGTGTTCATGCTTCATAGCAAGAAGGTTGGTGGTTTTACTTCCTGTGTTGGTCAGGGCCTTTCTGTGAGAAGTTTGCATGTTCTCCCAGTGCATGTGTGGGTTTCCTCCCATGCTTGTTAGGTAAGTAAGTGGCTCTAGATTACTCTGTCTCTCACCCAATGTCAGCTTGGAAAGGCTCCAGCCTCTGTGACCCCAGAAAAAGGATAGATGAGGGATAATCTTTTACTGAAGAAATAAAGTTCTCTTCTTCTTTATTTTGACACCTCTACAAAAAGAAAATCATTCCAAAAGTTGTCTCAGTTGTTTTTTTTTGTTCTTTGGGAAGGTGCTATGTACCATATGTCATTGGAGGGTAAACACTGCTGTGTCAGTGCATGACCATAGCTAGGCAGTTCGGCTGGTAAGATGGCAGAGGGAGCAGCATTTATTTGGAAATATTCTTATCATGTTTACATTTTGAATGAAAGAAAACATTGACATCAAACAGGTTCTAAGCTGCTGTATGTTACTATTTACCCAAAGAACACTCAACACATGCCATTTGTATTGTGGTTTTAAGAGGCCAGAGTTCATTGTTTCTACTAAAAGGCTGTTTGTATTCAGTCATCTCCCAGCCTAGTTCAATGTCAAGTTAAAGGAACCTTTAAGAGCTTTGCAGGTCTGCTTTTAGGTAACACAGTGAAGGATTATGGGCCTTAAACAGCCCAGTAGTTGCCTTACAGGGGATGCTCACAGTCACTGAAGTTAAAAATCCTTGCTGTTTTCATACACAGAGTGCACTTAATACAGGCGTAGTCTTCGGCCTAATTCACAGTGAAAAGGTGCTGCAAAGAGATTCTGCTATTTTTACATCTAGAGACATGCACATTAATTCCACAAGGCCGTTGCACAAGGCCGTAGGATGCACATGGCATGGCACATACCCCCACATGTACACAAGGGCAGAGACCCTCACTCCCAGTGGTCCTTTCTACGTGTAAATACAGATGTTTTTAACGTATGGGTGTTTCATCCACACACATAAGAACACTTTTAAAAACAGGTAAGAGAGTGAATAACTCTGAAAAGCACCACCCTTGTGTTTCCATGTGTACAGTGAATATGCCCATTTTAAGAGACTCCCTCAAGCTCCAACAATGGTGGAATAAAGTGCTGTGTTTGTGCTGCGGAGGCTTCCAAGCTTCTTTTGGCTTTTGCTGCATCTTCTGCTCCTCTATTACCACTATGAGCAACAAGTGGACATGGGAATAGGATATGCCTCATTTTTTGTGTTTGTTTGCATCACACATGTTTCAAGCGTTTGCTCCAAGTCTTCTTCTCTGGCTTTGCTGTATGTGTGTGGCAGTGTTACAGCACCACCTACAGGCTTGGCATATTTACTACAGCATTTTTAGTGTTTGTTATGTGGCCGAACATATTTTTTTGAAATGATGGGATCTTTACAGAGAGTATTTTCTCCATTGTGGACAGGGTCTTAATTACTCTCTCATAAGGCTGCATATGTAATGAGTTAGGTATTTACTACAATGCTTACTATTGTGTAGTTACTATCAAGTCTTACTGGTTATACCATTGCTCAGTTCACCAAAACCTCCCCACTTTGTTTAAGAGGGTGGAAGTGCACACAAGTGACCTAGGAATGCTCTGAATAGGAAGTGTGCGCTCCATTATCTCCGTTGTTTCACTGTTGAATTCCTACTGTCCGTATGCAGCTGAGCCCAAAGATGCTGTAGAGAGACTCTTAAAGAGAGACAGGACTCACGCTGTGCTCTCAGACAGTGAGCAAGTGAGTGTTTAAACAGTCTCTTTGAAGCTAAATGTGAAATGATTAAGTCAGCTCAGAAGTCAGAACAGCGCTCCAGTGTGTGTCTGTGTGTGCGTGAGCCTCTTTGAAGATGCTCCTTCTGTACGAGTTCAGGAAGACCTTTTTACAGCAGTGCTAAGTGGAGGGTGCAGCACGCCGTAAAGATCCAAGATAAGTGTGTTAATTTGTGTGTGTAGTTCAGAGCGGGACCTGACGTGACTTGCGGGCCCGGTGCAGCTGACGCCAGCTACTTGTTTCTGTCTGTCTGTGTATGTCCTGAATGACAGCCCAGAGGCACTGCATGTGTGCGTGTCTGTGTGTGTGTGTGTGTGTGGTTAGGTGGGAAAAAGAAGCGTTTCATGTTTGACGGGAACCATCAGTAAAACGGCAACCATGAAATCACCTCAAAACCACCTGAGCCTGGTCTGAGAAAGTGTGTTTAAGTGTGTGGGAGAGGGGCTGGTGGAGAGTAGAGGATGTGTAATGACCTGTGTGCTTTCCTCTAATCTTTTTCTCGCCTCCATCCACCCAGCCCGTAATAATGACCCCGTGGAGCAGTGTGCGATTGTGTTTTGGTTTTAAAAATGTGCTTCTAAGATTGTCACACACAGAGGCAGCATGTTTGATTCCAAGTGGCCTTTGAGGCGCAAGCATTTTCGGCTAAATCTGGGGTTGTTTTCCATCTCTTTGTGGAATAAATTAACAATTTGTTGCATGGCAATTAGCATAAAAAAGCCAGCCGCTTTTTTCCACTCAATTTAACGTCAAGCCATCTCTCAGTGCCTTTCTAAACCCCCTCTTCTTCAACTGCTCCTTCAACCCCCCTAATTTTATGGCAGGCATTGTGGCGAGGTGAAGCGCAATGAGTGGGAGGAGCACAAGTTAACCAGGGGTGTAGCATGAAGAGTTGTCTCTCCTTCTGGGTGAATGTTTCTGCATAAGTTTGTGTCGTAAGTCAAAGCTAAGCAAAACACAGTCAAGCAATAAAAGATAATCTTAATAAGGAAATCTCAGTGGAAGGGAAAATGTGATTGAGGTGTTATAAGCATATATATATATATATATATATATATATATATATATATAAGCAAACTCCTCCAAGAATTGTCTCTCAACTGTGCAGAGTTTTATTAAAGCAACATTAAAGAAACACGGTGTGTATGAAAATAAAATGGGAGAAGGAATTTAACATTGAGTTATCTGAGAGTGATTGGCAGTCTATGTTTAAGACCCAACATGCATCAACTAGCTTTAAAAGATGGAGGGAGTTTGGCTGGAAAAAAATTAACGCGTGTTTTTATTACACAAAAATTAAAGGTAAACACTTAGGTCAACAACGATACTGCTGGAGACAATGTGGGCAACTGAATGCCAACCACTCTCATATATTTTCGTCATGTTTGAAAATAGAGATATTTTGGGGTGGAGTTTTGAGATTCATGGGCGAAACTCTTGGTTATAATATTCCTTATGATCCCCAATATATATAGCGAGGACTGATACCAGACATTGTAATAGGTATAGAAGATAAATACCTGTTTAAGATCCTATCTCTTGCGGCTAAGAAAGCCATTACAAGAACTTGGACTGAGTCACTGGCTGGACATTGTAGAAGAAATCAGATCAATGGAACAAATTATCTACAGTCTACGTATTAAAACAGAGCTCTATACTGTAGAGCTGAAACAGTTCCTCGAATAATCGAGATTATTTGATTACAAAATATCTTTGAGGCAAATTGAGTGCCTCGAAGCCTTGTTTAATATATAATTATACATATAAAATATATACCTGGACTAATATACAGTGCACGGTGTTTGACACAGACGGTTATTTCTGTGGCACAACGTGCCTGCTACGTCCGCTGCCGCGCGGCTTGTGAAATCACGAAGGAAGAGAAAAGAGAGGGACAGAAAGGAGAGAGTCCACAGAAGAAATGGCAGAGAGTGTCCCAAGTGTGTGGTCACTACAAGAAGGGACGAAAAGAAAACACAGTGCAGTGTGTCTGATGTCAAACGGAGTTAGCTTAGCACGTAGCTTAGCATGATAGCATGTCGTCAATGCTGCAGCTCGTCAACAGTAAACATCTGGTCTGTGCGTCATGTCCGCACTCCACAGAGCGACACAACAGGATGAAACTCATGATACATCAGCAGAAGCAGCTAATGTGATCAATGACTGAGATATGGGCTCGTAAATAACCTACTTTGATTATGGCTCCGTGTAAAGGCTGGTTCAGAACGTAAATCAATGCGGAGGCTACTTCCCCAGATCATGTGTATTTTGTTCACATACTTTTCACATCCAATAACTTTACATTTAATTTGATTGTAGAGAGTAGAACAGGAAACACTGACAGTGAGTAGAGGAAGCAGATGTAGGGAATGCTTTCATATGTTAAAGAAATGTACATTAGCTAGTTAAATTGTCTTAGTATCTAAGTATGATATTATTTGGTCCTATAAATAAAGTAAGCAAAATAAGATCACAAATATGGTACAAAGGCAATAATTTAGCAAAAAGAGACAAGCATGAACACAAAATAAAAATAACCAAACTTAAAAAAAATACTGAAAAAAGCAAGATATGACCCAGAGTAAAAATAAAAGTATAGATTTTGATTTTGAGATCCCATTTATGCTCAGAATGTTCAAAATAAGAAAAAGAAGTTGTTAATTTAAGTGACCTGGCTTTTCTGTTTTGTGTGTTAAAAAATAGCAGTGAGCGCAATGTAACTGTTATCCGATTACTCGACAAAAATTTCATAGAATAATCAATTACTAAAAGATTCGATAACTGCAGCTCTACTATACTGTAAGATGGACAAAACAGCATCTTTATGTAACAAAGTTTTTGTCCCTTGTACTATTGTACTTGTGTTTTTGTCACTGTTTTTATTAAATGGAATAATAAAGTTTTTTTTTAAAAAAAGATAATCTTAATATAGATTCAAGAAACCAGAGATACTACTGGGTGTTTGTCCCAGCAGGGTATTTAACGGTGTAAGCAGGGTTAAGAGGAGGGCTGGACTGGTTTCAGGGTTTTGTGTTTGGTGGGAATGTTATGTCTGTGGCAGTGCAGGTGCAAGTGTTGCTAAAAAATATGTCACAGCGTCCTTGTATTTCAAAATATATTCAGTTGTGAGTCAGAGAGTATGTGAGTCAACATATGTGCAAAAATAGAAGAAAATCCCTGAAAGTGTTCTTGAGATTATTCTCCTGTTAGCAAGGCTAAGCACAATTGCCTGGACTTTTGACCTTGGCACTTTAAAATGTAATCATGTCATCATCTAATCAAACATTTGTGCAAAGTTTAAAATATTTCCCTGAAAGTGATCAAAAGAAATTGCTCTTACAGGCAAGGGATTACGTGAAACACAACTGCCTTGACTTTGGTCCAAAGACCCCTTAAATCTAACAAGTTCATTCTTTAGTAAGAGAAGAGATTTATGCAAAGTTAGAAAAAAAAAACACCAAAGTTGAGAAATTGTATCTCAACTTTGTGAGATACAATATCTAAACTAATCTGAAGATAGTGCACAGTTACACGACTTCTTAAATGTAATCATTTCATCCAGAGTAGACATTTGTGCAAGTTAAGAAAAATCCCTCAAAGTATTTTTGTGATTGTTGCAGTCACAAAAGGTGGATGACATTGCACACTTTAGACACACAATGTTCACACATCAGCAGATATTTTAAAAAACACAGGTTTTCCTCCATTTTCACAAATAATCCCATTCACAAAAGTGTTTTTTTTTTAATTGTTGTCCACGAAATAATGCAGTGTTGAGTAAATATTTCTTCCTTAATATTTCATTTCATTAATGATGGGGGGATTTGAATTCTTTTATCTTTATCAAATAGTGTTGTTATTTTTTGTGGGTGCTCTTATTGATATCAACATGTCCTTGCCTTGAATTTTGCAGTCCGGTCAATGATGGCCTTTTTGTGTGGCTATGCTGAGAAGGTTGCAGAGGCCCTGAGCTAAGAAGAATTATCAGCTAGGTCAGGTTTAGCATACTGCTAAATAACAGCTGATTGGCAGTCACAGTACATACTACAACCAAATCCAGTATGCAGTATATTCTAGGGCTGAACGATATTGACAAAATTTCATATCGATACAATATGATATGGCTACAGGTTCAGTGAAAACCAAGCAGTGCATTCAAGGACAATCGTAAAAATGAAATTTGTTGTGACTTCCAGAGCTGTACATGCAGGGCAAGCGCAGTGGAAATCTTTATCATTTATATCAATAATTTCGATATTGATAGCTTGAATGTTCATATCTTGATATAGATACAATAAGGAAATATCTTTCAGCCCTAGTATACACTGCATGCGGCATAGTAGTAGTGATATGAAGCAGGCGGTTTCAAAAACAGCCTATATCTTTACTGTTTTGTCAGTTATTTTGCAAAAACATCTAAGTTTTTCACTTTTTGACAAAAAGAAGAATCTTCCTGAGCAGTCAAACTGAAACAGAAACACACTAATACATTGTTTGCTGGCAGAGAAACTGGATGAAACTTAACAAAACCATTCCTCTGATTAGGATGGGAGAGTCCACTCAATCATTACTTGATGTAGATGGACACATGGACCACCAACAAAAGACACACACACACAGACACACGCACACCTTACAGATGACCTAGACCCCCCACGCTGAGGTAGCAGTGATCAGATGCGTAGAGTCCATCCATCACGGCTGAGAGTGAAAAATGACGTCTGGAAATGTATGATTATGCTCGGGGGCTTCTACACATCAATCAGCTGACACACACACATTTGACCACACATTAAACTCAGAGAAGACGAAGAAGACGCTGAAAAATGAACACGAGTAAATTAATCTCCCTGTCGCAAGACCTGTGTGTGTGTGTTTGTGTGTCGGGGGAGCAAAAAGAGGGATGAACAGTGTTATTGGGGAGGAGAAGAACACCAGATCACGGTCAGAGAGGGATTTAATCAGGAAGAGAGCGAGAGCAAGTTTGTGTGAGTGCAGGTGTGTGGTTAAGACTGAAAACATCAACAGCTTCAGTTGAGGAAGACACAAACTTTCTGTGGATTTAAAAGATATCAATGAATGATAACTTGTCTGGTTAATGGAATAAGCAACAATGCTGCTGTCATATCATCCCCCACTACTCACTCACCGTCTCCCCCTCACCAGTCTCTCCTGGAGTGTAAAACACAACACTGTTTGGAGTGCAACTTGTTGCTTTATTTTATCTGAAAGAGTGTGTCAGCACCAGCTGTGGTCAATAAGGCTTCATGTCCCATTTCTCATGTTAAAGCTCGTATTTGTCACACAGCAGAGAAAAGTGCATCTCATTCCTTTGTTTTCTGTAGTTTTTCGTAGTTAGTTTCGTGGACCTCACACGGGACAGTGATAATACATGGTATTGGAATTAGGCCTTACTGTTTGTTTAAGGATTTGTAATATAGTTTTTCTTTTACTCAGAAGTTTCCCCAATTAGGCTTTTAAAGCAACGACAATTATTTGCTTTTTTTTTTTTTAACAAGCCAGACAAAAAGATTAATATAACTGATATATTTATTGGTAAGTGTAAGACTACATCAAACTCTGACTAGCTTAGCTTAGCATGAAGACTGCAAAATAACAAAAGGGTACACACACTCCCTCAAACAGAACACATGACAGTACATCACAAATGTAAGGACCCAAACATTGGCCATGAGGGTGGGTTCACCATAGGCCGGAACAGCCAACCACAGGACCAACATGAAGAGACAGCAATTCATGCACACAGTCAACCAACCTAACATCAATTCATTTGTTTAGCATTTCTTATTTTTCTTATTCATGATCAGTATATTAAGTTCTGACACATTAAAGAACAGTCAATTTTCTTGGACAAGATATTTAATTAATGTCTCATGAGGGTGTGACACACATAGCAAATGTGCCTCTTTTTGCCACACAAGTTTTTGATTTTTTAAAAATTGTTTTAGTTCAAAAAAAGGTCATTTTGACTGGGAAGCTTGTATGTTATATATTCATATGCACATAACAATTTGTTTCTTTAGGTTCAGTTATCAAGCAGCAGGATTTACTTCCTGTTGTATATATTGTAAATTATGTATAATCATAATTTTGTAGTTCTGTAGTATAATGGCAATATAGGCTTTCTATTTTATTCTTTTCTATCATATTCTATCACACCAGGCTTTATTTCACAACTGTAAAAGTACAAACAAAAAATATTCCCTGAATTACAAAACTGTTAACAATATTCTTCTATAATGAAAAAATACAGGAAAAACCTAGCCTTAGTGTACTAGTAAAATCAAATGTACAAAACATGCTTTCAGAGGTCAGAGGAGAGGTTCTACTGTGTTGGTGTCTATTCACATGAAACTGGGATTTTGGAAACCTGAAAATGCACATTTTTAAAAAAGCAGATCCAAGAGTGAGTAAATCACAGAACTCTTCCCTTATGCACTGCTTTCTTGTCAATGTTTTGAAGTAAATCATTTTTGTCAGGGGACTTGGATTCATGGCTCCACGTGTCCATTATATGGCTGTATTTTTACCATAGACTATGAAAGAAATTGATTTAACTGTCAGGACATCCAGTCACCATTCTCTTGCAGCTTGGTAGTCTTCCACTTCTTCTTGTGTTTGTGTACATCAAACATGTTTTACGCAGATGCTCCATGTCCTCCTCTCTGCTTTTGGTGTGTGTTGGTGGCAGTGTTACAGTGCCACTTACAGGCCTGACATACCCCCACTGCTCTTTCAGTGTTTTTGTGAGGAGGGATAACCTTGCGTTGTAGATGGATCAGCCTGATGTTATGTCTGTAATCAAGCAGTTCTAGTTTGCTAAGCTCCAAACTATAGTGCGAATGAGCAGGCCATAGTGGGACGACCCAATTAGCGTGTTATAGAACAGGAAAAGATGGGAGCTACGAGCGAGACGACAGCAGAAATAGACTGCTTTTACAGAGATTAGCATAAATGCTAACAGCTTCAAAGGCAGTTTTATCAGATCTGGACTCAACTTTTATCAGATAAAAGATAAATAATGACACTGAAAACACTTCGCTATAGACAGAATATTTTCAATCCACTTCTGACATGTTTTGACTATAGTTTGTTCTACATAGTGGCTCATGTTTTTATGCTGCAGCAGTGGCGCCTGCGTCTTACATTTTTCTGATTGGCCTGTATTTAATGTTATTGACAGAAGGATTGTTCAGTCACCTGCTGGGTGTGCTTTTGAAAGGTTTTACCTTCCTAAATAGTTTCTGTAGGCTCTTTCCTACATGTTCTTGTGAAATACTGTACATTAAGTGGTTCATCTGGTGTGTCAGTTTTTATTTGAAGTGACTGTGAGGAGTTTCTAAGTAATTACAAAAAAGTCTCACTTTTAGACATATGCCTGATCGAAATACACACTTTAAGATGAGTTTTATAGCATCAAAATAGGTTATCTATAAATGCTATTCCTTAGCTTTTCGGTCGGTCGAACGAGGCTGGACTGGCCTGGATACTCAACTTCAGGAACAAGACAATTGAAAGTAGAGCAGATTTAAATTATTCGGACACGCCTTAGAGCGGCGGGCTGTAAGTAGCGATATATAGCCGGCTAAAAAACCTACGATGCTAAGTTTTCCAAAAACTGCTTGTTGTCACACATCAAAAACTACCGCTATGTAACTAGAAAGAGATACATTACCTCGTCGCTTTGCATCCTGTAAGTTGTTGAAAAAGAAGTTGTAAAGCAATGCAGAGTTCTGAGGAAGGTCTGAGCTGCATTCATTAGCATCACAACACACACACACGCTTTTGGCTTGTGGTGCGTCCAAGTTGTAGTCAGAAGTAGGAATTTCCGAGTTCCGAGTAGGAAACTAAAACTGGAACGCCCCCTGAAGTCAGAATTTCCTACTGGGAACTCGGTGAAACCTCGCCACCTCCGAGTTGACAATCGAAGATGGATGCCCCCAGTGTGAACAGTTATTTAGCTCCTGTAATAATTAATGTATTTGCACTTCTGACTGGGATGTGTCGCTCTAGATCAGCTGTATACATAGTATTGTTAGACTTATATTTACAAAAATGCTGCCATAGTGATAATCACATTCTTCATACAACAACACAGGGCATGCTCACAACAGCTAACAATAGCCTGGTAGATCGGCATGTTTTTTTCCGACTTCAACTGGAACACTGTTGGAGTTGATGTCACTCCCAGTTCCGAGGTTACTGGAACGCAGCATTACGACAGTCGCCCCGCATGCTAATGGGTAGCAGAGTCTTAATGTTGGCGGAAACAGATTCTCCTCCTTTAATAGAATCTTTTCCCAAAACAAAATACATGGTTTTCCTCTGCGTGAGAATAAGGTCTCAGTCCTTCTTCTTCACCCACAACTGTACTATCACTGCCTGGCATTTGTTTACCTAACAGGAGCATTTAACTGCCAAGCGGTAGCTCCGGCAAGCTCATGTTTTCTAGTTCTTTCTGATTTGAGCGGAGACCTCACAACAAATGCAGTTTCAGTAAAAGAAGAGGTAACATAAGTGGATAAAAGCTATTGATCTGCAGTCAACATAAGTTCAGTACTATGTTCCTCATGAATGCCAACACATCTGAGAGGAATCAATGACGACCCTCCTCTGGATGCATCACATTAATATGCTGTCCTGCTAAATGGCTGCAGTGTAAATCAGCTCCTATTTTGTAAGTGCTTTAAAGACACAAGTGAAGTTTGTGAAGGAGCAGAGAAGCTCATAACACAAGCATCTTCAGGAAAGATGCTTGTTAAAAAGATAACCACTCTGCAGCACGAGCCTGTGCATGTGTGAGTGTGTGTGTGAAGAAGAGGCAGAATTAGAGCCTTTCATCCACTCCAGTTACTAATCACAGTCTCATTCTCTCTCGTCCTGCATAATTCTCCCCTCGCCTTTATAAATCTGTCTTCTCTCCCCTCCTCTTCCTCTCTTTCTGAGGGCAGAGACAGCAGATGTGTTGGCAGGTTAAATGACCTCTGTGATGTACGACTTTAGAAACCCCAGGCATCCATCAACCCTATCCTAACTCTGTGTGTGTGTGGGTGGAACAAAGAGAGAGACACACCACTCACAAGGCGCAATTTTAATTCACCTTCAGCCCAAACTTGTGCCTCAAACACACCCAGAAGAGCCCCCCGTCCAAGAGCCCGTGTGCTCGTTTCATGAATGAGAGTGTGCGCTGCTGTATGCAGATGTGATGTATACATGAATCTGAATGAAGAGCTCCAGCAGCCTGATTACATTGACCTGGACTCCCTCTTAGTGGATCAAACTCAGATTGATGAGAGATGGCTTTTCTGACCCCTCTGTGAGTGTGTGCTGACATATAAGTGAAAATTACCCCCAAGTTAAAAGATATTGGCAAAAAATATTTAAAAATGTCTTCATTATTTCAAAGACTGTAGTCCTCAGTCTATGGATGCCTACATGATGTTCTAAGTAATTACAAAAAAATTCTCACTTTTAGATATATGCCTGATCGAAATACACACTTTAGATGAGTTTTATAGCATCAAAATAGGTTATCTATAAATGCTATTCCTTAGCTAAGTGGTAGAGTCGGACAGGGCTGGACTGGCCTGGATACTCAACTTTGGGAACAAGACAATTATAACTAGAGCAAATTTATATTATTCGGACACGAATAGCGATATATAGCCGGCTACAAAACTACGATAATAAGTGTTCCAAAAATTGCTTGTTGTCACACATCAAAAACTACCGCTACGTACCTTGGGTCACGTCTTTTGGTGCATTCCAGTTGTAGTCAGAAGTAGGAATTTCCGAGTTCCGAGTAGGAAACTGAAACTGGAACGTCCCCTGAAGTCTGAATTTCCTACTGGGAACTCGGTGAAACCTCGCCACCCCCGAGTTGATAATTGAAAATGGATGCCCCCAGTGTGAACAGTTATTTAGCTCCTGTAATAATCAATTTATTTGCACTTCTGACTGGGGTGTGTCGCTCTAAATCAGCTGTATACATAGTATTGTTAGACTTATATTTACAAAAATGCTGCCATAGTGATAATCACATTCTTCATACAACAACGCAGGGCGTGCTAACAACAGCTAACAATAGCCTGGTAGCTCTGCATGTTTTTTTCCGACTTCAACTGGAACGCAGATAAGTTGGAGATGATGTCACTCCCAGTTCAGAGGTTACTGGAACGCAGCATTACGACAGTCGCCACGGTGCTCATGGGTAGCAGTCTTAATGTCGCCGGAAATACATTCTCCTCATAGCACCTTTAAGCATAAAATGTTTCATCTTTGTACTGTTGGGTGTAGCTTGCCAATCACTGTAGTCTGTTGTCATTCAAATTCTACACGATGTCCCAACTCTTTTAGACTTTAAAGAGGTAATACAGAGCTTGAGGCAAAAATTATTAACTGTGGGGTGCCTCAGGGGTTGGTCTTAGCACCAAAACTGTTTTACAACCACCTTAAATGTTATATTTTGCTGACATTTGTTAGTTTGTTCACAGGGTAACTCAAAAAATTAGGAATGAAATCTGATGAAATTCTCAGGTAATCCATGATATTTTTATAGGATTTGGTAACATAGTGAGATATGACACTTTTCCACAATTTTGCTCATAACTCGACAGGTTTTCATGACACTTAAGAGGGGATAACACAAGACAGACATGACAAGACTTTGGTGGGGATCTGAATCCTGATGTGAATCCAGGAAGTTTTTGAATGATTTATTAGCAGTGTAAGATAGGGCAGTGTCCTGCATTTTTGACAGTGCTTAAAATGCCTTAGTTGAGGTTTGTGCTCAACTTTGTGCGCATTTCTGGCAGTGTTAACCAAGTCAGTGTCCACAAAAGGGGAAAAGTGCCCTGTTGTGCAATGTGAACACATTTCTCAAAGAAAGTCCTAAATGCACATCCGGATCAGGATCACCACATAAATATGATCAATTCTTCCTCATGCCATTATCAAGAATCCCGAAAGATTTCACAAAAACTTCTTAGAGAATTTTTGAGTGATCTTGCTAACAGACAGGCAATCAGACAAACACCAGCAAAAAAAAATAACCTTCACATTAGAGGTAATGAGAAAAGAAATCCGACGTGTTTCAAAAAATACAGAAATAATAACACATTTCAAAGTGATTTGACTTTGTTTGACTTTTTAACCTTTCCACCACATTAAATTTCCTCATTATTTCAACCACTATAAATGTATTGCCTTTTTTATAGTGCCCCTTTTATTCCTACGATGTTTCTCTCAGATTTTTGACATTTTTGTTATTGGAGATTATCTTGACATTTGTACTGATTTCTCATAATTTGGATTTTTCTTCTTTTCTTTTTAATAAACATTTTGACATTTTGCCTTTAAACATGTCTAATTCTTTATCAACTTGTTTTTTTTTCTTGTTTTTGCTACTTTTCTCTCCATTTGAACTTTTCCCTTACAAACACAAAGACTCGCAGGACTCAGTTTCAGATAATCTCACCCCCGATAAGATGCTTTTTTGCATACCTGCATGTTTTTCCTCTTGTTTTAAAATAAATAATGGGGCCTCCCACCAGCTTCCTCTTCATGCACAAAGCAAATAAAGGTAAAAATTGTTGACAGGTTTTTTTAATGCTTATGTATTTGTTTATTTTCTGTCATTTTTTCTTTTTCTTATGTTGAATTTTTTCATGCAGTTAACATTGAGACTTTTTTCTTCTTCACGTGTTTTCCTTTTTCATGCCTTACCCTCACACTCTTCTGTAACACCTTTAAATCTATTATTTACTATAGACTGTTATCATGTCAAAGCATTGAGGGAATTCTTTTAAATATATACTCAGAAGCAGCATTTAGAGCTATTGTGAGAAGTGTTTTATATTGGTTATAGAACAGACTGAATTAAATTTAAATGCCTCATATTTTCCTCCAAGGAGTAACGTGACAGATTAAAACTCACAGAGAAGCACTGGTTAAGTGAGTTAGGATTCTAAATCCTGAGAACCCTAACTTGTACATAGGTTAATGAAATTTGTTTTTTTCCTTTTATAAAACTAAGAAAATCAGACACAAGGCTAAAATATCATCTGCCATTTGTTTGATTCCAGTTTGAAATTTGTGCATTTAGCAAACTCATTTAGGGACTTAACACAGTTAAATTTTGCCCACACCAAAAATTTACATTTTTCTAAATTGGCTTTCAGTGGTAACACTCTGAAAAGATAACTGCATGACAGCTAATCTAATAAGAAATGATTGCTGACTGCAGTTTCTTTCTATTGATGTCATATTTCTGTACCTACAAAACTTACAGTACAATGCATGAGCTGCACCTCGACCAAATGTAGGGAAATCCTCATTCTATCTTGCATTTTTTTTAACCAAAAGTACAAGGAAGCTTTAGTTATTTTCTTGGAATTTTCTCAAGAAATAAAGTTTTTTTCTGTGTTTCTATATAAAGGATCAGAAAAATTGTTTGATTTGGATGTTTGTCTGAAACAGTCAAAGAAGATGGATGTGATGTTTTGTGCGTTTAAAAATGAAACATAAGAATTTTAGTACTTGTTGATCTTGTTTAATACAATCATTAGGAGGGAGAAACGGGAAAGTTTTCCTAATCTGAACACGTTTTCCGGCAGCCACAGTCGTCCATCAGCTGCATGCTGACAGTGTGCGGACGTGCCCTCTCCTCGCTGTAATTACAGGAAGACGAGGAGGAGCTCCTCCAGGCACATCCTGGCACTTCACTCACCTGGATGACTTTTCCCTCTCTCAATTTATTTAAGGGGCTGAACTTAAAGTCACTGAAGACAAACTCCAATCAGAGAAACACACCTGTGGTTTAAGGCATTGTAAATAAAAGACTTATAAACATGTTTTTCTAAGCTGCTTGTCATAAGAAGAATAATACAATGTCTACAAGGAATTTTTGTATTTGATGACTTAATTATGTTTCATAAATTACTTATCTTAATATGAATCCCTCTAACTTTTTCATCGGCTCAAAAACATAAAAATTCGAAATAACTTCTAGATAAATAAGACATGTTTGAATGCTGTGAATAAAGCTACCTGTTCCCCAGTAAAGATATAGATGTACAAATATCAAAGGTGCGTACAGTTTTTTGGGGGGATTTATTTTTATTTATAATCACACAAATTTGTCAGTGTCCAAAATAAAACCAACCACAGCGTCTGTACTTCAAAAGAAAAGAAAATACTTTACTGGACAGTCATACATTAACACAAACATAAGATAAATAAACATTATCATGAAAAATAAACTTGTATGATATTCCTGATATGTTAGTATGACATTTTTACAACAAATATATTCAAATATTGTGCATACTTATGTTATATTGTTATTTGTAGGTCTCAGGTTAAACATTGAAAACATTCATTTAATCTGTGTGTAATTAACCATTATGCAAAATTCCATTGACAAAAGCTAACTTTCATCTAATATTGAGTTTCATAAAACTGTATTTATTAATGCTCGTGATAGTGTGGTTGTTAGAGATGTTATTTCAAAGCTGCATGTTTGTTACAAGTTTTAAGGTCTCAGTGGTCTCAAACCATATCGGGACATCAGAGTTATAATTATAGGATGGACATGAGGATAAATTACCGAGACTTTCAACTTTTTTACTTCCAAAGTCATATCAGTTAATCTTACGGTAAGACTGATTGTAAGACTTGTGCATAGTTTGACAGTCCCTCAAAACAGTGATTATCAACTGGCAGCCAGAGGGCCACATCAGGTCCCTCAAAGCTTCCAGTCTCATCCCAGAACATTACCAAATTTTGAAAAGGAAATATTTTACATAAACACATCTTTTTGTTGACACATACCTATAACTCCATCAATTTTTATCACGATAAATTAAATGAATATGAATATTAAAGCAGCCCCAAAACTCCAATTAAATCAGTTTTATAGGAGTAACATGATGTGCGTTCTGACTCCTGGAAGCCCATTTGGCTAAAACTCGGCAGGCACTCTGCTTGAAGAGGGAAACTGAAACAGCTGCATATGTATGTTAGTTAGACCTAAATGTTCTATAATAGCGTATTTAAACTAGAAAAGCACTCGGAGAGCGCAGACCTCCGCCAGTGCCACAGTCTTCACCCATATTGTGATTTTCACCATAAATATTAGTCCTACCTTTATTTAATCAAAATATTTAGATTCCTTGACCATGAAAACATACCATTAGCATCTGGATTCATAATGATATCTATTTTAGTTCAGTAGTTATTCACAAAAATCACATTTTTCGTCATGGCAGCCAGACGCTGATCCGGATCAAGACCAAAATGAAATCAGTTCTTCCTTTTCCCATGCTGAACATTTCCTGAAAATTTCATCAAAATCCATCCATTACTTTTTGAGTAATTTTGTTCACAGACGGACGAACAAACAAACTCTCCAGAAAACATAACCTCCTTGGCGGAGGTAAAAAAATTCAGCTTCCCCAAATGTCTGTCAAGCAAATAACTGACCCGTGTTCCAACATAGTTGATAACCCCTGCTATAAAGATTCCTTAATGCCACATTCACAATCAAAGGAAGAACAAAGGCACATTCACTTTGACATTTGAACCATAAAATATACTAATTTCATCCCTGAGTCAGACAGGACATTTGTACAAAATTTTGAGAAAGTCCTTGGAAGCATTTTTTTAAACACTGCGTTCATAATAAATTAGCAAAGAAAAGGCCAGGGGACCTTGGACCTGTGATATCTAAAGTCTAATCAGCTTTTTCCTTGAGTCAGAGTGGATAATCCTTCATAGTTTTATAAAGATACTGTGTTTGAAATATGGTTCTTATTAGTGTAATGATGGACAAAATATTACTAGGAAGCTTTGACCCTGATCATGGTTGGAAGAGAAGCATATCCAAACAGAAGGGTATGTCAAAAGCCAAAGAGACTTCTGTTAAAGATGTGCCTCTCAGCAGTTAAAAAGATCCACTTTGATACCTCAGATTCATCCAGTGGGGATGTGTTTGCAGACTGAACACAAGCTAAACTCAGACAGTAATGTTGAAACTTTCAGTACCTTGCAACTAAAGCTAAAGCATAGTGTTTGCAGGGTAGTACTATGCTAAGAGTGACCTTCGCCAAAAAGCCCCACATTGTCTTCATGTAAAGGAAGCTGTAGAGTGTTTGGGTGGGAGTTCACTGAAAAATAAGAACTCAAGTTCTAGCATTTCCTCCTGAACAAGCACTCGAGTACTCATTCATTTTCTTTATATTTTGTACTGTATAAAACACATGCAGCTGCTGCCGATGGCTGACTTTGTTGTCTTTGGTGGCTCATCAGTGCTTGAAATCCTAGTTGCTATTTGAAAAAACAAGTGAGGATGATGATACTTGGGGTGTTAGTTGTCCATTGACACAAGACATCCACAACCCAGTAATTTGAAGCTGACGGTGCAGCCATTGCTGTCAGCTCCTCAGAAATACACCAAGCACAAAATTTCAGTTTCCACCCTTCAAGGTAAACAAACTGCTCAAACGGTTGATAATAGGTCAACTGAAATTCACAGCTTTACGATGTGAAGGACAACAGAAGCTAACAGAAGCATACCATAATCTAAGCAATCTGTCCATAAGTGTATAGTTACAGACATTGGTCGGCACTTTGCCAATAAGCTCTCAAATAAACTGCTCTTCCTTCCTTATTCTGCGACACTTGATGAGAGTTAGTCTTTGGTTACTAGTGTCATTATTTGCAGACTATCCTTCTCCTCTCTGTTATTATAGCAATATTGGTGCCAACAGGGAAAGCAACGATGCAATGTGGGACTGCTGTCAATCACCTCTGCTTTATACCTGTGTGCTAAGCTTGTCGTCAAGCACTGAACCGGCAAGTCTCTGAAATAAAATCTTTTGCCATTTCTGTCATTCCTGTCTTGAAAAATCAACCTTGATGCTGTTAGTTGACCCCCTGCATGAATTGTTGTTTATGTTTTGGGTAGTATGACCAGAGGTGTTGCCAGTGCTGCTGCAAAGTGTTAGTAGCCTGTTGCACCACCTGACTTCTTACTTAAGTTATGGTGTTAAGTCTACATAGTTCTTTCTTGTGGTTTGGTTGCACCAAGGGGTTGCAAGGTTACTGTGGTGCAACCGAACTATGACAACAACATGAACATTGGACATAGGGGTTATGTCACATCCCAGTTATACCCATTTCAGGGAGAAGATGATAAAGTTGTGTACCTGCAGTTCATCCGACTTCCCACCGACAGTGGTTAGCACTTAGCCATTTGTTTAAGCAATAGTGTCACTTCCAGACTTCTAACTGAAAGTCTGATGGCTTTAATTTAAGGTTTCGCAAGAGCTGCACAACAATGTGTGCAGATAAGGGTCTTAAGGTTAAGTGAGAGTCTAAAATGCATGCTGCACTTAGCAATTTTTACACAGATCCATTCAAGTGACTGCATTGGGGGTGAAAATGGAGGCCTGTTGCCCAAACCTATAGTACCCCAAGTGTTCACTGGGAACGAGCTGTAGAGACCTGACACCCAAATGACTGTGCGTGGAAAACTGGCTTTTTTAAGGCCTTAATACATCTTTACAGCTTGGTTTGAAAGATGGTCTCACACTACATATATAATACATCTATGTGCTCCCACTGTATGGTGGGTGAGTCTTTCTTTACATTTCCCCTTTTATCTTTTTATTAAGGAATAGGAAATGCAGAATGGCTGTTGGTCAGATAGTCTTAAGTCCTGCCTCCACACCACCTCTCTGTCTGTGAGTAGGTTGAGCTCAGTTCAGTTGAGATGATGTGCACTATGGTATTGTCCATTATCAGGTGTTTACAACCTTACAAAGATTCCTTTGATAATCAAATTGTTGATGCTCCATGGGTTGGCCCAATTTTTTTTATAGACTGTGACTATACCCGATGTACCATGCTTCACCCAGTGGAGACAACATGTAACTACATTTCTAAGTGACATAATGGATGTAGTAGCCCTGTGGATGTAAGCATTATGTAGTTTGCTGCTTTAGCTCAGCAAATGGTTAAGAGCCTCATACTACTTCCTTCCTTGGGCCCCCAAATGATTAAAACTGACCCTGTGCCCATTATGTCTTTATATCCATAGATCACTAAATCTTCAGGAAACGACAAAGACAATCCAAACTTGCAAAGAGGAAGCACCAAATCATTTAAACTAATCTATTCCTGACTTCTCTGAATCTCCATCCGATCTGTTTTTCCCTCCTTTTCTTACACAAATCAACTGTCCTACCCCCTGCTCGTGATGAATATTTTTGTGTCATGTTTAGCAGCTTGCCTTTTGACTCCCTGATTCTCCAGCTAATTGTCTCAGCAGGGCAGCTGACCAAGATGGCCGCCCTGCCCTCTGGATCACTCTGGCTATTACTCCTTCAAACAAAAGAGGAGTTGAGGAAAACACCAAGGAGAAATAAAAAACCTTGCCCATCCCTCTCTCGGAGAAGTGCCAGATCTTTATTTCACTCTTTTCTCTTCACTTTTTCTGACTCAGTACCCACAAAGTGAGGGGAAAGCACACGACAATCTTGTTTTGTTGACGTCCGATGGCGCGTGATAATGTGGTCATTATCATCGCTAAAGGAACAGGTTGAGGCTCAGACAGGGTTTCACTGTGGGGTTTTAAAGCACACACACACACACCCACACACACACACACTTATTTGGACACACACATACACTTTCGGTGTGGGAAAAGAATGCATCTAAAGGAGGGACAGCTGTTTGGGTGGCTCGTGAGGATGGCAAGATGGCCTACTGTAAACTCCACCTGTGTACATGGCTAAGCCTCAGGCTGTGGGGGAGACAGGAAAGTCATGGGACCCTGTGATTTGTTTAAGTCACTCAAAATTACACCAGATTAAAAAAAAAAAGACAATTTGAATGGCATTTTGAAAAAAAAACTAAAAACAGTTAACTGAACAGACAGGCTAACGTTAGTAAGATGGACGTTAATTGAAATTTGAGTAAAGGGATAGAATTTTTTTTGTCTGGTCACGTGACATTTAATCATAAATATGGTAGGTAATCTACTCTTGTAAATTGTACAAACATCCTTACATTACACATCATTGGCTTGGAAAAAAACCTCTGTTTTACCTTGTTTCCTTCTTAACCCTCAATTTTGTGATGCTAATGTTTGTGCTGAAACGAAATCTCCCTTGAAGACATTTTAAGTGGATATGAAACAGGTGGGAATGGATGATATTTTGATGAGGGGTTATATGAGGTGTATTTCAATAGTCAATACAAAACTTTGATTATCAGCCATGCCCCTGGAAAGAATTGGCTCAGAAGTTAGGCTTACATTGCTGCAAATGGGCCTTAGAGCTCCACATAATTTATAAAGTTTATGATGAGAGCGAACTAATCAATCAGCATTAGGGTGATTCTTCACTGTCCTGGAAATATTAAAACTGCTTTACATTAATTTTAGCAAGTGTCTTGTTTTGGTTCGGTTTTTTTTCCATGTGGACTCATAGGCTATGTAGTGTGCAGAAGTAGTACAAAAAGAAAGGGTTTTCTTGCTGTAAAGTTAAACATGTGTTCAGTGCAGTGTACAATAATCCATATGTTGTCTTTGATTTGTTTTCAGCTAAAATTCAGGAACTGGACAAAGCTTTTTGCCCCTGTCTCTCGTAATGGGTGGTCTTGCTTTTATGCAAGTTATTTCCTTACAGGAGTACAGCTGATCAGAAGCACTGTGGATAATACACTGTATTTACTACTGCAATGGCCCTCACAGCCCTAAATAAACACTGGACATTTCCTTAAATTTATATCTTACTTCAGCCTTTACTGTGATGCTACAAGCTGTTACCCTTGACATCTTGATGACTTCTGATGTTACCACAAGCAGCTTCATTATTGTTTGCACAACATATGTTTTGTTAAGTGCTGTGATAATAAGTTTCTGTGTACATTGTGGGTGGAGTTGCATTTTGTTGATGAGTTGGTCTTTGAGAGTCTCTGTGTTGTCAAATGTAGTCATGTTAACTGGTCTCTATGATTTGTGTTGGAGTCCCTTTAAAAAGGAGATGATTCATCTTAAATGGTGATCTGTATATGTACTCCCCAAAATGTTTGGAAATGTAAATTTGGTTGATTATCACTCCCCTTTTATACTACCATTTGGTATTGTATTTTATATCACTGGAATGTCTAATTAATCATTTTCACCAAATTTTATAGATATTGCATTTGTGGAATGAGCAACATTGCTAACAGGTGGGTAGTGCCCCAAACGATGTGCCAAAATGCCTTTTAACTGTGTACTGATACGCAAAGTGGCAGCATTATTTAGTCTTGGTCTGGGTACAATTTCCAAACTAAAGACCAATCGGGCTTTCCAATGACATTGTAGAATGCAGTACCAGCTGCTGTTATTAAAGGGGAGCCAATAATAGTGCTTCCAAACATTATTTGAGGAGTATATCTGCAATAACAATAAGGACAAAGATGGAGTGAAAATGTGTTACATTGTATTATATTTACATGTGATGGTTGTATTTGAATCCTCTCTGTAGAGGAGTTTGAAGTCTTGATATTTGATTTTCATGTAATGAAGAAATATGGTCTAGAGCTGATAAAAGTGAAGCTGTTAGCATCAATGCTAATCTCTGTACGAGCAGTCACTTCCTGCTGTCGTCTTGCTTGTAGCTCCCACTTCTTCCTGCCTTAAAGGAACACTACACCCAAACAACGATTTGGCCTCATTTTCTACTCACCCTCATGCTGAACAACACTGTGAAGTAGTTTTGGAACATCTAGGATGCAGCCGGAGATCTGGGGGGATCCTCGCTGTCCACTAACATTGATATCATGACTTAGATAAGAGCCCGAACGAACAGTGTCCTTAAAAGTCCACAAAAAGTCGGCAATATTCCTCCATACTGCTTGTGCGCTGTAATCCAAGTGTCCTGAGCTGGTAACGTCCACCATTTACTCGAAACGACATCATTTAGCACATGTTTATAGCCTAAACAGTACTACTTCGCATTTCTATGATACACTTACGGGTGCCTACGGGAGCTGCGGCTGACCAAACCAAACGAATGCGCACTCTGCAATAACTAGGAGCGTAGAACAAGAAATCCCACATTCTGCTGTGAGCGACGGAGCCGTGGACAGACACAAGAGGGGTCAGCAGAATGTGGGATTTCTTGTGTTCATTTTTCTTGTTCTACATCATTGTATATTGGCTTGTTGAATTTGACTGATAGACATGAAATCAGGCTGATCCATCTGCACTGCAAAGACAGTGGACTTTATCAATGTATCTTTTGACATAAAAATTATATCCTGCTTTCCTTTAACAGTAAATCTGATTAGAACAAATACTAATAAGTTCTTTTTCATATATTAGCATTACTTTTACACATTTTCACATTGACATTAAAATGAAAAAAATCATAGAGTTTATGTTGAGTTTAGGCTCTTTTTTGTAATGAGATGTATTTTTCTTTGCATAGCATCATAAACATCCATCTAAGTGGACTGTAAATCACTGGTTTTAACGTGTGTGTGTGTGGGCTGTGCATTGAGTGTATGAGGAATGTGATTAACTTTTCTGTATATGCGTGCGTGCGTGTGTGTGTGTGTGTGTGTGTGTATGTGCGTGTGTGTTTTTAGCTGACTTAATTTAGGCCAGTCAGAGAACAAGAGAGATGGAGAGAGGGCAGGGATGCAGTTATTACCAACCAAATGAAGAAAATGGATTAAATCCTGCTGTTTTATTAAATTTGAAATTCAAATGAAATCCCCCCTCTTTGATTTGCTTATGCATTAAGATTATTCTCCTTTTCGGGAAGTATGTCCCTAAACCATCAGTGGTTTAGGATAACCTGTTTAGCTGGTTACCTGAGAGTGATTAAGGTTTTTCCTCATAGTTTGCTTGTGTGAGCTGAGACATCCTCTTTAATGATCTATAAACCAGAGGTAAACACAGAGGTTTTTTATAAGCCAACATTTGTTTAGTGTTTAAATTGCGGAGGCAGTGGCAGTGTCCTCCCCTCCCTCTCTCAGGGCTGACTGGAAACGCCCCAGGGACAGGATGGGATGGACCAGGCCGCCTCTCATTCATCAGCCCCTCCCTTTTTCATGGCCTCACAACATCAGTACACATGAAACAAACATTTTCTGTCCACCACATCAGCCCTCACTGCTTTAAACATTCAGTGTCCTCAGCCTAATCCTGTTGGCCTAACAAGGATTAAGTATAGATGTCATGGTTGTGTTCATAAGTAGCTCGGAGCGCATATATATATACACCCATCAGAACACTTTTTTCAAAGCCCACGAGTCAAAAGGATATAATGTAGTTTGGGGGTCCTCAAGGCTCTATATTAGGTCTTGTGTTATTCCCCACTCACATGAGCAATATTTCCTCAACATTACGCTTTGTTTTCTCAATGCAGACTGAAATAGAGATTTTCTATTTCTCTTTGTATCTTATTACATTGGATTGTTAGTTTGTTTATGATTTTTTTTCACTCAATGTTGGGCATGGTACATGGGAGAAGTGACTAGATTTTGATGGTGATCCCTATCTAGATCCAATCTAGGAACTTTTAAAAGATTTGTTCACCAAGTGAGATAGGGCAGTTTTCCACAATTTTGGCAATAAATTCTTGTCAGTGTTGGAAAAACCTTGGCAGATGTCTGTGCTCTTAGAGCACCTCTAGAATTTACGTTTCCAATTGCTTAACTTTGTGAGATCATACATGATAAGATCCCCAGTAATTCATGTTTCAACTGTTCGCGGTTTTTGGCCATTTTTTTAGGCAATGTTAGCATTTCGTTGGCAACTGTCCTTAAAAACACAGCAATTCTTAGAAATTCATTCGCAGGCATTATCATTTGGATTTGATTATTTCAGATTCACCATTGCAGTCTTGAGCACGTGTTTATCACAAACCTCATATCATCCTAAATGAGTATTCTCAGTGCCATATACTTTTGGCCTTAGGAGCCAGGAAGTGCTAAGTGCTAACTCCCTTCTGCTTTTGGACTCCTTCCAGCACCACTCTACACTCACCCATGTGGGGAGAGGTGAGAGAGGCAGCTTGTTGGGCTGTAACTCTGATTTATTAGAAAGAGTAGTAAGACCAGTAGTCCACTCCTCAGCTAAACCTGCACCGGATATATAAACAAACTGAATTTGTGGTTTTGTTTTTCTTTATCGCGCGCTCCACGTGTTCCCTACTTGCGAGCTCACTTTGAAAATTTGGGAGGACCTCGAGCGCAGATACTTGGAGTCGGTCAGAGCTGGTCTGTGATTGGTCAGCAGTGTCTGAGCGGCACCTCAAAGGCACGAGGGAGATACTCCAGCTCCAGCAGAGACGGAGACACTCAGACCCGTCCACACTCACAGAGGAGCCACAGCACGGAGCATGGCTGCTACACTGTTCGGGGTAAGTACACACTAAACCTTATTTCAACCTCTTTACAGAGTTTACTCTTGTTTCAGCTGAGCTGCGAATTGATTGCATTTGGTGATATTCATTTTACAGTTTGTACCTTTTTGTAGGCTACTTTATATTTATATTATTTATCTTTCACTGATTTAACATGGATTCACATTGACATTGTTGTTGTAATATATACATGTCAGATGTACTGTAGTGAATAGTTAACGGCAACACCTGCCAAAGTTGGACGTAAAAGAAAAAGTATCAAGAAAACAAAAAAACAATCTGAACAACAATAAATGTTAGATTATAATATAGGTAAAACAGTTATGTAATGGACACATTTTTCTATAATGACTATGTACAGCAGAGGTGGGTTACCAAGATGGCCATATTAAACTTACTCAGATTGTCAGAATGATTTTTTTTTTTGCAATAGAGAAAAGTACTTAAGGGGACAAAATTATGCATCCCACTGGAAGTTACTTTACCAACTTCTATTTATATTTAAACTCAAATACAGAAGGCTGTTATTTATCCATTTGACCTAAAGACACAACTCAAGTCAGACTTAGTTACTGTTTTTATGCAAGTAACATTTTTTGGTCCCCAGAATACATTTTAAGTACATTTTTTATTTCTATTTTGGTAAATTGCACAACAGGGAATCTCACAGGAGCAAATACGGCCAACTGGCTGTTTTTGAAAATATTGTGAATTATACTACCATGGCACATTTTGTTTTTAAACTGACTTGTTGGCCACTTTGCAAGTAAATGAATTTAATTTTGTCAAATGGCAGAAAGTTTTGTAGTTTGAATTGTGTTAGCTTAACCCAAAGTTAAAAACATCTTGTAGGATTTAGGTGAAGCAGAAGTTAGAAGGCAAGAAAAAATCAAGTTCACTTTTATGCTATTAAAAAAAAAAAGAAAAAAAGCTTTTAATATTATGATATGAAATTTCAAATGGTGAACTGATTGGGAAGTCTTTGTATTTGTAAAAAAAAAAAAAGGAACGACTACAGACCATTTACCTGCATTTACACTGAAGCACCTACTTAAATATCGAAGAAAAGCCCCCAGATAGGGGTGGATTGTATGGCCTCAAAATTACATCAAGACAGTGAAAAACAGGCGATAATAAATGAAATTTAATATAAAAATGTTATAAACATTTTATCATTTATTAGCATAGGCTATGTAATGCAAATATCAATATGCTCCCATGTAGTGATATTAACTGATTAAATGCATCATATTTATATTTAATTTATGTTATAAATATAAAAAGTGCGTTTTAACACTAGTTTGCTCATACAGCTGTAGCTGATGATAAATAGTTTTGATATTAAGGCAAGCATGAAATGGCTAGAAATATGTGGCTGACGGGGAAAGCTAAGCTCTGACATGATCAATCAATCTTTGTTTTATGTGTGTAAATATTTGTTTGCCATTTTGCCTTAAGGTAAGTATTTTGATAGAAGACATAAAAGCCATATGAGTAATAAAAAAAGAAGCATTAAAAAATACAAAGATCCACTCCCAAAAGGAAAAGTATGTTTATTGTCAGGTAAGATTCCTGTTTTACACTGTGACACATTTTAATATGAATGTGTCTCCCACTCTGTCCTGGTTTTTAAGGAGAGTGAATATGGGCTGCATAACTTGGCTAGACAGCACACAGTGCATATGATTGGTAATCCTGTAATTATTTCTTTACAGTTTTCCTCCCAGAGTGAACACCTTTAAACAGCAGCACTGGGTGATACGCAGTTTTTGCGCACTAACCTGTTATCTTAGCACAAAGTCATATGAAAACATGTAGACCTGTAGATATTTTCAATCAATCCGTTTACTACCTCCAATGTTTTCTTTTAATCTAACCACCTCACAATGTAACATGAATAAAATCTTTCTTTTGAAACAACTGCTATTGTGCGCTTTTACGCTGTCTCTCCCTCAGCTCGTGCGTGGCAGCCCTAACGTTCATGTCTGATGTCCGTTTAACCCCTCAGGAGGAGCCTCGCTTGGGCAGCACCCCTCTCGCCATGTTGGCCGCCACCTGCAGCAGAATCGGCGACCCCAGCCCCTCATGCTCCCCGGCTGTCTCCGATGGAGCTCCTGGGCTAATGAAGGGCTTTCACCCGTGGAAGAGGAGCGCGCCGGGCACGAGCAGCCTGGGGGCTTGTTTCGGCTCGCTCGGTGTCCCCCCAGGAGCTTCTCGGAATAACGGGACGGGACCTGTAGAGACCTCCAGTGCTTTCTCAGTGACTGCTGCCAGTTCTTTTGGGAATGACTTTTCCATGTATCAGACCACTGTGCCCGCAGATAACACTGTAACTGACCCCATACACGCGCAGAGGTCTGTGTTTCTGAGCAAGTTTCCCTCCACTGTGGAGAGCATAGCGGGGATTTACCCAAGGATGCATCCCTATGAGTCCTGGTTTAAACCTGTGGGGGACCTCAGCAATGGGTCAGCAGCTTGGTGGGACATGGGGAGTGGCTGGGTGGACCCGCAGAGCCCGGCGGGGTTACCCTCTCCTCTCAGCGGGTACAGCTCGGACTACAGCACCGCCTTCAGCCCCGGAGCTTCTCAGCACGTCCTCCCCGCTACACAGCACCTGTTTGACGGCTTCAGGCCCCCAGTCCCTGCCGCGTACGCAGAGCCCTCCACAACCGGGGCACCTGCGCTGTCAGGAAACCCCGTGGTCTCCCTCTCTTCATCCTCCCGCTCATCATCACGGCGATACTCCGGCAGAGCCACGTGCGACTGTCCTAATTGTCACGAGGCGGAAAGTCTCGGCCAGGGCGGCACGAGCCCACGTCGGAGGGGTTTACACAGCTGCCACATCCCGGGCTGCGGTAAAGTTTACGGCAAGACGTCTCACCTGAAGGCTCACCTGCGCTGGCACACCGGGGAGAGGCCGTTCGTCTGCAACTGGCTCTTCTGCGGGAAACGCTTCACGCGCTCCGACGAGCTCCAGCGGCACCTGCGCACCCACACCGGAGAGAAGAGGTTCGAGTGCTCCATCTGCCACAAGAGGTTCATGCGCTCCGACCACCTAAGCAAACACAACAGGACGCACAGCGGGGACGTCTCGGAGGAGGGCGGGGAGCCGGGGGTCGGCAAAGGGGGCAGCGACACGGACAACAGCCTGTCAGGGAGCCCGCGACAGTCTCCAGGGGCACAGGGGCGCGAGACCGTCCAGACCTCCGAGAGACCGGGCGGAGAATGATTATAGAGATGGACACAGCCGCACGCACTGAAAAGAGATAGTTGGACCTGCTTGATATTCTTTGATGAGCAAAAACAGCTGAATTCAAACTTATAAAAACTTGACTTATCACGTTAAAAAAAATCAAAACTTATTCGTAATTAAACATCCATGTTGACCTTGTTAAGCACAGCTCTTTTTTTGTTTGGTCATCTATGGGCCTCATTATTTTTTTGCAGTCAGGGGACCAAATTATTGTAAATCTAATCAATCACATATGAAGTTAAATGGCTGACAAAGAGAAATGTATGGCTGCCAGACTTTATTAAACTAATATCTTTTAATATCAAAGGCAAATGTGCTTTCTGGAGGCTTTAAAATGTGCCAACTAGTGAGTTAAACAGAGTTCAAGATGGTTTCAGCTACTTTTCATTGCCCAAAATATACAGCAATGATCTAATTACAGTTTACTTTAAGCTGCTCAGCAAAATCTATATAGTCAAACAAACCCTCCTGGAGTAAACATGAACTCTTCTTAAGTGTCCAATGGGTTCAAAGTAGTGAGCGGGTTTAACTCTTACAGAGTTAATAGTAGTAAAGTGTAATCACTGACTCCTGGCATTGAATTGTAACAGTATGACCTCTGATCAACACTTCTATGTAGTGTCTCAGAAAATCTTTTTGAGCTATTGCAGTGTAACCTCACTGCATTGTGTCAACATTTTCACTGGGAAATTTAGCCATAAAACAAATACAGCATGTGGTTATGATACTTTTCTCTTTAACCATTTGTACTGCAATGCCTTCAAATACTTTAAACACAACAGTGTGGAACAGTTGCTTATCAGTTTCCATGGAGAATACATTAACAGGGGTTTGACTCAATATAGAGTTTAATTTACTCAGAAATCTTACCATCAAAATGTTTAAGTCCTCTGAATTCATTGTGTATGTTTTTCCTTCAAAATACTTATTTCTTCACATTATTCCTCAGAAATAAATGCCGCCCATTTCAGCTTTATCCATCTGCCATGTGGGGTCAGTTGAACTGCTGTCTGCCTGTCGGTCACAAAGCCAATTTAACTTAATTTTCTTACAAACAGCTAAACATAAAGCAGTAATGAAATATTCATATGATTTTGCAGTGCTCTCATGTCTGGCCTTGTTATGTTAGTTTCATATTTACTTAAAACCATGTTAGGCCTGTGTTGAGTTAGACCACATGTGGCCTTCAGCAGCTGCCCAGCTCTGGTTTGGATCATTTCTCAGGACTCTGTGGATGTGGAAACTTTGCTATGATAGAAAAATAATATCTTTGGATGGTTTAAACTTAAGTCATGATCTTGAATTCCCAGGGGGCAATATTTCTATCTATTCAATGTGAACATTTTTTAATACCGGGAACCTTCACTGTTTTACCATGAGTGAAGAAGTTAACTTTTACAGATGAAAATGGTTTTATTTTTGAAGTGAAGGTCCAGCAATTCTTTTTTTCAGTGTGGCAGCTGTGCTTTTTTGGACTCTTAAGAAATAAAATGGCACTTTATATGAACTCCAGCTGTGGATGAACACGTGTCTTTACCTCATTTTTGTTTTTACACTCTTCATATAATACTAAAGTAAATGTTTAGGGGAGATCAGGGCTGGTTGCTCACGAGTGTATTGTCATCTTTTATCTTGACATTTTTCTGACACAAGCTTGACATTGAAATGTTGACATACGACTTTTTGTTGGTCTGAGTAGTTTTTAATCTTGATGTTTTTGTGTTGAAAGTGTCAATCAGCAATAGAACATTTACTAAAAAGTAGAGGGTTGCACATTTAAAGTACATTATCTTAAATGGTTTCTTTTACACTTACCCATCAGCTCCTACAGATCAAGACAAAGAAAGTCATGTAATAACATTACATGCCTTTCTTTTCCCTGTTCAAATACATATTCAGGCAAATAAATGTAACAATTGATGCTCATCATAAAGATGGTTTTGATTTTCAAACTTTTTCAGTGTTTATGACGTAGTTGATGGAAGCTGAACCTTTGTTGGTCACTTTTTAACCTAAAAGACTGATAGCTGCAACAACTTGTGAGTCAGAGTGTCCAGGGAATTAAAATTTCCTTTATCAAGAATAAACAATACCGTCTCTTTTTGATTTAGGAATAAACACTGCTCTTTCATCGATCATAAAAAATATAGAAGAGAGCAAAAACTGTGACAACCAGCTATGGTCTCCCCTAATCCTTACATTTAAACAGACTTGTTTTTTGGAGACATTTTATATGTGCTTAATTTATTCTCCAGACATTTTGTCTAGTTGATAAAACATGTAAACCAGTAAGTAGAATATTGTTTTGTCATGTTTCTTTGCATCATCTTTATTCAAGTTTTTGTAAAAATACATGTGATGTTTATGTTGGTTGAAAATGTTCATTTTAATGATTGTATATGTTTGTATAAGACTTTTGGCTTCAATAAAACAAGGCCATTTTGGACATACCTTCTTTGTAGCTAGACCCATGTTTAATTCATAAAATTGATGAATGACTTGTAAACAAAAATGGAAGATATGAAGCAGTGTTTGAATCTATGCTGATATATCTTGGTACATTTAAAAAACTCATCTCTTCTGTCAGTATTTCAGACAGAATCTGCGTGACAAAGGAAGCTAAAGTCTCGAGTTTTACTCCACGTTAAAGAGAATATTTGTTTACAAAATAAATATGCTGATCCACAAATTCAATTATACATCACTTATAAGTCCACACTGTGGTGTTAACTTATTTTTGGAGTGGAAAATATTGTACATATGTTTCTATTTTCCTCTTTGTTTGTTGTTTTGCATTTCTAAATTAGGTCATATATTCACACTGCTCCTTCACTCATCAAGATTAAAGAGCTTTAGAAAGATCGTGTTGTAAATTCAAGCATTTTTCTTTCTTTATAGGTCAGGTGTGGATCTTTTTGTGCCTTGATACTTTTTAAGCATGATATTAACATGCAGTTTCAGTAACACCTGTACAAAGGGGCCTTCAGTAGGGACCTGCCTTTTATTTATTTAAATTAGCAGCAACACCACGCCAGGGTCCAGCAGATCCTTTGAAAAATACTTTTTTTTTTTTTTTAATTTAATTCCATAAGTCTTATTTTTACATATGAGAGGTCATACATTTCAGGTGGCATGTTGACCTAGATTGTCTGTATTTATATTTCTGTGGGATGTGGCAGTAGTGGTCTTTTCACTAAGCATTAATAAGGCTTTTGTCTGTGTCACTTTAGGATTAAGTCCAACTCCATATTGTGTTATCAAAGTAATGTCTAGCACCCTGGCGTGTAATATATTAGTAAATAGGACCTGCTTAAGGTGATCTGAATTTAAGCAAATGATAAAGAAGTATCATATGCCACGTGATGTTTATTGCTGTTTGCTCTGCAGTGTGACAAAATTCTTATTTTTCCCAGATGGAGTCTTGATAAGAGATTTTCTTTTTTGTAAGTTTGGAGGAACCCTGTGGGCTACATGAAGGCTAAGCGTAGACTTGGGAAGGGAAAGCTTTGCAGTCCATGATGTTGAATCAAGTAAAAATATAATGTGTACATATTTAAATTGTATCTTACTGAAAGCACACCAGAGGCCAGTGGTTTTAAATTCATGATATGAGTGATGATTTATGCCCTGTTGTCATAAACTGAAAACTGGGGTATTATGTTGTCTTTACATCTGGCACATTTCTTTCTACAGCCTCTTTTTCTTGCAAATTCTAGTTTAGGTCTAAATATCTTTGGTGGGATATTTTTACATTATTCAAAATATGACAACTGTAGTTATTAGCACGTATAATGAAGATTTCAACTGATTTATTATAATTGTTTCCATGTCAAACAAAAGGGTTTTGTAAAAAGGGAAAGGATTGCATGAAATAGAAAAAAAACATTTAAAGAACATTTTTTAACACCAAATAAACATAGATTCATGTTTTTTTTTTTTTTATTTAAAGTTTTGTATTCTTTTCCCAGGAAAATGTTTGAATTTGTTTTATACTGTTTTCCTTTGAGGAACTCGCCACATGACATGCAGAAGTTGGCATGCCCAAGTAATTCACTAAATGTGTCATTAAAATAAAACTAACAGACCATTTAAAGACAAAAACAATCAATGAGACGTAACAAGTTAAGTCGTTTTTAGGAAATTAACCCTTTAAGGCCCAAGACCATAGATCATAACCAGAAAATTCAAATTTTTTGGAGCTGAAACGTTTGTTTCACTTTCTACTGAATCCATAAAAATCAAAATGTCCATTAAATTCAACATATAGATTTTTCGTATCTCATTTGATACATTAGGTGTTGTTGGCAACTGATAATCCATTTGTGGACATTTTTATCATTTATATGATTGTATTCAGATGTTTTTTTTTTTTTTGTAATTTGTTGATCATATTGAGTAGATAGAGGTATTATAAAAGTATGTATCAAATATGATACAATTGGCTTTATAGAGTTAATACATTCTTTATTTCATGATATTTTTGGACTCCATTTAAAAGAATGGAGGAAACACTTTAAACCCCTCTGAGTCAAATATTCATTGTGAATCTACAGTAATATTTATTCTACACACTCTAAACTACACCAAGCAGTGTTGAATTTAGTTAAATACGACTAAATTAAGAAGTGGCAACAGTGGATCAGTGGTGAAGTCTGTGGTCTTTCAAGCAGTTGTCTTGGGGATTGATTCCAGCGTCCACAGCCACTCGCCAATGTGTCCTTGGTCCCACTGCTGTGCCAGTGGCATGTAAATGTGTATGTATGTAGAAGTTATCAATAGAAACTACTGAACACTTCACACAGAAGTCCCTTTGGTAAGTGAATGGGTGTAAAATACAAGCTCAGGTCATTTTTGTCATTTATTTTTGCCTGAAATGCAAAAGCTGTGTTGTCACAGTCTGTAACAAAGTCTCCAGGACATTAAGCAGACAAATCTTATTACTGATGCCAGAGAAGAAACAAAAATAGTGTCATTCGGTTTGATTGTTTGTTGGATTTGTCCTGCAGCCTGCAGACGGATACAATTGGAGCATCGTACATGTGGATCAAACTAAATGTACTCCATGTGCAGCTGTCTGTTGCTTTTTTTTTGAGGTAGTCACCTCCACTGCCAAAGTCTGCGCCTCCACCTAGTGTTCAGGTTCTATAGTCACACGTTTACTGCTACGTCTGAGGGGTGGAAAGAATAAAGGACATTTGTATTTGAGTAAGATTATAATTATTTTTTTAAATCAGATTTACTAATGTTAAAACGAAATAAAAGCTCAATAAATCTACTCAAGTAAAGGTAGGCTTTGAAATTGCTATCCAAAGCACTGAGTATAAGACATTTACCTTTGACAAACAATATATGATGGTTGGATTTTGCTGATATTTGATATGACAAAAGTTACTTACCATATTGTACCAGTATCAATGGCAGAAGATCACACATATGGATTATTTGCAGGCTGCCCACAGAAATACCAGGGTCCATGAAGGCTAAAGCAGTTCGGCCTACTCCAGAAGCCATTTAATAATATCATGGTGTAGGCAATACTGATGACCGCCTGGTCGATTGGCACATCAGATTTATCTGCTGTAGTTCATGTTTTGAATCAGGCCTTGAGCCCATGTCATTTCACATTGTAGCTCCACAACTTTCAACTCAAACCACCACCCTGTCACTCAAATGAAGGCTTAAAAAGTCCAAAAATATAATACATAAAAAGGCACTGTGCATCAAGTTATTGTACTAATTGTTCTAAATAATGGACCACCAACAGCATGAATATCTAGAAAATAAGGATTGTTCCTTTTCACTGGAAAGGAATTTACTCTTTAGAAATAGTTACGACAAATGAAATGACTTTTACTGCTTTAATGAGAGCTGGTGACTCAGTAGATTTCAAATTGGAAATCATGGTCTATATTTTGATTAGACCACGTCCTTCACTGGCCCCTGACTCTGGGCCCCAGAAAGAAACCCCTTTATCCCCCATTGTAAGGGTCAAGCTGGGCTTCATCTGTCTTTTAAAACTATCACAGCACTTTGACAGACAGTGAATGAAACTGAGACCAAACTCAAAGTCCCTTTTTTGATAAAGCGTTTAGTTTGAGGTAAAATCAAATCTCCAGATAGTTTATGCTGGAAGGATTATAATAAGACACAGTTTAGGGACACACTTTTTCATCACAACCTTCCACATTTAAACAATCTCACAGTCATTTTGCCACATGTTGCAAATCAAAATATAGTTTGAGCAGCATTATAAAGTGATTTTTCACTGGATGACTAAAATGTAGTTACCAGTGTTTACATAAATGTCAGAATTGCCTCACAGTGATTACTGACCTATGAGGTAAACAGGAGTGGTTTGAAATTTTCCTCTCCATTTCATTTAAATTTCTTCCCAAACATGTTAAAAATCTATTTTGTGGACCTGCCCACATCTGTTTGCTATCTCTGTGTCATATGATGCTCCTGCCAGGGGAAAACCTGTCAAATTAAGCTATGTTAAAACAGCTGCTGATGGAAAGGGCTCCACCACCACCTCTCCAGATTACCAGAGGGGTGAGTCAGTTGCACTATTTGTTGTCCACACACTGTATTTTGAATCATCATATTTAAATAAAGCACTGATGCATCATGAAGTAAATAAAGCATTTGCAGCTTTCTTTGAAATGACCAGATAGCAAGCAGCAGAATCTCTCTCAGGCTGCGTAGGTATCAAGCTCAAGCATGTCACCATTTGCTTTTACTTTGAAGGCTAAAAAACAAGAGCTAAACTGTAGAAACTGCAAACTTCAAACAGTATAAATCATAATGCAGACACTGTTACAGGCTCTTTAAAAACTGATGGCAGCTTTTATCTCATTGGGATGTACATTGCACAATTTCACCAAGTAATTTCTAAAGCACGGACTGGGCGATATGGCCCAGAAATAAAATCCCCTATTTTTTTCCACAACTCTCGAATTACGATTTTAATCGATTTTCCCTCCCTAAAAGAAACAAAACTCCCAGTGACATAAGAATGAAACAAATCAAGTTTTGTCTTTATGTTGTCTAAATGTTTCCCTCTTAAAGTCAAAGTCTGGGTCATAAAAGGTTGATTATGTAGTATAAACGTAGGCAGGTTTGTCTACATAAACACTAAAAGGCTGAGGTATATTTACAGAATTAGCATGAAACTGTCTGATCAATATTTAATCTACTTAAATAACAAATACAAGCCTATAAAGGTGCTTGAGCATACCATATAAGGCCGACTATCATGAAAATTGTATTTTTTTTTTTTCAAAAATTGCAACTCCTTACAATTGGACTAAGGCAAGAAAAAAATCTCGATTTTTAATTTTTTAAATCTTCTGCAGAAAATAATTCGAATTAATCAATTTTTTTCCCAGCTCTATCTAAAGCTCTATAGATATTTGTTTCATACTGGTATTATCATACACTTTCACAAAATAATATAGATCTACAATTAGTTAGTGTAACTATGGTAACCCACTTCATGACAAAATAGTGTATCTTTGTGTTAGCATGAAATGTGCAACTTTTTCTCACTATGCACGACTGACTGATGAGCCAAACATGTCGGCTAAATGCAGTGGATGGAAAGTTTAGCTCCTAGTTTACAAATGATTTTTTCAGCTAACATTTTATGTTGACACTGTGTAAAATAAAGTATGATATGTCCTGTAAACAGCTTAGTTATGAAAAAATAACTTTGTTTATTTGTAAACAACACAAAAAGCTGCTGTTTTGTGGGTAGACGTGGGTTAATGTCATTTGTAACATAACCACCCTTGGTCGAATGCTGTGATGCAGCATGAATTAAAATGTTTGCCTGACAAAAAACAATATGTACTTAACTTTGCCCAAACTGTCCATCATAGGTATGCCCCCCAACTTCTAACTTTAAGTAAATACCCACCCCCCCAGCCCAACAAACAAACAAACAAGAAAGTCAAACAAAACACATTTTCTATACAAGTTTCTAATCTGACAGTGTGAAAATGAGTTGGCACAAAAAGAAAGCAGAACTCAATGTTTAAAAAAGAGAGGGGAAGTCTTGCACATTTTATTGTGAGAAACATTCATGCTACACAGCTAGTCACGTTGATTGACAGCAAAACCACACAGAAAAAAGTGCTGTTGTTACACTGGACTTAGTCCATCGAGATGAGATGATGATTCACTTATTGCTGAATGATTCTCAGGGTTAGAGATAGCGAGCTCTCTCCTTTTACAAAAACAGTACCAATTAATTGCAACCATTTCATAAAACAGAACAACTGACATAAATAAAGTGAAAACAAATCAAAATAAATAACGATTAGTGTTCCTGACTTCCAGTGAAATAGAGCAGGTATAACTGTAAACAACACTGAGTTCATTAAAAATCTGGAAAATGAACAAATACAAAGCAAATTACCGTCAACTTCGATTCAACTTTTGATCTGCTTAATCTAAGAGCGTTTTTTTTTTTTTTTTTTATTACCTTTGTTTGTACCAGAAACATTGAATATCCATGATGAGTGTGGAATGATCAGCAGTTACATAGACAGCTCTCTCTGTAATAGAGGCCATATTTGTTGGTGCAGTTTCCAGCTTTCAGCCCATTGTTATTCCAGTGTTCTTGGTGATTCATAACATTAAATCATAATGCCTTTTAATGCCAAACAAACAGCAAACGGTGCAAAGCAACATATGACCCTTTGTCAAGCTACACCCTCCTCGGTTACTGCATCTTGTTAGACAAAATCTCTTGGCTCTGGCCTCTGCCCCCCATCCCAAACTGAAATATACTTCAGGATTTGACAAACTTGTATTGATATGTAAAGACAGACGACTGCTGCTGATACGAATGCTAACTGTCCAGAATATATTATATGGGTCATGAAATACTCAAAGCTAGCAAGTCTTAATACTAAATACTTAAAACAGATAATTTTGGGTCAGATTTTGCCTCGATTTGCCACTCTCAATAATCAGGGGCGGGGGGGCATAATTTTATTCCTAATTTGTTTTAGCAGTTTGCCTTAATTAACTAAAAGTGTGCCACAATAAGAATATTGTACTGCTCATAGTTTGGTTGGAGCTTTTCCAATCTTAAACAGATATTTGTCAGTCCAGGCCAGGGGTGGGCAACTTTAATTACCAAGAGGGCCACATAAAACCGTTTTTCCCAGCCTGAGGGCCACATTGTTACAAATTTTCAGAAACTCCCGATGAGGAAAAAGAATGTTGGATCAACAACATATGAGAATATAAATTTGTCATAAAATTAGAATACCAATATTCATATATTGCAACATAAATACAAGTTATTATGCATAATCAATGAACTTGACACAGAATTCAAGCAAATTTAGCTAACATACATGGAATTAAAGCCAATGAAGCTATTTTCAAATCAATAAAATGATGTGTTATTCAAATTTTTAAAGCTCAAATATTATGCTGTGGCATTTTTGTCAATATAGTATTGAGTAATACTTGATATAATGTTCAAAGGCTTCATAAAAGAGATTTAGAGACACTTTTATGGCAAAGTAAGGTCGTAAACAACTTACATAAGCCAATAAAAATATCAGTCTAGATTATATAGAATTATTTCTATTGGATATCTGAGTTTTCTTCATATTTAGAACTGCTGGTCAGGAACGAATGGCGGGACACATTTAGTGATGTGGAGGGCCGCACTTGGCCCCCGGGCTGCCACTTGCCCACCCCTGGTCTAGGCCAAGCTGCCTATAGTGCAGTATCTACAATAGCCTATGAGAGGCAGCAGAGAGGGAGATGCCACCAAGCTGGTGTTAATTCTTTTAAAAATGTAAAAGATGAAATGAAATTAATCTACCCCCATACTCTTCTCCACTTGTCTGGCATATAACCAGACTCACAGTGAGACAGATAGCAGAGGATGTTGATGGTCAAAATGCCAGAGTATAATTTACTGCATGGCCACATTTTTAAAGAAAAAAAATCAAGAACATATTTATTCTTGTTTTTTGTTAGTCAGATTTTTCATTAACAAAATTAACATTGTTGTTGTATTCAACTATATGCATTCTTCTTTTTTAATCATGTTTTAGTTGCCTGAACTTGTTTGGGCCTTCATTAAAAATGAAATGAAAAAGTACCATGTATAATTTTTTATTAAGTACTTAAAAATCAAGTATAGTCGAGGCAAACTGAGCTAATAGCACGTCATGGAAATGCACCAATATTGCCAGTATGCAGATGTTTTCTTTTCCATGTAGCATTTGTTAAGGATTATTTTTGTCAAACGGTTTTCATATGGTTGATCACAGAGGATATTTGTCATGCTTATATTGATAAAAAATAGTCCTGTATCGTGCTGTGGATGTCTTGAGTTGCTCCCAACACCTATAGCAAATGTTCTAAACATAATAAAGTAATTAATTAAGGCCGTAATTTCATCACAGCATATTGCAAAGACTTAGCCCCAGCAAAAGTTTGTCTAACCAGAAGTAGCCAAGATCAGTTGATTTAATAGAGGGCTCTCTGATGGATTTGTCAGCTGTCCAATCTGAGTGCCAACAAAGGGTCAATTTCAACTCTCCTGCTCTTACAGACCCCAAGTTTTCAGTAGTATCATTCAAAAAAGTGCAAGTCTAACCAGATTATCAACATCTGACAATCATAAGAAACTATAACCTCAGTAATCATAAAAAAGTACCATGAAATAACACATATCTGCAATACAGTTGATCCATTAGCACTCCAAAAAAACAAAATTTACCAAACCGACAAGACAAAATACTCCATCACTGACATAACAAGTCTAACTAAAGTAAAAAGTGAAAAGGCGAAAAGAATAGCTGGTGTGCTTCATGAGTTAAATCCAAGAGAAACACAGCTGAGGTCAGTGCAGATGTGTAATTGGAGGAAAAGACGTCGTACCTTACGCTTGCCACAAGGGGGCACACAAAGACAAAGAGTATTGGAGTGTCTCAGTATCACAAAGCTAAAACATGTAGTGTTTTTACTTTAAAATCATAAATAGAAAAGCAAAGACAGAGCACATATACATCTCACACTTACTTGTGCACACGCTCTTACACAACGTTATGGCAAAGCATACGTCTAAAAGAAGCGATGAACAATCACCTTTTACCCTGCGGAGGAAGACGCAGACTCCCTGCCGCTACAGAGGAAAGAGAGGTGGGGGTTTGTGCTCTTCAGTTTCATCTTGATCTCCTGGATACTGGCCATGTCTGTCACTCAGTCTGTAAAGGTTTTCTTTTCATGAATTTCATCCCAAAGAGGTTTCAAAGTACCACTGTTGGAGTCTCTGCTGGTTGAAGTTTGATGAAAGATAGGGATCAGTCGTCAGAGCTTGTCTGAATTAATCTGTCTTTGGCCTAGTACTGCCAAGGGTCTCCGAGGGGCATCTTGGGAACCTGGATGTGCATCTCCAAGGAGCGGTCAGGTGGATGGTCCCTCCTGTAGGTGACTGTTTTCTCATTGGTTGTTGGGATGTATGACAGGTCCTGAAGTTGGACATGAAAATGAAGTCATTAACAGCTACTGGTCGACATTGCTTTGCTGGCATACACTGACTAAATGACACTCAGACATTGTTGAATATTTTTTTAGGAGGTAACTTTACTCATTTTTGATATCACCTACTTTACAACAGGAATTATTTCAACAAAACTCTAAAATAAACATTATTTTAAAAGAACACATTCTATTTTATCGTGTACTGGAACATTTCCTCACACATCTTTAAAAATCAAAGAGAAAATTGATGGAGTTTCACTTTATTTTAACTTGATGGTATTTTGTCACTTTATGCCATTGAGATATTATTGAGGCACCATTAAGTTATTAACTTAAATTATTAACTAAATTATGCATTGGCGGGAAACTGATAGCTTTCATGTAACCTCACACACCTAAATATTGCTCCCTTGGCTAGCAAAAACTCGCTTTCCCCTGTCACACTCTTTAGAAAAATTAACAGTCTCAGAAAGCAATGCGTTTCAACCAGGTTCATTTCAATGTTTCAGGATTAAATCGGATGCTCTAAAGGTCCCTTGTCCTTGATTGTTTGATTGTTTACACCACTTCTCAGATGTCTATTCAGCAAAAAAAATTTACTTAAGTTGAATTAAAAAATGAAAAATTCAGTCTCCTTGGAGTATCAGATGCAGCTCTTTTTCCTTCCCCTTTGAAAACATTCAGATCTGAGGGGGCGGGGAGGCTACAGAGATGCTATGATGATGAACTCTGCACTGATTGGCTGCCCAAAAAAAGTCTGATGGGAGGGATTAAAAGCTGAGGACAGACTTTCAGAACAGTCATAGTGTCTGACTGTGCCAAGCAGAAATCGCATGAGGGTGGAGATTTTATAGCAATTACATAATAAACCCACAAGAAGTTAAAAAAAAAGAGCATTTGAAGGGGCATTTTTTTCTTAAAAGCGGCATATTACTATATGAACTGAAAGTTTAGTAGAAGGTGTAATGTTTTTCTGCTCCCCAAGCATCATCTTACAACATTAAAAGCAAAGACATTTGAGTTTACATGACATGGGACCTTTAAAAATGACTTCCTCAAAACACTAAGTGAAAGTAAGCTGATAATGATCCTGATATGACCAATAAATAGCATTAATAAACCTCACCAATCTTCGGTGATACAAAATTATTTGTTCTGTACTTCCAAATCAACGACATTATTGATCCAAATGCTGAGAAAGTACAGAAAATGGACCATGTGTTGGTTAATTCCAATGTTGGCAGTGGTGTAAAGGGAAGGATTCTCCAGTATTGGGCTATATTATCATATCTGAATTAGCTGTCAAGCATATAAAAATGACATAAAGTGATATAAAAGATGTTAAGGGTGCTGTATGGGAGACTGAAGTGCATAAAACTTCAAGTTTACATAAACAATTTACAGTTTTTATGTGATGTAAATGTGTTGCTATGCAAGAATGAAAATCAAAAAGCACCAGTTGCAGCTATGCTGAGTGATATTATTTTTGCCCTTCAGCCCTCCTCATTGGTTGCATCTTTTTGAACTGAGACTTTAGTAGAAAAGAAAGTAATCCAATGGCGTGGTTGGGTCTTTTGGCCTATGACGTTGTCCCTGCAACTCGTTCACTGCCTAAAATCAGTACTGCACCTCTTCAATGAACCAACTCTTGGGTGGGGACTTTATGATAATCTGCATGTAAACCAGGCATTCTGAGAGACTGGAACATTAAATTTGAGTCTTAAACAGTGAGGAGTCACTTCAAAATCAGATGTTCCCCAAAGGGATGCATTTCTTTTTCTGTCTACTTTATCAATTGTATCGTAATGACTAAGCGTATGCAACTATTTAAAAATGAGGGGTTTTCCCATATATGAATAAAACAACCTAGTTTGCACACACTGATCTCTCCAAAAAGCCCCCTAGCCCCCATCATTAAAAATATTTCCATCATTCCCTCCCTCTCCAAGGTGCTGTACATCAGTGTAAAGTCACAAATCTGGATCCAGTGGATGCAGAGCTGGGATTTGAGAGGAAATGTGAAATGCAGCTGTACCTCCAACCGTAGAATCAGATTTCTCACTCCTGGTTTCAGGGGACGGTGCACATGAATAAAAACATCCTAAAGTATGAGGGGGTCATGTGTGGGTTCGACGAGCTGCACTGTAACATTAGCAGCCCTTAAATCAAAACCCTGCAGGACAAATTAGAGAGAGGAAGGGCTAACCTTTCCAGTGCAGAGGTAACCCCCATCTTCAGAGGCGCCCCCTGCTGACTTCCCCCTGGCCTGCAGCAGGAGTCTGGACACTGCTACCACCACCAGCCCGCACAGCACTGTCAGAGCACACACGCTCAGGAATGTCCCCACCAGCCGCCCGCTGCCGGCACACTCTGAACACACAAACACAAAACACACGCAGAAGGGATTTACTGCAGAGAACGGGGACAGGGTGCCTCTCCGTGACAGTGCAAAAGTGTAACACGGAAAGTACCGCAGTGGAGAGTAAATGTTTCACAAGAAAACTCAGAATAATCACATACGCAATCAGTGCTGGCCCACACACACTCTTTTAGACTATTCTTACATAGAATACCTGATTGTATGTGAATGTTTGGACAACGACTATGTACACAATCTGTCTTTATCATTCCCTCTGCCATGAGGTTATGTTATTGCCAGTGTCTGTTTGTTTTTTAGTTTTTGAGTTTGTTTCTCTGTTAGCAACATAACTCAAAAAGTTATGGATGGAATTCAATTACATTTTCAGGACATATTCGGATTGGGACAAGGAACAAATGATTAGATTTTGGGAGTGATCCGGATCACCGTCTGGATCCGCCATGATGAAAAATGTGATTTTCGTGAATAACTACTGAACTAAAATAGATATCATTATGAACCCAATTGCTAATGGTATGTTTTCATGGTAAATGAATCTAAATATTCAGATGAAATAAAGGTAGGACTAATATTTATGGTGAAAATCACAATATGGGTGAGGTCTGTGGCGCTAGCGGAGATCTGCGCTCTCTGAGTGCTTTTCTAGTTTATCTAAATGTAATTACCTCAGAAACCGAACCATAAATTGATTTTTTTAACAGTTTCAGCACAAACAAATGGAGCTGCTTGCCCCATCCTCTCAGCAGATGTATGCTGGTAATGGGGGGGGGGGGGGGGGGGGGGGGGCATTGTAAGAGGACTTCAGAGCCAACCTAAAGCTAACATGTAACAATACTATTTAAGTTTTAAGAGACTGTTGCATGAAATATGAGTTGTTGTAGGCCATCCTGTAAGTTAGTATTACACTGGTTCTCTCTCTCGAAAAAGCCTCTAAGGTTTTTAGTTGTTGTTTTTTTTTTCATTTCTGTAGATGTGGTAAAAGGTAACGAAGCTGTCTTTTCATCAAGATAATCTTCATAACTTAATACAGCTCTTGGACTTCTGTAGCATAAACACAATTATTGAGACTAATGAAGACATTGTCAGGTTAATATTACTGTTGTATGTCCAACATGAATGTGTTGGTTTGTACTGATGGACAACTGACATAGAAACTCCGAACCATCAGTGAGTGAATGTGAGAGTGAATGGATGTGGATGGGAAGATGTGACCTGTGGTGTGAAGCTGCTCTGAGTAGTCAACAGACTAGAAAAGCACTGTATCAGCTCAAGTCCATTTATTATTGAACATGGTGGTTAGAATGAGGGATCTCATGAAAAATGTCACACCCTACTGTTGTTTCCTTGACAGTAAGCCCAGAAACTTTAAGTGCTAAGCCCCATGCAAAGTATAGACTATAAATGCAGAACTGTTTGCATCATGGTGCAAGCCAATCATAGCAGATGGGGTGAAGGTGGGACAGGGAGCCTTAAAGTGGCAGGAGCTTGGACAGATCATCATAGATGTACTGGGTATACAGCTGGATCAAGGGTTCCCAGTATACTGATACTTTTAACTATACACCACAAAAGGTTTGGAAATGTTATTTCAGTTGATTGTCTCTTCCCTTTAATGATACCAATTTATATTGTATTTCATGTCCTCGGAGAGCCTGATTATTCATCTGTACAATGAGGTACAACCTGCAAGGACCTTGCCTTTGTTGAATAGGCGACGTGTGGGTCGTGCCCAAAAAATGTGCCAGTGGAAACTGATGTTTTGGCACACAGAGTGGCAGCATTATTTGGTGTCAGCCCTTGTTATCATTTTCAAGGACCACATTTCGTGAGACTGGTGAAGTCAAAGCGAGATGCACAGATGGCACTTCACAAAAAAAAAAAAAAAACCCAAGGACACCTGTTCACTCTTGCTTCAAGAGGAACAACAGGATTTCTATGGAAAGAAGGAACTTAGGCACATTTTTTAGGGGTGCTTCCCACATTGGTAGTTGTGTTTCCCACCCCACACATGTGTAGTTCTTACAGGTTGTACCTCCTTGTTAAGGTGGCTTTCCAGCAATATAAAACACAGTGTCAACAGGTGTCATTAGACATACCAAAATAATGCTTCCAAACTTTGTTTGAGAAGAATACAAGGTGTTTTGAATGTAAGATCCTAGCATTCATCAAAAATGAATATATAAAGAGTGGTGCAGCAGGTAGTGCACGTGCCTCACAGCAAGAAGGTTCCCGGTTTGATTCCCTGGTCAGACAGGGGCCTCTCTGTGTAAAGTTTGCATGTTCTTTCCGTGCATGTGTGGGTTCTCTCCGGGCACTCTGGCTTCCTCCCACGGACCAAAAATTTGCTCATTAGGTTAATTGGTTACTCTAAATTGCCCTTAGGTATGAGTGTGAGCGTGAATGGTTGTCTGTCTCACTATGTGGCCCTGCAATTGACTGGCATCCGGTTCAGTGTGTACCCCCCCACACCCCCCACGACCCCGAAAGGGATAAAGGGGTATAGAAAATGAATGAATGAATGTTATGAAGACGTATTGGCTCTTTCAGGGATGTTTAGAATTTACAAGAAATATACTGAAACTGATGTGCAATAAAGTAAGCTCTGCATGCAACTATATTATATAATCAATATCTTTTCATGTTGATACATTGGTATGTAATTTAAAAGCTGAAAAGGTAAAGGCAGTGTAAGAAGTCACAGTTTCCTTGGGCTGTAGTACAGGGGAATACTAAACTAACACCAAACAGAAAACATAATATTTTTCAGATGTTTTTCAGTCTAGCACATGTTTTAAAGTACTTTCCACACATTCACACGTCTACAGCTTGATCAGTGGCAGCTGTGCCAGTCCTGCAGCCCTGAACAGTCAGCTGGCTGCAGAACTGCTGGGGAGCATGTGTGGATGACGGACTCATCGCTTCGCACAAAGGGCCCAAACACTGCTCTGACATTTTTGTAACAGCGTATCCATGGAGACCTGGCTCCCGCTGCACCCGGGAGGAGTGGGCGTGAGCAGGAAGAGAGTGTCCCGTTGGAGAGGAGGCGGGAGGTAGAAGGGGTGAGGGGATGGAGGGGACGAGAGGGGTCGCACAATGAGCTCTGCTGTTCCAAAAATCGGGAAGGCACGGATGAACTGTAACACTTGGATGTGTACTCATGTGTGTGACCTTGTGTTTAACCATGTGTAAACCTGTAGGTTTTAAATCTTTTAAGTGTGTGTGTGTGAGAGAGAAAGAGATTAAAAATGAAGAAAGTGAGCTGGAAACTAAGGGAAAATGTAAAACACAGCTGTTACACTGACAGCAGGCTTGCTGACTCAAATACACCAGGGTGCAGTAGTGCAGCAGCGGCAAAAACGGAAGTGACTTCAAATGAATGCATGCATGTGTTTACTGTACCTGGTCTTGTATTTATGTAAAGCTGGGGCTGACCGGACTGTGAGTGGGTTAGAAACCGGTAGCGACAGCTGTCTTTACTGATGTACATACAGTAAACTCCAGGCTCCTCCGTTTGACCTGAGAGTGGAGAGAGAACAATAAATAAGACATTTTTTCCATCCAGACATGATAAGCCCAAAGCCCCAGTGAAAATCCACAAGGACTTCTAAAAACAAAGGAATCAATATGAGTAGCATTAGAGGAAAGCTGGCATGTTTTATTGGTCTTAAATTCTCACCTGAAAGCTTTCCAGGTCAATATTTTTATACAACCGTAACAGGGGATCAGATTACAGCAACAGATTGAACCTATTTTCAGCAGCACCAGCTGGCAGTCCTCAGCACCAAGAAGACATAAGTGACGAGCTAATAAAATAAGGGGAACATTTGGTTTTAAAGAACCCAGTGTGATTAACAAAGACAAATTTGGCCAAAAAAGGGTCAGTTTGTAGTGAAGGTGTTCCTAACTTTATTGACAGCTTGACTTTACTTACATAGCACGTTTACAGTACATGCACCCCAAGTAATTCCAATACAAACAGGCATATTAGGAAGATTTTGAAGTATGATTTTTAACGCTGTCCCACTTGCAGCAATAAATAGCTCATATGAACTGTTTGGGAATGAGCAGATCCTTTCAAACGCATTGATCTGTCAGTCACATTTATTGTGTGTGGTCGAGGGCACTACTGCTGCAGTGTAAAATACAAAATGTGAACCGCTGCATAGCACAAGCTATTGCCAAAACATGTCAGACGTGTTGAGAAAACTTCCTTTTTATGGAGAAGTGCTTTCAGTGTTGTAGTGGTCCAAACATGATAACTGTTTGTTTTGTGCTAGCTGTTGGCATCAAGGCTAACTTCTATACCAGCAGTCACTTCCTGCTGTTGTCTCACTTGTAGCCCCAGCTGCTGCTGCACAAGATTACAGTGAACCAGCTGCAAAGGGAACAGTTTGTGCACACTGTGGAAGAAACCTGATACTAACAAATATACATTTGATGCAGGATTTTCCATTTCATTTCTAGGGATGCACAGTGTTGGATTTAAGCTGAAATATAATATACAGTTTTATCTGAAACCATTATTGCATTTACCTATATAAAAATGTATTTTTGGTTGAAATCTCTATTTGTCTTAAATTGACCTGTTACTGATAGTGAGAGAGTCTTAAGAATAGTGACATTTCATTCTCCAAAAAATTACACTGAAGATTTTTCAATTTAGAAATCCAGGGATAATGAGGTGAACAGATATGGTACATGCTATTAGCATAAACATGAGAGATGTTAAGGATGCAGCACCCTTATTTGATCAGGAAAACAAAGGTTTTAAATTCTGAGCTATAAGTCTATACTAGCAAAGTGTTGTGTTTATTCATGCTGTACAAAGAGAAAATGGAGCTGCTGCACTGGTATTACGAGATGGAGGAATGCGCAGTTGTTGTGTTTTCATAACTTGTGTATTATACAGCCTATTTTTTATTTAAATTTGGGCACTTGAACACAATAACCTCTTTAATATGTAGATGGAAAAGATTAAGGGGTGCTTCATGGTGTTGAGCCCATAATTTACAGATTTGTAATTCCGTTAGTGAAAATCCTAAAATAATGAAGACACTGCGATGAGACGAAAATGTGTAAAATGAGACTACTGGCAGCTAACTGCAAGGTGTAAGGCACACTACAGCAGGAGCTCACTAAAAGTTCGATACTAAATGAAAACATTTTTGCAGAACAAAGACTCATATCCTCTGAACAAAAAGAAACTTTAAAGGTCATACAGCTCCTAGAAGATCTTAACTGTGATCTTAACTCTTAACTATGATCTTAACTGGATGTACCTGATACATTGTCCATGTAGCCCACAGATGAAGGGCACGTCTTGTTGCAGAGTCCTGCCTCTTCTTGTGTGAGGCTGTGGGACACATGGCAGTCAACACACTTCCTGAAGAGAGAAAACAACAGAGTCAGCTCCCACTAAAAATAGATCCGTAGCATCTCCCATCATGCTTTGTGTCCGAATAGAAAGTGGCAAGTACCAGTATGATTGGCAGGTGCTTTGGCGTGCAGGATTTCTCTCACAGAAGTCTCCGGAGTATTGAAGGTCGTCACACAAACACTCGCCACACACACATTTTCCTCGCCCGCTGCAAATTAAGCCGCCGGATGATTGGCAGGTTGCGGTGGAGACGGGACAGCCGCAGCTTTCACCTGTCCAGCTGTCATCGCAAACACACTCGCCTGACACACACACACCTCGACCTGAAAGAAAAGACAGAAATGAGGAAAACAAAATATTTAAACAAAGAAGAGTCAGCATGTTTTAACTTGTCAGACTTTGAATCATGTGTCTTGTACCTCCACATAGCAGCCCTCCTTCATATGGGCAGGAGAAGTCATCTTTCTCACAGTATTTCCCAAAGTATGTACCCAATCTGCTCTGATCGCACACACACCTCCCACAGTCACACACTCCTCGACCACTGCAGTCCACATCAGACCCCTCCACTCTGCAGTTCCAGTCTGGATCTCTGTTTGAGTCTTTTGTCAGTCTGTGAGCTAGTCTCTGAGCCTGACTGGGTGCATCTTGAGTTGTGCGGCAGGCTGATTGGCTCTCATCCTGGCAGCTCTTTGTTGGTCCACAACTGCAGCTACATTTAGCATTGATTCTGACCACAGTGGATTCATTGTAACCCACAGGCCGGATCATAACTTCTACATCTTCTTCTTCCGTATCAGCAGGACATGAGTGCAGGCCAATGGTGATATTGAAGTACACCTGGGTGGAAAGACAGACAGGTTAATTTAAAAGTAACTTACTGAAAGTTTTGGACTAAGTGACTATGTATTTGGTCGGACTTAATTGTACATTAAGTTAGCTCAGAGCACAGAGTTATAGACAGTTTGGCACATTAGCTGATAGTTTGTTGGAAAAATACAAGATATCTCTCAGAAACAGGCTAGCAATGGGCTGAGGTTTTCTGACCCATACTCATAGTTGGGTCAGGGGGTCAAGAATCCAGCTGAACTTAAAATTTGCTCACATGCTGAATTAAGATGACCATTGTCGCAAAAACTTAACAAATTCAGCTCCAGAGAAGTTAAACTGGTATTTGATTTGAGTTCTAACATACTAGTTTGCTAAATTAGGATAGTAACCTGAGTATTATATGAGCATTGCTGCTGTTCAGATGTTAGCATGCTAAAATGAAAAACAATAAAAACAACTGTGACATTTCACTCAGAACACTAACTGCTACAGTATAGATATCAGCATGCCAAAGTGTTCAACTTAAATTTCAACTGTCTAGTAGTATTGTTGTTATTTCAATACTGAAATGTTGAAGTGCTTAGATGTCTGTAACGAAACACAAGCATTTTAGTAATGTTACTGTAGGAATGTTATTATATCTGGAGATTTTCACTGAGTATAAAGAAGCCAAGACAGTGTTGTGGCAGTTTCACACTAGGTTAGAATGGCTCCGGCTGGAGAGAGTATGGCTTGCACTCCAGGTTTGCATGCTTCGTTGTGGTTGCGTCTCCCTGCTGTCACAGCTCTATTTCACCAGAAATTTCAACCCAACTACAAGTTTCTACTGAAAGTTTAATTGGAACCACACAAATCTCCCCACAAGCAGCCTCATTCATTGAATAACTGGGAAACCTTTGAATCAAGGCATTTTAAACAAGCAAGAGGAGTTACTCCTAAGAGGTGACACTGAGCTTTAACTTTGACAGACAGGAAGAATAAGTGGACAGCTTATATATTTTCCATGACACATTCTACTTCTGTGGACACACATACATGCTGGACTTAGGTGAATATGACAAACTATTTTTCATTTTTCAGTCGATTTGGCGAAGGCACTTGCACAACTTGCAGAGAAAATTTGCAGGGCTCCTATTCTACATGCAGCAACAAGACAGGAGGTCCACACTGAAGTGCAAAGAGCTGCAGTTCCTCAAGTGTCCACTTGAAATGACTAAAGGAACCCTGGAGGTGTTATGGTTATGGGTGGTAAACAGTTCTAACAGCCTAAATAATAATCTAAATAAACAGTATTTATAGTCTGGTTCGTTTTAAGCCTCCATTAATAATCAAGTTGCTGACATCACATGACTTCATCCAATTGCAGTCTATTGGCTCATGCCAATTTGATAACAGGTGCGGCATGCAAGTAAAATCCATCTGGGGTCAAATAGTCCTTGAAGTTGTGCAAGCTACCACATAAAGCCAGTTAGTAACTGTAAAATATTGCTAGCATTTTTTTTCACATAATAGGTTTAGGTAGGGCTATATTTGGGACATAATAAGTGGACAAGGTTTACAAGACAGTTTCTGTTCATTTCTCAGTTAGATAAGGCCAAATAAATTACTAAACAAGACACAATGAAAAACAGCAGGAAACCAATCCGATTAAATTTTATCTAAAAAAAAATCTTATTTCCCCGAGGTCAAGCATTACATAAGAGATTACATGTATTCCGAGATAACCTTTTTTTATTTTGAAATAAGATCAAAATAGGACAAAAAATTGTTTTTCCATAAACATGAAAGGAAGAAAACCAAATTAGTTAACTTTCTCATGGTGATGGCAATTCCTGAAAAGACTTTGCACGCTGTTCAAATTAAAATGATAAAAAAATAAATCACAATATTCACAATGTCAACAGAAGCTTGAATCTTTATGCGTAAAAGTCATCTGGGTGTGAATTACTCAGCTGTTGTTGTTACATCTTAAAAGCTTAAAGTCTACAGGCTGACCTTTAGCTTGATTTTATCTCTGTTTCTGGTAAGTGTGGGCCCTCTCAGTAATTCACTTTAATCCACCCATGGATTAAAGGGCTGGGGCTGAACTTCAGTCTTTTTGTACAATAAAGTCACTATGAAGCTGTGATTAAGCATCTCAGTGTTTGACACTGTTCAGCGCCTCAAAAGGCTACAGTGCAAAAGTATCTCATCTGTAGCTGATGATGTTAACAGAGGGGCCTCCTGATGTTCTGGAGATGTTCTAACAGGGAATTATCCGAGGAAAATAGATGAAATTGTAAAGCAGTTTTCTACAAAGGTGCAGACTGTTTATATCTTTACTAAAGAAGACTATATGCATCAGAAAGCAGAGAATGTCTAGTGACCCATTTCTAAATATAAACGTCCTATTTGCGAGCATAAATGGCTCTCATATTAGGCTAGGTAGGGTCATAGAATCACATGGAAATGTTTCCCTGTTAAACACAGCCTGTAATCCGCTCAGTTGGGATTATTTACCAAATCTTTCCTGCCTTGCGAAGCTGTCAGTGATGTCTGTGTGGGTGAGATTGTATGCATTAAAGTAATCCAATACGACCAATAAATGTCCTGTGACATCTCCAGGAGCTTACATACAGATTTTGTGCGAGGTGTTTCTGCCTCCTCGAGCGGCTTTAATCCTACGTGTGTTAGACTTTGGATGCTGCAGTGTGCGTGGTGTGTGTACCGTCTGGTTGGGCTGCACCCCAGAGCAGCTCTGGTTCTTCGCGGTGGCTCCATCAGGACAAATTGGAGACACAGACACCCAGTACCTGCTGACTGCCTTATCATCCACCGACACTGACACAGCCACCTCCGACAGCAGCCTCTGGATGTAGAGAGCAGGGCAAAAGATGGAGACAAGCAACATTAAGGCACAACATTTCAAAGTTTTGCACTGAAATGTTTAAATAAGTTAACAAAGAACGACCCACCCTACATTATATTGTTTCATTATTTTTAGTTATTATTTTTATGTTTCAACAGTTTTGTAAGACAGAGATACCCTTCCATTGTACAATCAGCATCATGGCGCCAACATGACAAAAAGCAGCATCCATATTGATGCTTTAAAAACTCTCAAAGATTACTACAGGAGGAGGCCAAAAGCACTCACAGAAGCTGCCATTCTGTTTCTGTATCTCATTCATGTTTTGTGCTTCTTGCTGGGGATGGGCTTAAATTTTTTGCTTCCAGCCAGCTGCACATTCCCTGTGTTTTTCATGAAAATATGTAGTGCTTTAAAGAGATGGAAAATTAGAAAGCCAGTGCAGCAGCTCCACATACTTTTCAGTAGTTTCCAGCCTCATTCCTGGGCTCTATTGCCCTTTGGGCCTTCAGGGTATTTGTGTGTTGTTAATCTTATGTAGAAGCTTTCAGTAGCCACATAGGCATTCTATAGTAAACAGCAGAGGGAATTTGATGGACCCGACATCATGAGGACAGTTAGGTGAATGAAAAAGACAATAGAGAAAAAGTTATATGTTTTAAAGCATCACTGTGCTGTGGTTTATTTTGCACCTTCCTAAACCGAGCAACCCACTACTGAACTGGCATAGAAGTGAGTCATTTCCAAACACACATCCACTAACTGGATAGCCTTGCAATCACTCAGGTAAACTTAATGCTGCGTTCCACTTATACTGGGAAGTCGGGATTTCTGAGTTCTGAGTGGGAAATTTCAACTGGAACCCCCATCAAGGTCGGAATTTCCTACTTGGAACTCAGGGATCCTCACAACCCCTAAATTGACAATCAACTATGGCAGCCCCCAGTGTAAACAGTTATTAAGCTCCTTCAAAATTGTGTTTATTTGCATTTCTGACTCAAACTAAATCAGCCGTATACACAGTATTGTTCAACTTGTATTTATGGAAATGCTGATGTAGTGTTATTTACATTCTTCATGTGGTATTTGTGAACTAAAATGCAGGGCGTGCCAACAGCAGCTAACACAACGGCTAACAATAGCCTGCTAGATCAGCAAGTTTTTCCAACTTTGTAACTGGATTGCTGATAACTCGGAGATGATGTCACTCCCACTTCCCTCTTCCCAGTTCCGAGGTTAATGGAACGCAGCACAAGTAACACTTTTAAGCATCCTGCAGGTACAGGACTCTTAGTTTTTTGCTCACTTGCCCTTGTGTTGGACAATACTCTTCAGCTTACTGCAGAGGTGTGCCAGGGTAACATGTGGTTCAAACTGGAGAGGGATCTTTTTTAACTGGTTTTCTCTGTAATAATGTGAAATGAATCCATGATAATGGTAATGTGCTGTTTTCTTTAATACACTTAAGGAAGTGTAGTTTTTGTTCATGGGATTGAGTCCTAGCTTCAAAACAAGTAAGCAGCAGAGGAGGGCAGAGCTGACAGTGTGTCTCTATTACCGGTACATCTCAAAAAATTAGAATGTCATGAAAAAGTTCAATATTTTTTATCACTCATTTCAGAATTACCAAACTTTCAAGCAAAAAATGTTTGAAATGTTTCACTCTATCTGTAATGAATCTATATAATATATGGGTTTCACATTCTGAAATGAGTGATGAAAAATATTGAACTTTTTCATGATATTCTAATTTTTTGAGATGTACATGTTGACTGAGACTTTCCTGTTGGCAGACTTTGCACACAAGTCATGTAGGATTTCCTCTGTAGAGCTGGATGAGAGTAAATATACAGTGAAGATTAAAGAGAGCGGGAAGAACAAGGAGAGAATGGTAATGAGTGTTTTTTTATATGACTGTGAAAAGTAATGTGCATGAAATAGATATGGAAACTGGACAGTATGGTTAATTGAATGTGTCACATGTCCCCAGAAAGCCCTCATTGTTGTCTTTCCTTTTCTTTCTAAACGCAGGGAGAGGAGGGTTATGGGAAAAAGGAGGTGGGGCTCAAAATAGCATCGTTGTTTTCATCCGTGATTGGGACACATGGTTTCTGTGGGGATCTGATAGCTTTTATAATGCAAGCTTCTGTTTTGGGGCTGTGCTGCTTGTGTGTGTGGAGACCCGGATCTGTGGATTCGGCAGATTCTCAGAGGGAAACAATGGGGCGTTGTGCCTGAGGCGAGATTACAGCTTCAACTGCTGCCAGCTGAAAGCTCCCCCCTCCCCTCCATACACGTATGCACACACATAAGTCCTTACCCCTCTTTTAACCTCATTCCTCATGGCTGTGTTTTTCTGTTTCATTTGGCCTTCTTCTATCATTGGTTAGTAGTTTTGTGACACATGAGAGTAGGTGTCCAGTGTTTCAGTCAACTGACGGAACAGTTTGTAAAACTGGTTAGCCATTTATGCCGTTAACACACTGCTCATTCTTCACTGGCTGAGGGTAAGACAAAATGTTGTAAGCAATAAATCATTATTCTCACTAGTAAGAAACTGCGTGAAATAGCTGGCAACCTCAGGCAAAATGGCTGGGACTGGCGAGGAGGGCGCTCTTTTTCAGTTCTACCCCCTTTTCAAATGTTGCCAACATATTTGGGCAATGTACACGGCTGCCCACAGACATGGCCTGGCCCCCGAAAAGCTGCATAAATAGACCTGGATTGGTTCTAGTATGTCTGCACAGATAAAACAAACCCAGCTTTGTTTTATATGCCAGGCTTTTGGGAATTTTCAAGGGGGACCACATGAGAATGCCAGTGTGAGTAAACATTTTTATCAATGTGATGACTATTTATTTATGCTGAATCTGATTCCCTGGACAAGTTTTACTGCCGCAATTTAAGTATTTCTTTGCTTGAAATAATGGCTTGAATTAATTCATTGCTTACTCCCCCCCCCCCCCCCCCATGTAGACTTCTGTTGGTGAAAAATATGACTGAGGAATGTTAAGTCTCTGCTCTTTTGATACAGTAATTAAAATATCAGGGTCCATTTCCATCCTTGCCAGTTCCACAGACTTTTAAATGTTGCCAATGTATTTGTGCACTTAAACAGTAATTCTTCTTTTTCTCTTTACGATATGAATATATATATATGAGACAAAACACCATGGGTAGCAGAGCTTTCAGACGCTCTGCTCCCAAACTCTGGAACTCTCTCCCCCCGGACCTCAGAAACATTGACTCCCTTCCCCACTTCAAATCAAATCTCAAAACTCATCTGTTCCAAACTGCATATACTCTTTAATTTTTCCACCCTCATTTAACTGTGTCACTCTTGTATGTTGTTTTTATTTATTTTAATTGAGATTTTAATGCACTGTGCTTTTATTATGTATTTTGTAAAGTGTCCTTGGGTGCTAAGAAAGGTGCTTTTACTTAAAATGTATTATTATTTTTAAAACATCTACACTATAGAATCCCTCAGAAAGCCTTTAATGTCTTTATATTGAGCACACATCAAGCAGCAACCTAGACCAGGGGTTTCTAAACTAGTTTTGGCGTGGCCACATACTGTCCCCCCCCCAAAAAAAAGTGATGAAGATGAGAACATTGCTTTGCACACAAGAGAGATGAAGCTACCCATCTCCATGTCCAAAACAAGAACAAACATCACAAAGACGCTAGCTGCATAGAAGTGTAACTGCTCAAAGATGATTAGTACAATGCTCTTTCAAATGAATATTGACACTTAGCAAATAACTTCTCAAAAGAGCACAACTATTACAATTTGCAGCCATAATCTATTCATCTTCATTTATCATTCAGGCACAGACTTGTGTTGTAGTGCAGGCCATATCTAATTTGACTGACTTGGATAGTTGACTGAGAATATCATGAGGCACCCAGTTTTGGCCTCCATATGACTAAAATCACTCTTGCCAAAGAGCAAAAGATTGAGATTTGCTTAACTACCTTAAAAGCTTGTACTAGCCAAACTTACTTCAGGAATACAGTGTTACAGTTTTGCTTGTAAAGCTCTGTTTCCCTTAACAGGATTGTGTTGCTGTTCAGCCTGCTTGATTAAAAATGGCTACCAGAAAATAGAGATCATGTTGCCCGGGCAGATCAGCCTTGACAGGTACAGCACTGTGCTGTTGCTTTCTTTTCTCCGGCATTCACTCGTTTCTGTTTTTCTCTTTATCTGAAGGAAAGTACACACTGGAATTTAAGATGTTGTGCTTTACCTTGTACGCATCCACCACCAGCTCTATAAGGCTCGGTGCCTGAAAGAGACCTAGCTTTCCCAGGTATGAGCCTGGCAGCAGGCTTACCAACTCCTAGAGAAATAAAGAGAGATAAGAGAGTCAAGTAATATGTTGTTTTAACATTTGTTTCTTCTGCATTTGTAGTCATATGATGTCTGTGGGAGAGTTTACCTTGTACCACTGGTACTGCTGCTTCTCAACAGCAAACAGGGAGTATATGTGGTTTTCCAGCAGCTTATCAAACAGCTGACCCACACTGGGATGGTCCTAGACAGAGAAAAACCAAGAGAAGTAAGCCTTTTTATATTTACTTATTGAATATTCCTTGAGACCATTTAATGAGCAGAGCTATGGTGTAAATGTTTCTTTTTTAGACTCAGACTGCATAAGCTTTTTGCTTCATGGTCTACACTTAAATTGCACCCACAAAGGCAGAACCATGAGAGCACATTACCAAGTTGGCTCTAAAGAATCTTGTTTCTCCATGCTTCTATTCACTATCTATACTGCTTATCCCTTTGGGGATCGCCAGGGGCTGGAACCTAGCCCTGCTGACATTGGGCTAGAGGCAGGGTACACACCAGAAAGAGAGACAGACGACCATTCATACACTCACCCACACCTAAGGGCATTTTAGAATCACCAAATAGTCTAAAATAATTTAGAATCTTTAAGTTATTTTAAGTGATACTTTATTTTTAAAGGCTTGTCCTTACCTATGATTTCATAAGCTGCCTGTCCTGTTGTTTGTTGTGTTGTTTGTTTTATTATGTTTCAATTATTGCTGTCTTTGTGAAGCACTATGTAAGTTGATTGGGAAAAGTGCTAAAGAAAATGCATAAATGAATAATAAAAGCATGTTTTTATTTCCTCCCTCTGTGAGAAGAACATGCAGACTCCATGCTGACATTAGGTTTGGACCAGCAGCCTTCTTGCTCTGAGGCACACCCACTTTCTGCTGTACCACAAAGCCACCTAAACCAAATTTCTGTATTTTGTTTTTTTAATTTGTATGTTTTTAACAAGAATTTGATTATTATGGCACTAAATCTAATGATTGGGATTTTTTCCTTCCATTGTCCTATTGATCTTTATGACTCTTTGGTTGTTAAAAAAAAAGGTTACAAATGCCTGAAATAACACCCCAATGGCTTTAGCACACAACATAAACTTTCAGTGAGGGGTCTCTTAACCATAGCAAAACAAATACTGGCAACCTGGGTGGTACAGAATTATGGTAACTATTCATTTATACCCCTTCACCATACAGAGTCAAGAAGAACTGGGAGCTATGGTGACAGAATAGAAAAGAAAACACAAATAATTAACCTGTGAATAAAATAATGATAAACTGTTTTTAAAAAAATAACAAAAAAATTAAAAGGCTACAAGTTTCTTCAAGCAGCCAACTAAGCCAGAGCACAAAGATGCGAATCAGATGAAAACAGCTAACCTGTTGACACATCAGTACTTCTGAACGTCTCACCTAACACTCCTCTAACACAGTATCATCTTAAATGCATGATAATACCAAGAGCTGAAGTAACATCTCAAGAACACATTTTCTACTAAATACTGCAGTCCTGTTGGTCTCATTTCCAGCCAAATATGGACCCAAGCTTGATCTGTACAAGTAAGCTTTTTTATAAGGCAGCTGATGTTTGATATGTGAGCTGAATGTCTGCAGACACTTGAACTGTGTGAGCAGAGCCATGAGCAGTTTGTCAAGTAAAGGACTTTATTCCTGATTTTTCCAGCTTTTGATCAAAAAACTCCTGTAGTGGCACATCAAGACAAAAATAAGCAGTGAATATCAGCAACACCAGCTATCAGAGAGGCTTTAAAACATGGCTAAAATGTGTATGCAAGTGATGTTGTGCCTAAGCTTGTGTTTATGTATGCATGTGTCCTATTGTGAGAGCGTATTTGTCTCTCTTAAAAGCCTGCAGACGAAGAAGCTCAAACACAGGTAGATGTGACTTTCACCTCCGTCTAAGGACATTTTCAAACAAAACTTTCACTGACATCATTGAACTTGTCTCCCTGTTTTAATTGTGCAGTTTGATCACTTAGAAAGTGCCAGTGGTGCTCTGTCAGAGCTTATTTGTCAGTGACTGTTTTGACTCCAAAACCATTCATTCACACAGCGACTGATCTGCTGTGACTGTGCAGACGTTCATAAACCATCGAGGGGGGAAATCAGGGAGTGTCAATCATGGCGACAACAGATGGACCATTGGATGCTGACAGTGTTTAGCTGAGGGAAGGAAAAACAATGCCGAAGAAAACACTGTGGTCTAGTCTGAAAGGAAAGGGGCAATGTGGACTGGCTATACTCAAAAAAGGGAAAAAAGGAAGGAAATTTCCTGACTAAGGCTGTATGAATACTAGGGGTGTGAATTGGCAAGAGCCTCACGATTCGATACGTATCACGATACTTTGGTCGCGATACGATAATATCACTATATATCACGATATCACAATATTGTGATATATTGCGATATTCTACAGTAAACTAGGAAAAACCTAGAGGCAGTGAATATGTAACTTTTCCATTTTATTGTTATTGAAATATGTCAAATGCAGCATTACATACATAGACTTAACACAGAGTGGATCAAGTCAATTAAACTGATGTTGCAAAGAAATTATTCTTGTTTTCCCTTTAACAAAGTATTGAAATCATCCTAACCTGTAGTGCAGCTCAAACTGTAACTGAACACATGAGGAACAAAGTGTTTTGAGTTACTGATAGCACAACAGTAAGTTAAAAAAAAAGTCACATATTTCTCTTGTCACTGTTTGAACTAAATAGTGCATGAAAGAAAACCCTGTGTATACATCTTTATGAGTTGTATTTTATTTCCAACTCTGATAAAATATGAGTTTTTATTATTACAAAAATATCGATACTAAGATTTGAAATATCCGTGTTGTATCGGGAGTCAAAATATCGCGATATATTGCGATAGCGATATTTTTCCACACCTCTAATGAATACCATCATGTTTGTCATTTTAGAAATGGAACATAAGTGAAAGCCTCTCAGGAGGAGAACCAGTCATTGATGTCGGGTCAGCGTATCAACTAGTAACCTGACACACCAGATGGACTGCTTCACATCTATGTGGGAGACATCCCATAGCAAGTGACTGAGTGGGGCGGGATGCTTTGTCTGTCAAATTCATTTTGAACTAGTCAGAGGTTCCAGGTCCTCTCTGTCTGCTGGTACAACAAAACCAGGGTCATACTACTGCCTCTTTGCCCTTAAAAGGATGCTAAAAAGCCTGATCATTTCCTGTGTGGAAGCTTGACAAAATGGATCTGCATGATGACTGGCTTATCCAGCTGCTTTTAAGCTTATCAAACTGGACCGAGGATGCACTAAAAATTCTGATATTCTAGACTTGTTGAGGTGGAAGCTGTGACAACACAATCAGGTCTGTTTGAAATCAGTTAATAGATATATCAATCTACAGATGGAGTGCAAACACTATGAGTACTTTCATCTGCAGTCCATGATAATTTTACGTCATGTATAAGAAGCTTAGACTATGTAATAATCTTAGATACTCTGCAAAAACCTCACCATCCTTGTGCTCCCTGTGTAAACATTGTTTTCCAGATGACACAGCCCGTCATGTGGCGTCACAATCCCTGCCAGCCGGCTGTCCAGGGCGAGGTGAGATGGCTGGTCGGTCATCAGCAGCAACAGACGCTTCGCTTCAGGGCGCCAACCCACAGCTTTCTGCAGACAAACAGATAAGAAAATATCTTTCAAAAACTATTTTAATCTAATCATGATCCACTTGAATTAAACCAATACGTGCTTTGTTTTTGGGTAGGAGCTGAATAGATTCCCTCATTTTTATTCCCTGATATCACTGTTCAGCCACATTCACACGCTGTTATGGAAAATGTGCTTAGGCTCTGTTTTCCTAGAGATTTACAGATGTGGTTAGAGACCGCAAATTCAATCATTTTACTCATCTGAACTACATTATACGTAATGCTGTGTTAAATGAAAAGCAGCGAAAAGAATCCCCTTACAAGTCGCCGAGTCTGCCTCTTTATGAGCGTGACTCGTAAATGACAGTGTGAGAAAAAAGGCCCTGTGTGCGTCTGTGTGTATTTAGAGCAGCCCGGTAAGTTAAGAAGTAGGTCTGACATAATGGAGGGCCTATTTCTGGAATCTCTGCCACTGTGGGGTTTCCCTAAAGACTGGTTACTCAGAGCCCCCCTGCATGGTGTGATTCACAGCCCTCCTGCAGACGTAGTATAAGCAGCCATGTGTGCTTCAGCATGTTTTAGTGTGTGTGCAATAGCCGAGCAGTGTTGTCATTACTAACTGAGATTCTTTGGGAAGCGGTGAATGCTGAGTCAGAGTGTCACCGGGCTGCCAGTAGAAAGCCTCTTTCACCGGCACCAAGTTCACTTCCAAATATGGAGTTGAACTATATTTTGCAGATTGCATCCAAGCACCTAAATAAATATCTTGTTTCTGTCTGTTCCGCACACACCCAGAGTCTATATATATACACACCTGGCAGACTGCAGCCTGCAACATAGCATCCAGTCCCCCCTCAGGTGTGTCCATATTTCCAGAGATCCGCTGGCGTTTGATCACTCGTGTGAACTCGCTCATGTTTCCGGTCATACTCAGGACGTGGTGGTAGCCGTGAGCCGGGCGACAGCGGATCTCATAATCGCTATAGACAGACAGAAAAAAAGGTTTTCAGGGTAACATTCAAAGATGTAGATCCAGCGGTGTGTCAAGAGTGTGGCCCTACTTAAAGGTTCAAAGTTTGGCAGTGGTGCTATGAGTGACTTCATGACTTGTCGGGTCATGTCAACACCAAGATAACATTTATCTAGCAACAGATGAGGTGAACGAGCATTTTTGATACCCTTAGTGCAGACTTTGGGACTGAACCAAGCTACTTAAATTATCATGAAAACTGGGTTGATATCAGGGACACTGCATCCTCTAATTTTATTCTTACCACTCAGAGAGACCCTCTGCAGTCACCACCAGCCCTCCTCTACTTATGCGATCATCTGTGGTGTACCAACAGATAGTGACAGATTGGTTCATGCTGGTTATAGAAACAACCAATGAGCATATCGCTAAAGACACCTGAGAGGAGATGAATAAATAAAAACCTGCATGGAACAGGTCCCTCCACTTTATCCCTCCCATTAGGGCTGTGAGTAGCTTCTGTGTGCGAGCGGCAGCAGGCTGTAGCCCTTCGTCAGAGAGGGAGGACGGTGCAACAGTCATCCTGAGGTGTGAGCCCTCTGAAGTCGCTGTTTTTGAACATTTTGTAGTATCAGGATAAACAGTGTTTTCTTGTTTTTTTACCTTGTCTACTGAAACAGCAGAGAAGAGACTAAACTTTTTAAAACATATGCAACTGCAGATAAAGCTTTTCAAAGGCAGAGAAACTGGAGCTGTTAGAGAGGCTGTGACCTTGCTGTTTTTTTCTTTGTGTCATTGGTAACAAACAATAAAGTGCAGAGGCTCAACATTATCTTTGAGTAAATGTATCTTTCTCTCTCTGCCCTCCACCTGCAACATCACAAAGCCAAAGCTGTAGCATAACTGAACAAAATTGAATTGATGGCTGCTCAAATTTTGCATTATAGAAAAAAGTAATTGAATAACAATAGCATTTACTGGCTTGATGCAACATTATCATTTGACATGACCTGTTTTGGATGATTGCAATGTATGTATTTCAAAAGTTTTTTATGAAGCCCCCAAACAAAAAAGCAAAGATGTGTTTTGCCTTGTTACAGCAACGCTATGTAATTTTTCCACTTTGAAAAATAGTTTTCAAGTGCTACAGTCGTAGGAGGCGTCCAACAGAGACAACTGAAAGTCTTTTTTTGGCGAAACATTCAATTGTCAAGCAGAAAGTCATGAGATGGATCCAGCGTCAGCTTCTCTGAATCCCAGCTCATCTGAGATTGACTGACACAAAGTGGAAAATGTGCTGTGCTCTGATGAGTCCACATTTCAAACAGTTCATGGAAAACATGAACGTTGAGTTGTTGTGGCTAAAGAGGAAAAGGATCATCCACACTGTTTTCAGCCAAGTCCTAAAGCCAGTATCTGTGATGTATGTAGGCAATAGTACCCATGGCATGGATAACTTACAATTCTGTGAAGGCATCATACATGCTTAAAGGTACATACAGGTTTTGGAGCATCATATGCTGTCATCCAACTGTCGTCTTTGTCAGAGATGCCTCTGCTTATTTCAACAACACTATGCCAAGCCACATGCTGCACGTGTTAAAACAGCACCTCTCCGTCGTAAATGAGTGCAGATAGACTGACCTGCCTGCACTCCAGACCTGTCTCAGTTGAAAATGTGTTGCACATTATGAAGCATAAAATGAAACATTAGAGACTCTGCTGAGTCATGAAGTCAAACATCAAGAAAGCGCAGAGAAGAATTCCACCTAAACAGCTTCAACGATCAAACACATGAGTTTGAACTTGACATGCCTTGTTTTGAAGTGCACACAATTGACTATAAGTAGAAAAGGATTTGCAAATAATTGTTTCCTATTTTTATATTTACATCCTACACAATGTACCAACTTTGGATTGGTGTTTGTAACTCATTGTCTAAGTTGAACCATCTTGAAGCAGCCATGGGAAGATCTAAAAATAAGCCCTGATACCGTCTCAGGCAAAGGTCATCATTAAACCATGTCTGCCTTTTGAGTCATGAGTCACAAAGAATTTGGAGCCTCTAATGGGTACAGATTCTTTTCATGCATTTTTAAAGAGGTCATCCTGATCCTCACAGCTCCCTTTCATCATTTAAAGATGAAAAACTGAAGTGTAATAATGATCCTTTTTTTAAAAGGCAGAGTGACTTTAAAGCAAGGAATTTCACGGTTAAAAAATGAAAACTTGTAAAATAAAGTATTGTAGAGCAAGAAAAAGGCACTGAGACTTAAAAAAACACCAGAATTTGAAAAAAAAACATTAAGTAAGAAATTAATTATATTACCAATGTTACAAAAATATGATATTCAAATATGTTGAAGCACAAGATAGTACAAATTAGGAAAAACTAAATGGTAAGAGATGAAACTTGTGATTTTTTTTATAATGAATTTAACCTGCTGAATAATGCATGTTTACAGTTCAGCGTTAAATAAAATTGAGCTTTGATGAAAACCATGTGGCTAACTAACAGCTCAGAAGTGATTAGTTTATTCGGCCTCACTTTGCTTGGTTGTGACTGTGCAAACATGAAGTAACCTGACCTGGGAGATCTGAAGGGTCTAGAAAGCTTGATAAGCATTTTTTGACCCTAGGGCATTTAGCACTGCGTATATCAAAAGCGGGGGTTTAAAATCTATCATCTGAAGCAGCACAGAGAACTGAGGGCTGGTGTAATGTGCCCTACTTTTTGGATGTTTTTGAAAACTCTGGCTGCAGCACTCAGAGGTAGGTCAAATTAAGCCAAATATAAGGGAACCATCTCTCTGTTTCCACAATCTTTGATAAAACTGACTGATTCAGTCTCTCACCTGCAGGGGTTGTTGATTTTGGAGGGGTGGACATTGATGTAAGGGGAGACAGGTTTGTCCACAAATGAGCCAAAACCAAGCCAAAGGTCTGAGGAGTACTCCGTCATCCTGAGCGATAAGGCCACACCCACTGTCTTCAGCTGGAGAGGAAAACATGGCAGACACAGGTGGATCCAGAGTTAAGTGCAGAACCAGCCCAAAGAAAAAATAAAGAATAAGTGCATAAGAAGGGGGGAAAGTACAAGGATCTAACAGAAATGTGAGCAATTAAAAGGAAGGGTTTTTTTCAGTTACTAAACATTATTTTTTAAGAAACACTTTTAAGACTAGTATTACCTCAAGTGGTAAATTGAGGAAACAACACATCCCATAAAGGTGGAACTGAAACACTTGTGCAAGCTGATCATTAGATCATAATTCCCTGCCTTATATTGGTGGTTCAGGAGTGTGTCTATCAATAACTTGATATCAAGAGGATTTAAAATCTCAGTCCAAACTTAACATGCACCACATATAAAATAGATTATGTGCCTTGAATATGCAGAGGTGCATTCCCTTTAATAGCAGTCCACAAGCTGGTTGTCTTAATGACAGCTTTCATACACGTCTGAACTCTGGCCGGATCATTTATGCTTTTGTTGTGCCATTAAAACCACAACATAGATACAGTAAAAGAATAAATTCTGCATAGTAATGTTTAGATTAAAGTTATATTTCTCTGATGCATTCCAACAATACCAAAGGAGATCAAAAAGTCAATGTGGACACTGCTACGGGATTTTTAACCCCAATAATTTAAAAATGTCTTGATAAAACCAACAGTCACATTAATTGTTTTGCAACAAAAGCTTGTTGTACATGTATTTACCAATTCCTCTACAAAAAAAAAGCTGTGGCTTTATTCTCGGTGTGTGTAAAACACACTTAACAGCCTATCATTGCTACTGAGCACAAACCTTTCTCCAAAATTGCATCTTTTCAGGAGATGAAAAAATGCTTGACCACTGAATGAATGAATATGACCTTGTCCTGATTACAAATAATCTTTTGGTGATTTAATTTGGTAATAATAAAAAAATAACAAGAACCAACACATCAGGTGACCATTAACACTGTTTTGAGAAAAGTACGAAAATAAAAATGGACATATAAGGTTTGTGCACAGCAGCAAAATTCAGCAAGATTGTATTGATACAAGATAGCATAGTTATTGATGGCATTTATAGGTTTATAAACAAATACAGTGAATATAGTTCTGCTCTGTTGAGAGTCTTAAAATCATGAAAAAAAAAGCCAGAGACTCAAATTATTTTCTTGAGCTGAGTGTGTGACCACCTACATGATCCAGGTTTTCCTGCATAGACGCCGATACATCAACCAGGTAGTAAAGATCCACAGGATAGCGCTCCAGCTGCTGAACAGCCACAACAATACTTGCTTCCAAACCTGAAAAATAAAATAAAATGTGTGACAGATTTACAGTAAAATTCTCAAAGGCAAATTTGGGACTTTTTAAAAAAAGCTTAAAATCTTTAACTCTTCAGAGAATTTTGGGAGAGGTTTAAAATGATACATTTATGAGAAAGCAATTCAGAATTTATGAAGTTGAAGAACAAAAATTCTAAGTTTACACGGAAAGCTAAAAGCGTTAAAAATATACTTTTTTAAGAAACCAGGCTTAAAAATGTGTAGATGATAAAGTGTTAAATAGCCTTGCTTTTGTTTAGAATAAAAATCATATGACAGGGGTGTCAAACTCAACCGCGGAAGTGGCCAAAATTTAAAACACATACTTTAGATTTGAGCCAAAGAGGATCAGTAATTTGAACAGTCTAAAAATTACAATGTTTAACCTGAAATATGAATTGAAATTAATAGAACAGCGTATTTATTTATGGGCAGCCACAGGTCAGAGCTATATTAAAGCAATCGGAGGAGGGGATGATGCAAGCGCCCTGCTTGGCAGCTGTTCAGGGCACTGTGGGGATTGTAGTATATGGTAAGTAGTGGTGGAGGTGCTATTTAACGAGGACTAGTCAAACCAAAGATCTGTGGTTAGATGGTGAGTGTTCTGAGGAACAAACCACAACATCACCTACCTGGTCTGAGGGTGATGCTGATGTCTTGTGGGGACACTTGTGTGCTGCTGATGGTGGCGTTAACCTCCACCTTCACCTCCGACTGCTCCATAAAACTCCCCTCACAGCCTCTACTCAGCAGCTTCTCTGGCAGGTCGCAGCGCAGGCTTGGGTTCGCCCCATCCATAAAGTCCTGAAGGTCACACAAGGTCAAAAAGAGAGGTGTATCGTAAGGGACTGTCAACGGGATTTTTTTGTCCCATTAAGATTCTTCCATGTAATTTTTAATTAACAGTTTTCAATTTTTCTAATTAAAATATGAAAGGCAACCAAAATAATTTCACAAGACAGAGCAGTCAAAATGAGCCAGACAGTCTGAAGATAACGCAGAGATGGTATCACTTTAATCGTGTTTTAGGGATTATAACAGTCGACACAATAAGAGAGGTCAAATTATATGCCAGATCTTATTTTGCAGGCTTGTGAAGCAAAATACAGGGGTAAATAATCTGTTATTTTTTCATCAGCATTTGGTTCAAGCAGCTGTGAACATTCATATTTAAAATAATCCCACTTTCTCAAGTCAATGTGTAAAGACAGGAAGAGTTGCTGCAGGGTAAACTTTCCTCCCACTCTGTTTCTATCTTTGCTCTCTTTGCTGAGGTACAGGGTGACATATGAACAAAAATAAACATGAAAACATTACAGAAATGAACCAGTTTCACAATCAACCACTCTGGTTTCATTTTCTATTTTTGTTTGTGTACATGTGCATTTCAGTTTCTGCTCTGTTATCCCAGAGTTACTCATCAGTTTAATGAATGAGGAAGTGTCCTATTTTTGTTTAGTCATCCTTCTCGGGCAGCTCTCTCTCTCTGTGCATCTGTCCAGGAAAGTCAGACAAAGAGCAGCTTTCTGTGGATAGAGATGATAGTTTGTCCTTCTGAATGTCATAACTTAATCATGTCCCCAAGGAATGATCCTAGTTGTAATCTCTCATAAACAGCATCATGCCTAACAGCTTTAGTGCAGCAGATTAGTGACCTTTGAAACTTGAGTATGCTAGAAAACACTCACAAATAAAGAAAACAACTTGAACTATAAAGACGACTGAAGTGCACACTTTCACTACTACAGCATAATAACAGCTATGACCCTGATAAATCAAAAGTCCTATTCAAATAAATCTTTCCTTATTGAAGCAGAAATAAATATTTATGGCTCCCTCAAGCCTTGGCCATAGAGCGATTCAAGAAGGACTCTATAAACAAAGAATAGAGTTAGCATTTAGCATGTCCTGGTTCACAATCCTTCAGAGTAAATGGGATTCAGAATTCCAGTTTCAGATATATTTCTGAAATAAAACTTGTGGTGAATACACGCACATGAAATTTTAATGGAAAATAATTATAAGTATCTGATGTTGCCTGCTTTTTAATTTTAAAGCCTTGTTGTGTGTTTAAAATGATGGTTGCTAACCAGTGGTGGCTGCTGATCAGTCAAGGAGGGGAAGCTCATTTTTTTCTGGCCTACATCATAAATTTGTTTATTATTCAAATGTAAATTCTACCCTCCGTTCCTTTTCAAGAAAATGATTTGTGACCCTGTTGTACCAACTAGGTGTCTTTCCCAGGGATTTTTCCAGTGTTCTCTCAATGGCCAGCAGAGCTAGACTGCTTAAACGGTGGAGGGTTATACTTCAAGATCGCTGATTGGCTCGTTTCACTGTCAATCAAAAAGGGATTCGGCCTCAGACAGATCATTCAATCATCATGCAGAAGCCGAGCGTCCGGGCCAGCCCACTGCCTCATAGACCCCCAGAGACGCTGAGCGTCCGATGGGCAGGACAAAGCCCAGCGTTTATCCAATGACCGTCCAGTTTCCACAGAGGAACAACCCACTCTACGCTTCCCCATCGAAGTCAGAAGACGCTCAGCGTCCGACTGTGTTAAAGCGCTGAGACGCTGCAGGGATGAATGAGAAGGAAGTCGAGCCAGTTACCTGTGATAAGTAGCTGATTCTGAACAAAAGATGAAGGTATTCTAGCGTATATTTAGTCAATGAAATGTACACACAACAGTACATATCACCACTTTTTATGGGGACATTTTAGGGGAAGCTGAGCTTCCCTTGCAGCCTTAGAGCAATCACCACTGTTGCTAACTAACTGCAAACGAGGACTAAAAATGGCTCAACTGCAGGCATTTCTGATTGTTTTTAATTATTCATACACTATTGCCAAAGCCATAAGGATCAGTTTGAGCAGGTCACTCAATTATGAGGAAACTCTTAAACAAGAGGTCACAATAAGATACTATACAGTGGAAATATTGTAGCTGTTTTTAAGTTGTTGTAGTTTCATAGTAGGCTACTCATAGCTTTTAACTTCGATTATGTTCAAGTATAAAATTTTGTGAAAAGTAGGTTGTTTATTACGATTATCACAAGGATCTTACCCTAATATGTAGCGTTTTTAAGTTTGTTGTAGAGTTTATTTATCAAAAATGATCCAAAACACAGAAAATCACATAGGCTTGTAGTGAGCTTAAGTCAAGAGACCCACTGTGATGTTAACTTCCAAGTTGGTCTGCAAAAATCTGCCATGTCTACACCACTCTATTAGGAGAGAATAGACATGCTAACAAACTCACAACAAACACTATGCATATAACTCTTGTTCTTTTCCCTCTTCATGGGCATTTGCGGCTCTCTCAGAAGTAGTCTTAATCCCAAGTAAGACATAAGGCCCTTTACTTTACACACAGTCAGTCAGAGTTATGAGTTGTGTGTATCTGATTGGTCAACAGACTCACCAGAGGTTGTCACTTCCTTACAGGGTCAAAATTTAGATCTACTTACATCACTGCAACAATATAGCACAACAATATGATGAATAATGTCTTCATCATGGATTCAGTTACGCAAATACAAAATCTACACAAAAACACTACGCTGCTTGGCTGGATGAAACACTTTCTGGAGGCACATATTTAACCTGAAGCCCCTCATTAGACTGACAAAAGGTTAGGCTTCCAAACACATTTCCCCCCAAGTAAAACAATGTAAACAACTTGGAGATGCCAGTGATCATGTAGAAAATGGAGGGTGAATGCTTCATGTGAACACATTTCGATGCATACTGAGAACAGATTCATATTCCTTAGACTCAGGTGGTCTGGGTGGCCTTGTCCCAGAGTGGGTTATTTCAGGGACCATCTTACATTTAACACTGTCACTTTTTCTAAATTAATTTGCAGCAGTCTACCATACTGCAACAAATGTAAGACACAACTTTGGCTTATTTTACAGGTCCATTAATCAAAATAAAAGTGTGCATCTAGGGCTATGGTAATCCTTTGTTGGCTAACAACAATAATAATTATAATACATTTTATTTTTAAGCACCTTTCACTCCAGTCCATTTGATTTACCTACAGCAAATGTGGATATTAAAACTGGCGAATTCCCTGTATAAACATGTTCTTTACTGCCTCATTTATTTAGCTGATTAGCTTTCTACTGCTGGCCTCATTACAGATTTTGACATGGATTACAACATGGATTATTACTTTCGATCCACCCTCACTCAGAACATGAGAACTATTGCACTTTAAGATACACTTGCATGCAAAATGCCTGTAGCAACGTTGATTCAAGCTTGAATACTCTAAAATAGGCTTCTCCTCCTTCCCTCACCAGAGCACTGTTATCCATCCTACTTCTACATGCTTGTGATGCCTGTTTTTCCTACATCACATTTTTAAATCCTCTCTTTAAACGCTTGGCTGTGAGCATTTCTTTTTGATGGGAACCCAAGGAGGACTGCTTACACTCTTGGGTACAGTTTATTGGGAACCTACCAGATAGAAAAATGACCAAATGTACTCACACTACAAACACTCACAGATACTGGTGCTGCTCCTTCTGAACCTGTACTCTTAAGCCAAACTTTGATGGCATTTTGGAGAATAAATCAGCACTGTTGATAATAAATGCCACAAGTTTGAAAGCAAAAATGTCCCGAGAACAAAGCAACAAACAGTCTGTAATAAAAGCTGTAGCTGTTACCATGACCTGAGAGCTTTATTTATGTCTCTCCCTGTGGGTGTAATCTGTCTTCTAACGTCTTTGATTACAAAAAAGTTTCGCAGAGGCTCCCCCGGACTTTCCTCTATTCAACTGAACTGAAGGTCAATGTGAAAAGAGAGTAATAATTCAAGCACTGTACCTGCTCAAGCATGGAGCTCTAACTGACTGTTTTTTATGTGTAGGAGGTTAAGAGGAGGCATCTGAAATTCGTTTCGTGTTTAATGATGCCAGATAGGTTGAATGTTCAAAGGATGGGAAAGCACCTGAAGTCTGTAAACACGCACGTGTCGATTGTCTTGTCTGTGGCAGCTGTGGAAGATTTACAGCTTCTTGAAGGCTGATTTCGGGGTGGGCTCTTTACGAGACAGACTGACACCAGGGAAGCAAAGACAGAAACAGACAAACAGGCGGGAGAGGCGCAGTGATATGTGTGAGAGCCCAGACTAAACACACGGATAGAAAGTGGCTCCGTCTCATGAGAAAACACGCATGGAGACGTTCACACACACGCACCCAGGTCACAGGGGCCGCCAGTGGCTGAGCCCGGACATACACATTATATTCACATCTGTGGACAGCATCAAAGCTCAGAGGGAGAGAGTCTCATCTAAGGAATGCTGCCGAATGTCAACCATGTTCTCTCTTTAAGCCTCTGTGCCAGTGATAGGCAGGGCTGGACTTTTCTGTGCATGTCGGAGTGATTGATGTGACTGGGATGTCTCAAACTCTGGTGGCAGTAAAAAAGTCAATTATTTAAGCACTGCACCTCAGCAAATGTCTGAGGCTCAAACTCTAAAATGGGTATCCAGTTCATTCACACAATGACCAGGGATGGAACTAAAGGGGGCCAAGATTAGGGCCAGCATAGATCTGCCTAATTCAGGGTCTATAACCAGGCAGATCCATGCTAAGCTCCAATCTACAATGATTGTGAAAGTGGCGCACTGTCAGAGTCCTTAAAATCAGGAAGAGGTGGAAGGCGTGGCAACAGCAGGAAGTGATTGCTCGTACAGAGATCAGAATAGATGTTAACAGCATCTGTGGCAGTTGTTAGATCTGGACTGCATTTCTTTATAAAGACAAAAAAAAACAAACAAAAAATGACAGCATTTCTTGACCGAAAGGATATTTTCACTCCACTTCAGAGAATTTGTTCTATGAAGTGTGTTAGGGGGAGTGCAAAAATGTTTGTATGCTTCAAATTTCCAAAAAGCAGGAGGCATAGGAAAAAGAGAAGGTTCATTTCCTGAAGCAGAATAACCTTTTTAAGTTTTGAGTACGGATTACATTGAATTAGATAAATGTTGTTGTTATATGACATTAAAGTAATTGGGCTGAAATACATAGCTAATTCAGCTAGGTGAATTAGCTGTTCTAATTAACGTACTTATAACGTGAGTTAGAACAGCTCTGGCTAGCTGGTTAGCTTAGCATAGGTCAGCTTGTTGACAAATAAAGTAGAAAAGTTGCTCCGCTCAGTTCAAATACATGAAAACACTATATACAATATGAACAGAGGTCAAATTATTCTTAACAAAGTGGCTCAGCTGTTGTACTTTACAGTAGCATGCACTTTCTGCGTTTTCTGATTGGCCTGAAATAAATGTGATGAATGGAAGAATCACCCAGTCACCTGCTGGATATATTTTTGAAAGATTTTGCCCATTCCAAACACTTTTCTATCGGCTCTTTTCCAGATGGACTATTGAAATATGTTGAACGGTGGAGCCGCCATTTGCACTAACCAACTAACAAACTACAAAACTCAAAATGACCAATGTAGCATGAGGAGAGTGGGTCTTAAGCAAAATCAAAATGTCAATGCCCACACCAAAAGATGGATTTTTTTTCTGGTATTTAAAAAATCTTCTATATCCATATTGCCTGGATCTAAAACTACCACTCCTATCAAGATAAATGCTCCAATTTTATAATTAATAAAACTGGCAGTAAGTGCCTTAATTCTTTATCGTATTCAAACAAGACAACAATACTGAGATAAATAACTGAATTTACATCATTAAACTTGGCAATACACCATGAATAGCTCCAACAAATGTTCCATCTGGTGTGTCAGATTACAGCATGCTCCCCCTGGCTTGAATGTCTTCTTTGCCCCAAGAATGAACAGACTGTCTTAGTGAGACCAAAAGTCAGAGTAGCAGAGTCCCTGTGGTTATGTTTTTCCATTTTAGCATAATATCGATATCAAAGTTTGTATGGTTGTCTAAGAGTGGGCCAATAGGGGTCTGAGGTTAAGCTCATAAGCCTCACGTTTATTCCCTTGTTTATGAAGGTCATATCTAATGAAGCGCTGGAGGGACTTTTTTAAACATAACACAATCTTACACTCTGACTCAAGAACTGATTTGAATTTGGGCCAAAGGTCACTGAGCCTAACGTTCATCTCCTTTTCTGAAAACAAAAGCTCCCAAACTTTACACAAATGTGCTCTCTGACAGATTCATGAAATCATTTGATTTTGGAAGTCATAGCTCAAAGGGCAGGGCAAGTAAGCCCCATGTACACAACTCATTTGAAAAATAATAACCAAATGTTTCTTCTTCAAGCTTTGTGAACATGCTTTCTGATTTCAAAATGAATTAGACACATTTAAAGGGTACAAGGTCGGGGCCGCTGTCACTTCAAATCTTTCAAAGCATGCACCTACATGATCAAAAACAACATTTTAACGAATCACACGACAGTGAGAACCTAACCAGTTCTTTTCTCTTACCCAACAATGTTCTTTCCATGCAAAGCACGGGATTTAACTATCAAGTGGTAGCTCTTCTTCTCTCCCACAAACACATACTTTAATTCACATTCCTACCTCCTTGAAGCACCAGGCACACTGCGGACCTCGTCTCAGACACTCTGCACAAGAAGAGACAGAAGGATCCCGACATGCACTCTCACCTGCAGAAGTAGAAAAAGAGGAGAAGAGAGAGCAGTCCAGAGATAAATCTGTGATTTGCATATGAAAGAACGTGTGTGTCAACACTCATTAGACATGCAGCCGAGGCCTTGTGGACATTTAACGATCTCATGCACACTTTTGATGATGAAAAACCCCACTCAGCATCTTATATGAGGCTCTTTAGGGCCCGGGGAAACAGCTCTGGAGTGTGGGAACAGGTGCTTGAGCCTCTGGAGTGCTGCAATGGATCATTTCCCACATAGCCACACACCCACACATGCTCACACTGGGGACATGTAATCATGAGTCAATCAGCAAGTGCTAAACACGCACAAATGCATTAATGGAGTGACATGGTGACAAATCCCTCAGGCGAGTGATACTTTTATGCAGCATTGGCAGGAAAATACACTAGTACTTGTTGGATCTGAAGATGTTACAGGGTGAACAAAGGCACACAATGGACCTGGAGGCTGAAGAAAACGGGGGTTTAATGATTCATTGGTGTGATTTATCTCCTGGGTCCAATTTTCCAGAGCTGTTCCAGTGCTGGAATGTGGGACGGGGGAGGCTGCAGGTCCCTGCTTTACTAACAAGCAGACATGACCCAATTAGCAACCCTGGCCTCTAGCAAAGACCTGAATCGGTAAAAGAATTGAGCCTCTAATTAGAAGTGATCAGTGCATATTGGAACAAGAGGATGGGGTAGTTTAGAGCTGTAATTCTCAACATTTATTCTGTCCGGGCATCCTCAAGAAATGTGAAAAAATTCAAGCACCCCGGTCAAAATGTACGCATAAAAATGAATAATCTACATCTCTCTGCTCTTACCACCAACACACAGGGTGCTCTCTGACAGTTTTGCACACATCATCACTTCCCCCTCTTGTCAGTGTTGTGAACTCCCATAATCATCATTTCATCTTCTCTTACTGGTGGGTTACCACTGGATGATGGGGCAGATGGATCATATTTAGTAATGATGATAAAAATGCTAGCTTGTTTGCAGGCTGTAAATATGTATTGGACACACTCAAAAACATATGCCAGCTGGAAAAGTAATACTATTTGCAGAATGTTTATTGATGTAAGCTTCTTCAGTCACCAACCCAGATGTTAGAATTGTGATCTCAGAGGAAGAGCATGTGAGACAAGGCACCCCTGACAAAGCCAGAAGGCACCCCAGGGTGTTACAGCACCCCTGTTGTGAAAGGCTGGTTTAGAGGACTTAAAAGAAATATGGATGCTTCTCTTTACCTCCAGGAAGGATTGGGGCTTTTGCATCATACCTGTATGGACAATAACCATCTTCATCAACAACTGCAAAAAAGATTACAACAGTAAATCCCTGTGGGGCACTACTAAACTATTTAGCTACAGAGATGGCAGACAAGAGCAGCACAACAGAGGGATTTCTCTGACACAAACAGCCGAGTGAAGCGGGCCCACATGCACACACTGAGCAGCACAACGTCCACTCCAGGCATAGTGGTATATGTGCTAACAACATGTTCCCTCCTCCACAAGTTTTATAACAAGAAGCAACATTAATGAGTGTATCTGCTCTAGACTGTGTTGGAATATACCTTTGTGGATTGTCTTGATCTAGGGCTGTAGCAATTAGGCCTATATGTGTGTTTATAGCACAGCTGAGATGTTAGTTCAAACTGATGTCTCCCGTGCTTTAGATCAAAATGCTCTTAAGAGGCTACGAAAACACTACCAGTCCATAATCTGAAATGTAGACAGCAGCTGAAGAGCTCTGTCAATGATAAACAAGAGCTTCTGACAAGAAATCCACAATAAATGCCTTCATTTTTAATCATTGGCAAATGCTTTGACTTTGAAAGGATATAATGTTTACATTATATCATTTTGTCATGTTTAGGATATAAAAGCATCATAACAAAACTGGGGGGACAATTGATCCGCTAATGTAGTTACAGATTCATCAGACTACAGCTGAAAGAGAATCAAAGTTGATGAGAATGCATCTTTAAAAGCATATTCTCTTTTATTTTTTTGATATGATTGCATATCATTACTGCAAAAAGCAAGATGTTATAAATACAGAAAAAACACTTTGGTATGAAAATTAGGTTATATATACTTGTCATATTCACTTTTCCTTGATGTGTACTTCTATCTTAAAGTCAGTATCTTAGTCAATAAAAGGGCCGTAAGATGTGTTCACTGCACGACAAACCAATTTTGTATAATGGCATTCAAAGTGGAAGAGCTCTTAGAAAAAGACTTCAGAAATCATGCTACGAGCTGTTCACGAAACACTCCGGGATTACTCACAATGGGAAAACAAGTCCATTTTTAGGAGATTTTTTCCCCTCCCTATGTAAAACTTATTCATAAAACAGAAACATTGGTTTGCCATTTAGTAAATAAACCTTGTGGACTGACATTTTTGTATAACAAAGTCCTCAATTTAGAACATAAGGTAAACAGCGAAGCTGGACAAGGGTGATAGGGCGTCTCCACTCTAGTTGGAAAAGTCTAGTTAGTTCCTTCGCTCATCTTGGGATGAAGAACACATTTTGAGGGGAGTTTTAGCACAAAGGACAGCAGCAGTTGTGATTTGTCAAAAATTATCAGCACAAAAAATAAATGAGAAAATACAGCTGTCTACAATTGGGATGCATTGCCTACATCTGACGTCAAAACATCTTGGTTCAGTAATATTTATTTGTGGTGCTACATTTTTAAATCTTCTATCTAAAAACATTGACAATAAGAACAGGAATTTTTATTGCAAGTTGCTCTGTAATGTCTCATCTTAATAAAAGAGAAGAGGAATAAGAAAATGCGGCTGTGACAACCAAGGCCTCCACAGCAATGATAAACAAGCCATGTCGGTCATGGGAGCTCAGTCACGGCGGTCACTACAATAAAACATGTGCTATCACAAGCACCAAAAATAAATGTATTTAGCCATAAAAATATTAGGAAATTTTTAAACAGTCCTATTTTTTTATCTTGACTTGGGTTCATCTATTTGATATCTGTGGCTACACTCTTGCATTCTTGCATTCAAAAAACCCTCTAGTTTTCACATACTGAGTATCCCTGATCCACCTACTTCTGTCACTTTAAGGCGCCTCAAGACATGGGCCACATTTTATTGACTGTTTGACTTGTCAACTTTTTGGTCTTTGGTCATGTTAGCATGATGTTTTTACATTTCTGCATTTTTTTTTTGTCTGTGCTCTGCATCAGACCAGCCACCAAGCCAATAAATGGTAACCTCTGGCACAACAGTGGTCAGACATGTCAATGCTAGATCCTTTTTTATGGGGGGCTCAGGGAATCAGCTGTTTCAGGCTGCCAGTTGGGCTGTTCACAGGGGCATTGGAGAACTCTTAATGCTACAGACTTCATTTTGTACATTGAATTACTCTATGGTATGGAAAAGACAAGTAAAACACTGGGTCTCCAAAATGCAAAATAAGACCATTATAAGATCAAACACATATGCAGCTTATCCAGAAGTGGTCATTTCAGTAGATGTAGAGAAGGCATTTGATGGAGTAGATTTGCAATACCTCTTTGCTACACTCAAACGTGTTGGATTTGGAATTATATTTACATCTTAGATTCACCTTGTTTATACAAACCCATAGTCTAATGTTTGTCCTAATAGTATGTTCTGACTATTTTAAGTTATCTAGAGGAAGTAGTAGGTTGTCCTTTGTCACAGCTGCTGTTTGCCTCTGCCTAAGTTGCACTTTCTTGTATCAAGGCAACACTTAAGAGGATAAGGAATTTAAACTGCCATTTTCAGGATGTAAAGTTAACCTACTTAACAGCATGTGTTATCCAATAAATGACCAGGCACTACAGCTGCAACACGCAGATATTCCTTTCAAACCTGGCTTCAGGTAGCCTTGCAGAGCCTGATTCATTGTATGAATTCCTGCATGTCCTTCTTGCCAACTTCCATTGTCCAATGACTTCACCCCGCTAAATGCTTAACGGTCCAATCAGGGAAGAGAGGCGGGAGCTGGGGATGTGACGACAACATGAAGTGACTGCGTGTTTGAAAACAATGACGGCTTCTGAAGCGGTCTCAATAATTGCCTTTTAATCAGAAATGGACTCAATATATTCTTTGAAAGTGGAGCAAAGAACGTCATTTGAAACCTGCCTTACGAGGAATCCTGTTTTTGCTCTTCTTCAGACTGGGACCACTGCTGGGAAACCGTTACAGAACATAGAAATACTTGCAGGTTAGTCTATGGTCGTAATGGTTACTCTGATACTTGACAAGAAATCCTCTCCTCAGAAGGGATTGTCTTTGACAAGGCTCATGTCACCTATAGGTAAGTGTCATACATAGCAGTGTTGCTTGATATGGATTGGTCTGTAATGCGTGCCGTGTGATGGGTTGAACGATCATCCAATCACAAGCTGTTGTTGTTGTTTGAAGGTTCTGCCTCTGAAAACTCTTTCGAACAACTCTTTCTCAGATGGATTTGTGACATATTTCTGTGGTGGTTATATGGAACTGTCCATCTGGCATGTCAGGTTAGGCTTCGGGTTACAGATTAATATTACATAAGCATGTCCCCTTTATTTTCTGCTCATTTTTATACCACTATTACTCATCTTAAAACTGATCTGGAAAGATGGAATAGTTTACTGTTGTCTCTTATGGGACACATTAACACAGTAAAAATGAATGTAGTGCCAAAATACTTTAAAAAATGGTACATATAAAAGGGCTCCCAAGATTTACAAAGATGTACATTTAAAGCAGGCCTTGCTATGCCTAACTTTCAATAATATTACTAGTCAGCACATATTTTCAAAAGATAACAAACTGAATTAAATCTCCTGATGTTTTGTGGTGCAGTCTTGTATTATGTCTTCTCTATACCCTCTTCTTACATCTTCTCTACCACTCAACCCCTCTGGCTTTTCAGAGGGGTTTTTCTTAGTTGTAAGATCTACTCTGTGAATCTGGTATCGGTGCAGATGTCATTTTAAATATCTGTCAGCTTCTCCTAAAGCTCCTTTAGCTAAAATCCACCCTCCCCCATCATATACAAATTTCATTTAATGGCAATGGCACACCATATAAATTAAATTCTTTCAAGATCTTACAAAAATTGTGTTTTGACAGCAATAAAGATCTCTCTAGAGGTTTTTAACAGCCAGCAACTCACCAGTTTTGCTTTTTCCATTTACCCTAATTTTCCTTAACGACTTCTAAACAACCATGCAAAGACCTCCTGGAGCTAAATTCAGACAGAAGTATTTTATCTCAAAGATCGATAACCATCTGTTACCACTTGAGGGGGATTCCAGTATAAGATCTCGGGAGGTCTTGGTGTGATAACTAGGTATAACCTCTTCAGATCAAAGTCGGCAAAGGGCTGTCAAAGGAACCCACAAAAGCACTCTCTGTGCTTGACTTGGTTTTATACAATTATAAAGTCCAAAATAGGATTCCTTTTTCTAAAAAAACTAGACTATCTAAAATGTTCTCTACAGTTGATGATAGGTGTGACAGAAGCCATTTATCTCCATGCAACTTAAGTCACATGCTTCACCAGTGTTCAAAGCTTGTGAACTTCTGGCAGAATTATTATGGCTCTATGTCCAAAGTATTAGCATTAATATTAGAAACTGCTCTTTTATAGCAATATTTGGTACACCCCAGAAACACAGTCGATCGACCTCTAATAAGTTCACAGTTTTAGTTTTTACTTCACTATTAACAAGATAAAGACTTTTACTACATCGGAAGTCTGGTAATGTTCTACCCACCTTGTAGTGGCTTCAGGATGACATATTTTTCTTGAAACCAAAAAAAAGGGAGGAGCTGAAGGTCAATTCAGAGATGTTTTTGAAAGATGGCAACCATTTCTTACATTTTTCAAGCATTTAAAGACTTTACTAACGGACAGAACAAAAACCAGCAATATTAAAAACATATTGTTATTATTGGTTTTCAATTAAATTGTGTTTTTCTTTTTTCTTTTAAAGATTGAATGTATTTATTTATCTATTGTAGCAAAATGGCTTTGACATGGTTCATAGGAATGGGTGGGGGCTGGGGGGAGTTGACAAAAGTAAAGAAAATAATAAGGAGTGGGAGTAGCAAAATCTTTTTTCCATCTCCTTCACGTTGTTGGATCATTTCTGTATTCACAATGTCAAGAAAACCAACATGTACACAATGAACAGTTGTAAAGCTTGCACTCTTAATAAAGAAACACTTAAAATAAAGAGTAGAGACTTGAAGAATCTAGCTTATAATTTTTTACCAAATGCAAGAGAGCAAGGCCAAAAGATCCTCAGCAGAGAATGTTGGGCAACCTGTGAGTGGCTTAAAGCGGGATAGACCAATCAGTGTCCTTGGGAGCAGGAGGAAGTGTACAGCTGGAGTGACTGTTCACATGGATGCTAACACCTTCAGTAGCAGTTTTATCAGACCTGAACAACATTACTTTATTAAATAAAAAACAAATAACACAACACATTATTTTATGGAAAGATTTTTTCACCCCACTTCCACTTCTAAAATGTTTTGGTGAGAGTTTGAGAAGAGTCTCATGTTCTGTCTTATGGCAGAAGCACCCGCCTACTACATTATTTGATTGGTTGAAATGAACGTGATTGATGGATCATCCAATCACCTGCCAGATTTGCTTTGAAAGGTTCCATTCCTAAACACTTTCTTTGGGCTTTCTCCCTGATGGACTACTAAATATATTTTGAGCTGTCCATCTGGTGTGTTAGGTTACAATACTTGCTAACAAAAATCTATGTGTGGTATCTGTTGAACTCAGCTTGACTCTACACTGTTTGGAAACTACCCTCTTTATTTTCCATTTCAGTAGACTTTTGATTGTACCTCATTAGGTGGGCGGAGTCATGGTGTGGCTGCCTGAAACTACATAGGCCTCTGCACAACAACAAAGGAGGAGACAGAAGAGACGGAGCTGCCAGCCTCCCTGCTGCGTCTGTGATATTTGTCTCACTGAGGAAATGAGTTTCGCTCCAGAGATTGTTGCAAGCAGCATTACACTTTTAAATCAGAGGAAAGTTTGGGAAGCCAAACAGTATTACAGAGCAGACAATGGGAGGCATGTCATTATCATGTGTTATACCCTGACTCATTGTGGTGATACTGTGACCATTCTGCGGTCAGCAGTGTCTCCACATTACAATTCAGTCTTGGCTCAGATCACTTGGAACACCACTGGAAGTGATGCAGCGTACACAACAAAATCTGCTTGGACAAATTCACACTATCAGAGTCTGTATGTACGCTTCTTAAGCATCTATGAGTCCACACCACAAAGTGTTGTTTTCACTCTTTTTGGAGAGTTGGTGCTTCACCTCTCTTCAAGTGCATTTGTTGACTCTGTTTGGAGTTGAAATTAAAACTTTGTAACACTTTACCATGCAACTTTTGATCAACACTCCTGCACTTCTTTGTAGTATTCGTAATGCCCTCTCTTAGGATATGTTTTATATGCGTACTTAAGTGTTAACTTTATTTACACTTACACTTGTAAATATTGCTGTATTTACTTACTATTGATTAATTTATTTTTAAATAATAAAAAAACACATATGCACTGCCCAATTTAATGGGTGATGGGCGAGGTGAATAAAACTACAGGTGTTACTCCCAGGTTCAGAGTGAAAAGTTACAGGGACACCTGAAGGATTTTATATACTGAAACATCCTTTTTATTCTTGTTTTTGACACTTTTTCAACAGAGAGTACATTTTCAAGGGTATACTTAGCTCTGCACTAGCTGAAATTTTGCCAGCATCAAAAAATGAAATCTTCTCAATTTGCAGTGTACCATGCCAAGTTGAGTCAAGCTGAGCTTATAACAGGAAGCAGAATAGCTGCAGTAATCTTAACCAAAATAGACAGGGAGCGTAAACCGTACATGTTGACAACATTTAAATTCATTTCACAGATACACTTGGAAAAGTGTGTGAGCTGGCAAGAACTTTGGGTTTCCAAAAGCTTACCCAACCCGACCATCCACTTCTCCAAATGCTGCCAATATTAAGAGAGATTAGATTAGATTAGATATTACTTAATTAATTCATTTGGGGAAAAAAGCCTCAAGTAAATTGGGATTCAGTGGCAGTTCAGTAATACAGATTAAAAGATATATAAAAAGATAGATCTAAACAAAAATATAAATCTAAATGAAAATAAAAATGTATGGCTACTGGCTGGCTACTACTCTTTCTCATCCTCTGACTTCCTGTTACTCCCCATCCCTCTCAGTGAGGAGCTGTACAGTCTGATGGCCTGAGGGACAAAGGAGTTTCAATTTAGGTAATTCAATGGGAGCAGTAATTTATAAACAATAAGTTCCCAAATTATTGGTCTCTTAGACTTCTGTTTTCTTATCATGGTATTAAATAAGTATTAACGTGATTTGAATTCTGATTAAGAAAAATAATAGAAAAATGATATCTTCTCATCTTGACTGATATTATACATATTACCTTGTGGTCAATTAGTATATGACTGTTAATTCTCACAGTGAATGATGTAGTTTACATCATTGTTTTTCTTAATCAACACAAGTAAAATTTGACTGTATCTATGTTTAAAAATATTGCCTTAACCTATCTTGCTGAACATATGTCCCTATAAAACTTTATACATTTCCCAGCCCTATCAAAGTGATCAATACATGCTGAAACAAGAGGATGAGTCAGATCAGAAGGCTCTCAGGAAATCTGGATGTTCCCCTTTTTTCTCCCAAACATGTGGAAATGGCAGCTGTGGGAATGTAATCCTCAAATCCCTGACAAGAAACATTTAAGGATCCAGCAGCGCGCACAGATGGGATGGATGGCAGCTATACATGATACGAGATGTGGACTAATTGCTGGGCTGTTATGTAATTGGCCCCTGATGAGGCCCCACTCACCGGCACCAGAGGCTTCCACTGCGCAGAGGGACACCAGCAGGAGACACAGAGGGACACCGTGGAGCCAGGAAGTCATATTATCCCTTCTCCACACCGGGGAGGCGAGGCTCAGCTAGAGGGGACGATCCGAGGGAGACCGGGCACCGTGCGTCTGCCGCCGCGCGAACAAAAGCCGGGAGTGAAGGGCCCAGCCGCGGGGCATTGTCGTCGTTCACCCAATAACCTCCTAATCCCGGGGAGGTATTCACATCCCCCGGGTTAAATCAGCTTACAAGCGCGCTCCCCCGTGGACCACGAGAGGAGGTGAGGCAATCGCTCGGTCGCGGCGCAAGTTGCTCCATCTACGTCCATCCAGCCCGCCAGCAGGTGTGCGAGGAACGGCGTGCGTGCACCCCTGCCCGCGTGCTCCCACCACGTCCCCCAGCTTTTCGCTTACAGCTGATGGGACGATCTCATCCCGGGACAGAGCGAGAGTGGAGTTAAGCACGGAGAGGACACGACTGCCTTTAGCCGGCGCGCGCCAACATGCTGACTGAACATCACCGAAAAGCACGAGAGTGTTTTAGTCATGCAGTGCCATGGTAACGATTGGCGGCGGAGAGAGAGAGAGAGAAAGAAAGAGAGAGAGAGAGAGAGAGTTTGATTCATTTAAAGGCCAATGTGAGACCCTCCTCCATTCATCCTAATGAGATCAACACGTGAAACACATTTTTAACATTTGAGTGGCTGTAAAAGTGGCTCATAAAGGAACTTTATGATCGGCAGTCATGTGTCTATAATGCCCAGACATGATGGAAATTGTTGGACTGATAAGTGAATACAGGACCATGCAGTTTCACCCCTTTCTCCAAACTTCATCAACTTAGACTGCAAGGAAAATTAGTACATTCGTCTGTTTATTTGCTTAATTTTCTCAAAGTAAATGTACAGAACAGGTACAAAACATCAATATTATGGCTTCAGCCTGCTCTTTTGTGAAGTGTGTTGAGGCAACACTTATTATGAACTGGCGCTTTATAAAGATTGATTTATTAATTTAACTCCTGCAAGAGACTTTTACATATCATCAGTGACATACTGTCAACAACTCTGCATTCATTTTAATGTCTCTGTTCTGCTTTGCGACCCGAGCCTGGTCTTAAACTGCTGTCCCCCCATTGATGAAACAATAGTGAGACGGAGCTTTGTCATACAGAGCAGATATGTTAAACGCAATTAAGGGTATGTTCAACTTAAAAAAAAATTGCATGGGCTGTTGCAGGTGCATGTTTCACACTCTTGTGAAAATCAAATACATCCTCAGGATTTCCAGCTTTGGTTGGACTGTAATGAGAAGTCTGATGATCTCAAAGTACCAGACTTTACTAGTTCATCAAGGAAATACTTTTGACAGGGATGTGACATAAGAAAGATTTGATGATCTCTTCTTATTTTTCTACTAAAAAGGCTTGAAAAGGGATTGTCTGGATTGCATTTGCATGGATGTGTTGGCAACAGTACATTCAAGGTCACATATTTTATTTTATTTTATTCAACAATTTTGTGCTGGTCCTAGATGTACACAGATCATATTGTTTATTGTTTTGATCCACAACTCGTGAGGGCTAGAAGACACTGAAACATCCAAAAGTGTATTTTACATAATGTGTGGTCATCAAAGTAAATAAATAAATTAAAAAGGAAACATATCAAGAAACTTTACCACTAAAAATACTTAAAATGCAAGCAGGCTCGTTGCCCTGCCTTAATTGGACAATGATTGTCTGGGATTGTTTGGACAAGTCATTGAAACTGCTGAGACTCAACAGTTTTAAAGCACATTTTGATTAATCAGGGTTATATCACATGTATTCCTCATTATGCATGCTCACATTGACTGCATTATGTAGCCCCCTGTGTCCTCAGGCAACAACCTGCCGCTGCAGAAAGGTAGACTCGATGGGTGTAGTGCTCTCTGCAAGGAGTCAGTGGAATCAAATGAACCTTGAATTGAACACTCATGTTTTTATTTCTTCCTCTGGGAGGTATTTAGCAGCACCAACAGCTCCTGTGTGTGTGGGGACCCTAACTGCGTCTGGATGGATGATGGGGAGAAGGAGAGGAGAAGGGTGGGGGTCAATAAAAGCAGAGTTTTAGAAGAGGGGGTTCACAAGCTGGTGCCAAGGAGGAAAAGGGGGGCTTGGACCCATTGTGCAGAGATTCCAATGACACGGAGTAACCTCGCCTCGCCGGCTGCTCTGCTGAGCAGGAGCCAAGGACTTTCTGAACAACTCAACATTTTAAGCATTTTTAAGCCTGGGGAAAACGGAGGCACCGGAGGACAAAGGACACAATAGTCTACTGTCTTTGGCATGATCTTACTCTAGGAAGAAATTGGATGTTTGGATTGGAACGCAGCCCAAAATACAGGAATTGTGAGAGTGCCAGCAGTCCCACAACACTCACACAGGTCCCTTATCTGCTCTGTTTGACCCCATCTGTTGATGCTGCTACGCCCCTCCTCTCATTCATTCACATAATTTGTCAAATGGTAATTTCAGAGCGGGAGTGCCAACACACCCCGTCTGTGTGCCCTCAGTGGTCACTCTTAATTATGGTAATGATGCAAACACACACACACACCGCTCTTTTTGTGGTGTGTGAAACATCCCCAAATCCTCCACTTGTAGTTTTCTTTCTGCACAGGCCAAGTGTCTCCTCTTTGTGCTCTGCTGGACAAAAATCTGTCCTCTGCTCAGGGGACTTTAAACACTGCCCCGGCTTGTCAATACTGCTTAACGTCAGTGTCTTAATAACGGCTGTCATCTTTGTCAGGCTGACACAGACCACTCTTCTTTTTCTCTGCCAATTCTCCCTCACCTTCGTAACCTCCCGGCCCTCCCCCCATCTTTTCTCTTTCTCCCTGCGGTGTGTTTGTGTTAGCAGTCGGCTGGGCTTTCCATCACGCTGGTCTGGTCTCATCACCCCTCAATTACAAACACACCCCAGCTCGTACGCATTCACACTACATCCATGCACTTCACCTCTATCACCTGCCCATCTATGTCCAAAATAAAGCAGAAAAGAGTCATTTGATCATTAATATTCTTTCCTCTATGGATGAGAACAATCTCAGCATTTTTTCTCTGAGAGGGGGCTGTAAAGGGGAAAACATAGGACGGTATAAAGATCTGATTGGGGTCACTGAAATGTTTGTATATCAGTAAATTTTGGCCATATATAGGTCTATTTGCTCTTCCCTTAAAAAAATACCATCTTTTCTTTCTGCTTTGGCGCTTTTTGCATTGCTTAATTGACAAAAAGTAACTATATAACACTTTGTAGAGGATATAGTGTCATTAATATTTTTGCTGCATATCCAAAAGTCTATATGAGTCTGGCTTTTGCTGGTTGTGTTTATTAGTGTTTTTATTTATTTATTTTAACCCTCTTAATTGTTTGATTTCTCAATCTCAGCTCAGCTCAGATTTATTTTTTGGAATTTTATCCTCTGTTAAAGCTAGGGTCGGTAATTTTGGAAAACTAGCATGAATTTGAATGTAGCATCTCAAATTCTAGCCCCTCACACCCCTCCTCCAAAATGACGCCCCCGCTCACATGCACGCGCACCGCTGATTCACAACCAGAAGACTGATTCAACTCCAAACCGGCCCCCAGCACAACGTTTATGTTGTTACACCAAGTCATGTCTCAGTCAGCGGTAAGAAAACACCAAAACATTATCATAGTAAAGTTAAAAAAACAAACAAACATGGAAAGTTAGTTAGTACTCGCAACCCAATGTTGATCTGCCATTCTCCACATAGCTGTCAAATCTCCTGTTTTGGCCATGAAACTACCATATTTTATGTATTTTATCCTCTTTCCCGACATCCTCCTGTATCAGTATTCTCCCGTAAATCTCCCGTGTGACGATATAATAAGAAAAATATTCCTCTGCTTCTCCAAACTGAACTCTGTCACTAGCCTGAATGGGGCGGTAATGCTCCAAAATGATGGATGCCAACCGCCGTAAAACCGAAGAAGAAGAAAATGCCTTGTGAGAACGCCCACCTGCAGTAGCCTGGGTGGGAGCTGTCGCGAGATTAGAGCCAACAGCGGGACAAACCAAGAAAAACCAAGTGTTTATTTTAGGTTTCTTGTACACCTGTCTTAAAAAGCGAGGGATACTGGTGCTTGGTTGGGGTTCCTGGACGGCTCATAGTGGGCTTCCATTATTTTCAAAGATAGACTTGACAGATAAGCATTCTCCAGTGGACTTGGATCCTTTGTAGCTCGGCTACACGCACTGAATCAGAGTCTGTGCACACCAGCATTATGGACACGCAGGAGGCGGCCAGAGTGGTGACAGGATTTGATTGGTTTAAAATGTGTGCTCCAAAGATGTGATTGGTTGGTGTTTTCCCTGTTTTACTCCTGCTGTAGATAGTGGATACTTTTCCTCTGTTTTAAGAACACATTATGAATTGATTGCCACCAGGTCATAAAGATAATTTTAACCAGTATTACAAAAATGTATCTAAATCAGATAACCAACCCTAGCTTCACTGAATTTTAATTTGCATTTGGTGTCTGGCTGTCTCTTTCAACCATATTATTATTTAGAATTTTATTTATTTATTATTTTATTTTCCTATAGTATTTTTTAAACTAATTCCATAACGTAATTTTTATTATCATTTTAGTCTTAGCTTCTATGTTTAATCATTCTTAATTCAAGATAGCCTTTCCTCAGTCCTCTCACTCTGTTTTCTGTGTATCTTTTTGTGTGTTTGTGTGTAATTGAGTGTGTGTCCTGTGTGTGCATTGTGAGGGTGATGGGTATTTTTTGTATTAAATTTTTTACTTTTATTTATTAATTTAATTTTAATTTATTTATATCTTTGTTTTTATGTGAAGCACTTTGTGCTCCAAGATCTTGTATGAAAAATACAAATAAAGTTTGATTGAATTATATATGATATGTTTAAATATTTGTGAATCCAATAGAGATTTGGTTATGGAGTAGGACATTTAATTCCTGCAAAATACAGTCTAAAGAGCAGAGATCCATGAGAACTGATCATATCTTAAATATAAATAGATAAAAGATATTCAATAGTTTATGTTAGGGAACACATCCCTGAGGTTTTTGATTGCACCAAAGAGCAGAACTGAGAGAGAGTAAAGGTGCGACAACAATGATTTACTAAAAGGGAAAGTCCAGGGGATCAGTAAGGGGAAATCCGTGAGGGTGGAAGGGGAATTGAGATCCAGAGTGTGACTGAGAGTGGTTGGGCTTGTGGAGCCACTGAAAGAGAAGAGGAAAGACAAAGATCAGTAGGAGGCTTTTGTAGGAGCAGGTGATGAGGAGATGAGGAACAGGTTTGATGCAGCCCCCCTCACCAAGAGTGAGAGAGCAGAAGCAGGAAACTGTTTTTAAAAGTCACACAGCAGCAGAGACGTCACACTGTAGTTGGTCCAAATGCCACTACAGGATTAAAATAAAAAGCAGAAAATCGTTTGCTCCAGTGTCTGAAGCTTATTTGTGTCTTTGTGTAGGACAGTTTTGCTGTTATGGACAGAAGTGTTTCATTTTTTAAAAATGCCATCATATTTATTATTAGAGTGACATATGCTTGATTTAAGAGAAAATGAGACGTGATATCTGTCAATGGGGCACACATCTTCTGGCAGCACCCCTGATTCTTCCTAACTTGATTTGGCTGAATTAATATGGCAACAAAGGGGGTCAAAGGCAAATAGCTCATAGGAAGCTGATCCGTCCAAAAGAGTTTACCACACTATTGGTTCTTCCAGACTTCCTGAAGTCGAGTTTTAATGAGGACGAAACAGGACTGAAAGCCAACAATAAGACAAAATGTATGTCAAAAGGGCACACAGAAAACATTTAGTTGTTTTAGAGGAATAATATTGCTCATCATCCCTAAACGCACAGGTTCAAAGATGGCATGGGGACAAGACTAACCTTGCAGTGGCTGCACTGTCTGTAGTCAGGCAGATCCATCTTGCCAAGCTCCAATCTACAACAGCTGTGAGCAGCCCAAAGTGGCACAGCCATCCTTAATGCTGCGTTCACACCGCACTCCACTTGTACTACCTCTGCGATCACTCTCCATGCAAAGTCAATGTACAGCTGCGATGGGCGGGGCTAACCCTCCCACGATGCGACAGCTGCTTTTCACACTACCACATAGCTTGTCGCACGATGTCAAAGTAAAAAAAGTTGATTATTCAGACGATGTCTTGTGTGGCTGTGCAGCAACAGCCAATCAGCGGTGTGTGCGTGTGTGACGTGCCCATGACAGACAGTTTTTCATCCGGCCTACAGAGGAACAATTTATGTCCGTATGGGAAACATTAGTCAGTGAGGACATTAGTTCCGCCCAGACGGACCACCGGAAACTCACAGATAATGCTCCTGCAGGGCATCAGCTGCAGTGTTTTGTGGTTGATCAGTGAGTGAAAAGGATACAGCTGGAATAATGTCCGCTTATACATCCTATCATATGATATATGATATGATCGCGGTGAAACTCAAGCGAACGTGGCGTCACTGAGCGACAGCCGACGGCAATGGTGACCACAATGAGGTAATTATGGATGCGCGACGATACTTCAGTGGGCGACGCAATTTTGGTAGCTGGGTCGCTTGCGGTGTGAATGCAGCATTAGAGCAGACAGAGGTGTGAGCTTCAGGTAAGATGACAGCAGAAGTGACTGCTTGTACGGAGATTAGCATAGATGCTAACAGCTTCACTAGCCTTTTTGTTAGATTATGACCACAGTTCTCTCAAAACAAATAGCAACACTGCAAACTTCCGTACAAAAAGGACTTTTTTACTCCACTTCCAAAATGTTCTGCGAGGAGTTTGTTCAGCAGTGCGGCTTATGTTCTGTCCTTTACACCCTGGCTTCAGAAGCACCTGCGTTATACATTATCTGATTGGCATGTAATGGACATGATTGACAGAAAGATATTCCAATCCCCTGCCAGATATGCTGTTGAAAGTTTTCACCCATTTCTAAACGTTGTCTGAAGACTCTTCCCCAGATGGAGAGAAATATAATCCCACACTGTGCTCCCCTGACAGGTGCCTAGTTTGGAATTGTTTTTTTTTTTACCCCTCTCCTTCCTCTCGTGTTCTTTGCTGTAAGCACTTTGAGTTACATATGTTGTAGGAAAAGTGCTATATAAATATAGTTTGATTGATTGATTGATAATGAGTGGTCCATCTGTGTGTCAGGTAAGGACATGACATTTGTTGAAGTTCATTTACTGAACAAATACTTCTTTTTAGAATCAGGAAAAAATGAAACTGTTTTGCAAACTCTTCAGATAAGTTAATTTGTTACATTTTAGGAACAGAATGGCCTAAATTTGATTTAACTTAGACAATCTTTCTTTGAAACATATCTGTTTGGCTCAGTTGACATAGGCAAATAACAGGGTCAGCATTTTATTCAGTTTATAGACTTTTTTTCTGATATATATTGCAAACTTTATTGCTATAAACACCATTCAGCTGAGTTAGTATGTGGAGAATGTTGAAATTTGGGTTGCATGGTTGCCAAACAGTCTTTGTGTATTTCCTATGTAATGAATTCTGAAACTTCAGAGGAAATGTCTCCTTTCACACACACTCATTGGCTAAATTGAAATTGTGACAAATTTGGGGTCATAAGTGGCATGGGGGGAATGGAGAAATGACCCATAAGAAGCTGATTCAACAGACAGACTTACTGTTTTTAGACACCGCAAAAGAAATATTCCAAGCAAATATATTTGTATCAGCCCTCGTGCTCTATTTTAACCACTTCCCTATTCTGAATGTCTCACTAGGAACAATCTGCATGTTGTTGGATGACGTATGTCACCATGCCTTGACGACAGCAGTGATGAACTGAGTGCTGCTGAAATGTTTTGATCCGTTTTCTCCACACAAGGCAAAAGCAGGATGTGTGTCATGTCGTGTGTTTACAGAAGTGGCTGAATGTTTCTGTTGCTGATTTAAATGTGATGAGTGAAAAAGATAAAACAAAAACATTGATTTTTTTTTGTTGTCATGATAGAAACAGCAATGTTCTGAAATCTTATTCATCAACAGTTTGGACTTTTCCTTAATGTTGGCTGATATCTGAGACATTATTGTTGCACTGAATTCATCTGAAAAAAACAAAAACGGGTCATGTTGGGATTATTTCCTCAAATTATCGCCTATCATCATCTGAGGGATCTACATTTGGAAACTGGTGGATTAGATGGACCAGAGGTCAATATCAAATACATTTTTTGAGATGACACAAACATGATAAGCTGACACCCATAGACAGTTCATTTTCTCAGATTCAGACAGCTTTATTAATTCCTGAAGAGCGATTCCGTTCAGTTACCCTGCCTTACTGAACCATCCAAACAAATCAGGAAACAAACAACTGCAAGACTCATAGCAAGATTAATAGCAGCATATGTCAGATTAGCGGGGTCAGCAATAAATACTAAATAAATACAATTAGTAATAAAGTTCCACAGTGAAATAAGTAAGATACTATGGGATAAAGAAATAAAAGATATAATAAGAAAGAAAACACTCCTGAGACTCTAAATTCAGCACAGGCCACATTTTTTCAGCCTATTTCCCAGCATTTAGCAGCCTGATAGCTGAGGGGATAAATGAGTTGGAGTATCTGTTTTCCTTGGGGATGCATAGTAGCGCCACTCAGAGGGCATAAGAGAAAAGTCAGAGAAGAGAATGTGTCCAGGCTGATCCATAATTCCTCTAGCTTTCTGGACCACATGTATCTCCCAGAGAAAGCTCAGGTCCATCAGATGTACTCTAATAATCTTGGAGCAGATCTACAAAGGAACTACACAGTACCAGGTCCAACCAGCCTGTTTGATGGTCACGTCTGGCCCATGTATCTGAAGCACAAGAACTTTTTGGGGGAAAAGGTCCATATGTGCAACTGCCCATGGAGAATGTTTGAGAGGAGCAGAACCTTCAGAAACATATCAGGAACATAATGATGTTGATTTGATAATCAATCATATTCGTTATAGAACAGTCAGATGATGGAGTTGGTGCGGGCACAGCTGCTTGGGGTTGAGTACAAAACACAAGCCATACAGATCATACAGTCAACTTGTGCCAACATCACCCAATAGAGAAGCAAAAATGTATTTTTAATGACAAAATGTTGTCCCCGTCCAACAGAGCTGCATGCAACAGGCTGCATCTCAGCTGATCTTTGCTATTGAAGCTGTTTACCAGCTTACGGATGATTCTTGCTGTTATTATATTTATAGCGCCCACTTTCTCCTACTCATTTATTGTGTTTGGTTTTTTGTGACGCTGTGTTAGTTTTTGATTTATTGTAATGTTTTGTGGTTCATTTTTGTATCTTTTGGCTCGGGTTTGGTATTTGTTGCTTGCTGTTGTTTTCTATTATTCATTTTTTGTGTTTTTAGTTTTTTTTTTTTGCAATCCTGAAGATAAACAATATAAAAACTCTTTCAGTAGCCTATTCTTGAGCCATTGTAGTTTTTAATAGTTGTTTTAACATATAGGTGAGTTAGTTATGAGGATTTTGTGGCACCATATGCTGCTATGTACTGGCTACAATCCACCCCCAGATATCTCCTCAAGCAACAAAGCTTTAAATTTTCTTTATAGGCAATCATATTTACTAGTGCTATGGGCCTCGAGCAACCCCACTTCAAAAACCCTGAACTAACCCTTTAAGGCTTACATAATTTCTGAATGACAGTAAAGATCTGCTGAAGAGCTGTCACAACCTATTTCGGGTTTTACTCAAGATAAGAACAAGTCAAAACTTGTGTGCAGTTGCTTTTGGCCTTTTCCATCTAATTTACAGAGACTCATATAGTGTATTAATTCTGTTTTCCCCCCCTTTATTCTGCTTCTGCCTCCAAAGTGCAGGTACAAACTCTTGACATTCAGCTGGGAGAGATAACTGATCACAGCAGTATAGATTCTCCCTGCTCACCCATGATAAAAATACAGGTTGTGAAACTACACTGCTGGTTTGTGTAGCTGAAGATAAATGTGCATCTGTTTCCCATAAATAATGTATTTGTTGACCTGCAGTGGGAAGCAGTGAGTGAACAGAAAGCATGAATTTTAAGGACAAATGTGCAGTGCAGTGTTGTTTGACACACTGAGGTCACAAATGTTCATGTTGAATCTATGAAAGAAAATAATAGCAATTGATACCAAGGTACCGTAAAACAGATATTTTTCAGCTAGAGCTGTGCTTCTGCCTTGATTCAACTTTAAATGTGCCCCCTCCACCTTTTTTGAGAGATTCATGTTTTTTGGTCTTGAGAAGAAGAAGAAGAAAATAATTTTATTAGAGCTTTATTAATCCCTCACAGGAAATTCATATTCTTTACACCCTGTTGTTGAGACATACTTTTACACACACAGGCTGAAATACACATGCAGATGCACAAACAGGTCCTATGATCATGCACTAATGAAGAGATGACAGAGTGATGGCTTGCTGCTCCTGAAGAAGCACTTCAGAGCAGTTTTGAGGCAGAGCCAAAGATTGTTTTTCAAGGATTTCCTTGAAGGGTGGTTTGTTTACCGCAGATTTCAGAGATATAAAACAGAACAAATATGGTTCAGTGAAGGCTGCTTCACCTTCAGTCTGCAACAGTCCCTCTGCTTTCTTTTTTGTGGTCAATAAAATCTAATGTAGTGATTAAGTTGTCCTTTTCATGCTTAGGCTGATTAAATAGAGCACAAACAGGCCTTCATGAGCACAGTTTGCCCCATTTGCTTTGGCCTTTTCTTTATTTTCATCAAGAGTCAAAATACAGACATCTAAAAGTTCCTGTGAGGCCTACAGTTTCTGTAAACTGAAGGAACAAAAATACTATACTCAGGAAAAACATCCTGTTACTTTGACTGAATTCCACTTAAACAAGTGAAATCAGCCCTCTAGGAATCTTTATAAATATAGGTTAAAGGACGTGTTCAGATACAGTCCTGATCAAAATCGACCAGTTGAAAAATTGCTAGAATTTAACTTTTGCACATTTGGATCTTAATGAGGTTTTAAGTAGATCTACAATATGCAAAAGCAAGAAGGGGGAGTGTGACAAAAAGCACTTTGAAAAAGTAATTTATTGAAAACAACAAGTAAACTGAAATGGGCTGTTTATCAGCTGATCAAAAGTTTAAGACCACAGGCTATTAAAGCCAAAATCTGCTCAAAATGTTCATTTTCTGTCAGGCATTCACACGGTCATGCCCTCCTGATGGCAAAGGCTAAGAAGTTTTCTCTTCTTGAACGTGGTCGGATAGTCAAGTTGCATGAACGAGGCCTCTCGCAGCGTGCCATTGCTGCTGAGGTTGGACGAACTAAGACAGTCATTCTAAATTTTTTGAAAGATCCTGAGCATTATGGAACAAAAAAGTCAAGTGGTAGACCCAAAAAAATTACAACTGTGCTGAGCCGGAGGATCCGATTGGCTGTCCGTCAAGACACAGTGCGGTCCTCAACCCAAACTAAGGCCCTTACTTGTGTCGACTGCAGCACAATAACCATCAGACGGCATCTGCGGGAAAAGGGTTTCAAAAACAAAAAAACAATTCAAAGACCTCGTCTCCTCCAACGCCACAAAACTGCCCGTTTAGACTTTGCCAGGGAGCATCGAACATGGGACATTGAATGATGGAAAAAAGTTTTATTCTTTTGGACCATCCCGCATGTTACCCTGATTTAAATCCCATAGAGAGCATTTGGGGATGGATGGCAAGGGAAGTTTATAAAAATGGCCATCAGTTACAGACAGTTGATGCCCTTCATGAAGCCATCTTCACCACTTGGAGCAATGTTCCCAAAAGCTTCCTGGAAACACTCTCATCAAGCATGCCCAAAAAAATGTTTGAAGTGATTAAGAAGAATGGTGGAGCTACTCATTACTGAGTCCTACTGAGAAACATTTTTGTTCTAGTTTGGAGAGTTTTTTGTAGTTTTTTGAGCGATGGTCGTAAACTTTTGATGAGCTGATAAACAGCTTATTTCAGTTTAATTGTTGTTTTCAATAAATTACTTTTTCAACGTGCTTTTTGTCACACTCCACCTTCTTGCTTTTGCATAATGTAGCTCTATTTAAAACCTCATTAAGGTCCAAATGTGCAAAATACATATTCTAGCAATTTTTCAACTGGTCTTAAGATTTTGATCTGGAGTGTACCTGCATTATGAAAAAGGACAACAGCTGGAGTTGAATAAACCAACAAGTTATTTGATTCCGTATATACATAAAAAAGTTTGACATTTTTATGAGGTTTAGAAAGTAATGGATTTTTCTACAAGGTAATTGTGAGCATGTGAAATTTCATTTTTGCTAGGTGCCTGTTTAATTGTTTAGCAGGCAAGGTAGGATGCAAAAGTTTCCACATTTGGAGGCATGACCACAATGTCACTCACTTCAAGGGCGTCTTTACTTTTGTTGTTTATGGGCTTTATCACATTTATGCTGGTAAATATATTCAAGCTGTATTTTGGAGCCAAAAGAGACATACAGAACACAAATTTAAAGACTCATATGAACTGAGTGACCTTATAAATGCAGTAAAAATCTCACAAAAGCTTTGTAGCTGTCCTCACTGGTATCTCTTTATGATGTTTTGTTGTTTTGTTTGATGTGTATTTGATGAAAACTTTTACACAGAGGCTTTTGTGGGCTCCCTCTCTCTTATTTGGTTGAAAAGTCATCATTCAAAAGAGTCAGGCCATAACTGTCATTGCTTCTGTTTGATTTAAGTTTGAAGATGACATCACATAACAGCAAGTATATAAGGCCCTGTCCACAAATGGGATCTATTTTTCCTTAAACACGGCGTGGTTTCAAGAAATGTGTCTGTCGGCACATAAAGGCCGTAGCATATATGCCAGGCCTGTATGTGGTGCTATAACACCACGGCCACAGACATAGACCAAAACCACGGATGAAGACGTGGAGCTTGCATAAGAAACATGTGTGACGTAAACACACTCCACTGGTTGTTCTCCGTAATAGATTTCCAGAGCATGTGGTGTATGCTGTTCTCCGTTTTGCTCCTTGTCGTAGAATATTTTGCTGTTGAAGCCATAACAAACTTCTGCAGCATAAACACAACACTGTATTTCCCATTATTGCGACTGTTGTTGTTGGCACATGCAGTTAAAAAGAGAGGTGGGGCAAAGAGCTCATGTTTCTGACAATATGTGTTTGTTGTGCTCTCAAAAAATTTGCTCTGGGACCCGGTTTCAAAAATGTGTGTTCTGGGGCTCCCAAAACAGAATTTCACTGTGGACAAAAAGTTCATCTCATAAAATTACTTCAAAGCAAAACATTTACTGTAAGCTAACTTGAGTAAAACAATATAGTCACATATACTCCAGTTTTCCAACTTATAGTAACTCTGAACCTTCAGTAAATGAATTTGAGAGTGAATGGGTGTGAATGTGGCCTTATGTGTCAGCTTAATGCTGCTTTGAGAAATCAGAGACCAGAACTACACTACTAAAGCTCAAGTCCATTTATGTTTCATTTGAAACCATATGTCTGCTGTTTGATGGGGCTGAGGTTTTTGTTTTTTCTTTATTTTTATGTTTTTTAATATGCCTAGCTAACCAAAATCGCAGCTCATTTGGTATGAGTCATTTTGTTAATTACTTTAAAAGCTTTCTAGTTTAATTCATTTTGGCTCATTTTAAAAGTGAGAGATCAGTTAAATAACACATAATTACTTTTTCTGTCTTTCATCTTCGTTGTTTACTTTTCTCCATCTTTATGTCAGTCTGTGACAATTGCTCCCTCAGATTCTGAGCCAACAACAGTAGTGGCCCAAGAGAGCAATAGAAAATCAATAAGCTTTCAGCTTTTACTCAGCTGCCTCTCTAAAAATAAAAAGCTCTATGTCACAGATATTTCATGCCAAAATCCCCCACCTTCTCATACCAACGGTGCTGCTCGCACGAACATGTCTATGTTAAGACCACAATACCCATAAACCCTGCTGCTTACTTCTGCAAATATGTTCATGGAACTTAAACCTCCACTTCCATGTCTCACTTTCCTTCAGCCTTCAAACAAACATGGATGTTGTCAGAGCACTGCAGTTTGTCTTACAGAACTGTATCATTTAGATGTTTGTACAGTGATGTCCGTGTATCTCTGAGCTGGAACAAACAAGGTCAAAGATCTTCTATGTGGTTTTACGCTTGGATGGATGGCATGAGCTCCAGCTCGGAAAACATCTGACATGACCCAGGAAACCCCGTGGTTCTTACCATGTCCCTGCTGACATTTACGTTGACCAGCATTGGCCCCTGTGGCTGAAAGAATACGCGCACAAAAACACGATTCACAACCGCCACCCTGAGAGTCAGCACATAACAGACGCTCAGAGACCGCAGTCAGACGTGTTTGTTGGTTTGAAACCTCAAAGTTCTGTTGAAATTTAAATCCAGGAACTGATTGCAAATTTCAATTATTTTCCCATTATGGTTATTAGATTATTTTATGTATCTGATTCAGCAAAACTTTCCTACTGTGCAACTTTTAATTCATCAAATGTAGTAGAGAATAAATGATGAATGGAAGCATTTGTCATAGAAAACATTTAACAGAAATAAAGGGGAGCAAACTAGATGTGATATTTTTTACATTTTGAATTCAACTATCATTTAATATAAAGTATAAAATATATAGACTATCACATGTAGAAGAGTGCACTGGCTGAGACAAGCAGGTGCAGTACAGATATAATCAAACTGCATGTATTATTTCCACCTCATTTTAAAGCTTAAAGTTGGATGAGAAGATGAGTGGTCTCTAATGTTTAAATACTCTAGTGAGCGCTTACATGAAACATGACTCACTTGAGGGGTGTTTCCCTGTCTACCAGTTATCTGTTTATTTGGATTCTCTAATTGCTGAGGAGACAAGCCTGAATTGTTCTTTTAAAACAAAAAGCATTTTAATGAAGGAAGAGACCTGTCCTTGAGCAGCATCAGCCTCATTCAGTGTCCTTACTCAGACAAATCCATCTTGCCAACTTCCAAGCTACAATGATTGTGCTCAGCTTAAGGCAGCACGGCCCAATCAGAGTCTTTTAGAGCAGGAAGGGGTAAGAGAGACAAACTAGAAAAGCACTCGGAGAGCGCAGACCTCTGCCAGCGCCACAGTCCTCACCCGTATAGTGATTTTCACCATAAATATTAGTCCTACCTTTATTTCATCTAAATATTTTGATTCCTTGACCATAAAAACATATCATTAACAATTGGATTCATAATGATATCTATTTTAGTTCAGTAGTTATTCATGAAAATCACATTTTTCGCCATGGCAGCCAGACGCTGATCCGGATCAACACCAAAATCTAATCAGTTCTTCCTTTTCCCATGCTGAACATTTCCTGAAAATTTCAACCGCCTTGGTGGAGGTAATGACTGCACTTATAGAGATTAACATACAGTTACAGTAACTGTTTAATCAGATCCGGACTGCATATCTTAATTAAATAATAAACAAATAACAACACTACCAACTACTTTGTAGTAAGTACATTTTCACTTCTGTGTGGACCTGAGTATGTTTTATGAAGTGGCTCACATTCTGTAACACCTACAACTTTTTCTGTTTGACCCTTAATTAATGCTGTATGACAAAATGATCGACCAATCTCCTGCCGGATATGCTTCTTTAAGGCTATGCCTTCCACAAACACTTTCTATGGGCTCTTTCCCAGATGGACTAGTGAAATATTTTGAGCGGTCCATCTTGTGGGTCAAGTCAGAAGAAACCCAGAGAGGAGTAAATAGGGATTTAATAATGTCAGATGCTCCATTCTCAAAGTAGGTTACAGACAGGTGTGCCAAACATACACCTTTTAATTCCTGCATATTTTTTAAATAAATTTGATCAAATAACAAATTATGTAATAAACTACTGCCCCAAACAGTTCCTGATGGTGACATTTGCTCATAATCTTGATGCAAGCAGTGAATAATATACATAAATCGTCAGTTTCTGTTGTAACCTCTATGATGACTGATCAATCCCTGTCACTCATTTCCAGAAAGATAAACTGTGAACAAACAGCCAGCTGTGCTGACGTGGCAAAATTCAGCTGTCTGTGCTAATGTATGTTGTAATCAACGTGTAGCAAACCAGAGGACTCTCCAATGTTTCCTTGTTGAGGGCTTTTTTTGTGTGTCATAAAACACTGATCAGCAGCTGATATGTTTGATAATACAGCCATAAAAGCTAAGCTTAAACAAACAGACCCTAGGATGGAGACAACTGAGAGTAACCATTTTGCACAGTCACAAGTTGAACACACCACAGTTATGCTCAAAAACCCCTCCAGACTTCCGAAAGCAAATTTGTTGTTTGTATCTTTGCAGTCATGAGAAATTTATTTATAAGTTATAATTATTTATAAGTGGAGGATTTTGGATTCATTTTTAAAGCTTGTCAGTGAAACATTCAGTGTAGGTGCTCCTGCTGAGGTGCTGATGCTGCCACATATCCTCTGCCTCTTCATTAATTCTACTAGTTATGTGCATACCACAGTTCACTTCTGTGTCTTTTAAAGTCTGGATGACGTGCACAGCCTTACATGATGCAAGGGACAAGTGTCAGCAATCATGCATCTGTGTCTCCAGCCTAAGTCTTCTACTGTGATTGAACAATTGATGCAGTCCATTGTTTTACACTATGTCAAGGGTTGCCATGATACCAGAAATGTAAACATAATACAAGTATTTTATAAATAATGAAAAGATGATTACAAAAGATGGCCTAGTGGACTCTGAAAATTGGTTCCTGTATTTGGTCAGTTTCCTTTTAGTAAAATAGAAAGTATCAAAATTAACCATTATTAGCAATACAAGACATAAGTCTCCTCCTAAACATATTGTAAAAGCAAAGAAAATGCCCCTCATATTTCATGTACATCCTGTGGCCATTATATTAGGTACACTGGTTCAGCTGCTTATTAACACACATTGTTTATTAGCCAAATACACGGCAGCAACTCCATGGTTTTCAGCATGAAGAGACAGTCACAACCTGGTGTAGTTTTGACCAAGCATCAGAAAAGGGAAGAAGAGGATTCAAGTGATTTTGCACATGTATGCATTGTCGGTGCAGGACAGGCTGGTAGAGTATTTAATAAGCTGCTGATCTACAGAGAATGGGCCCAAAAAGCCAGAGGTCAGAGTAGTATGGCCAGAGTGGTTGAAAATGATAGAAAGACAACATTAACTCAAATTGCCACTTGTTACAAACAACCTTGAAGCAGATGGACCACCGCAGTAAAGACTAGTATTTACTCCTGTCAAGCCAAGAGCCGGAATTCAATTCACACAGGCAGACAAATATCTGACATTTCCACCATTTAGATGAGTCTTAAAACATTTATAATGTATCCATCCTTGCTTATTTGAAGGGTTTTGGTTTGTTGGTGGTCTGATGTGGGGAATACTTTCTTTCTTTTCTTTGGGCCTGTTACCAACTGAGCATTGTTTAAGCCCCCCAGCCCACCTCAATACTGTCGCTGACTATGCCCATCCCTGATTGACCAAAGAGTACCAATCTTCTGATGGCTAATTCAAGCAGGGTAATGTAACATGTCTCTTGCTCAAATCATTTTTAAATGGTTTATTGACATGGCAGTGATTTGACTGTACTCCAGAAACATTGGCTGTCACCAGATGTCATTCTGATAGAGCACCTTTGGGATGTGTTTTTGATCCGGATTGCATCTTAAAATGGGCGTCCAAAAGACTTTCATGTCAATATGAACCAAAATCTCAGAAGACCATTTCAGCTCATTATGACTCAATGCCATAAAGAATTTGGGCAGTTCTGTGGGCACAAGGGGTCCAGCCTGGACCAGTGTTAATTTTGTTGAGTAATTATTTTCTTCAACAACCTTTTTTCCCCTGATGAAAACTAGGCAGTAACTACGATAATAAAAAAAAGTGGACATGGACAAAAACTAAAACTAACTGACGTTTTCATCAACAAATTTAAACTAGTCAAAAGTGTTTTACAAAGACTTAATCCAATCAGACCTCATTTCGTCATGTAGAAAGGAGGGACAAGTCAGGAATATGTCCAATCACAGCTACTGTGGCTGTGTGAAAAGGTTGGATGAGTTTAGAGTGACATCCAATCACAGTTGTCTTAGCTTCATGGTGGCGGGATAAGTTGAGGAGTGATCCAATCAGAGCTGCTCTCTTTATGGATTGATATGGTCATGCAGAGCAGGTTCGTTGTTTGTTGTCAATTCTGGTATTGTAACGAAGATACTCTGCCAAGTAGTCTAAATAGATGTGACTGCATTTAAATCTGTTAATTTATACTTTCCAACTTTACTAGCATTCACTAAAGGGATGTTTCATTTTGTCCAAGTGTAAAACACGACTTCAGAAATTCAAGGAACTTTAAAAATTGCCTCACACTTAGGGGTGGATCCCAAATTAGGTACTTTAAGATGTACCAACTGAATTCTGTAGGTACTACCGAGTATCGATTCACGTAAAATCAAAAGGTACTATGTTTAGGTACCTAAACGCATCCTTGTGACTGTGAGGGAGCGGAAGCATCAGGCATACATTTGGGTAGAGTAGGTGAATTTTCATACCGGACATGAACACAGCACAGCTATAGCATAATGACATCAGCAGCCGCGGGCTCAGTCAACAAAGCAAGCATGGCTGAGAGAATTGAAAAAATTGAAAAAAACACTGAAAAAATTTGAGATCTTAAACACACGCAAAAGTACCGAAAATTGGTACCGTTGAGTACCAATACCGATTCCCAGGTACCGGGCATCAATATGGTATCGGTTCAAATGTGAAAGGTACCCATCCCTACTTACACTTTACATTTCATATTTTAGTTGACTAAATTTACAGATTCCATTGACTGAAATGTTGTAAAATTTCTAAACTACTAAAACTAGTAAAACTAGTACTAAAACAACTAAAACTAGACCAAAATCAAAACAATTTAGATGACTAAATAATAACTAAAACTACAAGATAACTTAAAGTAAATTCAAAAGTTCTGTCAAAATTAACCCTTCCTGGTACTAGCAGGGTTTACCTGACACGGTGTGTAGTAAATGTAAAGTACTGCTGCCTGTTGTTGGTTTTCTATTGTCCATGTTTAGGACTTTAGAAAACATAAGAATCAAGTGATATTGATTTCACATCCTTATATCAAGTTTTCCTTCTATCCTCATGTACCTTTAAATGGAAAGAAGCCCAGCAGCAAGAGATACTGTCTAACCTTCTAACAGTAACAAAAGATGCTTGACAAAGGGTCAGGTGGCTAAAAATGACTTTAATCAGGTCATACTGAAAGGTTAAAGACATTGGGATGACACATCTGTTTGATAAAAAGGCTACAAATGAATCGGTTACAAGGAGGGCATTGTTGAACGTAACATTTCAGCCTCAGAAACAACCTTTGTGACCTCTTGTTGGGAGTTCATAGTGGAACAATTCAGAAATACTTGCTCATTCTTCCTTGTAATGTGAAAGTGAAATAGTGCATAAACAAGGAGGCTGGTAACTATTCTTCTTATGGTGCCCTCTCCGCCTCACCAGTGAGTCTCGGAGAGTCCCTGATTTTCCCATCCACATCCTGGGTGCCAGCTGCCTCTGCGCACTTTTTACTGTAAGTCTATCAAGGCCATCTTGCCAGCTCACTGCCAGTCTCACCCTGAGGAAGAATGAGAGAGAAAGAGAAAGAAAGGAAGGGAGAGAAAGAGGTCACTTGTCTCAAGGACTCTGAGCCACAGTGTATTGCAGGGAATAATACTGCAGGGAGGAGCAACAACGATAAACCATCCTGTGGTTCAGCTCTGCGAGCAAACACACCCACACTCACCACCGGCTCCTCAGAATGTCTGCCGGGGTTAGATTTCCCCACACAACTGTGCGGCTGTGTGATTTTAAAGAGAGCTGGTATTCATGTGGAAGTCACCTCTGATTTCCAGGTAACACACCCACCACTCAGTAGAGCCCATGTTCTGATGTAAATGACTCATGAAGCCACAAAGGAGCTCTTACATCCTTTTCCCACTGAGAGTGACTTGTTTTCCCTGTAGACAAAAACCTAGATTATCATGGATCAGTAGACCAGGAGGAATAGTTTTGTTTGTCCCATGGTAATCTGAGAACAAACGTAGACATGTCTTGATTTAATTCATTTTAGAAAATTTTCTAAACAAATTGCAGGTATCGAGTCAATGTGTCACAGGCGGTACCATTGACCATATAAAGATGGATAACACACCTTCACCTGCTTCAGTTGAACAAAAATGAAGTCATTCCCTATATCATCCAACTTCTATTCAGTCATGATATACTGAGTGAGATAAAGAATTCATTTACATCATTTAAAGAGGGCAAACAATATAATAGATGAAAACAAATTAATGCAAAGCAAAAGTAAATTCAGAACACTAGGCATATCTCAAAGCAAGATGCATCACTATATGTCATTGAGTTAACAATGTGCTCATACCACTGCCTTAAAGGTTATATATTATGTAAAATAAATGTTTTAAATGATATTTATAATAGAAAAACTGCTGGTCTAAAAACCAAAAACATGAATTAAATCCTTCCTCTATGACGTCCTGTAAAATAACATAGGCTTAAACTGCTTGAAATTTTCCCCTAATGATGTCATGAGGGGAAATGCTACCTCACCCAGATGGGGGACACTTCCTGTGTGTTTGTCTGCCACAGGTGGTTAAAGTGGAAGGAATATTATGGACAACGAAAACAAAAGCAACATCCACCTCTTGGAAGGGACGTATCTGACAGCTCATGAAGATTTTCACTTGCAACATCAGCTGTGTGAATGTCCTGCAACATCAGTGCAAGTCCCCTCTGCTACAGATCTGTCTTTTTATATATAACCCCAACAATGAGCTAAAGGAAAACTGGGCTTTAAAATTGAGAGGCACAGACAGGAAGAGTTATTGGATGGTTTATATCTTTTCTGTCATAATCTACGCCTGTGGAGATAAATACCAGCAAGATTCAGGTGAATATGGTTCTCTATTATTATTGTCTTTTTTGACCAATGAACATGTACAGCTTGAAGAAAAAATAGCCTAGCCATATTCTCAACATTGAAACGGCTTACTCTTGCCATTTCAATACTCTGACTTGATAACATGCTTGCTGAAATTGAAAACAAGCATGCACTGCTGCCATCATGCAAGTTAAACGCTTCCACTGTGATATGGCCCTATATTAATGGAACCTGTTCTGAGTAGGCCGGAAAAAAACATGTTTATATTGTTAAAATCCAGCATCTAAGTGGACCTTCATATAAGAAACTATTAATGCCTATGTTCCGGAAACATCTGAAACATCACGGACTCGTGTTAACTTATTAAAATGAGTAAATATGTGACTTCTTTACAGACATTTCAATTCCTAATCGTAAGTTAAAGGTGTAGTCAGCAATGTTGGAGAAAACGAGTGGAGAGGTTGTTTATAAACGAATTTAGACCCACCTCTCCCTTCATACCTCACCCCTGGCTCCACCCCCGAAAGCTGATGGACATGCATCGTCATGGAAACGGCCATAGAAACTGCGTAGCTGACCAACATAGCTAAGGTAACCCCGACTCGTCAGACAACTTGACTGACAATATTGATAACATCACAACAACAGTACATTCTGGCAGATTAGACAATAAGATGAATGCCTGACGGCTGTTACTGTTATGTGAAGCACCACAAAGCTAATGTTGCTTACCTATCCAGCAGACAGACGGCGACGTCTGCGTCCGTTTTCAGGTCTTTCAATTAGCAGAGTTCCCTCCACCGTCGAAAAGTAACACCAATGTTGACCTGGGTCTTCGCTTTTTCATGGTCATAGCCCTTCTTTTTCACTTTTCACTCCTCTGACCTTTTTCTTTTGGGCTGTTTTTCAGCCATTGCTGCTGCACATATTGTATCTCTCTCTTACGCTAACTGTGCACGCTACGCAGCCTACGACTCCCCCTCCCCCCTCTGTCTGATCTGCGCATGAGTATGACCACCCCCTGGATGTGGGGGGGTGTACTCTGTTTTGGTAACTCGGCCTGAGCCACAGTATTTACCTGCTGAAATCCAGAGTCCAGAGTCAGGGCTGTGTATTGAAACCGGACTTTTTTTTCAACATGCTGTCAGTGGTGACATCTTGTGGATGGAGAGGAGAAATACGGTGAATTTGACAAATACTGCATTAGATTAGAAGATTACACTGTAAAAAAAAAAACTGTAAAAAAACGGTAAAAGCACTGGCAGCAAAGTTTCCAAGCGGATACCGTAAAATTACAGTCAAACACCGTAACACAAAAAAACGTAAAATGACTGTAAAAATACAGGACTAGATTTTACGGTCAAAATTCGTTAAAATACAATGTTTCATTGAAAATAAATGGAATTTTACTGTAAAAAAACATATATATTCAGTCAAAATACACTCAAACCAGATTCCTTTCCAGTTAAACTCTGTAATTTTACGGTATAAATTATTTATTTTAGGAAACAGTCAAATTTATCTACAGTAATTTTATGTTAAAATACAATTTTTCCATGTACAATAACAAAATTAAAATGTATAAAACCAAACTCTGATCTTAAAATTACAGATAAATGTCTGCAAATTTACAGTATTAGTATGGATTATTTAAACAATCCATACGTTAAAAAACAACCAGACATTGGAAAAACAAGCCAAGTACATTAGAAATACATCAGAAGTAGCTACATTTAAGGCCAATCTCTGTAAATTAACAATATATTGTAGTTTTTCCCATAGAATAGCCTGTAATTTACTGTATCAATGAACTATTTTAGGAGAACATCTTAATCTGTTAGCGGTAATTTCATTTGAAAATACATATACAATATAATACAATACAATACAATAATTTTACATGTACAATGACTATGAAATAATGTATAAAAATGCTAAAAATGTATTAAGCCACTGAAATACTTGCCATTTACAGTATTAATTTGCAATTTTAAAGAATTATGAGATTTTAAAAAAATGTTCATTACACAATGGAAAAACAGAGTACATTGACTATGCATCAAAAGTGGCTTTATTTAAGGCCAATTGTTTTAAATGAATGGTATTAATTTCATGAATTGTTGAGTAGTTGTGGTTTCCCAGAGTAAAAATACAATGACACAATGTATAAAAAAATATAGACTTTTAATCAAAAGGGAAAGTCTGCACATTTACAGTATTAGTAACTTTAAAGAACTGGATGGTGGAGCACTGTACATCAAAATACATACAAAGCAGGTATATTTAAATATCTGTGAATTTAAGACAATAAACTGAACAGATATTGTTAAAAATGATCATTTGACCAAAAAAAAAGGAAAGTACTTTATTACACTTTGAAACAACTAAGAAATAGGAATATTTCAATATTTCTAACCCTTTGCCCAAACATGTTTTCAGTCATGAACCCTGGTAGTGGAAACCAGACAGCTCTCTGCTCCGACTGTTAATGACACTGGAAAGCCCTCTCCTATTCTGCATCAACATCAACATAAGAAACAATCTAAGAATCTTTTACAAAACATGACATTACCAGGATAATCATACTGTAATCAGTCTGTTAACTTGTACATGATTGTTTGAAAAATATAAATAGATAAATAAATAAATAAAACTATTGAGATCAAAGAAACATTGCAAATATAAGACTTGTTTCATTTTTGAACACCATGAAGTAAATAATATGATATACATGGTATGGTACATAAACATGAATGTTTCTGGTGTTGGATTGATGGTCCATGGTTACTGACGGAAAGGAATTGCAGACTTTTTTTTCACAGGTCCTTTTGACAATAAGTTAACCCTACACCGATTGTATCCTTTAAAGTGATACTGATGACTGATGTGTTATATTGTACATAATGTCAAAAATATTGAGCTGCTTCTTCAGCAGTTGCTCCTGTGCTTTACAACTAAGATACACTGACTAGACCCCATGTACATTAAAGTCTGTGTAAAGAAAAAATAAATGTATTTTAACTTCATCATACTACAGAAAAAATTGTCATTGTCCACTGTGTCAAATTTGAAAGATTAAAAAAATTCTAAGTAAATAAAATTAAGTCTCAAATTCATGCAAAAACAAGCACTCAAAACTATTTTCATCTGAGTAACACCATAAGAAATCCTATAATGACAGAAACCATCTTTAAAATATATAACGATTTTTTGTGTACTATGAATTTTTTGGAGTTTGGTCCATGTTTAACCAGACAACATGGAGAGGGGGGCTTTATGTTTCATACTACAGCGAGACGACAGGGGGCATTTGAGATGTTTTGACTTCACTTGACATCCCATTTTCTCAACTAAATCTAAAGAGAGCTAAATGTCTGGTGGGTAAAGCTGTGTGGAAGATCATCATCAACTGAATGTAAATAATACAAACATGGATGTCTACATCTGTTATAAGGAAAGCAAACGTTGTGTATGTAAGGATTTTTTTTTCAACAGAGTAAAAAAGCAGCGTTTCCCTGTGGAGAAATAAAATCTGACATGGGTTTTGTTAAATGAGAATCTCCTTATTGCCTGTTATCTGCAACGAGAGTATTTGGGGTAATTTGAGCACAGGAGCAGCTTATGAAGACAATTACCAACATTTGAACTAAAACCATGGCCATTAAACTTTGTAACTATTACTGCAAATGTAACAAATATAGAAATTATGTCAGGATACAGAATACATACTGTGTGTGAAAAACTGTTGTCAGATCATTTCAAACTGTCCGTTCACTTGCTGCTTGGGCCTCCTTGAATAACTCCGATTGTCCATCTATGGAGAAAACAGGCAGTGGTTAAACAATCCATGTAAACCTTTTGGCATTTAACAGACAAACATTCATGATAACTAAAATTATCATTTCTACTTCAAGTTGCTTTTTCTTATCAGATATTACCAGAGTATATGCAGAAATCCTGAAGTTCAAAACCTTCAAGACTTTTTAAAAGACCTCAAAATTTTAAGACCTCATTGCCACTCCAGGCTGTAATCAGCAACAAACATAAGTTTAACTTTGTTTGTAGCCCCTGCCTAGATCTGTGCCTAGACAGATTCCTGTTTACGAGTTCTGTTGAACTCAGCTGAGGCTCCATTAAGGAAGCGTATTACTGCCACCCTATATAAATAAAAATTGATCAGTAATACGTTATAACATGTTATGTTTATTGTTAGAACAATATATTTTCATATATATATTTTTTATAACGTGATAATCTTTATTGTAAGAATGTGAAACATTTCACGTTATAACATGATAGTTTGTTATATTATAAAAACGTGATAATTTTATTGTAATAACGTGATAATTATATTGTACAAACGTGATAATTACATTGTATAAACATGATTATTATATTGTAAAAACGTGATCATTTAATACAATATAATTATGACATTATAATAACATTATCACGTTTTAACAATATAAATTATCACGCTTTTTACAGTATCACGTTATAACATGAAACGTTTCACATTCTTACAAAAAAGATTATCACGTTATAACGTGAAAATATATTGTTCTGACAATAAACATGACACGTTATAGCGTGAAAATATATTGTTCTAACAATAAACATAACACGTTATAACGTGTTACTAATCAATTTTATTTATAAAGGGTGGCAGTAATACGCTTCTGTACTCCAGTGATAGTTTTTTAAAATTAAGTTATTTGCAGGGCAGTGTCACATTTCATGAGTTGAGCACAATTCTAGCTTCATGTTTTGGTCTGTAAACATGTGCCGATATAGACTTTGTGTTTCATACAATATAAGTAAAAATTTGAAACATCTATAAAAAATAATAATGGATCATAATTTGGTTGGAATGGCGGTTTACATTTTTGCGTTACGTGGCATGGCGGTGCATCATGATCATTTACACATCCCAGAAACCCTGGAGTATGAAGTTAAGATTGATGAGATTAACAATTAATTTAAATGATTTTAGCAAAAAGCTGCAACAATACAATCTTAAAAAACTGAAGGAGTCCCATTGTATCTATTTTACAAACTTACAAGGGCCATGACGACACATCAAGAGAACGTGGATGAATATTACACAAACATCACACATAATTTACAGCAAAACCAAACACTATCATAGTATGTCACTGAACCTACTTAATGTAACTTGAGAGGGAATATGATTTGTCTTCTATTGTGTGTGTGTGGGTGTGTGTACTCACTTTGGCTGGGTGACAAGGTGAAGTATTGAGGAGTTTGTTTTCTTAGCCAGATGACTCTTCTACAGCAGGTACTGTCAGAGGTAAAGAAGAGAGAACCAGGTCATTGTTTCCATTAGAGGATTTTTTAGGATTTTTTTTTATTTAAAGTATATTTCACATTAATCATCACTCACTCCAGGTCTGCACAATTACAGCTGTACATGTCTGCCTTGTGATCCACACTGAGCATTGGTAGGAAAGCCAACAATGTGCATCTTTCTTCCTAAGAGAGACACAGAGGAGCAGAAATAAAGAGAGATAAATATTCCTTTTAAAGATTACACTCTGCACATTACTCCACTTCTATTAACATTATATTCTGAAAAGTAAGATTTGCTCAATTGAAAATATGAAAATCATCCTGTTGTCACTTTGTCCTGTCTTGTGTTGTTCTGTGTGTCTACAATACGAGGGACCTTACTCACTGTAAACTGAATTTACCCAAAGGTACAATAAATATTATGAATCTGAATAATGATTCTCTTTTCAAAATAAATTCATGCAGTTATATAGTAAGTTTTACAGAGGACTCAAATCAGTCTTACCTTCTCCAGGTCAAGGTCTCCTTTTTACAGGTATGACATCAATACAAGTGGCTCTCTCACACATGGGGAAAGAGGAGAAAACAGTTAGTCTGGCTGTGTCCAAAGCTAATAAAAACTAACAAATTAACACGTACCAAAAATCATGTACTTCTAAAACATAATGTATCTTTCTAGACATCATAGCAGCCTCATCTCTGGTGGCAATGACAGTCAGTGCATCTTCACTGAGACAGGTAGGAAGTATGTTCATCAACACAGGCTTTAACAGCAGGCTCCAATTTATTTAGTTTTACCAGTAGGAAAAACACAATTTGTACTTACCACCTCCATGGAAATAAGGCAGCAATTCCACTCCAGTAAACCACAGTCAACTTTGGCAACAGAAAGAAACACAAAGACATTGTGAGCTGAATTTGAGCTAAAAGACTTTTAAGCATATGAAATGTTACAATATAAAATACATATTGCACAGTAAAATTAAAGTACAAAAAGACAAGCTTCTCTAAAAAGAGCTTCTGAGTTCAATTGTTCAGCATTTGAAGTTTAAATAGTAAGGTGAAAAATGACAGCTTAATTAAGATTAAACAATAAGCCAACAAAACATCATATGGTAACCTGAAAACCCACATTTCATTACACAGTGAAACATTTAAGTATAAATGAATTAATTCACATTCACCAGGCATTTCTATCATTTAGCAACAACAATTTGCTCACAGCTCTTTGATCATCCACTCAGGATGGAGGATCGAGCTGAATATCAGTTCAAGCCCAGTCACACACACTCAGGGTGTTGTTATTCCTATCAGCTTTTGGTTATTCACACAGTCACCATGAACTGTGTGTGGCTTGAGCTCGAAATTAGCAACAGCAGCGAGCAGGCTACCTTAGCATGCCGATGCTAGAATTCAAATCAAACTAACAACTTTTAAGAGCATGTATCACAGAGAGCAGAGACAGTACTACTACAATTACCTCTGTCCATGATAAGGAACATTTTGACCAAAAGCGAGCGCTAACAATTGACAGTTTGCAGCCTGGTCACAAAACGTTAGCTACCTGCTAACAATAGCCAATGTGACGGTAGCAATTTATCAGAGGGATGCTAACATTAGCTTCAAGGCTGTTCCCCCGACATATGACATGCTGAAGTTATCATTCACCACACACGCATTATCTGGGACACCTACCTCAAACGGCGTCCGGTTGACATGTCTGCTCAGACCAGCCGTAGTCTCAGCTCAAACGTCCAAATAGCAAGTCTGCTAAATGACTCATGACCCCCGGTGAACCTGATGACTCATGACCTGCAGTGAATCTGATTGGACGGACACTGATCCCAACCCATTTACTGGCTACTTATTGGTTTATTCAACAGGTCAGTCGTTATGGGCGGGACAAAGCAAACTGGAAAAAGGCGCAAACTTTAAAATTTGAATGTAGTCTGATTGCATGAATTGAAGGAAGCAAATAATGAACTTACGTACATACGTGCACACACACACACACACACACACACATATATATATATATATATGTAGATAGATAGATAGATAGATAGATAGATAGATAGATAGATAGATATTTTAAACTGTCTTTAATAAAGTAATGTTCAGTAAATTTCTTTTTGTCTGTAAAATACTTATTTATTTAAAAAAAAAGAAATAACCATTGCAATGCATACTTAATGACCTGCAATGGTATGGGAACAAACTAAATATTTCTGAAATTTAATGTACATTTCTTCATTAACAGGAAAGATATGTAAAATTACATCACATTTTATGTACAAAAGAAAAGTTATTATGAAAGAAACTCGTTAAATTACCTTTAAAAAGACAGAATAATACTGATGCAAAATTTTATGGCTAATTTCTTGTAATTCTGAAGGTTAGTCTTTTGATTAATGCTAATATCTGTCAATTTACAGGTATTGCATTGTCTTATGGAAAACGGTAATAAACCTGTAAAAAATACAGAAAATGGTATGAAAAATTACGATTAAAGATGTAAAAAAAACATTAAGTTGTCATAAAAAAACAGTATATTAATGTAAACCAAAATTACGGGTAACTAACTGTAATTTTAAACATGAAATGTGAAATCACAGAGAATTACTGTAAATCTACTAGCATTTCATCGTTTTATCGAAATACAGGAAAAATCTGTAAAAAATTACAGAATATCACCTGTAAATTTACAATTTTTTTTTACAGTGTAGAGGATCGCTGACTACACCTTTAAATAGCTTGAGTTGCCATATTACCTTATAAAGATATAATGTTTCTGAACCCATTTATGGCACCTTTAATCACCAAAAGAAATATAAAAGAAAAGGGGTTCATTAATAAGTCCCCAACATTTGGATTTTTTGTAACATCGGGGTCTGAAATGCAGACATCCTCGTTACCTTTGAAGATCAAAACTTAACTTTTTGATAGAGACTTAAGCCAGACCTGCCGAGGATTTGACCAGCCCCTCACTGTGGTCAGCATGGTCACCTGGATTCATGGTGTATTTCCATACATGGTACTGGCTCATCTTGGATGGACTTGGCACTGTTTTTGTACCAGGTGCTCCTTTTTTGTCACAGTATGTATGTTGTTAACTTTGTGGGCAGAGTCACTGTAGCACAGCTGTATGAAATGATGTGATACCCAGACAAAACAATAGTGAAGAAAATGGTGTGGCTGTTTCATAGTAAGGAGACACGTTTTGTTTCAGAGATTAATCAGTATGTGAGAGGTTGAATTTGTGTGGTAGTGTTTCATGTCATTTTGTTGCCATCGTTCATCAAATTAAGTAGTTAGAAGACTTACTTTGTGTTTACAGTTGCACTTTTTGTTTGTTGTTTATTTTTTTATATATTCCCTCCAATTTTGCTTATTTCGTACATTATCTGTTCTGTTTGTGACTTTTTACTTTTTTACCTGACTGATGAGGTGTTGGGTAAAAAAGATATCTATGATAGATTTATTTAAGGTTCATTAAGATTCTGAAGTAATTCATGTCCCATCTGTTAACATGAAGGAGGCATTCAGGGGAAATCCCTGCTGCTAGTCTTTGGTTCACTTTAAGGTCATGCCTTCCATCCTTCAATACAGTCTATTGTCAAGATTGCAGGAAGTCAGGTATTTAGGAACAAGTTGTTCGTGCTGTGCAGCAGTTTGACCTTAAAAGATAAAAGACAACTTATCAGGAGCACTGATGGTGAGGAGAGGTGATATATATTCTAGGTCTTTATCATGAAAAGAGGAAATGCTTTTAAATGTGTCTCTGATGCCAAATAAGTTTTAACAAAGTAGTTATGTCCACTGACAAGATGTTACAACATTGTATTTGTAAGTTAAAATCTGGAAAATATCACCTATTATCTTCCCCAGTAACTATCCCTCCTTTATTTCCAGTAGGCAATACCAGATAACTAGAATAGTATCTAATCATACCAGGAACGGTCAGCTCTGTAACTTCAATCTGTGTTACACAAAAATAAACTCCATGAATTGTTTTACTTTTGTGGCGAATCAGAAATCCTTCAGCTTCTGTGCTACTTCTTAATTTTGAGCTCAAAGAGCAAAGGTATCTGTTGACCTGTCAGATAAGAAATGCAGGACTGTATGGTTCATGTAATGGAGGAGGGTTTAGACATAATCTCAACCCCTCCTCTTCCTCCTCCTGTTCCTGTTGCTTGTGTGAAGGAATAAAAAAACTGAAATAAAAGATATATCATACATCAAATGTACAAGTGATTGTTAACCAGAGCCTCCTAGCAAAAGCCTCAACCACTCTGTTTTTAGATGACATTTAAGTTGGTACCCCTTGCCAGTCAGCTACACAAAACAGCTTAAAGCTGTTATAAACAGATTTTCTTGATTAATAAATCCTCCGAACAGACATGTCTTTACTAAATTATTAACAACATAAGGCCAATCTGTAAGGCCTAACAGTTATCAGTTCAGGCTTTTTGTTATTTGGCCTTGTGGAGGTAGAGCAAGACAGAGGATGGTCCTGGGACAAATGGATTCAAGTACCCTCAGGGTGCATCAACAGAGAATATTGAGAAATTGTGAAACATGAAAGAAAAGCTGATGCGAAACCAAATAAAAATACCTGAGCTGCATTACAACCCAAAATATTCAAGCAGAAAAACTGACATCAGTGATATCTTTGGCTTTTGTGACACTGATGTGATGGCTGAGTGTTGTTACCACTGACTAAAACAGTTCTGTGTGGTGTCAATATTTAGACAAGAACTGGAAAAAGAACTGAAAATGTCATTTTTCTTGGTAAACCGTGAACATGACAAAACTTTTGTAATAACAACAGTTTGCTTTTCATGAAAACTCCTGCAGGCTGAAGCACACAAACTTAGGTTTTCAGCACAGTCAAATTCTGAGGAAAGTGTATCACTAAGTTTAAATAACACTGGCCTATAAATAACTAACCATTCCCATCAAAAGAGTGATGCAGGAGTGAGTGCAAATCTGGAAGTGAGTTAGCTTTTAGCACTTGTTGGTTCTTGAACCCCCCAGAGTAAATGAGTTTTAGAATGCAGATTTCGGACAAGTGTCCGAAATAAGGTATGTGGTGAACACACACATGTGAGGTTTTTTATGTTAAGTGGAAAAATAATAAAAAGCATCTTGTCTTACCAGCTTTTACATCTTAAACCATTTTTATGCAGCTTACCGTCTACAGAGCAACATGTGTGCTACTTACTGTTCGGTTTGTTTTCCAGACAAAATATCCAGACATGTTTGTCATCCAGACAAGATATTCTGCGTCTTTGTGTGTCCACTCACCATTGTTGTTTGTGAAAAGTTTGTCTTCACTGAAAAGCGTAGGAGTGCTGTATGGAAAGCCATTTGAGCATTAATTTGATATCAGTGATATCAACTATAGACTACATTAGCTCTACTAGTACTCAAATTTGGAGTCCGTGTATGTTGTTGACTGACTGTATAAATGCAGATACACTGGGAAGCTACAAATAAATTGCCCCTTGTGGGATAAATAAAGTTGTCTGAATCTGAATCAGTTTTGGTTTAGTAGTGTGCGAGTAGACTTAACTAGTGAAGCAAAAAGTGTCAGTAGTACTAGTCATTAGTAGACCGAAAAAATGTTCACGAGTAGCACTACTGAACACTTTTAAGACTACTAGTAGTGCTGTGAAACCGCTGTGCCATTACAAACCCACATCGCCATCTACTGACCTGGCATGCTACAGCGTTTTCAGTCATTCTTGCATCTCCATGTGAACGAGGCTTTTGAAAACACAAAGGCGAAGCCTTACTGTTTCTGATGACAATGTTGTTGTGTAAATGGGGCCCAAAGGACTCTGGGCAATGTGCTTTGGGCCACTTACAATCGTTGTAGACTGGAACTTGGCCACATGGATCTGTCTGATTTCAGACATTGAATCATGTTTATCAGTCTGCATTGCAAGGTTAACGAAGCTCAAAAAGCAAACAAGTGACACAACTATTTCTGCCACACTACTACTGAGTCATCATGTGGGCAATATTACTAAATGACATGTGGCCCATTCACCGGCCTTTCAGAGACCCATCCATTCCTGTGGGCAAGCCTAATGTGAGGAAACATGCTCTGAACAAAACTTTGGTTTAAAGATTGTTGTTCACTCATGAGGGTTAAAAACATGGATCTGAGAATATAGTGCACTTGTGTTGAGAAGATACTGGGAGTGGTGTGATTGGGTTTGTTGTTTTTTTATCCCCTGTTCAAACACTGTCTTACAGTAAGTCATCCTCTGTGGGAAACAGCAGCCCCAGGAAGTGATGATATCATCCCTACAACTGTGTTGGGGTGTGTGTTCATGTGTGAATTTATTTGTCCATTCAGGGTTAATGATGTGAGCGTTTGTGTGTCCCTCCCCTCCTGTGCGTCATCTGTGGATATGTCATCCTCTGCCTTTATTACTCATCTGAAGTTTGCACCTCAGCACTTTTCTGATCAATAACAGCAGACCTGCAGATATTAAAAAAGAGGAAGATAGTCAAAAAAGTCTGAATGTGCTGTGCCATTGGAGAGGAAGAGAGAGGGGGGCTGTTTGTGTAAAAACAAACTGAATCAAGAGTGAGAGTGAAAGCTGCCTTTGATGCTCTACCGCACACTGGAGGGAGTCAGCTAATGTGTTTCTATTGACACAGTCTCTCTATTTCCCCCGTCTCTCCCATAAAAAACATACTTGCAGAAAACACAGCTGCTGGACGTTGACTTTAGACTGCCGTCCTCGGGAGAGCAGGGGAGTTTCCTTCCTGGGTGAAAGAGTTTCTGTGTAAGTCAGAGGGCTGCTCCTGTGGTCAGGAAAAAGTGAATAAAAACAGAGGCAAACTTTTCACCTTCTCTTTAATCCAAGCTTTCCTTCTTTTGTTTACTTTGTACCGTGATCAAATAAGTCAGAAACAGTGTGTGGCAAGAAACAACAGGTTTAAACTTAAGTGGAACAGAAACCGAAACTCCAACACTGCTGTGATGATTAAACAGCTCCGTAAACTGTGCTACCATGTCTCAACAAGGGTTGGAAATTAACCTGTTACTCTTCAAGGTAGTAATGGGCAGTACCAAACGTTTTAAATTCTTACTGATGCTGATATCAATCATCATCTAACATGCAGTCATGGTCTTTATGAAGTCCCTGCTTTACACAAATCAAAAAAGCACATCATGGAAACATGCAGTCAAGACCATCAGCTCTTGAAAGTGAGTTTTATTTTAAGTGTTAGTCCAAAGGAAACTAATTGAACAGACATATCACCTATAACACAAGAGTGTCATTAATCTTCTAATGTATTGATAATTCCTTAAATCCAAATCCAAACTAGAAAAGCACTCGGAGAGCACAGATCTCCGCCAGCGCCACAGTCCCAATCATATTGTGATTTTCACCATAAATATTAGTTCTACCTTTATTTCATCGAAATATTTAGATTCCTTGACTTTGAAAACACACCATTAGCAACTGGATTCATAATGATATCTATTTTAGTTCAGTAGTTATTTACAAAAATCACATTTTTCATCATGGCGGCCAGACGCTGATCCGGATCAACACCAAAATCGAATCAGTTCTTTCTTTTACCCATGCTGAACATTTCCTGAAAATTTCATCAAATCCATCCATTATTTTTTGAGTTATTTTGTTCACAGACGGATGGACGGACAAACTCTCCCGAAAACAGAACCTCCTTGGCAGAGGTAACAAGACGAAAGAAGCACGGAAAAGACGTGTGTCAAGTGTGCACTGATCTAAATATTATTCAACACGGACCAAAATCAATCAAATTTCTTTAAAGTGACTTTATCATTTTTTGTTAATTTATATTAATAACAATGTGTTTTCTTTGCATCATTTTTACTTTAGTTCATTACAGAACATTACTAAGTGGCGTGTTTGATCGTCTGATTGGTCTCCACAGTCACATGACACAGGAAGTGATGGTGCCATGGCAGAGAGAGAAGGACAGAAAACAGTCTGGAAAAAGACTGTGATTAACATATTGTTTGTTTGATACATCATTAGGTAACCATATTTTAGGAAAGTACATTTTACCAAAAGATAACTTGTAAAGGAATTAATACTTCAGTACTGCAGTACTGAAACTCTCATCCTTACTCAGGTTATTGTAATTAAGTACCTTTTTTGTGTACTTCTTAATATTTTTTCATGTGTTGTTCTTAGCTGTGTTTGTCCAATGTCTGAGGAAATAGTAAAAAGATAAGAAGCTAAACCAATCAAAGCTTTACATCAACAAGTGTTGTAACAATACCAAAAACTGAACATCAGTCATGAAACAAACTTTATTATCACAATATCAAAAATTTTACAGAGCAACGAACTAAAAAAAGACTGATCCATTTTTTGATACCAGCTGGATCATAAACAGGGACCTAAAAGAGGAGGATACATATTTGAATAGACAAAAAAGAGATCAAAAAGCTCCAGCAACATCACATCACATGGTGACTCAACTGACACCCCTACAGCCAATCCATAGGCTGTCTCAGATTGTAGCTTCACCTGACTGGCCAATTCTTGGAAATATTTGATCATTCCAAACTTTTTTCAATTTTAACTCTTTATAAGTGATGTTTTTAATGCATTTCTGATGACCCTGATGAAGGCCACAAGCCGAAACGCATTGGTCCAATAAAGTTGTTTCCTGAACTACAAGTGTTGCTGGAGCTTTTTGATCTCTTCAAGACTTTTTATCTCCAAGCACCTTGGAAGTTGGTGAAGTTGTGCCAGAGGTTTTGACCAACAGACAAAGAAGAATAATTCATAAGAGTTAGATTCATTTACTTTATATGAGTCTGGGTAAATTGTTTTCATACTTTATATTCATACATTGGATGTTCCCTTGATTTAATGAAAAACAGCATGATTATCTGAAACTTAAACTAACATCTGTCTATTCAGCAAATGTGCACTGAATCAAGCCTTTATGAGTAACAATAACAAGCATATTTTAGCAGTTACAGTATATTTTAGACTGAAGAGCTTCTACATACTGGTGTATTAACCATTACAGAAATATAAAACATATTTTTGGAATTACTAATGCCATTTTCAGGGCAGCTGTCGCACAGACCTTAGATTGAGTGGTGGTCTGATGAATTTGTAATGCATTTCATCTGCATAAATGAACAACCTGCATTAACACTTTAAATGTTACTGAAATATTTTTTTACTCGAAATTACTACAAATGTATCCACAGAAAAGTTATGATTTCTGTGGATCTGACTAACTCGTGTTCAGACTTCTGCTCCGGAGGCCCACATGTTCAGTCAATGACTGTGTGACAGCGCCATCTTGTGGAGTCAAACTGAAAGCAGAAGTCATCACATCAGCTCTGTGGTTGGAGACTGAGGGGAGAGACTTACCTTCTGCGAATTTTATGTTAAATACTAAAAGAAAAAAATATTTTTTATTTATCATTTAAAAAAGTTTTTCTTATTTTTAACAGCTTTACACCTCCGAGTATCTAGATTTGTGTCTTACTTTATGTTTTTTTCTGCTCCTTCAGTTTAAGGAGCATATACTGTATATTGAGATGACAATACACAGAAACATTTAGAAGCACAACACTGTCATAGACTGTAGTGATACCCATTCTCATACGTTCCCCACATAAAACATTTTGAATTTCGGATGAAGTCATTAATTATGAGTTATGTTGACATGAGGTACTATAGAAACATTTAATGCATGAAGAAAATAACAGAGAATAAAATATCCTTTACAGACGACTGTATGAATTGTTGGGTCCTGGAGACATTATGTAAAAAAACAGTGTTGTTTTATTTAATGATGGACAGAACAGTGGCTAGAGTTGGAAACCGAAGAACAAGGAAGAGTGAATGAAGCCATATATAAGGGGGCCTCAGGCTGAACAAGGGGCATGGACATAACCACAAGGCTATCAGCACCGCCCAAATTTGACATCCTCAGAGCAGTCACCCCAGATCTTTAGCTCTTCTTTTGAAGGGGATCCAGTGCCCAGGATGGTAAAAGTAATTCTCCAGTGAAGCAATCCTAAAGAGTTTAGTGTATCTCCTCTCATGCCTCCACATCAGACAGCAGACAGAGCATGTTTTCAGCGTCTCAGCTCTCCATGATGGAGCTGAATCAGGTCGGCTCACTCTCTGCTTACTTAGTCATTTATCTATCCGTCTGTTTGCACCCACAAGGGGCATGGGCCGGCTGTTTTTTTAAGTGTACAACCTCCTTACAGAGGATGAGGAGTGGGATCTAATTTCACTGTGACTGTAGGAAAGAGCTGGGGGCCACTGACTCTGCAGTAAGACACCCGTCCACTCTGATGGAACGGCACTTGTGCATCTTTGTGTGAATAAGTGTGTGTAGTGTGGAGACTGTGTGTGTGTGGTTTGCGGTCCCTTCTGTGGGGTGTTTAATAGTTAATAAGAGCCTTGTTCACTTGGCAGGGTTGGTGCCCACACAGCAGATGCTGCTTAAAATGCTGAGAGGTACAACTTAGGACATTTAAAGAAAATAGATGGAAAACAGTTTGGATGTTTTCACAACATGCTGTCTGGAATATTTTTCCTTTTTTATTTAAACTTGATTTTACCAGCAATGCCCCATTGAGATACAAACATCTCTTTAGCAAGGGAGTCCTGGCAAAGGCAACTTATACAGCAGAGCTTTGTTTATTTTCCTGCAACAACAAAAAGAAAAGAGTCTTTGTCATTCATGGGCCTTCTATCAACATGTCTCTCACAGTACTTCCCATCACCTTTACAGGACCAGACCTGTAAACATCGCAGCTCCAAGAGCCCCAACAGTTAAGTATGATTGACCTTGCAAAATGATGGTATGAAAATAGGCCCACAACATTGTAGAAAAGGGGATTTAAAAGAAAACAGTCTTCATTTAAACCAAGATACCCATAAATACACAATTATGCATGGGTCTTTAATAGGAAAAATTAGTATTTGAGTCAAAAATAAGTTTGGTTATCACTTGATGGATGAATTTAGGATGGACAGTCTTTTTTGACCTTCATAGGCCCCCTATGCAGCAGGGCCCCAGGTAGCTTTCCTCTATACCCCACCTTATGGGAAGCGTTGGTCTCACACTCATACATTCTCAGCAACACATGTCATTAGCTCTACAAATTCTTATGCCGTTGTATTGCTTTTGCAATACCACCACAAAAGCACTTGTTTTAAAATGTTCTTCTTGTTCTGTAAACTGGGTTAAGGAGTGATCTACCTTTTGTTCTCCAATGGGTTGACATGAATGTACTTATTTAAGTGTGAAAAAAGTAGAACAGATGCAGGGGGGCTATGTACAACTTCTTTTTCATAGTAATTGCGTATTAAAAGGAAGCTGACAAATATGAAAATATGCAACAATATTGGATTTGCTGTTTAAATATTACTGTCATCTGCTTATATGTGGAATAAGCTCAAGTTTTTGCCGTTTGACTTTATGTTTTAGGAGTTGTTTATGATTATTTTCATGTTTTATCCATATTTTTGATTACTTGATACAAAATTCTGCAGTTAAAATACTGTGGTCATTAAATGTCAAAGTGAGAGTCACTACCTCCCTGCGCACTTCCTGTTTGCTTTGTGTCTCATGCTTATTGATGGATAATGTGAGGAGCGTTTGTTTAATTTAAGGGTGACAATGCGACCACAATTAAAGCAATACCAGCCTACTGACAGCTGAGTCAGGTCACATGAGGGGAGAATAAAAGAGGGGCACAGATAAACAATAGATGTACACAAACAGTCATGCAAAGAGAGTCTGCATATTCCCTTTGTGCAGAGAAGAAGCATCTTTTAACGCAACTTTTCTTTCAATACTTGATAAATGAACATCTCTGTTACTTCTGTAGTTAGAAAAGGTCTGCATTAGTACTGCTGCTGTATCCATCTACTGACCATGACTTTTTAAGAGAAGAATGAAATATTAATGTAAGCTTAAAAAGGCATTGAGTGTAGTGTGGCTTTTTGCAAAAACAAGGGGTAGACTGTGTTTTCTCTCTGTGTTTACCAAATGCCATATACTAAAGAGAAGACAAAGACCATGACCACAACAGAGATGGCTATGTTTTCAATCAGACCATTGTGATGACACTCCGGCCCTGCGTTTTTGTTCAGCCTTTTTCACAAGTTGATTAAACTTTTTAGCAAATCCATCAGCGTGAAAATTTCAGATTCTCTGTTCTGGGTGTGACTGAGCTGACAGACAAGGCAACTTTTTTGCTTAAGTGTCACACTTTGAGCCGTTTTTTCCTCTGTGTGAGCTCACTCTGTGCAGCTTATCATTACTGTTTACATGAGTGCTGTGTTGTGGCAAACTCTATGATGCTGCCTGATACAACACACTGAGGATAAAACCTCTGATAACATTTTGACAAGACCCAGTGGGACTGTTTAAGGCCAGAGATATACTTGGTGTTTTTCCTCTAGTTTGTGTCTGTTAGCATCATGAGTACTTTTTATATACTTGCCTACATGTGATGCTTGTTACCAGAGGATCCCTAACAGGCACAGAAAGACCTGCATGCAACTACCTCATGTGTGAAGTAAACTGTGAACACGGTGCCAGCTATTTTAATTCTAAATATAAAACTGAAAAAATAAACATGAAGAAGTAGTGCTCTCACAAAAGCATTTCCAACATTGTTAACAGTGTGGGATGACACAAATGTAGAAAACTGCCCTTTCTAGCACAGTGAAGCCATTCTTTAAGTAATTCCCCTATCCTGATGCTGATCACCACCAAATCTTAGCACTTTTTCTTTGGGCCATGGCCAAAGTTTCCTGAAAATGTCAAGAAAATCATTTGTTAAACTCTAAATATTATAAGCAAAAGTGTGGAAAAATGTTCTTTCTGGAAATGTTAGCAAACCCTTTTAAAAACATTCACATTCAAATTTGAAACATCACTTAAATCCAATCAAATCTTCATTGTGTCATGAGTAACATACCCAAAAAATTTCATCACAATTCAAAAACTAACAAACAAGAAACAAATGCTGGCAAAAATGTAACCTCCTAATTAATATCATCAATTATGCAAAGGTCCTGGTGACCAGTGGTCAGAGCACATCATCAGCACAGTCTGCAGTATTACAACATTTTCCGATGTGTAACCTTCTCGTAGTGGTTTAACCCATTAACTTCCAGCTCAACTGTTTGGCAGAGGTCAATAAAATCAGGAATATCTGTAATGTTTAAAAATGAGTCATTTTTTAAGGATATGAAAAAACTGCAAACATACCAAAATTGAATTGAATTGAATTGAATTTATTTTCATTTCGAACATGCATGCAAAGAACAACAAAAAAATAGTGAAATGCCATTCACATACATGAAAAAAAAGGATTGTAGCACCCACACGCTCGAAAAGGAGTAGGAGGAAGTAGAATACTTTTTTAGTTCCTAGCCCTTATTACTGTTCCTCATAGTTCTTATAAAAAATAAATTATTCTATTGATGCAAATACATTATACAAATGTATATTACGAAACATATAATCTATAAAAATATGCTTAACTACCTATACAAAACCAATAAAATAACTCAGATTCTCTCAAAAAGCTTAAAATTGTTATCTTGAACCACTTGCTAATATGATTTATTTATATAAAAACTGTCATTCATCAAAAACATTTTCGTGTGTCAAAGTTGTTTTGATTGCTACTTTATTTACAAACATTTTTCTACTTTTCTAGTGGATTTTGTTCCAGATATTTGTGCATTTTTATGTAATTACATGATCAAATGTGAACCAGTCAAACCTTTAAATCACACATCAAGAAAATATCTGGTGTTTGGCTTGTTTGTAGTTTTCTCTGTTCCCTGAAATGTTGACGGAATCATCTCAATGATTAGATTTTTTTCTGTTAAAACATTAAATATCACTGCATTTATTAATGACCTCTGCCAAACTCCTGAGCTGGTAGTTAATGTGTTAATGAATCACCATGTCAACTGTTGACTTTTGCCAGCAGTGTTAATAAAGCACCAGTAAAAACAGACCAGGTACTCTGCAGTGCCTCATTGTGAGTTTTTTAACTATAAATCAAAAAAAGACTGATAATTGTAATAAAAAACAGCCCAGAAACTACTCCAATACAGTCACATGGACAGACAAAATCAACTTAGGTAACTAGCTGACAGCCATTAAAGGAACAGATACACTCCTTCCAGTCTTTTGTCTAAACCGGCTGTAATAAACTCTCCAGTCATTTTATTTTATGCCTAAGAGGAACATTTCATGCTCACAAATGTGTATAACATTTGATCACACTGACACCTCTCAGAAAAGGAATCCTGAAACCAGGCACATGCCCTTTCATCCAGTCCTGTAGTCTCTAATGCCTCTAAGAGTAAGATATAACCAACAATATCAAAACCTAGAGGCACTTGTGTTGTATTGTGCCTCTTATGCAGTGTCTCGACTATGTCATTTGTAACTTATGGGAATGAAACTTGGCTCTTGGGAAGTTTCATATCACTACCTTTTGCGAATTTGAAGATTTCTCCATGACTCTATCACATCTTAAAATAATGTTTTTCACAATATTTTGAGCAGGGCTTACATGTTTATGGTCCAATTATGCTTTAATTAGAACATCCTTTCCTGCAGAGACAAAGAATTGAATGCTAATTTTACTTAGTAATGGCGTTTTTTCCAAAGTTTGCCTAAATTTTGTGACACTAAAAACATGTTTTTTTTTCTTTTTGGCAACAATAATGAGATGAAAATGACAGCTCTACTCAGATAGACACTTATTGTCAGCACAGACCGTTTATCTATTCGCTGTGGTTTATAACACTAATGTTTATAGAAAATAACAATGAGATTTTTTTGTTTATGGTTTAACACATTTGTCCTTCTCGATCACTTCCCCTTATTGACTGTCCGCTGTGTAAGATGGATTGCCATTAGCTAAGTATTGACTGCAGCATGCTTTCTACAAAGGGCTGAAACACAATTAGGAAACAACTTTGACATTTTAACACATACCTGACTGCTAACAAGCACCTTTATCCCTGACTTATGACCCAAATAAGAGAAGAAACAGGAATGAAAGGCGCCACATTGATTTTTCTCATAATGATCACGTGCACAGCTTGGTGTATTGTTATCTGCTCACAGTTAGCGTGTCCTTAGGGTGGTAAGACGTTATTATCAAAGATTTCTATTGTCTGGAGGACAATACACACTAAACTCCGATACATGCTGTATGATAAAAGCCCTCTGCGTAACGTGTGTGGTTGGCTGTCTCGGTCTGGTGATTGCTTTTCTGTAAGGATCACACAACAGAGCTATGCTGTGGCACAGACAACAGGAAAAGCTGGGGCCTGTTTTCAGGTTTTCAGTCTCTTTACGTATGAGCTGAGCCCTTGTAAATGTGCCTTTTTAATTGCTTCTCCTTTGCCTGGATATTTAACTCAGTATTCCTTCATTCCATTTGCAATGTCTGTCATCATACCTCATGTGCAATTATTTTATTTACTCCATCAAATCTATATACACGAGCAGAAAACAAAGATATAAAGTTTTGCCGTAGCATAAATTGCATGTTTATTTCCAAAGCAGTACATGTAAGTTTTTGCCAGCAGTGAGATGCTTTCTCTTTGTGATTCTCTCTCTTTAACTTAGATTGATTTTTTCAGGGTTTGGCAGTGATGCCAGGCCATGTGTGACACGTGCTGGTGTATGTAATGGTGTGTGGGTGGGTTGCATTTTTTATTCCAAGTTCAAGGACATTCCTCCACCAGTCTCCTGGCACATTGAAAGAGTGCCCAGCAGTTGGAAGAAGTACTCAGTTTCAAGCTGCATGCTCATCAGTTGTGGCCAAAGCGCTCGCACACCCATAAGCCAGCAGAAAGTGCTTTGCTTGCATTATAAAGCAGGAAATTAATACTTGTTTTAATTCATCAGGACAAACCTGGCAGGTAAGTATAAACCAAAATCTCCCTGCAGTAAAGGTGCAAAAACAAAACCTGAACCATAATATATTAAACTGTTTCCCCATGGAAGCGTCTTTATCATACATGCCCCACATCACTGTGTGCCATGTGCTTTTAGACAACACACATCACCATCAAAAGGACAAACAGCTTCATATGCAGACTCAAAACAGGCATGACCATAACAATGTACAGTTTGTATCCTATTAGCAAAACAACAAAGGGCTATAAGGTGGATTATGCCAATGTCAATATCAGCTTTATTTATATTGCACATTTAAAATAGCCAGTGGCCTACCAAAGTGCTTTACAGAAGAATAGGCAGGCAAACCCAATAAAAACCAATAAAACAAAACAAAACAAAACAAAACTGTATAAATAAATGTAGATGGTTAGTTTGTTTTTGTCTCTGTAGGGAAATTGGGGTGTGGCAGGAATCACAGACATTTGCCAATTACTAAACCAAAAAGAAATACAATTAAACCAATAAAAACTTAATAAAAGCAATTATATTCTACAAAAAGCCAAGGTGAACATATGCATCTCAAGCCATGTTTCAAAAGTGGAGAGGCTATTTGCAGTCTGCACATTTTAAGGTAATGCAGAGTGGGAGTCACAACTGAGAAGGCTCGATCTCCTCCAGTTTTTAAAAATGATCAAGGAACATCCAAGATCATCTGATTTTCTGATTGAAGGGCTCCAGAGGGCTGATGTACCTTAATGAGGTCAGATAATGTAACTCTTCTGTAGTGTATTGAGATATAAGTGAGATCTTTTGTCCTTTCATTATGGCACAGTGCAGCAGTGCAGCTGGATCCAAATGATTCAGTGTCTGTATTCAAGCAGATCCATCTTACCAAGCTTCAATCTACAATTTTTACTCTACTTCTGACATGTTTTGGTGAGTTTGTTCTGTACTGTGGCTCATGCTTTTTACTTTACACTGCAGCAGTGGCAGCAACCTACGATATTATCTGAGATGTTCAGATATTATCTGGTAATGCTCAATTTCAAGCTGCAGCATTCAATATTATTGATGGAAGGATTGTCCAATCACCAGATGGACATGCTTTTAAAGGTTATGCCCATTCCCCAACACTTTGTATGAACTGTTGCTCAGATGGACTTGAGAAATATATTAAATTGTTCATCTGGTGTGTCAGGTTAAGAAGCTTGTGCTTGAGATAACTGGGATAAGTCAGATAAAATTGGGATTTTAATTGGGATAACTAACAAGTCAATTAAAGAGGGTAAACATGTCTAGTTACTTTTTAAGTAATTACTCAAAATTTCATGTCACTAGTTATTAAATCTTGTTAACCAACTGGCTATGTCACTGTCTCGAAATTGCTCATGATGGCAGGGATGCTTTATGACATCTGGATTGATGCAGGACCAGTTGAAAACAAAAATCCCCTGCATTTCAATTTGTTCATTTTGGTATACCTGTTCTGCAAAGTGATGGCCTTCACAACCTATATTTTGGAGGATACGCCTCCTTAATTGGGACAGAGCCACTGTTCGCTGCACTTGAGGCACTTCAACGGCTGGCAGAGGGAGTTCTGTCAACAGCTTTGGGGTCAGGAGGTGAAGGGGAGCGAGATGGGGATTACACCTGGTGTTTGTGAATCCATAAAAGCTGAGGTCACAGCAAAGGAAATGGAGCAAAATGTCAAGAGGAGATGAGAAGGACTAAGGAGGGCCTTTTTGATTTGAAACTGATTTCAGAATTTGTTGTCTTTGTCAGTAGTCACATAGTAAGAACATAATGAGTGATTATTTAATCTCTCTTCATCTCCTCTAACTCCCCTTTATCTCTGCTTGCTTTTATTCCTCAACTAGGGTCTCAATGTTGCTTCTATTGCCCTCTTCAGTCTCCTTGCATAACCCCTTTAATAACATAACTGGTGCACGCCCATCCTCCACGTCAGTAGAAAGTGAAACAAAGCTTCTCCAGTCTAGCTCTGACCTTTTGATCCCTGAATGAACTTGCTCTCTTTAGGATATGCTGTGGGATAAAGTAACATCTGACTTAAAGCTGGGGGGTAAGTGAGCTTAAAAGTTGGAAATATCTGGTGCATAACTGGATGGATATGCCCTGCAAGTGTTTGGAAAAGAACAGATGGATACACAGCCAGACACCATCTGGATACAATACACCATGATGTTTGACTATATGGACTGTGAAGTAGAGACAGTTTGTTTTTATGAGTTTGAATACATTACGTAAACTCCAACAAAACCCTCAATGTATGGAGAGAAGCTGGATGAGCTATTGGCTGATTCGTGTCAAGGTTCAACTTTTGATGATGTGAATTTGTGTCATGGTCATAAAATTCACAGATATGTGAAGTAATTTATTTGTGGAGGATGAGACATTTGACTTCTCTTTTCTGACTTTCTGCAAATCTTAAGTCTTATCAGCTCAGACTCTGGCTTATATTTTCTATCAGATGAAATATTCAGCACCCTTCAACTGAACCAAAAACCTTTTCTAAAGGCTCTTGCTTTTAAAACTAAATGCCACTGGGGTCTCAATTTTAGATTAAAGTGGGTTGTATTTTATAAATATACTAGAAAAGCACTCAGAGAGCGCAGACCTCCGCCAGCGCCACAGTCCTCCCCCATATTGTGATTTTGACCATAAATATTAGTCCTACCTTTATTTCGTCTAAATATTTAGATTCCTTGACCATGAAAACATACTATTAGCAATTGGAATCATAATTACCTCCGCCAAGGAGGTTATGTTTTCGGGAGAGTTTGTTTGTCTGTCTGTCTGTCCGTCCGTCTGTCTGTCAAAATAACTCAAAAAGTTATGGATGGATTTTGATGAAATTTTCAGGAAATATTCATCATGGGAACTGATTCGATTTTGTTGTTGATCCGGATCAGCGTCTGGCCGCCATGTTGAAAAATGTGATTTCTGTGAATAACTACTGAACTAAATTTCACCAAAATCTATCCATTACTTTTTGAGTTATTTTGTTCATAGACAGACAGACAGACAGACAGACAGACAAACTCCTGAAAACATAACCTCCTTGGCCGAGCTAATAATTATAATTAGTAAAATATGATAACCATTGATAAACATTTGGGTCTTTATTCTTGACATTTGAATAGTCTAATCTAACCAGAACAGCCCTTGATTGAGAGTGAGGAATTTATAAAAGTTTGATGAAAATACCTTAACGCAGACTACAGATCTGTTTCCACAAGCAAGGGATGAACGTGAGGCCAAAGACCTTTGAGCTTTAACTCTTTTAGTCACATTATCTCCCCCTTGAACGGACATTTGTAAAGACTTTGGAGGTATCCCTCAAAGTGGTTGTAAGATGTTGCCTCTTACAGCAGAAATTTTCTGGAATATTTCCAGAAACTTTTCATGGGAAGCAATGCAGGCAAACGTGAAAATATTCCAGATGGCAAACTTTCCTTTAGAAAAATAGGAATTATGGTAATTAAATGGAAATTGGGGGTAATTTAAATGAGCTGTATCACATTTAAACTTATATGAACATTTTGTTTTATCAGATGCAGAAATCCATGCAGAATTAGATATCTAAAAACAATGCATTGCGACAGTTTTTGGAAGTAAAACTTCATAAAGTTTTAATTATTTTTCTTTAACAATCAATTTCAGCATCACTTTATGTCCTCATGCTCAGATGGGTGGCTCAGTAGTCCGGGGTTCATCATCTGTGTATGTGATGGAGCAATAACACAGTTATTCTTTAGTAAACTTAGATGAAATCAGGCTGTTTTAGTCATAATCATAATAAAATATGACATGTTTTCTGATGCTTTTAAATCTTAGTTAAGGGCTAACCTTTTTTTCAGATAAATTCCATAAATTCCCATTTATCCTCACGTAAAGTGACAGACTATGATTTTTTTCAACCCATTTGGCCTTTTGTACAAGATATTAGGGACAACGATTTCTCTCCTTCAACCTTCAGCCACAAACTTACATAAGTTGCAATTAAAGCCATTTTTTCTGTAGATATTGTGGAAACAGGTTAAAAATATTTTAACAAGAAAGGAATGAACATTAGACCTGATTACCTTGAACTTTAGCCCACTCACCTTCCCCCTGAACCAGAGATTTATAAAGTTTGATTAAAATCCCTAAAGGCGTTGTTTGGGTGCAGAATATGTTGGCCTATGCAAATCTCACTTTTAAAGAAATGGAGTTGAAGTGTTTTTTAAGATATTTCATTGTCAAGGAAGAGATAATACTTTGAGCCATGACCCTCCAAAGTCTAACCAGCTTCTCCTTGAGTCGTAATGGATGTTCTTGGAGTATTTTCCATTCACAGGCAAAAGTTTAGGCATGAGGAAAAATGCTCCTTGACCCCTCTAATTACTTTTCGACCTTGAGTCAGAGTATTTATGCAGTTTATGAACAAATAATTCAAAGGATGCTTGAGATATTACTTTCATTTGATGAAGATGATTATGAAGCACAGTTTCTCCTCATGTTGGAGTGATATCAATGCAGAGTTTGAGGAAAAGCCCTTGAAGCATTTGTGCCATATCAAATTCACAACAATCATATTCCGTCTGCCTGTGGCTCTGGGGAGTGCAGAGGCATTCAAAGTTTCCTTTAAGTGCAAAAACCTTGAAAGTAAGTAAAGGTTGAACTTCACTCAAGACTCTGGTCCCTCTATTTGAGGGCTGGTCATCAGGGATAAGTACCAGTGTGATAGAAACAGTTTTTCCAGAGTATAATGTGTGATCTACAGAAAAAACTTAAAGAATCATACTATAGGAGGACATAATGTCTATCATGTCAGTTACTCAGACAAACTCTAGAATAATTTGGGACAATGTGCAGCAACAGAGTCACCATCTTATGCTGAAGCATCTAAGATACAAAGAAAGCCACAAAGTGTCCCATGGTGCCTTCGATCCCTCTCACTCCATTTGCTTCCCGAGAGGAATGACAGATTGACGTTTGCCTGGTGCTATGCTCATTACAGGCCGGCAGGCATATATCTCCCAATGATTCAGAGCCACACTGAGAGTGGATGGCACCTCTGAGAAGCTTATAATAGGCCTCTGGGGACACCATAGATCCAGGCATCTCGTGCTAACTCCTCTCCTTATCTCCTTAGCAGGATAGAAGTTTATAAGTCCAATACATCCTTGCTCTGCTGGATAGGGACAAAGGAGCAGATATTTGTATGGATAAGCTGATAGTATGGTATGAGCTTCTCTTTCCATGGAGTTTCAGCTATTTTGATAATACTGTGATAATACTAAAATGCAGAACACAGCGGTGATCCTCAGTCAGAATAAAAAGCTTTTAATGAGCAGAGACTTCAATCAGACCTTCAGACTTCATCAGGCTTTCATAATGCACCCGAATAAAGGACAATAGATACCATCATGGCTCTATTGATAGAATATTACTGTCTGTAAAGCACATGATTTCCGTTCCTATGATTCAGCACACACACACACACACATACACACACACACACACACACACACACACACACACACACACACACACACACACACACACACACACACACACAGTAGATATTTATCAACCACTGAGTAAAACACAATAGGAGGTAAAATAAGCCTCATCTTCGCTGCTAATGTCCCGCAGATGGACCAGCAGATCTCAGTTAATTACCTCTGCCAAGGAGGTTATGTTTTCGGGACAGTTTGTTTGTCCATCCGTCCGTCTGTGAACAAAATAACTCGAAAAGTTATGGATGGATTTTGATTAAATTTTCAGGAAATGTTCAGCATGGGAAAAGGAAGAACTGGTTTGATTTTGGTGTTGATCCGGACCAGCGTCTGGCTGCCATGACGAAGAATGTGATTTTTGTGAATAACTTCTGAACTAAAATAGATATCATTATGAATCCAATTGCTAATGGTATGCTTTCATGGTCAAGGAATCTAAATATTGACATGAAATAAAGGTAGGACTAATATTTATGGTAACAATCACAATATGGGGGAGGACTGTGGCACTGGCGGAGGTCTGCGCTCTCTGAGTGCTTTTCTAGTTAACTATATGCTAACACATTATAGAAATTAGTTAATTAATTATTTTTAAGCCATTAATGGGCTAACAAATTGTGTTGGATCACTCATTTAAAAGTAAGAAACATTTTATTTTATCTTAAGCACCAGGCAAAATTGATCCTTGTATTTATCATTCATTCAACAGTATACTATATATTGTCTCAGAAAGGACATTCAAGAAGTTTGATAATGAGTTCTCATAGTATTTTTTAAAAACACCAAACGGGTGAGTATGCGGCAAAATAACCTTAAATTCTGACTTCTGACCTCAAAAATCAATTTATTTATCTAGTTCACCCCTAAGTCACAGAGAACATTAGAGCAAAGTCGAAAAAAAGATACCCTAAAGTGTTCTTCAGGCTTATGATGTATGCTTGTACATAATAGAGGGACGAACAGACAACCAGGGGGGACAATATGTTTTTAACAGCTTGAAAATAATACCTGTTATGGTCAAAGAATGAACAAACTTAATTAAGAATTTCGGTCTGTAGTCATTCTTGTACCAACAAACAGGGGTGAAAATATTTAGTTGTTTTAAGGAAAACAGCAATGTTAACACAAAAAACACCTTAAGTGAAATCAATCATCCACTAAATACAAAGAAGTCCCTGCGCACCATCAAATCAGGTTATATCAATTTTTATGACTTCTGGTGTATGTTCATAACCACTATTGTTTAAAGCACTGTCTGCATTTTTAGAGTATTCATTCTTGTTGTTGAGTGTAAAACACTGTAGCAGCTCCTTCTCCTTTAAGGCCTCAGTGTGTGTCAATAATAATAATAATACTTTATTTATATAGCACCTTTAAAAACAGAAGTTTACAAAGTGCTTTAACAGACAGAGCAAAGGCGTGGTAAGAATGTGTTTAAATGAAGCTACTTAGTACTAAAGACACTTACAAAGAACTAGTGTGAGAAAGCAAACGTAAAATTGGGAAATGAAAATGTTTTAAGTTGTAAGATGAGTAGAAAATGTGTTGTCTTTTGTGGGTTTTTTGTGTCATGAATGGGCACACATGTATAATAGGTCAATGAAGCATACACTTCTACATTTGGCTCAGCGACAAGGCTCACAAACTCTAACAAAACAGTTTGCATGACTGTAATCAGCATGGGGTTTGTATGTGTTGAAAATATATGCAAACACAGCCAACCAGAGCAGTTGTTGTCAATGACACCATCTGGGGGTCCAGAGAACTGGATGTAAAGCAATTTATTTTTAACTCACTGCAGTGTGACAGAGGAGGCTGCAGCCCCACCACAGTGCAAATGCAAAATCCAAACGCAAAAAAAGAAGCTGGAGATACAGGGAACATAGTAGGTGAATTGATTCCCTACATTGGTTTAAAAGGCAGGGTCAAAGAGAGTGAGGGAGGGAGAAGGAGGAAGAGAGGAATCCGATGCATCAAGTGTGAGATTGATTAGAAGCTACCGTACAGTTCAGGCAGGAGGCCAAAAGCTGCATCTTATCCCAGAGCAATAAAAGACTTTTTGGTTGAGTGAGAAGCAACACTGTATTGAAGCTGCTGTTATTAAACACTACTGTGTACCAGAAAATCCCTTGTGAAGGTCTTCTGGCAGTGGGAAAAGAGTCACTTGCCAATTGTTAGTGGGTTAACCCGTGTTAAAAAAAAAAAACCTGTGATGACCCGCTAATTTTAGTGTGAAAGCGGTATCAGACACAAAACAAGAGTTAACTGTAAGAATGTTGGTGCTTGAAGATGAATACTGCAGTTAACTTTGCAAATGAGACCTTGTGGCAAAGTAAATATGGCAGAAAATGTGCATGATTGATGGTATTTGCTGCTGTAATCGAGATGTCTCTATTCATTCAACTAGTTTGGACACCCCTGCCCTACAATAAGCCCAGGGAGTCATCTTTTACCTCAAAAACATGGCATGGAATATGAAAAATCTGCCCAGAGGTCCACGTTCACCTTTCAGAAGTGGATTTGGTTCAATATGGAGTCTCTGAGTAACACAAGGAAAGAGGGTCTTATCAACCGGTTTAATCTAACTTTGAGCTACAGAAGAGATGGTTGCATCGTGGTGAGGAACAAGCTCATGATCAGAGACACAGTTAAATGATGAGGAAAATGACATTCTGCCTAAGAAGGACAAGCTGGTTTGTTGGATTGTAATAAGACAACAGGAACAATGGTGAGCAAGAGCTATTTCACAGAACTTTCCAAACACATCACTGTTAGCCTCTTTTGTAAAGCTCACGCTGGGAAAAGGTTGGGCTTTGACCAATACTACACAACCATCAGCAGCTGAAAGTTTTATCTCACTTTTGAGAACGCCATCCACAGAGACTACATCACTGAGAAGGTGAATGAGCCCTTTGTGGTGAGGACTAATCCTGTAGTTTTAGGTTCTCCAAGAACACACTGCAAACAGTCCCTTCCTTCTGATGCTTTCATTTCCAATCCAAAAGCTCTGGCTCGGTTTCTTCTGCATCTGGATAAGAATAACAGAGAGTACATGTGTTACTTTGAGTGGAGGATGTTCTACTCCATCACTCCTCACCTGCTGTCTGTCAAAAATAGATTCATTCAGCCCATCTGCCTTGCAAATATCAAGAGATCGAAACTTCCATGTGATTCATAACCTTTTTTGGGTGGTTCTCTTCATAAAACAGAGGGTCACACAGGGTTGTCTTTATGCAGGGTCTAAATTATGGGGGAATAGGTGCAAATATTTTATTTAAAACTATTTTAAAAAGTGTAGTTCGAATGATATGTAATCACAGATCTCGAGAAAGTCTATTGTTTATTTGTGAAAATAAGCTCATTGATTCTTCTCTGCAGATTTACAGCCCTTTTTATATCTGCCAAGTTGCATATTTCTGAAGGCAACATAATTAGAGAAGCTTTGTTGCTACTCAAAATTCAACTCTCTTCTTAGTTAGAAAAAGTTTTTTTGGCAACAATGACCAACCTGCCATGGGAACTGAATTAGCCTCCAAATAAGTCTTATCACAGACATGGGCGGAAGTTCAGCCTGTTATTTGTATGACCGCCGTAAACAAATCAACACTCTACTGAAAGCGAAATAATGAAGTTTAAAAATGATCCCAAAGTAGTTTAACATCCAAACGCACATCTGTGTTTGTTTATCTCTGACACTCTGACCAATGGTGTGTGAGTGTTGCCACATGAGGGCGGGGGCAGCAGTGACCCTGCCCTGGTCTGTGCGCATGTTTGTGCGCATGTTTGTGAGGAGCGTGTTTAAGTACCGTGGACAGCGGCAGGCGGATCTCACATCAGGCAGCGGAGGAACTTCTGAGGACCACCAGCTTCTTACAAACAACGACCACTCGTCCTACTCCTCTTTGTAAACTTTACCTTAGCCACTCAAACCCTCTTGGACCTACTTTCCCTTCTCAATAACCGATTTAATTTCCCGGCTGGTATGAAGAAGTAGTGCCACGCCGTCCCCGGAGCTCCGGGCTCTAGTCTCAGTCCTCGTCCACCTCCTCCTCCTTCTGGAGCTGGAGCGATGCCCGGGGCAGGATGTGCTCCAGCCGCAAGATCCTGTGGAGCCTGCTCCTGCTGTCCGTGGTGGAGGTGGGCCTGGGTGTGGCGAGCATCGTGTTGGGAGCCGTGGGCATCAGCTGGGTCCGGGGCCAGTACAAGCCGCAGCAAGGGGACGCGTCCCCGGTGTGGAGCGGACTCTGTGTACGTCCTGGATTCAAACTTGTTTTTCCTCTTTTCACTTCAGGATTGGATAAGTAACTCAGAGGGGTGTAAGAGTGTAGATATACGCATGAAACTCAGCAGAACAGCTTTTTTTGGTTTTTATTTGGGATAAATTGTCGATATTATTGAACTGATCTAATGCACGTGCTGAATATTTCACTGTTCTACCAGAAGCGATTTAACAATTGGATAAGTGTGGTGCAATTACATTAAATTGTTCTTTGCATCTTTTAAAAAACACCCATTTTAATGGTTTTTACATTCAAAGTTTTACTTTGTAAGAAAATGATCAGTGATGCTTAAGAACTAGTTCTGCATATCAGTGACTTCAGAATTCTTCTTGTTTGTAATTTGCATGTAAAAGTTGTGCTCCAGAAGTAGCCTGTCTACAACACAGTAATGGTCTCATTTGCAATTTGATATTAATTTGTATAAATCACAACAAATCATGACAACTGGTGTCTGAAAAACTTTTACTAAAAGTAGGTCTGTGCTAGACTTTTTTTTATTATTATTAATTTACATTGTATTATTTTTTCCAAACTCAACATGAATCCATCATGAGTGCAGCACTTTCTGCTCCAATTGGCAACAGCTATAGTGGCACTTAAGATACTGAGGTGGGCAGAAAGGAAACGTCAAGAAACACTTAAAGATGAAAGAAATCGCTCAATATATTTAAAGTGGGCTCCTATGATATATACACTGTTGTGTCAGTGGCAAAGTCTGAAAGTGTGCTTGGTCAGCAAATGGAAGGTTGCAGGTTCAAGCCCAGCTCTGGCTGTCACATGGGGTTGAATTCTTGGGCAAGACACTTAACACTAAGTTGTTTCACTACTGCATCAATAGGGTGGAAATGGGTATGAAAGGATTCTGAATGTGTTAGCTGATACTGATGGACAATTGACACAAGATACTCAGATACTCCAACCATCAGAGGGTGAATGTGAGACTGAATGGGTGTGAATGGGTATGTGACCTGTGGTGTAGTACAGCTTTGAGTTGTTAAAGATTAGAAATGCAGTATATATGCATATAAGCTCTAGTCTGTTATCATTTACCATAAATGAGTAAGAAGGGTAAGTTGTTATTGCACCTTAAATTAACTCAATTTTGTGCATAGTAAAAAGACAGTCTATAAATACAACATAAATGTAGTTAAAGGGTTCAAAAATAGAAAAAAATGATGATTAAGAGAAGTTGATGATATATACAACAGGCTGGCATCCATCTTGTGCAAAGATGTTAATGTAAAGTCTGCTTACAAGCATGTAAACATTGTGCAGAATTTTTAAGGTGCATAAAAGGGCAAAGTTTATAGGCCTGTCAGTCTTTGGCAGGTAATAACTGCACAGTAAACTGTCAAAACATCAAAAGTAAATATATTCGAGAGAGTAAGTCTGTCAGCTCTGCATTCAGAAAGCAAAGAGCAGAAACAGAGACTGTGCAGTACATTGCTGCAGATGTGGCCTAGAGCTCCTACAGTGTAATAATTTTTTGGGAAAAGCAAACCAAGCCAATACATTGAGGTGGTTGTTCTCTGCTCTGAACGCATTTGCTTTACTTTTGTTATTTTCAAACTTTATTTGGAACTTAACTGCTCCCGGCTTAAGACAGCAGTGTGCTGAAGCACCAAAACAGGGCTTGCAAGCAGTAAAACAAAGCATTGTAAATCTGCTAAGTTGAGTATTCAGCTATCCCAATGCTGTTTCTTCTTATGTGGTATGTTTTCCCCCAAATGTCTGAAATTGCATGGAGCTTGTAGCCCTCTGCAACAATGTAATTTTGAGGAAAAGCTAATCAGAGCAACAGTAATGTATGAACTACTGGAATGAACTGCATACAAGCTCACTTCAAAAGAATTTGACATGACATGTAACCATCTTAACATCCTCTGAAATAAACAAAAAGCTAGGCAACATTCATGGGGGAACCATCTAATCAAATTTACTAACGTAACTGAGCAGTTTCTCTTTAAACATGTACTCATTTACAAAACCAGTACTTTTACTAAAGCAAACTTGGCAGAGTATTAAACCTAACTACATGTCTCATGGCATCTGTGAAAAAGGAAATGAAAAACTAAAACAAAACTTTCAGTACCAGATTAAGGGAATAGTTTTGGATGTCTTAAGTGGGGCTTTATAAGGGAAATGGACTTAGCCTGAACATTAGCTACAGGGACAAAGATCTCTGCTTTGCAGAACTTACAGATTTTAAGGTGAACTACAAAATCAGCAAAAGCTTATTATAGGCTGTTTTGAGCAGGTTTTTCCCAGTCTGCAACAATATTTAGCCCTGGCTCCTGCGGCAGATGCAGAGCTGATCTCTGGCACTGTGGCCAATGTTCAGGCTAAAACCAAAAACTCATACAACCACACTTAAAAAAGTCCTGAACTAGCTCTTTCCCTTTTATATCTGTACAAAGTTTAGCATCACAAAACTCTGAACTGAAACAGTATATTTGAAACCGGAACAATGGATTATTACTTGATACCCAATGGATCAAAAACACAATGTCCACATGAGGTGCCACATTTCCTAACAGAAAGCTTAAAAAAACAAAAGTTTAATTAGTTATATCAAATATCTCAGGGCAAATTTCTGCGTATACACATTTATTTGGTGTTTAGTATTTTCTTGGTCAAATGCTTATACAGAAGTATAACTCACAGACTACACAAAGTACATCGTAACCTAAACTTTAATGTCTTATTTCATAGAAAAGAGCCTATTTCTAACATTTTATTGTGATTTGGACAGCAAATAAGTAAACAGCTAAGTGTTGCACTGAAGTACGTTGAAATATTATTTAATTTGCATGTAAAGGTTGTGTTCTGATACAGTGGTTCTCAACAGGGAGTAGGGGTCAAAATGTTGGTTGAATAGCTTTAGGGAGTTTCACACATGTGCCAGGAAAACAAGAAGTCTGTACATGAACCATGAGCAGACATACAACACATCCACAGATATTTTATGTATCTATTTTGCCATGATAGCAATTACATTTATTGTATTATTTGAACCTTTGACTTAGGATACAAAGCCATTTCTCACCTGTCAGTTTCTTAAGATTTCTAGAAACATCAAGATTTACACCTAATTACTGGACAAAGTAAAATAAAGGGTATGCATCCATGTACTTCCAGGGCTCTTGTAATAATTTTCTTTTAATAAATAATGCTTTGTCTTCTCTTCACATCCATGATCCAAAGTAAACATTTTTATCCAATACATCTGAGTGAGAAAGTTGTAGTTTGGGTGGATTTGGGTTTTATTGGGGGGAGTCATAGATTAGACCAGTTAATAACCACTGATCTAACACATCTGTCTAGTTTCTAATCCATAAATGCTCTAAAATCATTATAGTCTATTGAATTAATGATCCATCTGGTTGAGTAGATCATCCTGCAAAATCCCTGTAAATCAGATTTTTAAGCCATTTCCAAAGATCCTGAGATCAGAGAGAGTCAAAATATTTTCATTGTTTGTCCTCAGCCTGACCTATTGTGTTTCTTCTGAGACACAAACATCCCCTCTGTGCTAGGCTGAAGATCAATTTCATTAATTCATGCATGATCGTTTCCCAGTGCCTGATGCGGGATGGTCAAAGCCCTCAAAAATCATCTCTCCTACTGTTACACTTCTCTTCTCAGTCTGTGTCTTGATTTTGTTGCTGAGTAATGAAAACTTTGAGTTTTTGACATTCTTGGTGGCTATATTTATACCCCTGAATCATCTATACTATATGACTGCTGCCCCGGCTGGGAGGACTGTCTGTTATTGTGGTGAATTACTTTAAGTGCCTGGAGCTCAGGAAATATGAGTCATAAAGATGTTTATGTATACCATCCTCAGACTAGAGCAGTCTTAAGTTTGAACAAGTGTTTGCATCTCTGCAGGTATGCATCAGGGAGATAAGAGGAAAATACAGACATATATCACATGTGCTGTGTACTGGAGTGTGTGGTGTCACAGCACAAGTGGCTGTGAGCTGTAATGCTGTGTGTGTGGTTAGCTGTCCGCTGAGTCAGCAACACTGTCTCGTGACTACCAGCAGGTTTAGATCTCCTGTTGAGACTGTACAGTTATTAGATCTGACTGATCTCACTGAGTCTGTTTCCAACCTTAAGTTTTGTGCAGGGGTGGCATAAGGACAGTGGTTGAAACATTCAATGCAACAATACAGTGTCCTCACTCATGATATCATTCCCATGAATTATTCACCATTTTCAGGTAACGTTGTAAAGCAGATAGATTGGTCAGACTCTGTATGTTATTGGGTGGATCTATCCTGCAAAGCTTTACACTAATGCACCTCTGTCAGAGAGTAGACCAGGGGTGGGCAACTGGTGGCCCAGGGGCCATATGTGGCCCTTCACCTCGCTCAATGCGGCCCACTAGTCATTTCCACAAAAAAAACAAAAACAAACTGGAACAATTAAAAAATAAAACAACAGATGCTAAATATGATTCGTCATGACTAACCAGTACCATGTAATGCATACATTTGGATAGGTGATTAAATATTTTTACTCACCTTAGATTGTTGGTAAGTGCTTTGTTTTTTACAAGTCATTAAAGTTCTCACTTAGCAATGATTGTGTCTCTAAAAATATTTCATGATGCATTAAAATATGGTAAAAAAAAAAAAAAACATACTTTGAAACAATGGTAATGGTAATATATTTGAGCTTTAAAAACTGGTAAACATTTGATTTTTTATTGCATTAAAAAGAAGCTTAAACTAGCTTTAAATATGTGTCATACTCATTAATCATTTTTAATTTTTAATTGTGTTTGGGTTAGAATATTTGAGTGTTGGTATAATCCTTGGTTAAGCTTTATCTTTGTATTTTATGTTCATATATATATATATATAGATATATATATATATATATATATATATATATATATATATATATATATATATATATATATATATATATATATATATATATATATATATATATATATATATATATATATATATATATATATATATATATATATATATATATATATATATATATATATATATATATATATATATGTCTTTTGTGTTAACAGTGCCAACAATGTAACAATGCGGCCCTCAGGCATTTAAGACAAATTAATATAGCCCTTTGGTATTGATAGTTGCCCACCCCTGGAGTAGACCAACTAGTGTCCTTTAGAAATGTATTACTTTTTTGGTATTCTTTTTTTTACAAACTAGTTATAGGTTTTATGTTATTTCTAGTAAAGTAGTATTTTTAATTCTTAAGTGTGAGAAATAAATCTTGTAGGCCTATAGTACATTTATATAAATGTAGGAAAATAATAATACAAATGTAAGCAGAAAAAGATCACTATTAATTAATGAAACACTGGCTGACTTCATTTGCATGCTTAAAAAGCAGAAGGAAAAAGTACAGACTTATCAATTCCAACCCCTGTTTTAAAGTTAATGATATAAAAATTGATAATCAAAGAAAACATAGCCATTTATTTAATTTTTGGCGCAGGTGGGCTGCTGTCATGATGTTTTTTGTCCAGCAGTGAAGTAAAATGTGCAGGTCAGCACTTAGAATGAGATGGACAGACAAACTGTACTTTAACAGCTCAAACTTCGTCTGTATGTTGAGTTTTTGTGTGTGAAAGATGTGAAAACAGCAGAGGTAAACATGCTGGAGTAAACTTTTTCATAAAACTTGCTGTTAGTGATGTTTTTGAAGAGTGAATAGTAAGATAAACATAGATCCATGAATACAGCAGGACACAGCTGAAAGTCCAAGTAGAGATCTGCTGAATACTCTGTGACTGTTTATTGTAGCTTTAAAGCAGCACTACGGAAGATCTCCACTTGACCGGAGAGTGAACTCAGCTACCCATGAGCTCTAGTGCGCGCATACTGTCGTAAGGATACAGATCTGCCAGTTGCGTGCATTTGTTTTGTAGGCGAATCACAGAAGCCAGGACTTCGCTAAAAGTATTCTTCTGTCTTCAGCGGCTGTTTGCAGGATGGATAGCGACGAGGTAATGTATTTATTTTTGACTAAATGATGATGTTAAAAATCGCTAAGTTCAACTTGGTTTTATTACCGTGAAGTCACCCCCGTCCTGTTGAGGCGATAAAGTAAATAAAAGTAAAGACAACGACGAGCTGGCGATATCACACACTTGAAATAGGTCTGAACAAAACTACATACTAGTACGTTCTGGATTTGTTGTGCTGTACTATTTTCCTGTCAAGTTTCTGGAGGAACTTCGTCATAAATTAGTCGGCCAACATACCTGAAAGTAGTCGGACATCCCTCCTCGTCTTTTATTTCAAGCAGCAAGTGAACGCCGAACCGATGATTATTCCTGTCCGAACATTCAGCTTGTTTTTCTCTCGCTTTCTTTGTTTTGTATCCTCCGACAAAACTTTTCTCTTCCTGACGTTGTTGCCTCCGCCATGGTTACAGCTCTGCATTAACGATTGGCTTTTGCCGAGACTTCCGTGTTGTAAACGAATTGGGAATCGGGGGAAGTGACATATGCCGTAAAGCAGTCCAAACTTGTAGTTTTTAGTGTGGCAGGGTTCCCACCATCCACCTCGAAGTTACATAGCGCCAGTTAAAGGGATACAGACCACTCCAGACCACGACAGAGGTTTCATTGAACTCATTGTAAAGTGGTGGACCATCACAATGAATATCGAAGGATTATATTATGTTTGAAAAACTACATAGTGTTGGTTTAAGTACCGCCCTACCTGAGACACGATGAACTATTCCACGTGTCTCTCTAGTTCATCTATGCAACAGCTCATAGAAAGTGTTTGGGAATAGGCAGTAATGTTCTGTAAAATATTGTGTAGCTGATTGGACAATAATTCTGTCAATCACTTTCATTATTGGCCAATTAGATAATTTTGTGCACTTATGCCAAGGTGTAAGGTTTTCATAAAATTAACTGTGGGGGAACATGTTGGAAGTAGAACATATATATATATTATAGAAAAGCTTGCAGTGTTTTAATTTGTTTTTTATTTTAAAAAGAAATGTGATCCAGGTCTGATCAAACTTTTACTGAAGCTGTTAGCATCTATGCTAATCTCTGTATAAGCCGACATTTCCTGCTGTCATCTCATCCGCAGCTCCCACCTCTTCCTCTTCTGAAGGACTCTGAGTTGGCTGGGCTGCTCACAGTCAGTGTAAACTAGAGCTCAGCAAGATGGATCTGCCTGATTACAGACATGAAATCCAGCTGATCCATCTGCACTGCAAGGTTTAGTCATTAACCTCAACCCCCTGACAGAAAGGTGATGTCAAATGTTTTCAGGACACCACCTCCTAATGTTTACATAATTGCTGGATGGAGAAGTTGTAGTGGTGGGTCTAGAGAAAGAACTGGGGTAGTTTTTGCTACTGTGATACTTTTCGTGCATTTACATCTATAACTTTCAATTTCTTATTTCACCACTATATGTTTCTAATCCTTCATTTCCTCTGGTCCAACTCTTAAACTGCTCCGCTTAATTCTTTGGTTTTTACCCATTTTTATTTGTATGTTTTGATTTAATCTGTTGCATTTTATTCTTTAAATCTACTTATTCACTGACCCTATCTTCTTTTCCTTGATTGTCATGATCTTATTTAATGTTGCTGGGATCTTACATTGAGTTCTCGAATGTCCTATGCTGTGTTTCCCGCTTGTCGTGTTTGGGATTCTGTATCTCTGTTTCTAGGCTTACAATTTGAGTGTTTAGTGTCCTTGGTTTGTTTAGTTTGTGTTGAGGTTTTGTTCTTTGTTCTCACTTTTGTTTAATTGCCAGAGCATTATGCTTTTGAAAGTACTCAATGACTAAAATCATTGTTATAATTACAGAAAGCTTATTTCCCTCATGTCCCTTTGCTTTTAAAATATATTGGGCTCATTCTTGAGTCAGAGCGGGTGTTTGTAAAATGTTTCAAGAAATCCCCTTAAAGCATTTGAAAGAATTGTCTCCACAAGTAAAGGATAAACACGGGGACCCATGATCTTGGCCTTTGACCTGTTCATCCTTGGATGTACTTGTCTTGAAAGTTTGAAGCATTCTGGAGACTCGAGGTTCAAAAGCTAAACATAAGGACAGATGACCTCTGATCTATGGCCTCTGCCTCTTTGACTTTTAGAGACTGTGCATTCAAGAAGGGATAATGACAAAGACGAATGACCTTAACCCTACCGTATGACTCTACCCTTGAGTCAGAGTGTCGATTTGTATGAAGTTTAAAGATTTGACTTCTTTAGTAAAACCCTTACAGACAACCTGAAAACATAATGTCTTTGGCCTGGCTGTTTTTTAAACTGCATTTGAAAACTAAACTTAACATCAACAGATGTCATAAAGGAAAGTATATCACTCACACTCAATTAAACCTTAAAGCAAAAACAAGGCCGCACATTCAGCTCTGATTGTTTTTCTACCATCATCTTAAACTACAGCACTGTGTTGGTTCAGCCTGAATCTGAAACATCCAGGAAACATGGCCTCCTGCTGGAAGTCTACAATTACTCTCTATTTTTGGAGAGAGAAATTTGCATCCGGACCAGCTGAGTGTAAAAAGTCCATTCATCCTTCCTGCTGCTAACACAATGTGAAAAATGTAGACAACTTACTTTCTTCACAGAGAATTACTGCAAAGTTTAAATGTGTTCACTCTTTTTTCTGGTCTCTATTTTTCCAGTTTCTGGTCTGTGGGATGTGTGGAGTGCTGTGTGCGAGGAAAAGGACAGGTCTTATTGTAAGTATGCATATTTGTTACTTCTAGTGTCCTTCTAACTTCTTAAGTAGGCTATAATTATCTTACTTGTGCTGATTTCTCTCTATGAACAACACTTTTCTAACACCATTGAGAACAGCTTTCAATGTCAGTGTGGATTGATTGTTTTCTGTGTGACAGCCACCATCTTGCCATTATAGGAGTGGGCATAATTGGCCACAAAAAACAGTGAAAGCTATATTCATTGTGGTAAGCACAATATTAAGTTTTTGATTAAACTAGTGGCCTACATTTTTTTTAGCAGCTCCAGCCTGCTCATCCCAGTCAAATGTTCAGTCTTTAATGTGACATGGGCATCACCACTGATGGCTACTTTAGCCTGAACTACTGCCCTGCCACTCTGCCATGGGAATTGTCTTGTATGGCACAGCTTTGATCCAGAAAATAGGATCAGATTTTATGTGGGATGTCCCATGTTATTCCTGCATTTTAGCATGTGACTATAGCAATTTAAGACATGGATGTGGACCTACAAGGAGGACCAAAGATTGGTGATACAACACAACTACAGTCCTCTCTGCAAACCAACTTTACTGAAGTGCTGATTTTGCATTTAGCTCGCTAGCCAGTTAAATAGATTGTCTGTCTAACCTTGTCTAAACAACATACAACAACATTTAAAATAAGGTTAAAAATCATCAGGCCCTAAGTAAAATGTGTTGAAATGAAAACTTGTATGGTACAGGGTCTATTTGAGATTTTTGCATAAGGGTTTCTGCAGGCAAATAGGACTTGGTCACATCTGCTCAACGACAATCAGTGGAAAGAGCAGCTGAAGGGGGTGAGGGGTCTTCTAAGTTCAGGGGCCTCTCAGAGTTGTACAGTTTATAGGGAGGAGATGCAGTAAACAGTTTTGATGGCCTGATTTTCTATGCCAGAAGAGCACTGGAATGAAATTTTGTAAGTGAAGTTTATTAAATGAAGGAGTGCTAAAACAGATTTAAATGCATGACTGATATCGAAAAGTCCTCACCTTTACTCTGTTTTTAAAAAAGAAGTTAACAATCCTTATTTTGGGGCATATTCTTCACTTCAAAATGCCTAAATCATGCTTTTTTGTAGGGGAGTATTTTATCCTCTAAATTCTTTTAGTTAGCAAAATAATAGTAATAATAATACATATTTTTGATGGTGCCTTCCAGGACATTTAAAAAGACCTTAGAAAATAAATAGACAGTTAAACAAGCAACAGTGGAACAAAGAGAACTAATAAACAGTGCATTGGGTGAAAAACAGTAAAGAAAATATATAGAAAAAATATATATATATGAGGTAGCATACGGCAGCCTCACCAAATGAGTTTTCAGTTTGGATTTGAAAAGTGGTCGTTGTTGCAGAGGTCAGGGGGAGGTGATATCCAGAGCTGGAGAGCAGAGCAGCTGGATGCTCTGCTCCACATGTTGTGAAGCAGGCAGAGGGGACAATGAGCTGGTTGGAAGACTGGGCACGAGCGGCAATGTGGAGGAATATAAGGAGATAAGAAGGGACAATGTTGTGGATGGTTTAATTGTGATAATAAGTAATATTTTTTTCCTGAATGCAGTGGGTGTTTGGGAGCCAGTGAAGCTGCTGCAGGGTGGGATGGTATCACAAAACATCATTAGGTAATAATGATGAAAAATAGAAAACTAAGATGGGATTAAAGCCACTGGAAAACTTTGGTTTATTTACGACTCAATGACTGTGAGAAAACCTGAAAAAATTGCCCATCTCTAATTGCCAGTTTAATTGCAGACTCAAGGTTTATTGGAACGATGCTAATATCCATGTAATTTAGATGATTGGCATCTGCAAAGGAAAAAATACTCTTTTTGAGGAGTTGGGGAGATAAGAGAAGAATCATTATTCCTTCAGTACTTCAGTGTGCTAAGAAGCTTGGTGTTTTCTCCTGAACAGAATTTCTACTTTGAAAAACAAATGCCTTTGAGTCTCCTGTCAATCCTTTCAGATCCAGTTTACTCATTTAGCAATTTTAGAGAAACAATCACGTCCACCAAATCAAACTGCAAAACAAAACATATAAAAGCGCTTTTATAACATAAATCATAAAAACTGAGATCCCCATCAAATCAATAAAAACATTTTAAATGCATTAACAACAAACTGTCAATCATCAAGCATCAAATATGTGCGTGACTACAGTTTTGACGTTCAATTCATAGACAAACACCGACCGCACAGACTTTTCTGTTTATCAACAGTAAAAATGTCAACTTACTCTTATCCTGGACGTACAAGTTTGGACATGTGGTTGACATTTGTGCACACAGTTTGATGTAAAAACGACATCTGAGGAAATCAAAGGAGACAAGCAGTCACCTCCTCTCTCTCTGTCTCTGCTCCTCAGCAGTCCTCTGTGTCTCTGTGTACGCCTGAGTCCTCGTGTTTCCCTCTGACTCTCTCTGTCTCCTGTGGGGACAGCGCTAATGACGGATCAATGTCAGCACAATCTGCTGTAACGGAGACATCCCTCAACCTTTCTCTCCCTCCGTCTCACCCATTCCTTCGCACCTTTTGTCCCCTGTCACCCCTCTACCCTCGTTCTTCCCCTCTGACCCATCAGTCTTATTTACCCACCCTCCATCTCTCTTCATTCTCTGCTAAATCTCACCCTCACAGTCACATTTACATTCTGATCCTCTCCATCTCCCATCCCTCGTGTACTCTCTTGCCCTCTCTCTTTGTGGGCCTGTGGGGTGATGATTGCATTAGGTTGGTTTGGCTCAGGACTCCTGCCAGCCGTTCTCCACACTTCACCGAGGTAATGACTGAAATTGGAGACGCCTTTTTTCCATGCGGTTAAAGGCACTAAAGGCATCTGCAGCGGCGATGAATGAGAACCGGAACTCCAAAACAATACTCTCGCATAGACAATAAGAAAATAAATGAGCCAATATATTTTAATAACTGAACTGCAGTCATTTTTCCATTTATCTCCAACTGGGAAAAATATCATTCTCACATATTAAAAGTGAAATCTCTCCATCACACGAGCATAAGCACAACAAGTGAGGGATGCAAGCATATCTATAAGCCTCACAGTGTTTCTCAGAGACTGCTTGAAAGGGATCCAGTTCTCTAATAGGAAATCAAATTTATCTTTACTCACAGGCATTACTCACCAGAGGCGCCACCATAAACCCAGAAAGCCAAATGATGTATATTGAAGCTCTGAACTTTGTTTACAGTTTAGTTTATGGTTTTGTTTATAAGAAATAAATTCTGTTTCTTGCATTAATTAACATAAAGCATTCTTTCTCTGCCCCCCCAGATGATCCTGTTCTCAGCGTGCTGTATCTGCGGTTTGATTGGTGGGATCCTCAACTTTCAGTTTGTTAGAGCGCTGAGCAAGCGTCCAGACTCCATGAACTCCATCCATCTGGCGGCTATGACACTGGCCTGTCTGGGTAAAGAAGCTTCACTCAAGACAACATAATTTGGTTAAACCCAGTTCAGATGAAAGATTTTTGCAGCAACAAGCCTGCCTCAGAACCCTGCAGTGGACTTTCTCTGCTGTGTAAACTGAGTCATCGCAACTCAAACCAGTCTGTCTGATGGTGCTAGCTGTGATTCTGGCTTTAGAATATTTAGCATGTCATATGTTTCAACAGCATCAGTTCCTCAAAGCCAAGATGGATGTACATGTTCTATAGGTTATGGCTCACCTGCCACCAAGAGGTACAAGGGAATCAAGATAGTCAAGTCTGTGGTCTACACTTATTGGAAGTGACATCCATTCCTTCTCTTGACTGTCTTTGGAAAGGAAGATGAATTTGACAAGAAATGCGATATCTCCAACAACAAACGCTAAGCATGTATTGGCATAAGCCATGGGTGTTCAGTTTAAACACAAAAGAGCAGCTCTGTCATCGGGATCATCTTATTTTCACTTATTTGAAAAGGATTGCAGCTGGAGCAAGTCCACCAGCATGGCCACCCTCTGTCCTATTTTACAAGACAAGAACGCAACAAGATGAGCATGTTACATAGGAGTAGAAACTTAAGCACATGTTGTTGCTAAAGAAACAACACATAATTTCTCCAACTTGCAGCAGTATGAATCACAGACCTTGCATACATAGGAAAATTTACTTTTCCTGTCACAAATCCTTAGTCTGAACAGGGTTTCTGATCTTTTGACTCAACTGAGCCTCACAGCTTTTAACAGAGATTCCTAACCTTTTTCCTTCAATTGGTTTCTCATTTTGACCTTGGTTTGTACACTTTAAAAAAAGTTCAGAAAACAAAACAAAAAATTATGGTAACTGTCTGTTCTAGATTTTGGGCTTAGGGTCCAAACTTGTGAACCAGTTACTGCATGTATTTGTTTTTTAATTTCTTTCCACTGTGCAAATCTTGCACTCTAGACATCACAGTCTTCACACAAACTTTGTGCTCTGACCATGCCTGACCTTAAACCAATAACATAAACTTTTGCCAACTTCAGTTAAGAAGTAAGAACCGCAAAGTTTTTCATTATTATTATGCCATGTTAATGATAATTCCTCTGTGCCATGAAGTTTCTCAAGGTTCTGTCCTTAGTCCATTTCTTTTCACTTCCTCTGTGCTGTTACTTAGAAACAACAAAGAATAACTTCTGTAATTTCCATATTTTTAGCTGGTGACACACATCTTGAAATGGGGTCAAGTGAAACCAGTTGGTTACAGAAACTTGAAGCATTCGTGATGGATGTTAGTCAATGCATGACCAGACATGTACTGCTTCTTAACTCAGACAAGACTTGGATTATATTGTGCCATGGCTCTTAATACTTAATACCACAAAAGCTGGTTTGTCTGGCATTTACCAACTTTCAAGGTGTGTGGAGAATAAAGAAACCAAAAGAGCCACAGCAACACTTTTTGTTCATGGAATCTTTTTGTTAAACCTACATCCTTTCGCTTTTGGTCTTCGTTACTGAACTACAAGTGTTGCTAGAGCTCTTTTGATTTCATCCAGCTCTACTGTTAGACATCTGGGAGTCCTATTTGATCAAGATCTGTCCCTTTTCTAATTTTTTTTATTTTTTGCTAAATATCAAAAAATTGACCACCTTCTCTTTTTTATAATACAAATGCTTGGGTACTTACTGCAACAGGTTTCATTTCCTGTATTTTTTTTTTTGTCTAGGTATCTCCTCCTGTACGTTATCCACATGGTTGACCTGTCGTTTGGCCAGTTCGGAGCAGCAGAGGATGTTCTTGGAGAGGGAACACTCATTACACCACTCCCATGAGATGACTGAGAAGGTAGGACAAGTCAGGAAAGGACAGGGTGTGAAGTAAGAGAGCCTTAGCCACAGGAGATGCTGGTTAGTGTGGCCTGTTACTGAGAAACATGCTGGAAATGTCTCCAAGGAGGCTGGAGTACACAGCTAAAAATATAATTGCTTGCTGGAGATAATTTTAGAAAACACTTGACAAAAAAACTGAGTTAATTTACACATCGTTTCTCATAACAGTGTTTTATTATCGTAACTTATTTCTCTCTGGAATTCAAAAATCATTCTCCCGCCTTCAGAGTGCAGCAGGTCGACTTTTAACTGGTTTTAACAGACGACATCACATCACCCTGATTTAGCCTGCTCACATTGGCTTCCTGTTTGTTTTAGAATTCATTTTAAGATTTTATGGGTCTGGATTTTTCAGTCAGAGCTCCACGACCTGCCTGAGGAGATAATGCATGCAGATTCAGGGAAATATTTGAATCACATAAAACAGACACTTTTACAGACCTGCTTTTACGTGTCATCTCCCTCATATTTATGTTTTACCTTCTTCCTAGCCTGTTATCTGTTTTTGTTTTAAATCATGTCAGCATCCCATCACCTTTATCTCCTCTCATTCATTGTTGTTTTGGGTTTTTTTCCTGTCAGTATGTGAATGTACTGTCTTACCCATTACAAGTGCTTCATACAACCCCATCTCTGGAACACTGAGCGTTAAATTTAAAGGATAAGTTCGGTTTCTACAGCTTTCACATTGTTTATAGAATGAAGTAGAACAATATACTCATATAGAAGGCATTCCTGATCCAAACAGTGCTTCGGGAGATATTTAGATCCAAAATCGAGCGGCGGACATCCGTATAATGGTAGCACACAGGGCATGTTAGCGCCGCTCCTAAAACTGCATTAATCGTCCAAAAACTCATTAGTTTCACCAATATTTCATCATGGTCCGTTCACGCTACTCCTTCATTACAGTCCGGGGACGCTCCACCCATGTTTTTGTGACTGTGCTGACCTCTGAACTGAAAACTTTCTTTACGGTCGCTGCACATGCGCAGTACGGCTCATTGTTTCAGGGGCGACCGCCGGCTACCCAACAGCTTTGTTCTTCCAGTTTTGTGCAAAATGGACGAATATCTATCGGATGAAGATGTTGTGGAGGAGAACTTTGAATATGATGGGTGTCCTTACAGTTTCAAGCCAGAGTTTACAGATGAGGAGCTCATCGAAAGGAGGACGCGGAGGCAAAGCGAAGAACGGCTGGCCAGAGAGCAGTTTTCAGTTCAGAGGTCAGCACAGTCATGAAAACATGGGTGGAGCGACCCCGGACTGTCTTGGAGGAGTAGCGTGAGCGGTGAAACTAATGAGTTTTTGGATGATTAATGCAGTTTTAGGAGCGGCGCTGTATGCCCCGTGTGCTACCATTATACGGATGTCCGCCGCTCGATTTTGGATCTAAATATCTCTCGAAGCACTGTTTGGATCAGGAAAGCCTTCTGGGTGAGTATATTGTTCTACTTCATTCTATAAACAACGTGAAAGCTGTCGAAACCAAACTTATCCTTTAAGCTCAGCATTAGCAGGGGGCATGTGTATATCAGTGTATCTGTATGTGTTCTTACAGGAGATCCTGGACAACTCCAGTAATGGCATCCCACAGATCTCCTACAATGGACACACCACAGCTGGATCACCTTGATGGTGTGACACCAGAGCGATAGTCTTCCTACGTATCCTGCAGTATACACAGTAACTTTATCCTGACCGCAGGGAGCAAATGAGGTAAAACCATGTCTCTCTCTATCTGGCCGTGGAGCCCTTATCTTCAGCTCCAGAATGGACATGAGGAGTGAAGACAGTCTGAATAATTACGCAAAGACAAGCGGTGGGATGCAAAGCAGATGCCATTTGGGTGATAATTCAGGTGGTGGACATCTGCAGGACATTGTGTGACCTTTATAAACTGAAGAATGGACTCTATCCAATCAGAAGCCTCAAAGCAATGAGCACAAACCAAGCATGCAACTGATTCACTTGTTATGAGGAGCTATTTCAGTCTCAGTGTCCTTACGCTCTCTCTGTTTGTTTTGGAATGCAGATCTTGAGATCGCCTCTCTGTGTAGTGGAATGCTTTGACATGAAAATACAGCCATGCACAATTTACTGTACTGTATTACCCATGCTTGTATATCAGGTATACAGCTGTAACTACAATATAAATTCACATATTTTTATAAATGCTTCTTATAAAACGGGAAACAATAAAAGTGTTACATATATCATGAAGTTTGATGTTTATGGAATGTTTTCGGCAGGTCGAGAAACAGCTGTACGTTGTCTCACATTAAACCCAAATCATGTCAACTCTGCTGCCAGGAGGCTTTCAATGGAAACAATAACAAATTTGACATGCTGTCTGCTCATCCAGCCTCTGCTGCTTACCTGCTGTTATTGATTTTGAACAAGATTGAAAAAAAACTGCATCCAATGAGGTGTATTTATTAAACAGTTGACCACATTTAGTTTCATAGATACATTTCATATAATGCAGGAGAAATGCTGTTAAAAGCAGCTTTCCTGGTTTTGCACCATGAGGTACTCACAGAGCTGTTTAGAATCATTGTAGGCACAAACCAAGGAGGCTGCTTCCCACACCTGTTCTCCTCAAGTTTCTGGAAGTTTGTCCATGTAGCAAAAACAGAGTCTTGATGTTTTGTTTAAAAAAAAACTTCAGGCAGGGACGGGCTATTTTAATTACCAAAAGGGCCACATAAAATGTTTTTTCTATGCCTGAGGGCCGCATTGTTCCAAAGTGTTGGATGCTCTTGATGGGAAATATATTTTAATACATAAACAAAAATAGCAAACACAACTTTGTCAAAAAAGAATTGACACAAATTCATATATCATGATAATAATAATAATAAAAAGTTCAACCCTCCCAACTTCACCCACCCACCCCACTTAGACTCAGCTTGCACTAATCTGATTGGTTCGAGGCTGATTGGTCTAAAGGACTGTGATCCATTCACAGTTGTTTCTATTACATTATGCTTTAAAAGAGTGACATGGACAGTTAAAGAAAACAACAAAAAGCATATATCTTACCACAGTGACCTGAATCAGATTTCTTTTTTACTCACCCTGATTATTTCATGACAGTGAGCAGAACACATGGAAGCTGACCTTGTAAAACCAGGTTCTGACCACTTTCATAAACTAATCCAGGCCGGTTATAGATCAAATCCACGTTTGGTCATAATGCGACTTTTTCCTAAACAGCCAACTGAGCCATCAGCAGAATGTCATATTTTATTAATTCAAAACAAACTGTGATAGTGTGTGATCTCTCTCTTCACACTATGCTGTGTTTTGTTGTTGAAGTTATTGGAGGTGCAAGTCAGTTCAGAACTGTCTTGTTCACACTGACAAAGGCCACATTTAGAAAGTAAAGTGAGCAACTGAATAAAAACATTTCAACATTTTGGACATTCAGATATCAAACTGTCTGTGAACATAATGCATTAACAATGCACACCCAGTGACAACCTGCCATTGAAACCCACATGTTAACCTCTAATGTAAGTAACAGCAGATACATCATCCCTGTACTGCCTTAACCTGCAGGTGGCAGAAAAATTCACCAGGCACTTAAAAGTGTCTCATTAGTAGAAAAAATGGAGACGAATGTGCCAATCGTGTTAAGTTTGAAGAATCAAAACATTCTTATTGTTTCTTTACTTATGGTGATTCCTATGATCATTGTACTTTATTGGCTATTTAAAATGGACACTTCTACACCAGGTTGACCAAAAATAGAGGAGAGAGCAAAACATGAGAACATCTTGACAGCTGTAGCAACCTTCAGACCCCAAAGGAGACTGTGGATGAAGTCAAGACTGGTGAGTTACAATTGTGTCGCCACATTAACTATCTTTTGACTGATATTAGGACATCTTAAGGCAGGCTGGTGGACAGTGGACGAGGTTTGTTTAAAGAGTATCAGTGCTTGGAGTCTTCATGACCAGGTCAGCCCAGTTGACCTGAAAGTAGAAAGTAATGACTGCTGCCTGAACCCACTGCAGCACTCTGATCCGATCTAATGAGGGGAGTTGCTGATGGAGGGATATGTAATCTTTCATTGCATCACAAAATAGTGCCAAAAATAGGAGCTTTGTCGAGGAAAAGTTAAACACTATATAGAATCGTACTGTAGCATATTATCTAGCGAATGTAGTTTCAACCTAAGTGAGTTTAAGAGGATGTTGGTGGCAAAAACAAATTCTTTAAAGTCAAGCATTTCCACAATAACAGCGTTTCCACGAAATTTCTGATTTAAGACTGTTGGTGATATTTGATTAATTCAAGTATATAACTTAAATACATGATGAATCTGCATATTTTTTTTTGGTATTTCATTATGGAAACTCTGCATGTCATGCCTTAAACAACTTGAGGTCATCACTGTCAACACAGGCAAAGTGCAGCAGGATTTAAGAAGTCAGCGTTCTCCCAGGGGACAACTCTTCAACATATCACCACAGCCGAGGTGAAATATGTTGGTTAAATGCTAAAAAAATACATCAAGTGTTACTACAGAATCGAAAGTGCTGTAACAAAGAATACGAGGAAAGCCAGAAATGAGCTACAAGAAAATCTTCTCTGTAATTATACAAGGTACAACACAAACTTAGGAGAAAAAATACTTTAAGCAGTTCTACATGACACTCATTGTAGTTAAGATAATAAGAAAATGCAAATTCAACATCTGTTTTTTTCATTTGGCTTTTCAAACAAGCCATGCAACTTTTCTTGAACTAAACTGTCGTAAGGTTTAAATATTTTCCTAACTGTGTATCCTTTCTTATATTTCTTATGCCAGTGTTTTTTTTTTGTTTCAATGAACCACCTAATACGATAACATGTTGTGTCTTGTCATGTCGGCTCTGTGATGGTGGATGCCAATAATTTAACCTGTACATCATGAACGAGAGTTAAAATTTTTGACTTAAGACTGTTGGTGATATTTGAGTCATTCAAGTAATTAACTTAAATATATGATGAATCTTTATCTATTATTTTTTTGTATTTTATTATGGAAATTCTATATATCATGCCTTTAACAACTTCAGGTCATCACTGTTAACACTGGCAAAGTGCAGCAGGATTTAAGAAGTCAGCGTTCTCCCATGGGACCACTCTTAAACATATCGCCACAGCCCAGGTTCTCACATACTCTGCAGAGCAAAGTGGTGGTGTAAATCTGTTTAATGGCGCCTCTGAACCTGATAAACAGGCAGCGCTTCATAAAGCAACAGCAGAAACATAAACAATGTAGCACACACTCAACACACACTCACTCAACTGAGACAGCTAATGAAGATATACAACTGCTCTGAGAACACCACACTGCTCAATAGCTCATTACAGTGTGTATGTGGGCGTGTGTGTGGGGGTGTGTTTGTGTGTGTGTTTGTGTGTGCTAACCAGGACCCAGAGCAGCACAAGCCGCTGGGAGCCCGTGCTGACTAAGTGTCCACGTCACTATTTATCACTGCGACATCAGACAAGGGCGGGCCCCTGTGCCCCAGAGAGCACCACATCTGCTCTGCATTGTACTGCATGTGTGTGTGTGTGTGTGTGTTGGATAAATGCTGAATCATGTAACCTTGTGTGTTGCTGCTCAGTCAGAAATCGGTAACATTAGATTGTGTGAGTGCCAGTGTGGTCTTTTTGTCTATGTGTGTTTATGTGGCTGTGTAAGTGGGTGTGCACTAGTTGCACTAATCGACACCTCAGGTCACCCTAATGATCTTATCGTGCCTTTGCAGGTAAGAACAGGATGCAAAATCAATGCATGCTCTTGAACAGCTCAACAGCAGCTTTGCTCGGCAGGCCAGCATGTAACCCTTAGAGGACATGCTGGACAGGATCTGAATTTCTGATGTTGAAGTGACTGAAAAAAGATCCAGAGTTCCTGATTTTTTAAAACAATTTAGTTAAACTTTGTCTCTGAGAATATGTGAGGACTGTGTTGGTGAATGTTTTGTCATAGTAGTAAATATAGACGACTTCCACAGGGAGCACCATGCTGTGTCTGCACTGTCAGACTCCTATTTACCCCCTGCTCTGAACACGGTCTCTGCCAACGGTACAGCATCATTCTGCTGAAAGACAACACAAACTCTACAATTATATTCATCTGTTTAATACATTTTCATTTAGCTATACGCAGATTAAGGGTCCACAAAAGTGCAGTTGGTATTTAAACATAGTTCAGTACTTATAAAGTAACAATTAATTATTACAGTGCAATTTATTGGGCTTAATGGAATTTATGGGAGTTTAACAGAGCGACTTTAACGAACCACTTTAAATCAGGAGTGGGCAACTCTTATTAACAAGAGGGCCACACAATTTTGTTTTTCAGTGCCCGAGGGCCACGCTTTTTCATATTGTCAGACTCTCTCAAAGAGAAAAAATATGTACAAAAAATATAAAGCTTCATAATATGATCATACAAACATTAGAATTTTGCAATTTCATGAGCATCACACATAACTAAAGCTATGTTCAGCTTATTTATAATGCAAGAAAGAACGAATATTAACCAATAAGAAAGCAAAAATAAATAACCTTTACTATTATCTTCAAATACATTGTTTTCCTCATACTCTATTCTATGTTTTAATGCCTCATATAATATGTTTAGAGATACAATCATAGCAAATTAGCTTATTTTTAAACTTCTAAAAATCAAAACATGTACCTGCAATCTAAGGTAAAAAGAAATATCGCATCATCTGTCCTAATTTGTGCATTATCAAGTACTGGTTACTCATGATGAATCATATTCAGCAGTTGTTGTGTTTCCTTCATATTTCCAGTCTGTTTGGTTTTTGGTAGTGATTGGTGGGCCGCATTGAATGAGTCACAGGGCCGCATGTGGCCCCTGGTTGGCCAGTTGCCCACCCCTGCTTTAAATGAACCATCTGCACCATTATCTCTTGTGCCCTCAATATGTAAACATCTTCATTCCACAAAAAATACAATATTAAATATGTATGTAAATGTTCTACGGTTATTAATATGTACCAATATTGGTATTTTTGTATGTATTTGTCATGTATTGATCCGTCTTTAACCCTTTCATGCATGAATTTATCAAGTCACATGGGAATGATTTTTAAAATGTGTTTTTGCTTTTAAACAAGCTACAAAAAAAAGTGCAGTTACATAATATGTTATATTTTGAGTGAGTTAATAATAAATAATTCAATGGAACTTAATATAGATCAGCAACCACATATTCGTCAAAACATTTATGAAGAGTATACAAAATAAAATACAACATAGAAATTATATTTAATATTGCAATTTTATTAAACTATTAACATTTGACTTTCAATAAAAAGAATAATAAAATTAATAAAAAACTATGAATTTAGGTGAAGTCTAAATACAGGCATAATACACAGAATACACCTTTTACTGCATAATGTTCTCTGGAGATCAATTTTTGCTCACATATATAAAACAGATATAAAAGTGTTCCTTACATCTCATTGAATTAGAGTACATGTTTTCTCCTGACTGAATCTTTGAGAACAGAAGCATTTAACACTTAATCCTGAGGGGTGTGGTGCATATCCCTCTTAGTTGGACATTTTGGATTTATGATGTAATATCTCAAAATGAACAAAAAGACACAAAGATCATATTTTTATGAAACTTGAAGATGTAGTTTTGGTGTTTACCACTTTATAGTTGGGACACGGTTAGCCTAAATGGCCCAAAATAAATAACTGTCCACTGTCGGTAACACTGTGCATGAAAGGGTTAATTGCTTGATTTGTTATATTAACATTAAATACATAAATTAAATGCTAAAATATACTTAAAGAGTTACTACAGAATCGAAAGTGCTGTAACAAAGAGTACAATTAAAGCCGGTTCTGTGATGAGAAACGAGCTACAAGAAAATCTTCTCTGAAATTACACAAAGTCTAACACAACCTTAGGAGAAAAAATACTTTCAGCAGTTCTACATGACACTCATGGTAGTACAGATAATAAGAAAATACAAATTCAGCATCTGTTATTTTTTCATTTGGCTTTGCAAACAAGCTCCTTAACTTTTCTTGAACTGAACTGTAAAGTCTGAATATTCCCACACTGTGCTCCTTTTCTTTTGTCTATAGTCAGTCCATACTTATATCTGTTTTTATTTGGGCAAGTAATTACAAGATATGTATATCTATGCTGTGCAAAGTTTGCTAAAATACAATGTTCATGTTTAGGTTTGACCATTTATCAACAATGATTGAACACCCAAGAAAGACTCATGCATGAAGTTTCAGTGTACTTTTATGGGTATCACGTTCTGGCTATAAATAACTTTCTGTCACCAGGATATGACCTACAGTATTTCAGTCATAGAAAATAAACATTTTATCCCAGATTTAAGTATGTAATTTAAAATGTATTAAAATGTAGATGTTTCTTTTTATTATTATTATTTATACATTCTTAAAAAATGATAATAAAAAAAAGATAATAATAAAAAGATTCTATATTTTATTCTATATTTTACATATATAATTTTTCTATGTCTCCAAAGTATTTTTTTTTACTTTCACTGAAACCCTTAAGTAGTATTTTCTTAAATAAATAGACAAGTGCGTTATTATTGTACTGGTCAAATTTCTTTTATCATCAATACATTTATTTGGAACAGTATTTTTCTAACTGTTGATCCTCTAAATCAAGTTTCTCTTCGTGAGTTTTTTTTCTCTCTTTTGTACTAAAATTACATCCCATAAATCTACACAAGGTGCCAAAATTTAACAGAAATTGTGAGGATAAAAGTCAGGGGGGAAATCTGGCCATCTTTTGTCATTTTCTTACTCTGTTTAGAAAGTTTGTGTCATCTGTTTGTCACACTGTAGATGTCGTCCCTGTATTTCTTAATTTTGACAGTGCAAACCTTTGGGAAAAAATATAATTATGTTCTTTCTTTGTAATTTAATGTGGTTTTTCTGTTTGTCTGTTGTCTGACCCATCAATTGGTGCTGTAATCCTCAATCAGATAAGTAATTATGCATGCATAAATTATTATAAACTGACTGCACCAAAACAAAACCACACACACAAACTGGTTTAGGTTTGATATAAAGTATTAATTAAACTTCCTGTATATTTATTACCTTCCACTCAACAAGTAAAGACAATTGCTGTCTTTAATTGTTGAATGGGTCGACAATGTATTCCAAAGAGTGATTTTTCTACACCCGAAGTCAGAGCTTTTGTTTGTCATGATTAAAACAGAATATAAAGTTGAGATGGCCAAAATCTTAGTGCACTTTCTATCACTCACTCATCATCCCATACATGACATACTGTGTAAAGGTTTGGAGAAACACTGACAAAACAAATACAAATTGTATTTTTCTGTTACAAAAAAGCAATATGAGTTTTCAGCATTAAAAAACCCTACTGTGAACCAACCAATCCTCTATTTTTGCAGCTAAATATTCTAAAATGTTCAGATTTAGTTGAATACAGTGCAATATCAATACACCATGGATTGGATGTATTGGTTAGATATAAGGTAATACCTCTGTGTTATTATGTATATATTTCTATTGAATGTAAACAACAACGCAATGGCATTGTTCATGCTGTCAATTTATTTGTGTGATGGTTATGTTTTTGTAGAAGGGGTGGGCTTAAAAAAGCTTTGGCTTCTGCCTACACCCTTCCAGTCAGCTTGACAACTTTGAATTTTTTATTTGATCTTCTGAGCTGTTGTATTACAACCGCACCGAAAAAATTTTCATTTATTTATTCACTATTCATTAAAAATATGTAATAATTGGACTCTGTCGTGAGGGCTTTTCCACTCCTGTCCAGCAGGCGGCAGTATAAAACACATGTCAGTATTTGACAGCTACTGAGCCTCCTTCTAAAGGAAGTTGGCTGTCTCCCCTCTTCCTGTTTCCCAAAGCAGCATGGCGAACCTAAAGCATGCTGAAGACGACCCCAAACATGGAAAACTGTCGGCTGAAATCACCGCCGTCTCCTCCGAAGCCCAGCCGGCTGTGGTGCCCTCTGTCCCGGGCAGAGACGGCGGCGTGGCCCCGTGCGTCCCGTCGTTCGCTGCGGCCTCGGAGCTGCTGTCCGCCCCGTACTCCTGCCTGGTCCTGAACACCCACAGGAGACACATCACCCTGCCGCCAGTGTACATGTACAAGAAGAGGACAGGGATCAAGGAGGAGCTGGACACAGAACTGCTCAGGTTTTCACAGAGGTAACACGTCTGTGTGTTTTCAGCCATGATGTTTGTGTTGAACTTCACAAAGTGTTTACACTCAAAGTGTACCCTTTAAAAGTCCCATGTCCAGCAAAAGTCAGATTTCTTTATTAATGTTGTTTGAAGGGGCTTCAGGATCAGAAGAGGGTTCCTACACGTCCTGGAAAACCTGGAAAATGTTTGACCAATTTAAGGAAAACATGACCGAAAAATGTCCAGGACAAGCTTAAATTGTCCTGGGAAAATGACTGACCTTACTTTTACCTTGTTAAAAAAACAAACATAGGAAGTGTAGATAGAAATAACGAAGGTTATAGAAACAAATAGAAAAACTCCGCAATGGTGACAAAAGAAAATTAGGCTACTTAAACAGTAAATCAACAAAATATACTCCAAAAAGAGGAGCAAAATAAACAAAACAAATAGTATCAAACATAAATGTATTTATTTTTAGTTATTATTGTTGTTATTCTGTTCTTTGTGCCATGTTGGGTCATTATTGTTGTCATTGAGGTACTAAACTATGTAGTGTCAAAGTGATGACTGAAACTGCATTTATGAATGTATTGAGGGTTTAGTTTTTGGTCTCTACAGGATTTTGCACCAAATTTTATGATTGTTCTGTCAGGAAAAGCCTGATTTATAGCAGGGTTTTTTTTAAGTTGTGCTCAGAAGTTGTTTTTTTAAAGACCTTTTTTATTTTCAAGAAAAGACCCTAAAGTATTTTGCTAAACTAATTTGTATTTGTTGTGGCAGAAAATGCCAGATGTTGCAGAATGTTTTCTAAAAAGTTGCTGCAAAACTTGTGATGTTTTGAGATTTCTTTTTTATTTAATATTTTCACAGCAGATCAGCGACTTCGTCTGGTGTTTAAAATAAGTTTTGATATAAAACAAAGGTTTACCATGTATTCATAAAATGTTCCTTCATATTATTGAGTTTAACCTGCACCTAACTATTCCTCTTGGTGTGTTTAATTCTCGTAGTCTAAAAGGAGTGCCCATGGCGTATGATAACATCAGGATCGTCAGCCAACATGGAAACATCTACGACGACAGTGGCTACATCCACATGGACATAGAGGCAAACTTTATTGTCTTCCAGCCTGTTAGAGGAGAGAAACTGGTGGTAAGAAGTAAACATTTAATACACTTCAGAGGTCTTTCTAGTGAAGCTAACATCAGAACAGTTATTGAACCCTTTCTTATTCCCACTGTTGTCCTTTTGTTTTTGTTTGTCTCTGTTCACAGGGTAAGGTCAACAAACTGGGAATGAGCCATGTTGGCTGCCTGGTGCACGGCTGTTTTAATGCCAGCATCCCCAAACCTAACCTGGTTTCAGTGGAAACCTGGCGAGACGCAGGGCCCAGGATTGATTCAGAGCTGGAGTTCGAAGTGACAGCACTCGATGCTGATATTTTCGGGGTGCTGCTGATCAGAGGGCGACTGGACAGGACAAGGTAAGGGTTCAATCATGGTGCCAGGGTGCTCGCTGGAACATCCCAGACTCTGTAAAACAGTGTGTCTGAATGGCTACAGGCAGTATTTTGCCAAAGAATGCTTAACGATCAGCATTGATTAAAAATATACTCATATTTTCAGTGAATGAAACGCATATTTTTCAACTCATGAATAATGGAGAGAAAGGTTCACTCGGTTGGCGGTGAACAACCATGAGTGCTTCAACAGTTCAGAGCTCAGCCTGCTGAGTTTAACAGACACAGATGAAGTGTGATGGCACCCTTCAGACTACTGAACGACTACACAGCAGTCAAGACAGGCAGCCAAAGTTCATACAGCAGCACCAAGTACTTTTTTTAGTGTTAAAGTAACAGTTTGATTATTTTTATCCATGGCCAGACTTTTCACAAGAGACTTCTGTTCTGAAAGTGTTTGCATGATAGTTAGTTTGAGGCTTTATTCACAAAAACACACACACACGACACTTAAAATGGGATTGCTGTTTTTTCTACACACTTAAGTTCAAAATGTGTAAAGCAAGCACATGTTTTTTATATAAGGGCTGAATTTAATAATCTCTTTGATTTCAAGATTGAAAAATTGTTCACTGTCTCTGCATCGATGTATATTTATGTCTCCATCACTATTAGAATATTTTAATTAGTGCATTAATGAGATTAATTAATTACACCGCAAATTAATGCGTTATAAAAATTAATCGCAAGATTAATCATAGCACACAAACATTTTAATTTTGGCCAGCTGGAGGACCCGTACATGGCAGTGGCACGTCACTTCACACATGCGTCTCTAGTCAAACCAAACAAAGCCCAGGTGACAACAGGAATGGCATATTTAAGACTTAGTCTGATTTTATTTTTGAATTTATTTATCTATATTTGTACGACATTCTTTAATAATGCATCAGGCCTAATTGTTTTGCTGGATGTCCTCGACCTTTTTCTTATTTTGAATGTGATTTGTGAAACACACTTAAAGTGTCATTTGAGTTGCCTGATTGAACTTAGAATTTTCTGGATAAGTTGCCCTGACTTTGGTTTTATTTAGTCACCAATAAAAATGTGGATTTACAAATCTTCACTTCTTAGTGTATTCATTTGATTAGTCATGCACTACAATTTAATAATATCCTAGAATTCAAATTCTTTATTTGGGTACTTTAAGCAGATATTAGATTAAAATGCGATTAATTAGATTAATTAATTATAAATCCGGTAATTGATTAGATTAATTTTTTTAATCCTCTGACAGCACTGATTTTAATTATTAAAATATTTTTTACAGCCCTATTAGAAATGGTTGATGAAATTCAAGTTAACAATAATAAATGAGAAGTTGTTAAAAATTTTAAAAAGTGTAGCTGTTAGGGCTGGGAATCAATTCAGATTTTCTGGATCGATTCAATTCGATATAACAAGGTCTCAAATCGATTCAATTCACGATTCAATTCGATATTTATTCAGTCTAGGATATCTTAGTTAAAATAGTGCTGTAAACTTAAAAAGTGACCTTTTGACCTGGTACATCATTAAAAATTGTTTTAACATGAAGAACTAAACCCAAAGCAGTTACATTAATCATATTTTAATGATATGCATTAATGCATGTTCTGCATATTGATTTTTGTCTAACTCGTATTTTCCTTTGTACTTGTTGAATCTAAAATACTGTACATCCAAACATCAGCTTTTAAACTTGCCAGTGGTGTCCATATAGTGCTTCCACCATGTTTGTTTGCAGTAACATCTCATGAGATCTTGTTCAGTAGAAATCAACACTAAACACTGATCACACGAGACTAGCAGGGTTGATACCACAGGCTGCTGCTCTGCACATCCAAAGAAGAAAAAACTACCCAAGTTAAAAGATCGAGCTTTGGATTTTATGGATTGATTATTGACCAGTTAAAGGAAAATCAATTAAATCGAAAGTTTTTTTAACCCAGCCCTAGTAGCTATGTGTTATGTTTTCACATTTTTACTCCCTTTTTAAAAAAATAATCTTATTTGGACAGGGCCGTACATATTAATGAACATACAGAGCTGTGACAGTTCACACAATATTGCTGTAAATATTCAGGATATAAGACTATAATTTCTTCTCCTGCAATGAGCATCTGTTTGGTTATCAGAGAGCCTGTTTGTCATGGTAAAAGTAGGTGGTTTAGTTTTTTTTTTTCTGGAAACTTCCCCTGGACACAAAAAAGAAAAGCATAATGTTATACATCTCACAGTAATATCAATGAAAAATGGAATTTCCATTATTTATTGTACCTCTTTGTTTGATAAGTACTCTTACAGGTGTGTTTTTAGTACTCTTATAATAAGAAATGACTTTTTAATTGTCATTCACTCCTGATAAATATTGTTCTGTCCGTCTCAGGGTGCAGGAGCTGCTGGCTTTGGGTGAGAGTTCAGCCTCCAATGTAACCACAGACCAAGCAGAGCCATCAGAGACAGAACCGACAGCAGAACCAGCTGAGGAGTCTCCTGCTGACACCCCAAAGAAAAAGAAGAAGAAGAAGAAAAAGGAAAAAGAGGAGCAGATGGAGGAGGAGGAGATCACGAGTTTACCTACCGGAGAGCTGGAGAGCAACGTGACACAAGATCTGAGCGGAACAATAGACGAGGTGAACAACGAAGCTGGTGAGAGGAAGAAAAAGAAGAAGAAGAAAAAGGTAAAAGAGGAGCAGATGGAGGAGGAGGAGATCACGAGTTTACCTACCGGAGAACTGGAGAGCAACGTGACACAAGATCTGAGCGGAACAATAGACGAGGCGAACAGCGAAGCTGGTGAGAGGAAGAAAAAGAAGAAGAAGAAGAAGGAAAAAGTTGTAAAAGAGGAGGAAGAGGAGATTGAGCTCTCCCACATGGAGCTACAGGGCGGCAGTGACTCGAGTGGTTATCTTAGTGACAAGCCGAAAAAGAGGAAACATGAAGACAGTACAGATACCACACCCAGTTTAGGTGAAAGTACTGAATTGCCAAAATCCAAAAAGAAAAGGAGGAGTGAAGTAGATCAGTTTGCCTGAAAAATAAGCATGCTTTGTCTCGCAACCTGGTTTATTTTGGTAATGCTTTGGTTATACTGCAGTGCCTTAATAAATACACTCAGTCTTTAGGAAGCAAATCCACATTTAGGTGTTTTCATATGACCTGAACTTTCAGGGGAAGAATTAAAATGATAGAGCCGAACATAACAGAAAAACCCGACTTGGATTGTAATTACCAAATCCAACCAGATGGGGGCACAAGACATCTTCATAAAGCCACTTATGGAGACAAAAGCAAAGAGCTGAATATACACAATAAGGTGCTGGTTGGCTGAGTTTTTGCTGGATTTATCACATGAAGTGAGGAAAATTTATTTATTTTCTGTATCAGTCTTGACACAATTTGTCTGACCCGAAAAGAGAGATCACATTTCATAAGCCTTGTTTAGCCACTCCCCCCACATGTGCCTCTAGCTTATAAGGCTTGGCTTAATTCTCTCTGTTTTAACATCTTTAAGCACATTTTAATACCTGGTATTTTCGCAAGTCTTTCTTACTCACCCTGAAAATACAGAACTGTGAAATATTTGTGCTGCTTTGCCAGCAGTTGTCTCCAGTGTTGCATTGACAGCCTTCACACAAAGTCTTGTGTGAAGGAAGTCTTTCCGTTATGTCTGGAAACCAAAACAAATGGAAATTATATATTGATTCAAATAAAAGATCTCTATATTTTGACATCTTGACCTGTCTTTTTTTCTAAAGCACTGAATACCTGTACCTGTGCTCAGATATTTCTAATGGGGAAATCTTAATGTTAGAAACCAAATAGACTAGACTATACGAAGTTTTCCCTATGATAGAAATTCAAACCTCTTTGATTATTAAAAGCTTAAATGCGGGGAGAGTTAAGATTGAAATAAGAATGCTGAGAGGGCTAAAATCAGTTTTTGTGTATGCGTCATCTTGGATCACTACCCAAGAAAACTACAGAAAACTCCCAATTTTAATTGTCCAAAGTTGGGGACATAGAGGAATAACATTGATCAGACAATCATATCTTTGTTTTTGTTTTGTTTTTTTAATTGAATATGTTCTTAGTAAGATGATTTTGCAAATGAAATGACAGTAGTCACAAAACCAGAATTGATTACAATAAATATGAAAGGTAAAGGCTGAATGGCAGGAATGCCTGTGAGGTACTACAGCAACAAAACAAAATGTTTGTCTGCTACACTTTGGGCTACACTCATAATGCATGTTTCACACAAAGCGTAAGACAGCTTACTGCACAATCTGCTTTGTTAAACATAGACTGGCCTCATTAATTCTGCCTCAGTAGTCGGATAACTTCACCTGTTTCAGATCGTGTGCAGCCCCTGGCACTGCTGCTGTAGATGAAAGCCAGTCTCATGGTAATGAACCTGTTTTTACTGGTGAGCACCCGCATCTACCAGTGACACTATGGCCGACTTAACTGTTTCTGCTGTATTTAAAGGGGATGTATTTTACTCCTGTTGAAGAAGTTAACACTCTTGATGTCCCCACAGCATGTTTTCAAATTTCATTCCCTGAAATCATCTCAGACTCTGGCGTGTCTATGAATCCCTGTGCTTTATCCCTGCTCAGAACATTCTGTTTTAGTGTAAATCAGGCAAATAAAAGAAATATATATAAAGACGGGTGGGATTTTTTTAATACATCCCAACTCTTGGGCAGTAAGAAAAACATTGTATTGTCAAAACTACAGCTATCACAGCTTTTCGTAAGAGGCATCTCAAGACAAACAGCCAGACAATGAAGCCAACCAGATTTCTGTGGGTGTTTTGCTGTTGTTACCATCAGATAAATTCATGAGTAAGGGGTAAATTGTGCTTTCTGCAGGAGAGGGGGAGCACATGGTTAATTTGAACATTCAAACAAAACAAAAACAAACTGCACAATGTAGACAAACTTTAGGTTAAGTATGAAATGAAATGTGTGAAATTTGATTTTCAAACATTGTTGGTGCCTCGTAAGGGATGCTGCCATACTGCACATCTCAAAATTTAGCTCAATCTTCTCACAAATGGAGAGACCGTGTTCACCTGCACACAAAGATTTGCATGTCAGACTTCTGCAGCCAGCCTCAAGTGGACACTCAGGGTACTCCAGGTTTTGGCACTGTCATGAATGCCGGCCTCCATTAACTTTTCAAATTTTCAAATGGAATGTTTGAATAAAACGTTTTCTGAAATGTAGAGCAGGTAACGGGGGAGAGAAGGGAATTACCTCTTTCTGTGTCAGTCTTAGGACTGCCATAGACACATATCTTGTGTCAAACTATGATTTGCATTATATGGGACCTTGTAAGGAAAATAATACCTATGCCATTTTGGGCCAAGATGGTATTATGCTCGAAGTGAATTTTGACAAACCTCAGAGCAGACAAGGCCTCTTCCCCAGACCTTGTTACACTTAGCACCCCACACAAGGCTCCATTTGGGAACCAGCTCCTTTATCATAGCCATGTTGTAACCTTTTGTGTTTAGAATCTGACTTTAAATGTATCCAGCCTCTTCTTTTGGCCTGAACTCCTCATAAAGTTTTGTTGAAATGTCTGACTTTGAGTGGATCTTGGATCACAGAGGATGACACAACTCAGTTTAACACAGGCATGTCCAAAGTCAGGCCCGTGTTCAAATTTTCACTGGCCCGCAGTCTCTTTTATAAAACCAATTACATGTGGCCCTCTTGCACCGTTGACTGCTGTATAGAATACTCGTGTACAAAAATCCTATCTTACATTTCACCAGAAGATGGCAGTGGCGCTGTGGCCACATCCTTGTGGCACTTGACACCTGACCTTTTGTCATCCTTTTAGCCCATCCCATTTCAAACATGGCAACTGTAGCTAAAAAAAGAAAGGTTGACAGCGAGTGCTGCCGATTCCAGAACAAGTGGAAATTGGAGTATTTTTTCGCCGAAATATGAAATAACTGTGTCTGCCTAATTTGCCACGAGACTGTAGCTGTTTTCAAGGACTTCAATGTCAAGCGGCACTGCCAGACAAAACATGCTAAATGCGACAAGCTAACGGGGACTGAACGTGGTGAAAAATTGACACAACTGGCAGTTTTTTTAACGGCACATCAGCGCTTTTTCACAAGAGCCTGTTAGTCAAATGAAATGCCACAAGGGCGAGCTATGAGGTGGCAACGCAATTGCCAACCACTGCAAACCTTTCACTGAGGGTGAATTTATTAAAGACTGTGTGCTGAAAATAGTTGAGAAAATTTGTCCTGAGAAGAAGCAAGATTTTGCCAATGTCTGCCTGGCTTGTAACACTGAGAACTGAAGACATTTCATTAGATATTAAGAGACGATTAGAGTCAAAAGCTGATTGGTCGGCCCCCGCACATTTTCACCGTACCAAATCTGGCCCTCATAGCAAAAAGTTTGGACATCCCTGGTTTAACACAATTAAGCTACAAGCTGGGAATCTTGGGGTACCTGGAGATTGTCACACTTCTCATGAGAAATACCACTCCCAGTGACAAACCTAATATGCAGCTTAGATAATTTCTGACCTCAAACATCAATGGAAGGCACAATTAACCTGGAAAAATGTAATATTTTCAACTCAAACTCATTGAAGCTGACTAATTGACTTTAGGAATAATTTCTAAGATTTGTTTGGATCAAAACTCTTTCTTTCGAATAATGTGCTTAAATACTTTGAGGTCTGCTGCCCTATGATTGTCTGAAGAAATGTATGTAATGAATACACAAATAAAGTGCCTCCTGTTTAATAATGCATCATGCCTTCAAATTTTCCAAAATACAATTTTGATAAGAATTCTGAAAATCCACTGTTATTGTTCTTTTGGAAGGAATCTTTCAATAATTGTCATCAACAACTTTGGATTTCATTGGGTTGCTGCATAGACAAATTGGACTTGGACAAGGTACATTTTATCAGTCTGTTTCCTGGGTATAAAAGACACAAGCAGAAACAAGATATCACGCTGTTTTTCCATTTTTCCGTTTTGTGCAAAAAAACAAAAAAACAGGAAACGGCTTGTTTTTTTTCGTTTTTGTGTTTTGCACAAAAAAACAAGAAACGGACCGTTTTTTTGTTTGTTTTTTTCGTTTTTACACAAAAAAATGAAAATTCCACTCCATATTTAATTTTGTTGGTGGGCGGGGCTTTGAAGCCTGACAGTGCTGTGCCCTTCACAATAAAACTCAGCGTGCCTCATCGATCTTTTCTTGTGCGGCTCATCGCCGATAAATAGGCCTCTCTCTCTCTTAATCAATAGATAGATTACTTCCGTGTACACCACTTGCGTTGATTTGGAATAAATACAGGCAATGCACTGTAAGTTCGGTTCTCCAAGCCTGCCAGAGAAGGAGTTTTATTGTGAAGGGCACAGCACTGTCGGGTTTCAAATCCCCACCCACCAACAAAATGAAACATGTAGTGGAATTTTCATTTTTTGTGTAAAAATGAAAAAAACAAAAACAGGCCGTTTTTTTTTTTTTTTTTTTTTTTTTTTTTTTCCCAAAACACAAAAAACGAAAAAAATGAGCCATTTCCCATTTTTTTGTTTTTTTGCCCAAAACGGAAAAATGGAAAAACAGCGTGTTTCTGCTTGTGTCTTTTATACCCAGGAAACAGACTGATAAAACATACCTTAGTCGTCTTGCTGATAAAACTCACTCAGTAGCACTGTATTAGTACAACAATTACACCATCTGTTATTCTTTTTTCATTTGTTTTGTTTTTGTTTATTATGGGAGCATTTTTGTTTCCTGCCTTTCTCTGAGAATCACGTCTTTGAGATTTCTTTTCACTGCAAATTCCCTCCAACAACAAACTCTTAAATGCTTAGCAGTGGGTGTCAAGGGATAAAAGTGCTGAGAGACAGCCTAAAGATCTCTGTGTTTTCTTAACACCCCCCAAAAACCACCCACCCACACACACAAATCCCCAGAGTCTTTCAGTGGGGAGGCTCATCATCAGCTGTGAGGTGCTAAGAGTTGGAGAGCTTATCAGGAGCCGTCTAAAGAGGAGATAAGCAGCTGCAATTAACTTGACTCATCCTCCTCTGTCACATGATCACATGCATCTGCTCTTTTTGATGCCAAACCCACTGGGATTTTCAACTTGAAAGTGAAGATGACATTTAGAAGGTTTCTTGTATTAAGAAACAACTAACATCACTGTCCTGGGGAATGTTGTTGTCTCCGTTACAATGTTTGAGTGGTTATCATCCATTCGTCTGATTAAAAGTTAACAAAGAAACATGATGAAGAGAATTTGGGATATCATTTGAGAAACTGCAAAATCAGCATCACTGTCAAAATGCCTGCCAAAAGTTGTTCTTGTTGTTATAAAATGTCCAAAATGTTTGATAAGACCTCAAAATTCATCCCAAATTCGTCTTTGTTGAAAGTTGTGTTGAAATTGTGCTTAAAATGTTCATCAAATTGACACTCAACTGCAAGAAGGTTTCTTAATCATCTGTTGAAATACTACTCTTTATGTAATTGTGTTTTTTAATTTAAATGTACGCATTGATATTGCTGTGAAGGAAATTACTTCAACAAAACTAATGAAAAAGACAAAAGAATTCACAGAAGATTTATAATATACACACAAATCATCCAGGGTTGAAAAATGAAGCTAATGCATGAGTGCTTGAGAGTAGTTCCTTCATTGCACAACCACCTCTGTGTGGCATGTTTAAAACAAAAATAAAAACTTTTACAGCCTTGTAGAGATAACTCTTTTCTATTGTATTGCATTGGATAGTTAGGGTGGGGTTAAGCTTGATTCATTTGTTGGTGGGTTTTGTTTGGCTAATTGTTAGTGGGCCAGCAATGCACACTTTGTAAACTAAAAGTAATGCACACAAGTTAAGATAGCAGTTTTTATATGCCATAAGAGACCTGGCCCTTAAGCAAAAGTAATGGCTGAATAGTTTTGTTCTTGAACTGTGAGGTATACCACAAGAAGATGGACATAGCACACCAAACACAAACAGACTCACTCAAGAACAACCAGGGTCTTTACTTTTATAGCTTTCTGTCTCGATCAAGAGAGTCTTTTGTGTAAACAAATGTGGGGGGCAACATCAGGAGGATTTGAAACCAGGAGCTAGCTTCCCATTTCATCCCTAGGAATTAGTATTACCACCCAGCCCCTCTTATCTATATATAATTTGGAGGTTATGCTGTATAGACAGATGTTTTGCCACACATCAACAAGTCAGTCATTTGTTTCTGGCTCCTGTCTAAATTTATGCTTCACCTTTACTCTTATTGCGATGGGTATGTTTTGCTTCCTGTTTCAGCCTGCTCTCCGATTGGCTCTATCCTGCTCACACCTCAGAATATCAGATCATAAATACTGTATTTAACATGTCTAATTTTATTATATAGAGACATTTTACGATGTCATAATGGGGCAGCCCTGGTCCTTTTCTGAGACAATTCTACAGGACAAAATAACACTTAACACACCTCTAATCACAGGATAATAGTCACCTTCTGTAGACTTTTAAAAGAGATGATCAGAGATAAAAATCGTCCCAACATTCAATGGGACATCTTGACCTGACCTTAAATTAACCTAGATGCAGCTTCAAGCCTCAAGATTACTGCCACAATACTTATCAGTGATATTAGCCATGTTTCTAATGCATAACTGCAAGCCTGAATAAAATGTTAACAGATGAGTTTTAATCTCCTTTGCAGTTGCCATGTAAGATATGAGGTATGCAGACCAAGTGGTTTTATTTTTGTTCTGTTGTTTTTTTGAAAGGGCTGTAAAATGCTCATGAAGGCTGAGAGGGTGTCAATAAGACGGTGGAGACTCACACCACAAGCCTTTTGTGGACACGAGTGGAACTGCAGGGTTTTTGTTGGACTTCTGCATTTGGTAGCAACGCCAAATTCCAGAGCCTGTATCATGTGAACTGCATCTGATCCGTCCAGTTATTTTATGTTGAAACTTTCTGGATCATTTGCTTATTTTGTAATCCCCGACCCCTGGTCATCCCACGCTGCTCTGAGTTTTCCCAGAATGCCCTGTGTGATTGAAAATTCTTTGAATGAAGTTAGGGACTCACCAAACTGTTAAAGTTCAAGTGGACTCTAGATAGTTCACTGTCCTCCCATGACCTCCATCCCTCCTTATCACAGCCCAGCAGTGTGCGCCTGTCTCACACCTGTACCTTCACCCCACCACCACCAACCCCCTCCATCACCACTCATTTATCTCGTCACTCCTATCACTCCCTCACTCTGACTCCCCTCTTCCTCCATCTTCCATCCTCCTCCTTCTCCTTGTCTCTCTGATTTATAGGAGGCGGTGTGCAGTTCACACACATTCCACTTCTGACACTCCCCCCTACTCCCCCTCTTCCTTTCCTGCCACTGGACTCTCATATCTCTGCTCGCTCGTTTGTCTTCATGATCCTCCGATGAAGACCAGAAAAAGGGGAGCAGGAGAGGTGAGACAATAGAGGGAGTGTTGTTTTTGTTGACTGGATGAGGATACTTTTTGAACATCTCTGTCTGCCTCTTGGTATATAAGTGTATGTGAGAGTATAAAGTGGCTGTCTCTCTGTCTCTCTGACTTTGTTGTCATATTTTCCAGGCCTCCTACATAAAAGAGTCCCTGAAGTCTTTATGAAGAACAAGCACTGCCTGACGCAATACTCCAGCTCCAGGACGCACACAGTCCCCAATCCACAAATCTCCATCTGAGCAAACCCGTGTCAGCCAAGCCTAATTAGTCTTGTGGTCCACACTCAGAGCCCCAAATGGCAGCAGGTCATAAAATCTGTAAGTGTTCCACCAGTCAGAGCCGAGCGTCTGTGGCCATATATCGTCCGACACAGCCCGCTCGTATCAAAGCTCGTCCCTTACAGGCCCGCTGACATCCATGAAATCCCTTTACAGCGCTTTCAAAGGCATAGCTGGGAGTTTTTTTGGCACTTGTGCCCTGCATCACTGTTTTTATGCTCCATCAGGTGGGCAAAGAGCTCACACTCACACAGGATGGGCGTTAAACTCAGCCTCAAGGGATCAATGTCCACACATGCACTCTAAAGGCTAACACACATACACGCCATTAACTCTAAAAGTAAACATGGCTGTAGTTTTGTGAGTCTGATTCTCAGAATCAGTGTTTCCTTGGCACCATCACCCACCATCCTTAACTAAAAGATGAATATTTCTTTAACTCAAAGGGAATATTTTTGATTGTTGAAGAGACATTTGGGGCTCTGTTATGAGTATTTTGTGCATTTACATTTAGTTTACCTTTTTAACTTAAGGTGCCATCAGCAAATGTGTAAATGTGACAGATTAGTAGATATATTTGACTAAAGGAAATTGTGCCACATATATTATTGTTATAGTACAACTGACCCTTTTACAAGCCCCACCCATTACAGGAAGTGATCCTTACCAAGCCCTGCCATCCTTGGTAACTGTTTTTAGGTTAAAATCTTTTGTTGCTTACCTCCCACCCATTTTTAAAACTATTAACTATAACATTTTGGTTATTAACTTTTACTCATGTTTAATTCATTTCATACTTGAAAAGACTTGGCCTTAGTAAAAGAATAAAGACAAACTTACAATATGGTGTATGAAGAAAACACAACCTAGTGTGTAAGTTATCTAACATTAGCTGTTTACATAAAAACACTTTATTATTTGTGCACAATATTTCTGGAACACCAAATATCATCCTAATTAAAATGTTTTGTCTTGTCTTTGGGAGCACATATTTTGATTTCAATGTAGAAGTTATAAAATAAAGATAAGAATTTCACCACAATGGTTCAAAATAGACTCTGCCAACACAGAAGTTGTCTGACTGGGTTAAGAGGCTCTTCGATTCTTATTGGTTGGTCAACCGACCAATCATACCCCTTTTCCACCAAGGTGGTTCCAGGGCTGGTTCGGAGCTAGAGTCAGACTTAGCACCAGTTCTTTGGTTTTCCACAGACTAAGCACCGGTTGCTGGCTCTCAAAACCGGTACTTGGCAAGCACCAACTCTTTGCTGGGCCAGCAGAAAGAACCACGTTACGTCGGGGGCTACGCACTTACGTCAGGGGGTGGGGGCGGGATTACTGACCAACCAAAGCAGAGTAAAAACACAGAAAAGAGCCATTTTTAAAAAGACGAGTTCGGAGTAAGCAGGAAGAAGATAAATTGGAATATAACAATGGATTGTAAAACGAAACAGCAGTGGTCAGTGGAGGAGACGACCTTGCATAATCGTCGAGCAGCATTAACTTGCTGGATCGCCAAATTTTGCTCTCCAAGGAAGGCTCGAAAAGCCAGCAGCAACACTTGAACCGCAACGTAGTCCTCCATCTTTGTTGTGGCGATAAAATTTGGTGCTGGTTGTTATGGGAAACTGGCGTGACGTATACAGACGTATACATTGACGTGCTGACGTAGCTCTCTGGCTGGCACCCGTTTGTGGAAAAGCAAACGGTTCTTAACCGGTTCTCACTTGAACCAACTGCGAACCGGCTCTAGCTCCAGCACTAGCACAAGCCCTGGAACCAGCTTGGTGGAAAAGGGGTATCAGAGAGCCTTCAAAGGGTCAATCAGGCCATTAGGCCTCCTCTTCTTGTTTTGTGTCCCTCTGTGTTGTCACAGTGTGCAGGTGAAAAAAGTTTTAAAGAGAATAGAAACATAAACTAATGTGGTCTGATGTTTGAAAGTTTGATTTAGACTCTCTCCACTCCACTCTCAAAAACGATATAAGGCCACATTATCAAGTTGCATTGCTCTAGTAAAAAAAAAAACTGCCAAAGATAAGAGAAAGAAGTTTTTCAAAATAGCTTTTATAGTGTTCATACTAATGCTTTTACTTTTCACATATCATATGTTCTGTGAAAGACAAGATTTTTTAAAATTTTTATCTGATTCTAAAGAATTTGAGTCACACCATGCTGTAAACCCCTCAAAGTGGAATATGTATTTTTTGTCTAAAGACGAAAGAAAATCCATGAAAGATCTATACTTTCCCTAAAACAAAGCACAGCGTATAACATATGACACGTTATGTTTTACAGATTATCATATTTACCATTAACATAGCTCAAAGTTGTCATCAGTGAATATCATCTTCCTCCTTTTGGCCATTTTTCTGACAGCACAAGACTGCAAACCATCTTCTTCATATGCTGTTTATGTAATGTGAATTCTATTTGATTTCTGTGCCTGCCAAATTCATCTGTATTTGTGTGCATACTCGTGTGTATGAGTGTGTTTTCTGCCCTGGTCAGTGAGATTAATAGGGCTCAGTATAATCAGGGGTAAATGGGAGGCTCACAGGCGTCTAGACAGTGTTCAGACCTCCTACACCCAAAGTACTGCTCAGAACCATGGCAGCAAGAAGACAAACATAACAAATGACAATGATAATCTTCACATTATTTTGACATTAGCATCACCAACAGAGACAAGAGAAAGTAGGTGCTTCATGAAAGATCATTCGACGGCGGTGATGTGCTGCGTAACAACTAGCTGATGCAAAAATAATTCTTGTGATATTTCATACTTTTACATATAAATCAAAGAAGAGAAGAAATCTGCAGAGGAGTTTTTGTGAGGGGGGGAAAGGGAGGAACACACACACAGAATATCATCAAACTTTCAGCCACAACCTCCCAAAACCACAGAAAATAAATAACCCAAAAGGGGGAAAAACTTTTAGGTTTGGAAAAATGATCTCATGTTTAGTCTTGTGGAGCTTTAAAGGACAATACCCCGGACAACACTAAATATTTTATCATATTTTTATGACAACCTTGTCAAAGTGCTGAGAGAGAGGTTTCAAAAGGAAAGATGTTGAGTAAGAGGGAGATGAAGGGAAGTGGAGCCTGGGTGGTCAGAGAGCTTCTGAGGATATGTGCTGTAGATCTGATGGAGGGAACCTTTTCCTTTCATTCATGTTAACTTTCCTCTTCAAACCATTGGGAATAATCCAACTGTGCCTCGTATTTATTTTACCAAAACTTCAAGACAGCGATTATCTAAAAACTAGAGCTTCTGCATGGCGTTTTTAAATCTCAGCAAAGAGGAGAAAATGTGTGAGTCAATGAGAAGTGCTGGAGTGTTCTTATGGTACTTTAATGGGTACAAATCTTAATTCTTATTTGGGTAGTTGCATGTTTTATTACATGACTTGAGGTCACAGCGACCATGACCTCGATCCCCATTTATGTCAAGTTGAGGAAAATTTCTCAATACATTTTCAAAATACTTCATTCCCATATAGGGAATGACCATGAGGCCTGACGACCCTGACACATGACTGATGACTTTGAAATAGAATGAGTCCATCCTTGAGTCACATACCCCTTTTCCACCAAGCTGGTTCCAGGGCTGGTTCGCAGCTAGAGCCAGACTTAGCACCAGTTCTTTGGTTTTCCGCAGACTAAGCACCGGTTGCTGGCTCTCAAAACCGGTGCTTGGCAAGCACTAACTCTTTTCTGGGCGAGCAGAAAGAACCATGTTACGTTGGGGGCTATGCGCTTACGTCAGGGGGTGGGGGCAGGATTATTGACCAACCAAAGCAGAGTAAAAACATGGAAGAGAGCCATTTTTAACAAGACGAGTTTGGGGTAAACAGGAAGAAGATAAGTTGGAAGATAACAATGGATAGTAAAACGAAACAGCAGTGGTCAGTGGAGGAGACGACCTTGCATAATCGTCGAGCAGCATTAACTTGCTGGATCGCCAAATTTTGCTCTCCAAGGAAGGCTCGAAAAGCCAGCAGCAACACTTGAACCGCAACATAGTCCTCCATCTTTGTTGTGGCGATAAAATTTGGCGCTAGTTGTTATGGGAAACTGTCGTGACATATACAGACGTATCCATTGACGTGATGACGTAGCTCTCTGGCCGGCACCCGTTTGTGGAAAAGCAAACGGTTCTTAACCGGTTCTCAATTGAACCAACTGTGAACCGGCTCTAGCACCAGCACGAGCACCAGCCCTGGAACCAGCTTGGTGGAGAAGGGGTAACAGTGGACCTTAGTGCTGATTTGGAGGAAAATTAATCTCAAGAGTTGTGAAATTATTTCATTTAAAAGTATGAGAGGATAAGGAGGCCATAAAACCTCAACCTTTGCCTACAAACACAGATATCTAACCATTTATTGTTGTATTGGGGTGTACATTAGTGCAGTGTTTTAAGAACATCACTGAAAGTTCACAAGATGTGTTCACAAGCAAGAGGAAGACATGAAAACCAGTTACCTTGAGTTTTGACTAATAACTGCAAAATCCAGTCATTTGATCCTTCAGTCAGTGTGCAAATTTTGTTCTAAGTAGTTTAAGGAGCACTCCACATCCCTCTTACTGCCACCTTAAACTCATAATTATCTGCTATCTTTGTGCAACAATACATGACTGTAAATTGCCATGAATGGGAAACCTGAGCCTAGGATGATAGAGCCTCGATTATTGCAGCCACGAGGTAGCTAGCCTCCAGGGCAAATAAAATCCTAATTTCCTCTTCCCTCGTGGCTGGGGGACCATGGACTGTGAGGTTGATCGCTTTGATTCAGATGTACTGATGAAAATACTGGGTCGTTTGCAGCAGCTTCTAAAGTTTATTGTGCAGATTAAAAAAAAGGTATGCTTTTTGTATAATGCATATTAATACTAGCCTTTTCATGTACTAACCAAGCCATAATTGTGCTCTCAGGAGAGAGGCATAGAGAGGCATGGGATTTTTTTGCCTCAGTTTGTATGCTAATGTTCTTTATGATCATAGAAAGTCTTGATAGAATTTTGAAGTCACCTCTGACAAAGCAGGGCACCCCTGCTGGTACAAGCAAGCAACAATCCAGGACATGAGTCAGACGTCAGAGGATAAATAATATCGATCACAAAGAAAGCTTCTTAAGTGCTATTTGGCAAAATTCAAAGCACATTAAAGTATGGCTTTGTTTTTACACTATAGCTGGCCAACGGGCTCTTGTTAAAGGCTCTGGCTGAATTGTTGAAGGTTGTACCAGGAAGCGGTTTTATTCACAAATCTGTGTAAAATGACTTGTAATGTCCTGGTCAATGTGGCGTCACATTTAATGTGAATGGTATGAAAGTATGCTGTTCCAGATACAGCTGCTGTCAAGTCGAGTTTTACTGTTTATGTTAGAGTCTACAACATTTCCTCATTGCTTGTTTTTAAGTCTGACACACTTTTGAGTTGGAAAAAGTTCATTACAGTGAAGACAGTCAAACAAAAATCAGCTACTCTTCCAGACTCTGCCGACCTGTGACATCACGATTGAAAGAGTGGAATCAGCCTGCCCAGTCTATCAGACATATCAGGATTATCTTTGTCAAAACAAATGAAACATAGCACCGTACAAACACACTGTAAAACCTGGGTGACCCTCTTTTAAAAAACAAACACAGACATTACTCAGACAGCAGGCGAGGGGGGGAGGGTGTGAGCTGAAGCAAGGTGCTGACATGGGTGTGTGTGTGTGTGTTTTAGTGGGGTGGTGGAGAGAGAGCTGAGAGGGTTTGAGTGGCTGGATTAAGAGGAGGAGGCTGATGAGGAGAGGAGGAAAGGCAGAAATTTGGCGATCAGGGGACACAGCTTCGGAGAAAGACAGGAAGGAGATGTAAGATGTGGTGGAGAGGTTTGTTCAACTTCCACGCAGGGCTCAACAAGAAGTCTACCTTTCACTGGCAACTCACTGCTGAAAATACTTCATGATTGGCTGTTGTCTGAACTCTGGGGCCAATCAGATGGGAAAATGTAAAGGGCAATGGAAGAACTGCACCAATGAGTCAGCTTTATGGGTGTGGAAATAGGAGAAATTGTTGAGGAGGGGAATCAGAGGGACAGAGGTCAGCAGTTAAACTCATCTCCTTCACTCCTCTCTTTCTTTTCCCTCTCTGTCTCAGATGTTGAAAGGTTATGCCTGATGTGTTGTACTGAAAAGATCCTAAACTCTATTATTCATACTTTGCATTGGGTGTTTAAGAGTTGTGCCATGGGAGTATCATCCACAGAGGCTGAGATGTACAGTAGTGTATGAAGTTTTTTTATATATATATATATATTCACTCTGTTTGTTTTTAAGTTGTAAAGTATGATTGTGCTTATTCTTACCCTTCCCAGGGTATTACTCTGTACTTCTTCTAGATCAGAAGTCTCCCTTTAGATCTTGATCTACTGGTAGGTCTTTAAAAATATTACTGGTAGATCTTTATTAGGTCTCAGGGCCAATCCACACAGAGACAAATTCAGGCATATATGCACAAATCTTTAATTGTATAGGCGTTTCATTCACACGGATAATCCCAGAGTGTGTACATCTAAAAATGCTGGCCTTGCATTTCTGTGTGCACAAGGAATACACATATTTTAAGAGACTATGGTGTCAGAGTCCCATCTCTCCTTGCAACCACATGTGGCAACTCAGACAACAGCAGAAACATTGGCAGAATACAATGTTGCGTTCATGCTGCGGAAGCTCCTGAGCCTGTTTTGGCTTTAACAGCAAAATCTGCTGCTCTTTCTACAACCACCATGAGCAGTAAGAGAACAGCATATGGTGTTTGGTTACATTTCTCATGGTGTATGTTCAAGCTCCATGTCTTCCTCTCTGTTGTTGGTGTATTTCTGCAGAAGTGCTACAGCACCATTTACAGGCCTGGCATATATACTGCAGTGTTGTCATGGAGACGATGTGTTTCTTGAATGCTCTTCCTTACAGAGAACATCCTCCGTGTGGAAAAGGAATAAATCTGGTATCCTGGATGTTTCATGACATATGTGGGTCTGGTGAATCCAGCTGCTCTGTAGGGTTATTTTGGTTCCAAGTCATTCCCTCCTCACCCTATCAAATTCTAGAATTAGCAGGATACTCAATATCAGACAATTGCCCAAGTCTCTCTGATCCAAGTCCCAAGCAAGTCTTGAGTCATTTGATCCGAGTCTCAAGCAAGTCCCAAGTTTTTTCTGTTGTGGGCAAGTCGAGTCGAGTCGAGTCACAGGTTATGACGGGTTGAGTCCCTCGCCACTGTTCCCCAGACCACCCAAAATGCACTCAGATTTTCAGATACTGGCCTATGGCAGGAACGTTAGCTACCTGGCTAACATTTGTAGGTTTCACTTTCTTGGCCTCATGTGTCCTCAGATGGTGGATAAAGTTTGATGTTGTGCCCCCTTTTTCGCTCTTTTTCGAAGCGTTGCAGGTTGTGCACTTGGCTTGTGTTCGTTTTCCATTTGGGCACAGAAGACATAGCGGTTGCCAATTTGAAACCCTGTCCTGGGCACCCTGCCCACTGATCATCACTGTAGCAGAAGCGGGTGTGTGGTAAGAACGTACTGTATGTGTGTAGTACTGTGTTGTGTGGGGAACAATTATAGGTGACGGGCAAGTGTACTGTGAATGGAGCATCAATAAAGTGAACCTAAAAGGAGAGAGCGGCGTATATCTCCTGTCTGGCTCTTTAAAGCCTGAGTGCGTGCAATTTTCTGAATTATGTTGTCTCAAGTCAGGTCGAGTCTGGAGACATTTTCTCCTGGTTCCAAGTCTCGAGTTTTTACCTCCCTAGTCCAAGTTGAGTTGCAAGTCGTCTCGTTAGCGGCTCAAGTCGACTCAAGTCTGAGTCCCTATGACTCGAGTCCAAATGTCTGCTCCATACTATTCAAAGTTTGTTTTATGCTTATTTGTCCCACTTTTCATTTCTTGGGGTGGCAGTTTCTGTTTTTATGGTGGCTTGCATTAGTTATAAAATGCAATTTTAACTTCATATCTGTTAGTTATGTATTTTTTCAGGCTTTCCTTTATCACATTGATTGATGGAGATTATATCTACTGCCTTAAATGTGGGTAAAATTTTAAAAAATGGCCATCGAAAGGAAACATTTGTTGTGGCCTCTTGTTGATGTTGGGCATCTAACTTTCCCTGTTGCATCGTCATCTTCAATAAAAAAAAGTTTGGAGACCATTGTTTTAGACAGTGGCTATAGAACATCTGAAAGCTGTTTGATGGCTGCTGTTGAATAAAAAAGAAGAAAGCAGTCACAACAGAATGAGGTAGCTTTGTCTCCCATAGCTTAAGAAACTGTAAAACAAAACATTTTAATTTAAAAAAAAACACTTAAACAGTCTAATTAAGCTTGCACCCTGTCCACGTTGCAGCTTTTTCACAAACAATAGTGCATGCCCTCACTTATGGTCAGTGTATTGAAAGCATTGCATTGCATTGAGCAGCTTAACAGTAGAACACAAGACTATGAGAATATTTAGGTTTCACCATGTACTTTTGAAAGAGAGCAGTAACAGCCAGAGCAGCATGCAAAAAACAGGTTATATTGCCTTATGCAACTTGAATCAATGTTTCTGCTTCATTTAATTTTGCTGCAGAATGCTCTGTGCTTAGAGAGTATGTGGAAATTAAAGTTTGAATATATGCGTTTTCTTCAGTTAGCTACAGGTGAGCAAGGAGTGATTTGGCTGCAAAATAAACATCCCTAGTTTCAACCAAAGCCCCAAAAACATTGCTTGAATTTGCTTACTCTAAAAATCTGGCAAACTCAGAGGGAATGATAATTATAGGCTATAGAAATAATATTTTATCAGTGTTTGAGGAGTAGATCAGCAATTGGAAATAAGAATAGTCAAGCAGAGAGTAGCTGAGAAAGAAAAAAAGAATTTAAGAGGAGTGTCTAGTTTCAGATTTACTGTGGCAGTGGGAGAGATTTGGCGTTGTGAGTACAGCACACTGAGGACGGAGCCAGAGGAGGAGTAGGAAGACAGATTTACATGGTGAGAACGACCCAGGCTGCTCTGGAGCAGCACGCAGCACATATACTGTGCTCTGGTGATGTCTTCACAAAAAATCTAAATGAAAATACTCCATGTCAGAACATTAGTAAAGAGGCCATTATGGCATTCTGAAACAAAAATTAAACCACAGTCATGTTTTCCAAAAGTTTTTACCAAAACTTTCTGAACTCTCCCTTTTCGCTCCTCAGCTAAATATTTATACTAACAAAGGTAAAATAATTTGTTACTTCAATAATCTTTTTAATGACATGTTACTCATATTTAAGTATGCTGGTTTAATGCCTTTGAAAAAAGAAGGTAATGATGTCTGTTTTCAGGTGTTATAGTGTCAAAAAACTTGGGGTAAAATAAAGACATTCAATAAAGAACATATTAAAAACAGTGAAATAAATGAAAAGGGACCAGGCTGTGAACAAATGTATTTCAGAATTTTTTTCTCTGCTGTGGAATATTAGTATTTCATAGTTGTTGGGTCATCACACGCTCCAACCAGTTTGTTTTAAGTCCTTTTAATGTTGCACTACACCGCCACTCTCATTAGGCACTAATTTGAGACACGGCACAACCGATGTGTCCTTCCGCCAACAGTGCCGTCCAGTTAGCTTAACAAGAGGAAACAGTCGCTGCAGAACAGAATAAACTAACGTTTTTTACACGATTTTGACCGCCGTTTACTTTGGATACTTTGGAGTACTTTTATGAACTGGAGTACACACAGGAGAAACTTCTGTAGATGGAGAGGCAACAGGTCTGAATTGAAAACTGTAGAATCGGCTATGGACACCGGTGGACCGGAGAAACACACGGTACCTGCTGATTCAGGTTAATAAATCATGAGCTCACGTTGCCAAACTGGATGAAATAAGAGTGTGGCTAAGAAAAATCACATCAGGATGTTTTGAGATGTTCGGGGTCAGAGGATGCTGTAGGCTTTAATACATTCGTCTGCAGCGAGAAGCTCTCATCTTACGGATCCTCATTGCTTTAATCGATATTTATACTTTTACAGGCCAGATTCACAGTGTTAAGGAGTCCAGGGACAAAACAGATGAGCCGAATGAAACTTCATCTTCAAAGTAAGTAATCGGCTGATACGGATTGTTTATTTTGTAAAGACAGAAGCCATGGTTTCAATGATAAGTTTACGTCATCATAGCCCGCCGCAGTCATGTCGGCTGTTGCTGTGGGTGTAAGCTCAGCTAGAAAAACATTCATTGTTGTGCTTGATCAGCTAAACAATCCTGTAACATTCCAACATTTGGCTGATCATTTTTGAAAGGGAGGATTATTTGTGTATTTGGAAAAATTGAAGTTACCATGGTAGTTTGATCCTTATACGGAGGGACATAGCCTATTGGCTGTGCCTGTCTAAAAACAGTGCCTAATGAAAGCGGCGGTTTGGTGGAAAATTAAGTTTTTAATGTTTTTAGCAGGTGATTACTCCACACTGTGTGGCTTGTTTTATCCCACATTGCACAGTGTGCAGCAATTCCATTGTGTAGCATGGTTGAAGCATCCCTTTTATATGAAGTTAATTTTTTTGGCCCATATTAGATCATTAAAGTTGTGCTGCACAAAGATAAATGGATAGTGGCAACTTTAAGCTCCACAAATTGTGTTGGTTTCTGCTCTGTCTCAGAGTTTTAGACTGTAATCCCGCTGTGCTAACCATCCTTAACCAACATCACTCTGAGTCACAGTTTTTCTGCAGTTTGCCCTAGTTTGTGTCTGCATATAAAGATGGGTCAGACATATATGTTGTTTTTTGCATTGTGTTATTCTCAGCCTTACCTGAGGCAGATCCAAAGGGGACCAGGTTCTGACAATGGCTCCCTGAAATAAACTGGCCACCTGAAAAAAAAAAACCTTATGAGCCCTGGACGCTCACAGAGGTGTGATCAGTAACTAATTGATTAGACCTGGAGAGGTTGAAAATAGACGATGATGAGAGTTTAAGAGATAACATGTTAACAAGACATCCCAACAACACAGGTTCTACAGATTTCATAGTTATGTTGTCAGTCACACAAACTCTTAACACACCCACACAAGGGGGCAGTGATGTTTTTTTCTGATGCATATTTTAATAAGAATATTCACAGATCAGGAATAATATAAAACCACCTGCCACCCTGGCCTGTCTGCAGGTATACAGCCCTATACCCAACAGACTGTGATGCACTGAGTATCCAGGCACCTTTCTATCACAGCCTGCATTAACTTCTTCAGCAATTAGAGCAACAGCAGCTCGTCGGGCTGGACCACACAGGCCAGCCTTCATTCTCCATGTGGGTCAAAGAACCTTGGCCACATGACCCTGTCCCCAGTCACCACTCTTCCCTCTTTGGGCCACTTGTGATAGATATTGACCACTGCAAACTGGGAAAACCCCACAAGAGCTACAGTTTGGCAATGCTCTGACCCAGACGTCTAACCATCACACTTTAGCTCTTGTCAGACTCAATCAAATCCTTTTGCTTGCCCATTTTGACTTCTTCTAACATCAACTTTTAGGCCAAAATGTTCATGTGATACTGATATATCCCATCCACTAACAAGTGCCATGATAAAAAGATGCCATAAAAATGTAATTAGTCTTATTCACTTCATCTGTCAGTGGTCATGGCGCCTGATCAGTGTTTATTAGCCTATATTTGCTTACTTGAATTCTCTCAAGTTGGAAATATCAATGTGGCCCTATCATCCATAGGACTATTCACGCTCATTCACATAGAAAGGCAATATAGAGTCACCAGTTTACCTAAAGAACATGTTTTTGGTCTGCGGGAGGAAACTGACCGCAGAAAACCAATGCAACCACGCAAACTCAACACAGAAAAACACTGGGAATTGAACCAGCAATCTTCTTGTGTGAGGCATGCACACCAAACCTGCTGCACCACTGTGTGGTCCTAATACATCAGCACACCATAACTGTAAATGCTATCATGTCAGCAAAGTGTTGTTAGCATGAGGACATCTGGTTCAAAGAGGTTTTGTGAGACTGTTAGCATAGCTGTAGGACTTTCTGTCTTGTTTTAGAATGAAGAAACACCACTTGACCGACTCTAACGACATTTCTGGTTTCATTATGAGCTCTTGATCTGTTGATTCCCTCTGTTTACTTCTATAAACATTAAGCAACACCACAAACTATCATTAATTTCTCTCTGTGTACCCACTAATAACAGAGCAGAGCAGGAAACGGGTCATTATGAGTGTGTGTGTGAAGGTCTGTGTCGTGTGTTTTTAAGAGACAAAACTGGGATAAACCCCTGTAGGTGTGTGTCCCTCTGTGTGTTTGTGTGCCTCTTTGGGGTTTTACTTCTTATTTAAGACCAATATTTACCCAGCAGCCCCAGGGTGAGATTACCTCATATTCTCCCACCCAGCTGTGCTTTCTCAGCGTTTCCACGACAACCGGCGGAATGTCTCATCATGTTTATCTGCCCGCCAGGAAAACAGAGCGCAAGAGGAAGAGGAGGCAGCGCAGGGAGATGGAGAAGATAGGCTTAGGTTAGAGTTGAACAGTGTATACAGATACTAATGGGCTTGAGCTCTAAAAGGCCTACTTTACGAACTGAAGTGATCACAGGAGCGCATGAGACACTTTAGTAGGCCTACAAAAACCACAGCAATCATCAGAATGTTGTTGTCATAACTCCTCACACTAGCCAAAGTGCTACTGCAAGTGAATTCACAACAGTATCATTAAGCGTGTACAGTCTTGAAAGGTGGTTCTGGACCCCAAAGTGGGACGCAGAGCCATTCTCAGTGGGTCATAAGTGGGTCTGTGAAAAACCAGAAGTGATTAAAAGAAGTCTGAGCTGCTTCATGTTCAATTAAGTGTTTCCAATGACACAGCGAGGATAGTTCAGGTACACTCCAGCACAAGAGGAGCTGTAACACATTTTAGCTCATGCTTTCCAGATTCAATGAAACAACCAAAAATTAATTGAAGGGTTTGATTTTATTATTTCTGTTTCAGGGCTAAAATGCACCATTTAGCTAGGAATGCTTCATTTTTTACTATAAGGTTTGTCTCAATCTGCCTTTGAGAAAGTCTAGGTGCTGAAGTCAGACCAGTGAGACCCAGTTTTTCTGTCAGCAAACAACAAAAGTCTGCTTCTGTTTTCTTATCATTTAAGGTATATATCACTTTTGTCAAAGCTTTTTTCATCCCTCTGTCCAAAAAAGTATGAACTCTGAGTGGTTTATTACGAAGTGCCATATTGCTGATAACAAGCTGCATTTAGCAGCTCTCTCTACCTTAAACAACATGAAGTGATGACACACTTGCCCCCGTCCCAAAAAAAACAAATTTTTCCTACTCTAGAAAGTTTCTGTTTGAGTTTCAGATTCAAATGCAACTATTCTATAAAATTATTGTTTGTGTTCTGTGTTGAGACATCAAACGAAACACAAGTGCTCTCTAATATGACTTTTTGGTCCTTCATGATCTGATACAAATCTAAACGTTTCAGGTAGGCTCTGTTTCTGTAAAAGGAAGTGACTGCTCAAACAGAGATTAGCATAGATGCTAGCAGCTTCAGTGGCAGACTTGTCAAGCTGCATTCACACCGAACGCGACTTTGCAATCATAATTGCTTTGCCCACTTAAAGGAACACTACACCCAAACAACGATTTGGCCTCATTTTCTACTCATCCTCATGCTGAGCAACACTCTGGAGCACTTTTTTGATGTCTCAAATGCAGCCGGAGGTCAGGGGGGATTTTCGCTGTAAACAAACGTCCATCTAACAGCAGCGGAGCCGAAAAAAGGTCCATAAAGTCCACAAAAAGTGCCTATTTTCCTTCATACTGCTCGTCCGCTGTAATCCAAGTGTCCTGAGCGAAGTGCGTCCATAATTAATTGAAGCAGTCATTTAGTACATTTTTGAGCCTAAACAGTGCTATAGCGTGCTTCCGCAGTGCGTCTCAGCGCTCCTGCACTATGTAATCCGTCTGGATTGGTCTGCCCAGCTTCGTAGTGCAGGAGTGCGCTGCGGCAATGCACTGTTTGACTTTTAAAAAAAATTTTTATTCCCGTCGCTGTGCTCAGCTGGATGGATCATGTGTTTTGTCACTCGTCCATATCATATGTGATATTATAGAATGTATAAGCTGTAATTATTCCAACTGTATCCTTTTAACTCATCTACCAACCACAAAACACTGCAGCTGATGACCCTGCAGCAGCGTCGTCTGACCCTCTGCAGTCCCATCCAAGTGGAACTAATGTACTCACTAATCATTCCCTCACAGAGATGGATTATCATCCTGTGAACCAGAATAAAATCTTTCTGTGGGCGTCGTCACACACCCACATAACGCTGTTGCTGCACAGCCACATGCAGTGTCACCTGAAAAGATCAACTTTTTTCAGCTTTGGAGACGGAGAGACTAGGTCGCCTTGATTGCGGTCGTCACATAGCAACCCCCCCCCCCCCCCCCCCCATCACGACTGTACATTGACTTTACATGGAGAGTGGTTGCCGAGGTGATAAAGTCGTGTTTGGTGTGAACTCAGCTTCAGACCTAGCCCATATATCTTTTTTTATGAAAAAAACAAATAATAATGAGGGTCTTTCTCAAGGGATGTTTTTGTTCCATGTCCAACATGTTTTGGTTTCTACTTTGATCTACTAAGTAGCTTATGTTTTGTTTTTTACACCCTGGCAGCAGCCTCCCTGCTTATTATCTAATTGGGCCATAATTAATTTATTGATGGAATGATTGTCCAATCACCTGCTGAATATGCTTTTGACAGGTTCTGCACATTCCCAAATTTTGTATGGGCTGTTGCTACAGTGGACCAGTGAAGTGTACTGTCAGCCCATCTGGTGTGTCAGGTTACATGCTTTAGTCTTTTGGAACAAAATAGCAGGGGTCCTGGGTGTCTGCAGAATTTGAAGTTTTTTGGCAAAAAATATTGCATTCTAGGATCCTATAAACCCTTTTGTTTCAGCCCTGCTCAGAATAGACTTTTAGTTTAAATTAAAATTTCCCAAAACTTTCACTCAAATCATGCCTAAATATAATGAGTTACTGCTATGTGATTGGCTGATTAGTTATCATTTGTTAATGACTAGTTAAATAGGTGGACCTGATAATTGGCAGGTGAGTGTATCTTTGAGATGCTGTCTAACAATAGCTGCCTTCTTTGAAATAATGCTTTTATTTTTTACAATAACTTTTTATTGCAAAATAAATGTGTTTAAATTCTTTCTCAGACTTCCAGCTGTGCAGGTTTTCCATGTAATTGTTGAAGTTACACATTTAAGATGATAATTTCCTGATGAAAATACTCTGCTGAGACAAAAGTTCTGACAACAGTGAAAACGATGTGTGGCTCCCTGTTTGGTTTACGACCCAATCATAAACAAGGAGTCTATTTCTAATAACTTCTTAAAATGAAATTACATTTTTGACATTATTTTCTTTTGTTAAGTTTCTCCATTCAATTTTCTAATGTTTTAGATTTTAACTTATTGTGGGTTTTTTAACTTTAATGTCTGTTATGCTCTTTATGCCACAAGTTATTTGTAACTGTGTAAAGCACTTTGAATTGCTGTGCATAGATAGATATCTGAAAAAGCTGATTTGCTCATAGGGCCTCCCAATGACTAGAGTCACTCCTGAAAACTATACATCAGATTTGTTTTTTTAATCTTAAATTATGGTGGTCACCCTCTCTGTCCAGAGTCATCAGGTGCACAGTGTCAATCCCAGCATCCCCTGCGCTGTGGACTCAACCCTGCCATGGGAACGCACAGTTATTTGCTTTAATTTGCAACAGAAAAGCGTGTGGTGTATGGCGACAGTCAGGGAATGTTCTATTTGGTCTTCTCCTGGCCTGTTTAAGTGATAAAAGTGTCATTATTTAGCCTCTGAAGGAGAGTGGACAGTGTAAACACGACTGTATGACCTTCTGTCAAGAGGCTTCGTTCTTCAGAAGCTCATTAAGGGCCTCCAGGCGAAGTACGCATCAGACCCACGGTTTCCTCTCGGCCTTTTTAAGCCTCTCTGTTCGGATATGACCCAGTCGACGTCCGAGGGTTGTCAGAAATGGATTCGATTTAGAGCTGAAGGCAAGTGGACATGAAAGACGTGGCGCTGCGAGGAGACATATTAAAACAGCAGGAAGGACCCTTGGACTTGAGCCAAGTAGGATCTCACCCTGTCGCGCGCTGACCGGATTTGGATACGATTTGGATGCACTTGTCGAGATGCTCTCTTAGCTCTGTATTTGACAGATTCAGTCTCTATTTCAGGCTTTGTTTTTGCAGCAGGTTTTGCTCCCAGTGGATTTTTTTGTACCCATGTGCTGAATGTGGGGGTTTGAGGCCCATGAATGGACCCTGCCTTCGTTCATTTTGGCTCTGACTTTAACCTGATGGATTTTACGCAGAAGTACAACATGGGACACAAACAGCAGGTGCACAGTGACCCATCCAGTCCCATCAACCACCTGAACGCCTCGCCCTGGAGCCTGGACGTGGATGCAGGCGCTCGCACTGCGGATCATCAGGTGGTGAACGCAACGACGTTTCACAGCCGCGGTGCGCACGGGCATCCAAACAGGTCCAAACGGAGGAGGATCATCACGATGGTGCAGCGGCAGGCGGCCAACGTGCGGGAGAGGAAGAGGATGTTCAGCCTGAATGAAGCGTTTGATGAGCTGAGGAGGAAAGTTCCGACATTCGCGTATGAGAAGAGACTGTCCCGGATCGATACGCTCCGTCTGGCCATCGTTTACATCTCTTTCATGACGGACCTGCTGGAACAAAACGGCCAAAGTAACCCGATGTAAACTTTAACCCGTGATGAAGCCTGGCACTGCTGGCTGAGGACAGAGACTGGACGTTTGAGCTTATAGACTCTATTCATCCAAAAGTCACACGTGCAGCCATAGCTCTACGAAAGTGTTTCAAAGTATTAGTTAAAGCTATTGTGATGTTGCTTGATAAAGACATTTGAAACATTTGAACAAATCCTTAAAGATGTTGACTCATATTTTAACCAAAGAGAGAGGCAGTGTCTGCATAATGTTTTGACAAATGTGTGAATGTAGGCAGGATATATGAGAGTGATTGCAGTTTTTTTTTTCTTGTACATTTTATTTTTGGTGATTAAAAATATTTTTCATATTAATTTGCCCATTTCAATGAAACTGCCAAAATAAATTGGCAACATTGAAATTGGAAAAGTGTCAGGAACTTGCCTGCACGTTGCAATTTACACAGTGTGTGGGAATTTGTATGCAATAATTTTAACAAAAAATAGATGAATAAAAGATTGCGAAAAAATCACACAAAATTCAATAAAGAAAAACCAAAGAAATATATGTGTTGCTCAATGATGCTTGAAATTGCAAGCAAATTCTTATGACCTTCTGCACATACAAGTGTATAATATACTTACAAAGTGGTAAGACGTGTGAGATGTTTCCTATTTGTCTGATGTAGACGCTGTACAGCAAATTTCCTGCTCTTGATCTTAAACCGAGAGATGGAGAGCTTTTTATGAAATGCAAAAATAAGTAATGGAGGCTTAAATACACAAACCAGAAAAAAAATAAGAAAAGTCCTAAGCTTTTGTTTGGGCACACTCTAATTTACTAACAGGTGCCTGGCTATTGTCCAAACTGTGGATATAAGTTGACATTATTTTATAAGGCAAACCTGGCAAACTGGTTGCCATCTGAATTTGTGCAATCAAGATTGCATGCAAAAATTTGCCTACAGTTAGTTTAACCCACAAAAACAGAAATAGCAATTTATAGAGTCCAAATTGTGCAAATGGGTTGGCAACATTAAAACAAACAGAATAAGTAAACGTATTAAAAATATACAATTATTTTATTTTAAAAATACTTAAGAGAAAATGTACTGTTCAAATTGAAAAAAAGCGTTGGCAACATAATATAAAGCAATTTAAATCTTGGAAATAAGTTTTCTAATTTAAATTCAATTTAATTGTGTTGCTATAAGTTACTGTAAGTACCACAAAAATCCCTCCCAACACTAATTATTATAAAAGTAAGCAGAATTGACAAACTCTTAGTGGAATTCAGACTGTGTGCAGGAAATTACCTTAATATATTTAGTCAAGACAAGAAAAACTGTGTTTTCACTGAAGAGATATAAACTTAAGTAAGACTAACCTTGAAATGCTTTAGACTACATTTCATCCAAAAACAATACAAGCAAGTCTCCTGTTGTGTTTGAACTTCACAAAGAAATTGGCAGAGTAAATAATGTTGCCCTCATCAGTTTCCCACACATTTATCAGAATCAGAATGTCCTTCATTGTCATCATACAAAGTGTACAACTAGACTTGAAATTGGAGATTACATTATTGTATTTAAGGGCGTGTAAACGAGGAGAAGCTTGCTAATACATTTGTGAAATTCAAACTTTTTGCAGAAATTTACATGGAATATGTTTACACAGTGTAATTTGTAAAGACTGGTTTGAAACGTCAACAATCAAAATGAAAAAGAGCAATAAAGCAAAATGTTGAGTATGTATTTTTATATGCTATGCTAATTTGTCACAAGAATTGCTAGCAATCCCTGAGACAATGTCTAAACCACATACCAAACTTTTGTGTAGTTGTAGGTTTTGAGGTAATATGTATACATTTTCTCTTTTTTTTAACAAAAAGATAAAAGAATCTTAATTGAACAAATAGGTTGACAACATTTATTAGAGGGAATCAATTATAGAAAAAATAGAGGTCTAAATATTGATATGATTTTATTATTTATATAAAATTATTCAAATTTTAAAAAGCTCAACACTTTAACACTTTATGTCTGGACTGGTAGGTGAAGCTAGTTAGCATGTTAAATCATTAAAGGTAACTGTAGACTAACATTTGATGCTCACCCGCAGATTGTGCCTCAAGGTCCTATAGTTCAAAAGGCTCCAGGCAATCGGCCACTTTCAGATGATTGTAAAATTAATAGTTAACTGCTTTTAGAATGTTTTCTTTCTGAAAAATAAAGTGTTTCTCGATATGTTTCCATGAAATATCTAATTATTCATTAAAATACACGAGTATCATTCTTGAGTTTGTAAATTAATTTTCATTTCGTTTAAAAGGCACCAAACGCTTCAAATGAAGAATAACCGAAGTTAACAGGTTGCACAATAAGTCAAATTCATGTAAATTTTCAAACTATATTAGGGAAGATGTTTATATATTGCTTGCAATCAAAAGGCCTAGCAGTTGGTTTAACAATTTCCCTTTTCCAGTGTTGTGGTCTTTACGGGAGGTGTTGGCCTTTGGCACACACTTCCCGCTTTGAACTGTATAATACAAATGCTTTTTCCTAAAGCCTGAATCCACGAAGAGCTTTTAATAGAAGATAAATCCATATTCTCAGGCTGCGCTGCATGTCCACGTGTCCAGGTGTGATATTTAAGCACCCTGGAGAGCGACACAGCGCGCCTTACCTGGCCTCGTGCAGACATCAACCAGGTGTGGCTGAGATCGAGGGCAGAGTTTCGCCCCCCAGAATAAATGACAACAACTTCTAGGAATGTATTTTCCTTTTTAAAGCCCCTTCATTACCATTAACGCATGCAAATGCTTGAAGATTGTGAGGATTGAAGTCGTAGAGTCGAGGCTCACTGCGTGACGCTCCGTGTTTTATTTTGGCACTGAGGTGTGAATCAAGTCGAGGGTAAACAAAGTGTCAGAGCCTGGTTGAAGGGCATAGTTATCTGGACACTTTTCTCAGGAAGACCAAGGCTTTAATTTGGTTCTTGTGCCTGTTCCTTCACATAAAAACGGGACCAGACGAGCCTGCTGTGGCCCTCCTCGCGTGTCATCCTCCCTCATTACAGCTGAGGTCTCCCTAACGACACATTCACACCACAGACCGCCAGCGAAAACCACCAGATCTAGTTTCAGCCACATGCAGGGCTTTCTTTGCTGGATTTTGATATTATTGAGAGGAAGGCCCCAAATCTGGGTGGTCATACGTGCGTGCGTAGACTCTCTCTCTCTCTCTCTCTCTCTCTCTCTCTCTCTCTGTCGCTCTCTCTCCCTCCCTCCCTCTCTCTCTCTCTCTTTTCAAATGGAGGTCCCAGGTGAAGACCTGCTTAGGAGGCTTTTCTATCAGATGATCATTTGCTGATATGGAGACATTTAAAGCACAATAAATAACATTCTGTTATGTCCAATACAACAATACTCAACATTTTCAAATGTGGACAGAACTTTTGGCGCGTTAGAGAAACCCTTACTAACTGTAATAATACCAGAAATAATATTAAGGCCAACCGGATAACATAGGCCGGCTCAACTGCTGTAGTGCAAAGAACAGCATTTTTGCCAAATTGTAGAACCAACTGTTAGCAAAGATGCTACAAACATCCTTTCTATAAATAAGTTTATAGTGTTGTTTTTTTGTTAGAAAATGTGGTACAGCTCTGCTAAAGCTGCGACTGAAGCTGTTAGCATCTAACCTCTGCAGGTCCAGCCTTCCTGCAGTCCTCTCCCTTGTAGCTCCAGCCACTTCTTGCTTTAGAGGATGCCCAGATGTGAGTACACCTTCAGTGGGACTGCAAAGAGTGACATCTTGGCTCTTGCCTGCTGTTTTGGATAAATAAAATGAATAATTGATTACTGGTTGTCTGGGATTTCTGAACCAAGGAACAGGCATCAGCATGGTTTAAATTTAGAGTCACATCTTATGTCATTAAAAAGTCTTTACAGAAAGAACAAAAAAAATATTATTTGGCATCAAATAGGCCTATTGAGATATTAAATTTGGTCAAAGCTCATACCCCTTTCATTTAGTTATACTTCGGACAGTAATGTCAGTAAACTTAAGCTGATAAAAATCTTTTATTAGCCTATTATTTTATTGACTGGTGATGTAAAAATCTAACATCTTCTCACAGGGCCCAGAAATTCTGGTTGTGCCCCTGGTCACACCAGAGAGTTTGCAATTCTTATTATGTGGCCATTTAACTGGGGCTAATAGATTATTCCTTCAGAGTAACCTAAAAAACTTTGTGTAAGTGTCCCATTTTGAACTTAATTGTGCCACCCTGGCCTAATTTCCAACAGAAACTTAATAATCTTTAGTTAGAGGCCTCGTTTAAATCACACAGAGTTAAAATAGTCAAAATTTGACAATTTCTTTTCCAACACGTGGAGGGTGGGTTGAACGGACCAATCCGCTTTCATGAAACGTCGCCTATGACTGACAGCAACTTCTTTGCCAGTTTCAGAGCAGCCTGTAAGTTGCCAGATATTCCGCTTTCTTTTATCTGCTACATCTAAATTTATGAGGCCCAAGGCACTTGCCTCTGCACTCCAGTCTCTCCCTCACTCACCTCCTCTGTTTGTATTTCTCTCCAGCCGTCCACCGCCTTCAGCGACCCCGCTGTGCGCACGGATCCGCCCTGAGAGCTCCCTGGGACGGGCCGTCCTTTAAACCTGAGCCGCAGTGTCGAGCTCCCCGCGGGGGTCAGAGCCCATTTAAGCGCATACCTCAACGCGGGGCCGCTGACGGGAAAATAAACACCTCTGTCTGCTTATGAGCGGAGGCCTCCTGCTGTGACAACCTCCTGAGTTTCAGTAGGTCTGATATTTTTCACCACTGCTCCCATCTGAAGGAAGCGTCTGGACCTGCAGACCAGTCTTTGGGTCAGCAGAGGCCCGGTGGTTTATGGGGGACTCTCTGTGACAGCCTTTAGCTTAAATATGATAGCAGTGATACTAAGGTCAGTGCAACAATAACAGAAACTTTCAAAGATGCCCAAAATTTGGGAAGAGACTAAAAGACCTACGGAAGCCCTGAGAGGACATTTGCAAAGGTCTGACAAATCTATTTTTTTTAAATCCAAGATATTGATTTATTCAGTTTGTCACCTTGCATTTTCTATAGCCTGATTGAATTCAGGTATTTATTCAGGTCCTCACAGATTTTTTTCATTTTGTTTGTTAAATAAATACATCCACAAGAAAGCAACCACAATTGTCTTGTTGCAAAAAAAAAATATGAATGCATGATGCAACAAAGGCAGGGGCCGTTTTCAAGTGTGTTACCCTGGAAGAAAAACATGAAGATAAAACTGTTTTTTGCTACTACAACACCATGTACAAAGACCAAATTCACTATGAATTATTGAATGGGGCACTAGATGAGACATACAGGAGAGAAAACAAATTTACAGGACATAAAAAGGTACTTTTTTAAGGTCTCACTTAACTTCAAATTCGTTGCAAGATCTTCCAAAGTTTTGCAGGAACTTGCAAAAGTCTGTACTTTTATATTTTTCCTATAACTATCTTTGTCTTTGTATCTCCTTTCCCGGGCACAAGATGTTAGAAAATATCCTGATCCAAGATGTCCTGATCAGCTTTTTTTTCCCCCATCCAGTTGTAAACAATGAGTGTCTGCTGATTCTGAGGCCACATCTGAGGCGTACATTCACCTAGACAAAACAGCTACACTTATATTTTTGTGCTCTTTGTTGTTCTTTTTTTAACCAAACTTTGAAAGCAAAGTAACAATGTGCCACTTTTAATTTTTATACTAAAGTATGACTTGATTACTTTAAAGCACAAAAAAAAATCAAAATTCTATTCAAAATTGTATTTACATTTATATAACTGGACTCTTTGGACTCTTAACACTGTGTAAATTAAAGCATTTACACATGGACAAAATGTTAGCCACAGGACTACCACAGCTGCATCGCTCACTCATTGTCAACTTGCTGTTAAGTGTTCTTAACTTGCAGTACCTTGCATAATCAAACATAACTTGATTTCAGGTGCCATAGTTTATTAAGGAGTTTTCAATTTGTAATAATTTAGCCCTGAAGAGCAGTGAGAAAAGATGATTATCCCCCAGTTGCCTGTTTATATATCAGATCATATCAGCAAATCGGGATTCTCCCTCATTGTTCCAGACAAACAGTCATGGACACATGCTTAAAATATGGCTTTGAAAACTATTTGGCATTGAAATTTCAAAAGTCAGAGGTGGTTATCTCCTCCAACATACCCACTGGTGATGCAACAGTGGCAATAACCGTGTAGGAAAGTTAAACTTGTCACTGATGGTCTTGTTTGTTTTATAAACCATTTAGTAATATTGATTTCAGACTGAGTACTTGAGTACTGAACTTGAACTGAATCTTGGCATGATTATTTATATTTATTTATTTCAGCAGCAGCTCTGTACAGCAGCTTGCTGTCATGTGGTCTGACACCGACCCCCCTGCAGGAAAGTTGTAAAGGGGGAAAGCGAGGATGATTCTAAGGGTCCACGACACAGGGCCTCTTCAACATTTATTAGAGGATAAGATTAGTTTATGCTTTTGCTGCTCTAAATCAAATACTTGGGTCTTCCTCAAGATGAATATGTCATAGAGCAAGACAAATGTTTCAACTGCAAAAGTTTTGAAGCTTTTGCAGGTATAAAAGAAATATATAAAACAATTTAAATGCTTAAAATGGCCCAAATGCCAGAAAGTTTCTAAGATATGTGATTGCATTCATCATTTTTGAATTCTAGCTGAATAGATATTTTCTTCACTGCTTGAAGCTTCTTTGTGTCTTTAAACAGAATAACTTGTAACAACTACAGGTGATCCATTAAAGGTATTTATTTCATCACATTTATTCATAACTTTGCTTTACAGATGCTTGATTTGGGGTTGGGACCAATCTGATGTCTGTCCATTGGGCCCAAATGTCTGGCAGCGCCCCTGCCCCCCTGACCACACTTTTAGATAATAATAGTGACAGTAGAAACGTAGCCTATGAGTATTCAATAATTGAGGGTAAGCTAGTTTGCTTTCATTTTATTAGTGATATGCTCTGAAATTAAATTTCATCAGCTTCATTACCAGCTAAAACAACTCACATGGAGCTTTAATAAAAATCTCCAAAAATGTGTTTCCCCTCGCAAAAACCATCTCTCCGTGCACCCCTCTCCCAAATGTCGTGTAAAGGAGCCTGCGTGTCTTAACACTCCTGATATAATAACTTGAACTCTCCCTCTTCTGCAGTATTAAATTACACCCCTCCTCACCCAATCACAGCGCTCCCCAAAATCCTCCTGCGCGCGCCCCGCTATAAGAGCCCTGGACCTCCTAGTCTGGCAGACACCTCTCCTTCTCTGTGGCGCGTGAGATTTACCCTTATTCCAGCTCACACCTCAGTTCGAGCCAGGTCTCTTATTACCTGTGGTGTTTGTTGATGTTGTAGCCAGTTCAGTGGATTCATTTCAGAGAGTGTGAGGACCAACAGAGACCGCAGAAAAGTTTTTTTGGAAGAGGCGATGCGGGAAGAGGACGCTTCCCAAATGGACAGTGCGGGGAACAGCGAGGAGGAGACAGAGCGTCAGCTGCCGAGGAGAGGCGCGAGGAAGAGGAGGGCTACCCGGAGGAGCGTCGACGAGGAGGAGGAGGCTGACATCGACAGCCCGAGCCCAGGGAAGAAGAAATGCAGAAAGAACTGCGACGCACGAGAAGGCAGCGCGGGCAGTGAGGGCAGCAGCAGCCCCGCGCCCTCCTTCGATGACCTGCACACACAGCGCGTCATGGCCAATATCCGCGAGCGCCAACGGACGCAGTCCCTCAACGAGGCTTTCACGTCGTTACGTAAGATCATTCCCACCCTGCCGTCGGACAAACTCAGCAAGATCCAGACGCTGAAGCTCGCTGCCCGGTACATCGACTTTCTCTGCCAAGTTCTGCAGAGCGACGAACTGGACGCGCGAGGGACCAGCTGCAGCTACGTGGCGCACGAGCGGCTGAGCTACGCTTTTTCTGTATGGAGGATGGGGGGCGCGTGGTCCTTGTCTACGACGTCCCATTAGGAGACTGCTGTGGATGGAGGAGAACGGTAAGTTGAGTGCGATTCACTTCTCCTCCAGCAGGGTGGCAAACTGTGCCAAAATGATCCAGTGCCGAATTTTACGCACGCCCAGACTGAAGAAAATTATAGTCAGTTATAGTTGTACAGTTAGTATTTTCTAGGGATACTGTTCCTTGATATGCGGATGTCCTCCTTAAACCTATTTTAAACATATTTTTTATGACAGGAGTAATTAATAATTATGCAGACATTAATACCAAAGAAATCATACCTTGTCTTTAAATTGTGGATTGGGGTTGATGTGCCCTACACAGTTATTCAAAACACAAATCTAAAAAACAAGCAAATGTTTTACACTTTACTTGTACTCACCACTCTTACAGAGTTTTTATTTTTACTATCAAAGTAATCATCTTGGGTAGTTTTGATTTGTTCTGGAATCATTTTGATAAGCCATTTCATTGTGTTATTGTGACAATAACTTTTCCTCAATATAACATTAATCATCTTTTTTTCCCCCATTTATTTCACAGATCGTCCAAAAAGAAGAACCCGTGGATCAAGCCAAACTTTCAGAGAGACTGAATCAGGCCAAGCTGCTGCAGAGCTTTGGGCCTGTATGAGGAGAGCAGGCTTTTCACTTTTCCCTCTGCATGGACTCAAATGTTTGCAAGGGAGCACTTATAGGACAGACAGGATGACGGATAAGAAGGAAGAAAGACCACTGCGACTATGAATGTTGTAAAAACAAAAAAAGAGCTCTGAGGGACTGCTCAGTTTGAGAAAGCAACAATTCATTCCACATTCCCTGTGACAGTGTCTCACAGCCAATTAAGTATTTATTTTTCTACACAGGCTCAACATTCCTTTTCCCCTTTCCCTCTCCAATAAATCATATTTATTTTGGGATATCTCAGAATGCTGAATAGATCTGGAGTCTGCACATTTTGAGTGTTGTGAGTATTTGCTAATATCTCAAATTAAAAGTGAAAGTACATTTCCTACCCTTTAGTTGTGTGGATATTTGTTATTCGCTTTCAATCAAGCCTCTACAAGAAGAGACAGGATAATAAACTAAGGCATAAGGGTTCATATTCAACACAAAAGTTGTTTTAAATACCTGAAATGTCTTGAAACAAACTCATTTCCCATAGTCTTGGTGCTTTGGGCTCACTCAAGAAAGTTTATTTTCATTGGTTGTTGCTGAATCCCCGGTTAACTAAACCACAGAAGAAGGGGGGCAAAAGAAAACATCTCATACCCAAGGCTCACTCTGCAGTGATTTCTTGAGCTGGGGGATCTGGGAAAGCCATAATTAGCTGGTGGTCTGTTTTAAAAGGGTGAATGTGGAGCTGAAGGAGGCATGCACGATATTCCCAGATGTCCTGGGAAGCCACAGGTCAGCATGGGAGTTTACTGCAGGTGCTGAGGCAGTTACACCCAGGAGCCTGACGAGCTGGTCACGAGTCATAATCCAAAGTGAAGAGCTTGTGAGAACACATTTATTTCTGGTTTAGGTGGAAAAAAAAAAACATTCACACAAAAATATAGACTATGGTTAAACTAAATGATTTTTTCCAAAACATTTACTTTTGTATTTCTGTTGAACAAATTGATCTGAAATTAAGACAAACAATACTCAATAAATCCAAGATGGGAAACTTTAGCATTAAAATCACTCTTATAAAAGAACGGGGGCAGAGAAATAGAAAAGTAGTATGTGGCAAATCTGAATCAAAAGCAGCCCAAGTGTACTTCTAAACATAGGCATTAGAAGCAGTCATGCCACTTCATTAAGCCTTAGAGGAATAAAGGGGGCAAAAAGGATTTACACTACAACCACAAGTTATTGATTCAGGTCTTCCTCAAGAAGAGTGTTTCCAACAGATACTTATTTAAGTTTTCACTTTCACTTTATCTTTTATATATTTAAGAAAATGCTATCATTTTATACAGAGTTCTCTAAGTGGGTTGAAACACAAATGACAAGACATAACTGCATTTCCCATGGTATAGCATCGGGCAATTGGATTTTTATCATCTCTGTATGTCAGAGTTAATACAAGATCACCTTTAGGTTGGTTTTGGTTGTTTTCTTCCTGATACCAATGATTGATCTACACCCTTTATCTTAAACAAAACCCATGCACAAACATCACTAAATCAATACTTTTTAATTCTTAGTTTTACTTCTTTAGCCTGAAGACAAAACTACACAGCTCTAATCACAGAGGACTGAGTGGATTCATCATCTTTGACTCTTAAATTTATTGAATGGCACCTAGATGAAGTACCCACTAATACCTCAGATTACTTACACATTGATGCTGCTTTGGTTTTCTGATATGCATCTCTGCGGGCACAATTTGGAGGCGGGCAGCTGCTCTTCATTACAAATTAAATCTCTAACCAAGGGAGGTTTTTAAATTATAAAAATATTCACCAGTCATTAAATTGTGAATTGGTGTTTCAGGCTGTTTGTTTTGTCACAAACACCCTTCATGTAATCAAGAGCCAGAAAGCTTGAACCGAATTAAGAAAGAGACAAATGTTTTTATATCCTGAGAAATTTCTATAGAACAATAAACATCCCAGTCAAACAGGCCATGTACATTTTACGGCAAAAATGTTTTAATGTTTGGAAGAATGTTCAATTCTAAAAAACAAAACAAAAAAGACTAAAATCTGAATTGTAAAGGTGCTTGATTTCAGATTAAAAAGGTTACACCTCAGATTAACAAGAAAGGTTGAATGAGAAAAATAGAAATGCACACTGACCTAAATCTTGGTGTTTTTCAGTTTTTCCATTCATGTTGCTCTCAGATGTTTAGCAGAGTGACGGAAGCCCCTCTAATATGTTGATGGAATGACTGTATTATCATTAAAAATTCAATATACACGTGTGCAAAAGCAACAGAAATATAAAAATCCCACAAATAACATCATGCCACGCTTATGTTGTTACTTAAAACATCTGCAGCAGTGTAGTTATAAGGACATATAATATTCCAAATGCTTCACTGAGGTGGAATTGCTGCTTTTTCTTACCTTTAATTACCAGAAATTCGCACTGAGAGCAACATCTAACACAGGCTTTGTATGGTCTGAGACCTTTTCATGAAAACAGCTATTTATGTCACCACATCCTTCACAATTACTTGACTGGTTCTGTGATGGATGACTAGCCCCTAGAAGTTTAGTGGTATGCCATCGGCCACAACGTAATCCATTACCATGACTTTATGGTATTTGCCAGTGTATTACCACTGCCCATGTTCCCCTGTGGAAAACCACTTTTCAATCACTGTAAACTGACTTTTTGGGAGTTTGTGTTCAAGGATTGAAATGGTGCTTTTTAAGAGGGGAAAAATTGTCTGAACTGAAAATAATGACAAAACTTGTTGAATTAATTCATCTGAGTTTGAACCTGTTACATAAATAGCCTTGTGCCACTGACATATAAAAAAGTAAAACGTTTCATTTCTAAAAAAACAAACAAAAAAAAAACACTTACTATTTGTTGCTAACACTTGGTTTTAGGATTGGCAAAGCTAGCCCTCTGTTTGAAGTTACCTACTGCAGTGCTTCCCAGAGTTCAAACCAGCCCATTGATGAATTTATCCATGCTAACAAACTATGAAAATAAAAGGAAGAGGTCAATACTTGAGTCCCAGTTTATGGTTGTGTGTGGGTTTGCTTGGTCCCAGATCATTTTTAGTTTTCAAGATAGGCAAAGGCGTACTTAAGTTTCGTACAGGCTGACAAACTACTATTGTACATACCACAGTCATATACAGTTTACAGTACTGACAACTTGCAGCCACATGACCAGCACATTCACCACATCAAGGGCTGCAGCAAAGGCTTTTCAAAAGTCATCTCTACTGATCAACACATTTACATTCCGAAAAGCATTGGGAAAAAAGTGATATTAATGTAAATTCTAAATTTTAGGTACTTTTGATCATTATGTTGTAATTAGGGCATCATTTGTATTACATTAAACAGCAACATTTATGCAGGAACGTTCCTGCAGGTATATTTACGAGACCCAAATTTAGTGGTTAGGGTGAAAATCTACAGATGTTTTGGGCAATTTTTAATATGTTTGATGTGCTTGGGTTATAATCCTGTTGTTTACAAAACTGGTGGCAATAAGGTGGCTCGATTTGCTGAGAGTCAGCTCTCAGACATCACTTTCAAGGTTTATAATCAGAAAGTGTATTAAAGAGTCTAATATTATTTTCATACAAGTCTGTTTGTGCTTTTGTCTTTGTAACTCACAGACACAATGGAGTGTCTGAATGCACTAACCCACTATTTGCTCCTTTCTGGGTTTTGGCCCTGTACAAATTTTTTTTTCGGCTTCTCTTTTCATTGGTTAGTGTATCCATAGTTTTTTGTGGACATCAGTGATTGCAAACATACCCTTGTATTCCTCAAAGCTGATTATATAAGCTTGATTTATTCCAAAGTACGACCTCTTTAATCATGGCAATGTTGCTGTGAATATATGGTGTTGCAGTCTCTGAACTCTGGCATATTGCATTATGGGATACCATTAATAAGGTAGACTTATTGGATGCATAATACCAATTTTTTCAGGTTCTTTGTAATTCTGCTGTTATATGCCTACTGTATACTACATTTTAATAGTGGCTGGTTTAAAAGACAGCCTTGTTTTTATTTACAGGAAAGATTTTTTTTTAAATAATTTGACCAAATCCCTTAAAGCGGTCACTTATCACCCTAAATCCAGTTCATACATTAATTTTAGATGAGTGCAAAGGGGTGTTCACAATAGCATTGTTTAAAAAAAATGTCTAGCTTTCATACATAGATGACCCCTGATAGCCCTGTATTCTCTCTCAGTCTGAGACGCTCTGTTAGAGCTCCTGCCTCCTTCGGCTCCCTTTGTCACTAAGGCCCAGTTTGCTATGATTGGTCTACTTTGTGGTAATTGTCAATTCATTGCTACTCTCTGCCATATTGTCAACAACTCTGCATTCATATTAAGGTCTACGCTCTGCGTTGGGCCTGTTACAATGTGTCAGTTAGCTTAAACTGATGAATAAACAATGGTCAGATGTGACGCCAGTAAGTCTATTTGGGGGGATGAGCCACTTTAGGCAGATACTGGTGCTGCAAAGAGGAGGTGGAGAAGTTTTGTGGTGAAATTTAAGATAATCAATACAACTACTTCACTCATTCTCACACTGAGGCAACATGGGACTGTAACAGTGTCTACTCCTGAAAACAGTATTTACAAAAAAGAGTCAGATAATAGCTTTGTTGTGTTTTGGTATTATACTTGCCAAAGTAGACTGATCCCATCAGTAAATTTCCTTAAGCAGAGAGCTATTTCAGGATTATTACCGTAATACCAGTTTGAAATACCCGTCAGGAGATGAAAGATTCTGAAGTGAACATAAACACCTCATATTGTTTTCCTTATCTCTCTGTAGGCTTGTTGAGGGTGATTATGGGAGCGTTACTGTGTTTTCGCATTGCGGGTGTGCGTGCGGAAGGTAAAGCCATCAGCTCTGACCCCCGGCCCTCGCCATCTACCCGGGAGGAATCGATTCCCACCCTCAGATCACCGTGGCCATGTTATCTTAAACTTGAGGCTGTTGCTCTGACACGAAGGAATGTCACCTCTCACGCACACACACACATATAGGTTATACACACACAGAGGGAGATTTCTCACGCCTACCAAACAGGGAAATACATTCCTCTAAGGAGAGAGAAGAAGAGAGAGACTGCTGCCCCGGCCTTTTGATGTTTGAAGGTAATGGGATGAGCGCTTGTTATCAGTGTGAAGGCATCTGGTCCTCTGAGTTTAAGTGTGCTATGACAGACTCTTTGATGGCTGACACACACTCTCTTTCCCACTCATTAATCACTCTTTATATCTCCCGCTTTGGCTCCTCACAGGCCTTAAAATGATCTAAAAGTCAAAGGTGCAGGCCTGTGTGTACTTCAGGAGCTATAAATCTTTGTAAAAACTCAGCTTTAACTCCAAAAGGCCCACATCATAGTTTGTTTGTTTGCTGCAGCAGGATCCTACCTGTCTTTCCTCTGCTTTCACTATTTTTTGTTTCCTTCACTTCCATTGCCTTCTGAAGTTCCACATTACGGGGTAACAAGAGCTGGTTTACATTAACCCTCAACATCACTAGAGGATGGGGGAGAGGAAGTTGGTCTGCAACACACACTAGGAAAAGAAGGGGAAAGAGTCAATGTGCAGGTCTGGTTTCCATTAGAGCTAATTATCTGTGTTTCATCTCAACCTGAAGTAGTAAGTTGATGTGTGTGTGTGTGTGTGTGTGTGTGTGCATGAAGTATATGTGCTGTACAGCTCTTGACTTACTCACATGGCCAGTCAATACATGAGGAAATTCTCTGAACTTAAACCAAATATTGCCTTGCAAAGAATATAAAGATAAAGCACATATTTTTGTCAACAGAAATTATACTCACTGGCTTTTAACTGTGATGATTTGCGCCTTACGTCACACTCTAACGCAGTGTCCAGCATGCAAGTTACTGGACAATTACGCTATATTAGTAAGAATGTCCAATTAAAGGCCAAAAGTGGTCCACGGTAACGTAGTTGAAAATTAGAATTGGTTGCTCTGTTTTAAAACAATCCAGACAATTAAATACTTTAAATGTACAGCTTTGTACAGTAAGTAACTTTTTAATCCACAGTCACATTAAACATTTTTGTAGTATAAAACTTTTGATTGATTTTGCAACATTAAACTGTGATAGCAGTAATATTCAAGTAAAATGTTGTAAAATCACAGATTATACTGTAAAATTAATACATAGTACCATGGATTCACAACAGTTTACTACTATTTAACTGTAGTTGTATTACAAACTTGCATGACTGTAAAACCTGTGTTTCACTGAAAACAGAGTGTGATGCTGTCTAGTGCACACAATAGTCACTTGTAAATAAAATCCCTAAGATGTAATCAGCAACTACATGTTTTTAATTTAGATAAATCTAAGCTAAAACCAAAAATATCAGCTAGACTAGTGCTTAGCACCAAACACTAAGTAAGAGTGTTTTCTCCTAAAAGTATTAATAGCTTCCAGTTACAGGACCAATGAATGTTATGATTAAAGATGAACTGATTCAGCAGGTACTGTGGAAGTTTACTATTTCATGAGTTTTTAGTATATTTATACAGTTTTTAAGTAGCCTACTTTAAGGTAACAATGTTTTTTCATCTCTTATAATGTGACACAAATGGTCTTTTAACAAAGGTTAAGTGTCTGGGGACAATTTTAGATTCTCAAGTTAGTTATAAAAAAGGCAGCTAAACCATTAAAACCAATTAGATTTTTTTTTAATTATAAGAAATGTTTGACACCAAACTTAGTCGTGCATTTAAATACTATGATGATTGCACATTTGTCCTATGGTTTAACTGCCTTAAGCTCACTAGTCAGCGACCGAGTCTTTGGAGTGTCTTTGCAAACAGGCCTTGATTATCCTGGATATACAGTGTACGTAGTAGGTATAAAATAGACACCATCACTGTTTAAATTTAAGTGGATTCAATTTTGTATATATTTTCATTATACGAGGTTTGTGCTTAATTTTTTTTAATGGAATTAATCCTCAGACTTTCTACATATATGTAAGTGACAGAAGAGCCGCAACAGCTCAACTAAAGTGACTTTAAGTTGTAGAGAGAGTTTTCTGTTGGTTTCCACTAAGAAATGTCTTTTGACATTATTGCCCTCTGTTTAATCTATTAAATGTACAGTTTTGATTGTTCTTATTCACAAAAGCCCAATTTAGGACGTTACAAATTTGCAATCATTACAAACTCTATGGCACTTGCACTAAATGACTTTGTAAACAGTTTTTACCCCTCACTAATAACCCACAGGTTTTTATTCATTCATTCATTCTATATGTATGTATATATATATATATATATGTATATATATATACACATATATACATATATACATATATATGTATGTATATATGTATATGTATGTATATATGTGTATATATACATATATATACATATATGTATATATATATAAATACATATATATCCATTTATATACATATATATGTATATATACATATATACACATATATATGTATATATACATATATATGTATATATACGTATATATGTATAATGTATTTGCTGATTTATGCACAGACATCTATGTGTTCATTGTGTTATCTTAATTACAGTTTTTACTTAGTTTCAAAACTACCTTAGATTCTGATTGTTTCATTTCTTGTTTTCAATGTAAGGGATGCATAATTGCATAATTTACTTTCACCATTTATTTTATTATGATAATGGGATTTAATTTATCATCTTTACCCATTTAACCCAAGAAAGTATTTTGAATATATATTTATTTCCAGCAAGTTTAATCTCAGGCTGAAGACCTTGTACACTCAGCTGAAGTTATCGTCCTCTGCATTTTTTTTAAAAAGTTAAATGACGTTGTTCGGCCATGTTTGTTCATTGATGTCTTTCATTAATTTCTTTAATAATAAGTTTAATTTTCTCTATATTTTTCTGATTTGTACAAGTCATTCAAGGGGAAGTGCAATCTTTGCCGCAGCTGCAGGGTCTTGGGCCCACAAGTTCCTTTTCACCTCCTCATGAACAGGAACTTTGAATATGTTGCTGTGTCCATTCTGCACATTACAACCAGTGAACATACAGTATTAGAAAAGGGCAAAAATTGTGCAGATACTGCTCCTAAACTGCTGGTAAACATAATGTTAACATTACAAAAGTTGAAAATCAAAGGACTTAACTTGTAGATTGACCCATTCTTCCCTAAAACTTGTATACTAAGGTAAGAGCAGGAGTTGTACTAAATGGCGTTATCAAGCTAAAACCATGAAATGTACTGATTGTTCCAAGTCATTTCAAAGAAAGCACCTCTTTGTGCCTTTGTTAATGCAACTTAGGAAGTAGAAGAGTGACAGAAAGGAAGCTTTGCCAAAAACTGTCCCTGCAGCACGGTGAGATAATAGGCTCACACACATATATTCCCTGAGGACAATGCACACTGTGCCCGTCAGCCCTGACCTTTGCCCTCTCATGCTGACCCCATCCCCAGACCACAGGGACCCCCAGCTGTACCACGAGCCTCTGTATTCACCTCCACAAAGTAACCCCTCAGTTCACTGTAACACTTCTCAGACTGTCTGACACAGGAGGAGCACAGAGCGACAGAGTTTGGATTGTGAAAGGGAAATAAGAAGTGAGAAAAAGAGGGGGGGGGGGGGGGGGCTGCAGAAAAGAGGGCAGGAAGGAGGGAGCAAAACTCTGACGGATCCTCCCAGCCTCTCTCCTGCTATGGGGCTGTTTATCTTGCAGATTGAGTTAAGCACAAGCCTCTTATAACTCTCCACATACCAGACAATATCACAGTGACCCTCACTTTACCAACATAAACACGCACGCTTTTATCAAAGAGCAGCACGGCTCATTCAAACACACAGGCTCTTTCTCCTAACTCAATTTACCTCAAACCTACACCGAGGGCCTATATTGGATTTGAGCTGTTTGAATGTCTGATTCTGGCCTAAAACGGGGAACATTAGGGGGTTTATTGATGGATTTAGAGGGGCCTTTTCACCATGTTTACCTTTAAAACCACAGGCTCTTATCTGTCACCTATCACTTTGAAATAACACAAAGTCACGCACAACATGATTTCTGCTTTAAGCACAAAAAGAGGGCATTGTTCAATGAAAACAGGTCCATTCAAATGAGCTGTTAGATCTTTGACGCACAGTATGCTAAAAGTGTAGTGTGTTTAATTTGGCAGCATTTCGCCGAACAGAAACAGTGAATATAGGATATAATGTTTCAAAATAGGTGTACAATCATCCTCATAAAACTTTTTTTTTCTTTAAATTAAGTTAGAAAAAGCTTTTTATATCTACAGTATGTACTGCGGGTCTCCACTCTATGGAGGCTGACACAATGATCCGCCATGTTGACTACTAGTGGGTTACGGGGACAAAAAGAGTGAAATGCAATTTTTGAATATGTGTCTGCAAAAGTCTACAGAACCTATAATCATCATCTTAACTGACCTGTAATCTATCAAAATAATAGTTACAAATATGAATGAAAAACCCTCACCCTATAACTGTTGTAAATGATGCCCTGTTCATGATCCTTTTTGGCCTTTACTGGCTCTCATCACTTAGCGAAATGGACAGGCTCATTCCAAAATCTGGATGCTAGATGTCGCTAAAATGCCAATTTCTACACATTGCACCTTTAAATCTAGAGATGCCGTGATCGGGTGGATAAGCAATTTACACCAGCTAACTCAGGAGATGGAGGCAGATTTATAAGTTGCTTTACAATTGTTGTTATTATTCTTATCAACACAGGCCTGCAATCCCACTCAAAAACTCCGTCTAAAAAGTAATGAAACCACCCGTGCCTGTCTTTCTCTTCCTCAATTCAATGGAAACTGCCATGCTTTATGCCCTTCAAATATGATATGATTGCGGTAAAACTCAAGCGGAAGTGACATCACCAAGCGATGGCCGACAGCAACAGTGACCAAAATGAGGTATTCATGGACATGCGATGCGACTTCAATGGGCGACATAATTTTGATCGCAGAGTCGCTTTTGGTGTGAATGCAGCTTTAGAATGTTCCCAAGATCCCCCTTGCAAATAGCTTGGAATGATCATGGTCCATCTGAAGTAATGAGGTCTGCGAAGAAACAAAAGAACAGTGTCCAGAAACAGATTCTGCTTCCTTATGAAGCTGCCTGTAACATGTTATCTGCTTGTTCCACAGAAACAATAAACATTTGATGTCATGTCATTTCACCAATACTTAGACTGTTAGGACATTGAGTGCTACTTGGAATTAGAAACTTCTTGATAATTTTGAGTTAACGTTAGTGCTCAACAACAAAAATGAATTTAGCAAAGTTCCGTGAGTTTTAAATAACTATAGTTGGAAACAAAGAAGAGATACAAAGTTTAGTGCTTCATCATTTTGCATTATATAAGGTGTCCAAGTTTTTCTCTGTTGAAAGCAATAACCAGAGCACAGCCATAGTTTACTGGCATTCTGAGGGCCCCTGTAATAAGCCAGTACACACACTCACATAAAGGGTAATGTGAGGGATGACTTGGCAGTGAGAGCAAATCCAGCCTCTCTGTGGGTCTTCGGGGAGCTTTGCTGGGAGAGAAAAAGACGTTGAAATCTGCAGCTTTTCCTCTGGTCGGGTGGTCTCCCTCTCTTTCTTTTCCAGTCTCCACCTTCTTATTTCTCTCTTTGTTTTTAGGTGGTCACACTCAGATCCCTCCTCCTCATCTTCATCTCATTCTGTCCTTATCGTACAATCTGACCCTCTTCTGTTTAATATTCCCCGTCTTTCATTTCCTCCTCTTCTTCTAGCTCCCCTCCCTCTCTCCCTTTTCTGTTTACCTCCACAGACAAACACAATAACACTCATCATGTCTCACTATGTGCTGCACGCCGCTTGTCAAAGTGTGTGTGTGCAGAAAAGAGAAGTAAGAAAAAAAAATCCCACCCAGACAAAGAGAAAGATGCCTGGACTGTAAGAAAACAGAGTCTTGCTGATGCAGAGATTATCTGCTGCCAGCATTTTTCAAACCAATTGTGCTCTCTGTGTTGTTTTTACTCAGCAAAAAGTTTAATATTAGAGCATTTTATTTTCTTAACTGTGTTGTTTTTCTGTCTGTGTCTCGCTCTCTGAAGGTGTTGTGTGATTTTACAAGCCTGGCGGTTTGGTGTCACATGAACCATTTGGAGGGTTTTTTTCAGGCCTTGTAAAGAAGGGCCTAAATGCCCAATAATTCTCTTCCCTGGGCTGCTTGGTGAGTTAGTGCCAACTCCCAAAGTCAGACACACATGACTTGATTCATGGCACAGACAGGGCTAACAGGAAAAGAGTAAAGTAACACTGCAGATAAAAAAGAGCCAAAAGGTCTAACTGAGAGCAAAAGAACACATAAATGAGAGGAAGGATGCATAAACTAAGAGAGACACCAGAAAAATGTGTCTGTATCCCTTTTTTACAGAGCATTCACATAACAGGGCCTCATCTAAGATCTGCCATGATTACACCTCCAGATGTTTACACAGCAGTTCCATAAAGCCATGATGTTTGTGTCAGGTCTCATTGTGATACAGCTTCATATAAACACAGAGCACTACTTTCCCCTCCCCCACTGGGTCTGAAACTCCCCTCTCACCAATATTATGCATCTGATACTACTTCCTGGAGGAGGGGTGAACTGATCAACCCCGGTGGAGGTCGAGTGTCAGAGATGCATAAAAATTACAGCTTGAAACGGCAGCGTGAATAGGGCTAATGAGTGGTGCATGTGCATGGTTATCCTGTTGGGTGTTTGCATCTGTCAAGGAAGTGAATATAAAGGGCAGTTACCACTTAAAGGTTTGAAGGAAGTACTTGATCATTGATAATATGCATACTTTTTTTGTAAAATTGTTTCATGTGAAAGAGCCCATAATGTGCTTTTTTAAGTTTGATACAACCTGGAATGTGTTTTTTATGTCCCCTCTGATTTATCAATTTGTCTTTTGCCCAAGACAATACCAGGCTCCAGCTGGCGAGCCTAATGCAAAACATAGAGCATAGAGAGGAAGAAAAGTCACCAAACAGCACTATTACCACAGAGTAGACAGGTCAGCCAACCAGAGTGGACTGGATTCATGCATGAAAGTGTCCTTTAAGTGGCAGGAGCTCAAAAAGAGCATGTCGCACAAGTAGAGAATGTAGGGGGATCAGTGTTTAAGAGGTTTTACACCCTCTATCAAAACTAGATTTTTAGTTACCTGCAGCCCTTGCAGTATACGTAGCCCAAGCTCCTGTGTTGTTCTGTTGTGCAGAAGCCACTCTCTCTATACTGTTAATGTTTGTTGATATGTACAGTGTACAACCCCATTTTAGAAATCCTGAAAAACTCACACTTGAAAGGAATCCACAAATCATATCCCTTATATTCATTTAACATAGATGTCCATTGTGTAACTTTGTCATTTTTGCTTTCAGTCTTAACAGAATGGGGCATGAGGTCACATGCACAAGGTCATTAGAAGAAAGAGTACGTGTGCATGCACATGTTGTTTCATGGCAAAGTTTGCACCACCAGCAGCTGGTCTGGCATGTATACTACATTGCTTGGGTTGTTTTGGTGCACCACTGGGCACAATGGTTGCAATCAAACAAGTATAATCTGAAAGGGAAACTTTTTTGACAACAGAAATGAAAACAATTTAGTTTACAGCAATTGTTATGAGGCCCAATTTGTTTGTTTGTTTTTTGCTCTTTACAATCTTTCATGCTGCAGTTCTGTCATGTGACACTCATGCAGTATTATCCCTCTTCCTTGTTTCTATAATTTGACAGAAAAGTAGCTTTTAAATGCACTTTAACAACTGTCTGACTGTTGTTCCACTTTACAACAAAGCACCAGTGAAGTTTAACAAACTTGCGAAAATGGTCCGCACTGACTAAAGGATGAACTGAAAACAGCCTTAACTCCACTTTGACCTCAAGTTTTGTCACAATACATGCACATTAACAAAATACAGTAAAATCTTCTAAATCACAACAGAAAACATCCCAGCTTCTCTTCCTGACACACCTCTGTACTTTCACTGTCTTGATGTTGTAAACCAGTTTATGGTCATCTGTATCAGGCTGAAGTTCAGTGTAAAGACAACAGTCAAATGAAAATGAAGAATCTTTAACAACTGACCAGTTTTAAACTATTCGTAAATCACTGCCCAACCTAATGAACACAGAAAACTAGTCTTCATGAACAATTGCACTGTAAAACTGACTTGTTAAGTGTTTTGTGTGTATGTGTGTGTGTGTCAGTGTGTGGGAGAAAGAGAGAGAGGGTAGAGGGAGAGTTATAAATAGTTGGATCATCTGGACTGCATTAGGGGTACAGTGTTTAAGTGAACAGGTCCGCTACCTGCAGCCACAGAAACCTCAGAGCAGACCTGACAGAGCCCCAAGTTGGAAACACACACACACAACACATATACTCTCTTGAGGATGAAGAGAATAACAGAGACAAATGTAATTAATAAAAGCAACACATTTCAGAGGAAAACACCACCTTACCCACAGACAGACAGGTTGGGCGTTGCAGGAGAAGTGGTTCACACAGAATAACACGACCCACAGAGCCGATTAGCAGAAACACCACAGGGATATTAACTCTGCTATTTAATGGTGGGCTCAATGTTAATTTAAAGGGAGGGGGGACACAAAGTCTGTAGGAGCTTGTTTAGCCATACACCACTTCCTGGGGCCACACACTAGAGCACAACTGCCTGTTAGAAAATGGAAATAATACAGTTTGAGCAATAAAAGGTGCATTGATTGTAAGTTAATATGGACAATGTGTCCATGCCTTCTTGATTTGTACAAATGTGAAGCCAAAATACCCCTGAAATGGGTGATATTGTGTTGGTGACAGAAGCTGTTGTTTTCATTGACATCTTGCTCCTTCAGGTTCTTGAGTCAGTTTTTAGGCTGACACTCACATTTGTCGTACATCTAATGGCTGCAAATTGTTTATAGTTTCCCCTCCACCTTTCTTCCTCTCCAGCGCTATTGTTTTTGTTAATATCTGGGGCTGCCCGATTTATTAGCATTATACTGTAACAAAATGCTGGCAGCATTATGACATTCAGCATAAGAAAAGCATCATACTGTAACCACTGCTTTCAGGGAGATAATAATGAGCACCATGCTGAGCAAAGCCCAACAAGCTCAGTTTTTTCTACTAAAGGTAACCAACATTGTATTTCACCATTGTCTCTTCTGTTGTCATGGTTTGTGCACGCTTCTTTTAAAAATAGTTTTCCTTTTTTAGGACTTTGTTGACAGGAATGAGGGAGATAGTGGATAGGCTTCTGAAAGGGGGCGAGAGAGAAGGGACAGACACTCTTCAGTAAAACCACAGGCTGTATTTGAACCCAGACCGACAGAAGCATATATAAATGGGCTGTGCCTTGTTGTCATCCACTCCGCCAAACCAAGAGCCTGCATGCATGCTTTTTAAGGGAGAGATTGGACTGCAACGTCATTGTTTCTGAAAATATCCATATTCGTTGCACACATGGAAAGGCAAAGCTGGCAGTCTCAGATTTATCCACTCTGGGACCAGTTTTCAAAAATGTGCATTTTCAGGACCCCAAATAGCTGTATCAGTGTGGATGAATCACCCTTGTCCAGAAATGCCTGAATTCATCCCCATGTGGACAGCTCCTTACAGGAGGGTTTCTCTGTTAAGGCTGTCATTTTTCAAGCTACAGGAATTTCTGTTACCAAAGCTTAGCTATCTTGCAGCCTCTAATGGTGTCCTCTCTACTTTTAAATTGAGAGAGAAATATGATGAGGACAGATTTATGGCCTGGGCATCCATTAATTTATACTATCATGAATTTCGTTCCTTTGTCCCTGCCCACTTCTCTATCTTCCTACATCTGCCTTAAAAAATGAACAAATACACGAATGTAAGCTCATCTGAAATAAATTAAAAATGAAGAGTACTGCACTGATCTTCTCCTGTAAAGTAACTTGGAAGAATGTCTGTTATGATTTGGTGTTATACATCTAAATATTCATTGATTAAGATAGAGAGCGGTATACTGCAGAAACATTATTTGGATAGACTTTAAGTATTTTTAAGACGTATGCCTTACTTAGCCTATTTAACATACGTAAATCAGTTGCCATGATAATTTATTTGGTTTGTATACTACTTGGCTTTGAGACTCATATTACACACAAATGTCATTCCAGACTCCACTCAAACCCAAACTTAAAACATTGTGATTGAAAAGAGTTTATATGATAAAAGTATTTTGATGTCAGATACCTAAACCACATACAGTATGGAGGTGGTCTGGGATGTTTTGATCGAGGTGGAACATCCTCCCATTCCATGACGTGAAATGCAGTGGTCTATTCTCAGAGACGTCCTTTAGTCCGTCAGTTTTGTCAGTGAATGCAAAGCAACAACTTTGTCTCACCAGAGCTGAGTTCTGTCACCTATTCCAGCTAAAGCCCTTGCTTTCCTCATATCCAACCTTTTCCTTTATTTTCTCTCATTTTTTAGCTTGTTGTCATCACAGAGTACATATTGTTCTGTGTTCATTAATCCGTGTCAATGCAGCATATCAACATCTTATTTTGTTTCTCAGCTTCAGATAACAAATTGAAACTGATTGTCTTCTTGAACAATTATCATGAAACCTCTCCTCACAAATAAAAACAGGGCCCTCTGCTATAGTTACACAGTGCTTTAAGTAGATGACTGGAGCACTCTGTGGAAATAAAGCAGACACAGTTCTCCCTGTTTTAGGCTGGTACGCATTCAAACTACTGTTGCAAGGTGAAAAGGTGAAATTATGTCTTATAATCCAACACTCACATTTGAAACCCGTATTTATGTATAAGGGGATCTTTAGAGTCACCTGTACTCAGCCACACCTAAAAAGCCACAACTTGTCTCCTATTATGAAACTTTACTAAGTCCTGCTCTCGCTGCATCTTCTCTCCAAGTTTTCCACAAAGTTTCGCCCCCAAAAATAATGAGTAGGTGCAGGAAGTGGACCCTCCCCCCTGCCTCACATTTACACTCACACACTGAAACCTGAGCCACAGGAAGTGGTCCTGCGCAGCATCATGTCAGGGCAGACAAATTATTCACCATTTGAAAAATGCACCTTTCTCTCCTCTCCTCCATGGCCCTCCTCCATCTCCTCCCGCCCCTTCATCCTCTTTGCTACATTTATTGTTTTTATTTCAGGTCCCCCAGAGAGGAACAGTCAAGGAGACAAAATGTTCGGCTACCTGTGTTATCTCAAACTGAGCTGTGCTCAGGCTCAAACAGGCTGCCCCTGCGGTTGCACAGGCCCCCCAAAAAATTCCGGGAAATATTCTCCTGCGGTGTTCCCTGAAGACTTGTGGTATTCCTGCCCGCAGTATCCCCACAACGCTTTTGTGGAATTTCCTAGATGGATGAAAAGCAGGTTTATTTAAACTCTTTTGAGGAATGAAAATAGATCGTTCTTATCTCTACACGACTATATTGTTTTACTGTATAAACCCAACAGGGACACGGCAGAAAGGGAGACTGACCCAAACTATTTTCTGCTGGTTTTATGAGAACTGAGTAAACAAATAATAAAACCACCCTGTTTTATACATAATGTGGGCGATTAACACTGTAAAACTTCTTCACACTGACCTCACCCACAATTTTACACCATGTTATGAATTCATTAGCCGTAAAGGATGCAGAAAAGGTTCTTAATTTTTGGAATTTGTATACTCAAAGTAAATGGTTCATTGATGTTGTAAACACTGATACAGTTAATATTTTAAACCTGGCAATATAAATCAACAAAAAGTTTCCCAATGGGATATATTAACGATCAGAAACAATTCAACAATCTTCTGACTGATCTTCAGATGTTAAAACGATCAGCAGCTAGGTTTTTGAAGGTTAGCTTAATGTAGTCTGTGCGAAGTCAGTGGGCTTTAGACAATTATTTATGCAATACGTAACTTGGCCAATTAATAAAAAAACAAGAATCTTCCACTCAAAGGTAACAAAACTGCTTTATTCCTTCACAATCAACTTCTTAATTTCAAATTGATAGCAACCATGTCCACACAGTTTCAGGTAGTCCTATAAAACTGAACAAGATTTTTTATACATAGAGATGGTTTCTATATCAAGGATGCTTAAAGGGATAAATCGTTGTTGTTGTTTTTTAAGTGAAGTTCTTTGTTGGGTAGTTTTAACCTATAAGTTGGTGATAACAAACATTTCGGTGGCACCACGTACTGCTATGTGTCAGATGGCATGCGCTCCTAGATATCTCTCCCCACGGACAAAGGTAACAAATTCCTTTATGGGCAATCATATTTACCAGTGCCATAGGCTTCAAGCAACCCCACTTAAAAAAACTAACTAACTTAAACTAACCCGCGAATGATACATTGAACTTTGATGTCTATTACAGTTCTTAAAATTTCAACTTGTGTTCCCAGAAGCTTTAAGGTAGATGCAAACTGGGTCCTGAAAAAGCTATGGTTGTTAGTAGCAGGGATGAGTAGCACTGAGCAAAGTCCTGCTTCAGTGATGTACTGGTAGCAGCACATTACCCTCAATGCAGATGCTTCATCTAGGTACCATTCAGAGTTGGAGTCAAAGATGCTGAACCCTGCATTAAAGAATGTTACAACCAAGAGAAACATTACCATACAGGCAGCAGAGTAAACATCTAAACATCACTGGTGCTCTATTTTACTGTCAGGGTGCTTTCAGACCTAAGGGTAGGGTAGGGTTAGGGAAGGATAGGATAGGATAGAGTAGGGTTAGGATAGGATAGGATAGGATAGGATAGGATAGGATAGGATAGGATAGGATAGGATAGGATAGGGTGGAGATAGGGTAGGGATAGGGTAGGGATAGGGTAGGGATAGGGTAGGGATAGGATAGGATAGGATAGGATAGGATAGGATAGGATAGGATAGGATAGGATAGGATTGGATTGGATTGGATTGGATTGGATTGGATTGGATTGGATTGGATTGGATTGGATTGGATTGGATTGGATTGGATTGGATTGGATTGGGTAGGGTAGGGTAGGGTAGGGTGGGGATAGGGTGGGGATAGGATAAGAGATGATAGGATAAGATAGGATAAGATAGGATAGGGTGGGGTAAGGGTAGGGTAGAATAGGCTGTATTGTCCCGAAGAGGAAATTTGCCTTTGACTGCACAATGACTGCTGAATAAAATACACATGAAAATACACTTAAAGCAAAGACATTAAAATCACTCCAAAATCACATACATTAAATCACCCTACACTCCCTAAAACAAAAAAAGAGACAGGTTTACGCATTGATTAATTGCATGTCCCAGTCATTGTTCGCAGCTTCAAGGCAGTGCCAACTCATCATTATTAAGCATTAGCAGTTGTGGTGAAAATAAAAGTTATATGGTTATAAGTGATTTTGGCTAAGACACTCAAGCTAATTTAACGTGAACCTTCCTGGTTGATTTTTGTGACCTGCTCCTTCTTGTCACATATCTGTTGTACTTATTATCAAAACTATAACACATAAATGAGAGGGGTCTTCAATTTCTACAACATAATGGATCATGCTTGGCACATATAAAGGCATCAAAATGTGTCTATTTTTGTTTGTTGGTTTTGCTTCATTCACACTTTTTTGTTAGCATGCAGCATTCTTTAGAGCATTTTTGCAGCGTTGTGTTGTGAATGCTGAGTTTGCTGTGGTTTGTTATTTTCTCTTTGTGCAATGTCATCCCTCGTGTTTTTCCCTGAAAATATGTTCCCCACAAGGACAGTAAAGTATCCAGCTTGTGTCGTGCATGCGTGACTGCGGTTAGTATTTCACCACAGGGACGAACACACAGCACCAAAGTGACACGATCTCTGTGTCGTTCTCCTCCTCCTGCAGCACTGTGACTGTGCGGATTGTGTGGAGGTCGGGGGGTTGTGTTAAGTGGAGTTTGGAGGAGCAGCAGCCAAACACACTTTCCCCTTAGGCAAGTAGTCAGGGCATAATTAAGGGCACACACACACACCGAAAACCACACACACACACACACACACACTCATATAACCACAAATGGTTGATTCTGAGGTAAACATCTTGCCCCATTACTGCCCACAATGCCTCAGGCTGCTTGGCCTACCCTGGTGACCCTTGTTACCGTGGTGATTAGATATTGGGAGCCCTCATCTGCAAACATTTAGCCAGTGTCACCCTAAATCTACCGCCTGTCACCCTGCCACCATAAACATGCGACTCAAAACACATATTGTCTGCCTGAGTTAACAACTGACAATTAACCAAATTCTTTCTATGCCGATTCTGTGTTAAAAAGTCCTTGATCAAATATTTCAGGAATATTAAGAAAAAGTAACATCTCCTACATATCTGTGGTAAAGTGTTACATAATACAGAATTACTTAATCGGCAAAGGAGCTAAGGTAATTATCGCTGGATTAAGTTAGCACATAGCAAATAAAAGTTCATTTTGTCCATTCCTCTCTCTTTTACTAAGGTGCTCTATCTGTAATAATTATATAACTTCAGCAGATAAAAAGGTTAGTTTGAATGAATAAAATGCCGAAGATGAATTGTAAATTTCTGTCTTGTAAAAGCAAAACAAGATACGGGCTACACATAAATTATTCTGTGTTTGCATACAGAGCAAACCAGTGTGATTCTGTATAAGAGTTTTCCTCCTCACTAATGTGAATGCCATAATCAAACAAGAATGGTGGCCAATAATTTATAATGGAGCATTCCTTTTATGTTGTAAGGGGACAGTATTGTACTACATGTGGACACACTGTGATGTTGCCATCTTGTAGCTTGCTGCTTATGCTGGCTATAAGCAATCAGTACCAACTGCAAGTGGAGCCCAATGAGTTAATGTTGATCCATTACAAGTGCCACAAAGTGTAATAACTTCTTTTCAGTCGAACTAACATGTAAACTTAGGAAAAGTGTTAAGTGCTAAAATTACAGAAATTGTTGTTATTTCATATTGTTAGTTTTGTTGACATAAAAAAAGGCTTTCCGACTTCTACTCATGGGTTAAATTTGAACGAGCTCCAACTTGGATATGATGTCAGTCCAAGGACCCCAGTTAGACCTCCAAAGAGCAGCAGCGATTGAACAGAGATCTCAGTTTGCCATATAAGTATCAGTGCAGGTGGGCCGAGCCATCAGCATGTCATCTGACATTTTTGTTTAGTTTAAAAACTCTGATGCTCATTTACACAAGGTTCATTTAAATTGTCTTTTATCACTCAGCTTGTAATATCATTTTAGAATCACACACTCACTCATGATGGTGGTAAAGGTTTAGTTTTACGCCTTTCATTCAGTTGGATAGGTGACCCACCACCCTGTTGTGACCCCCCTGTCAGTCCAAAAGAAAGACTTTAAATACTTAATAAAAATATCTTTAATAACAGGTATTTTAAAATCTTCATAAAAAGTTATGCAACACAGCAGTTTTTCTCATTATTTCAAATAACTTGGCTAACAGTATCAAAAAAATTTGGTGGAGGTTTGTGCTGTTGGAGGTCCTCTAGTTTGTTCTTCTGTCCTGCTTTGCTGCAACTGAATCCCATGTATTCATCTGAAGCAGCTTAAAATTTATTGCACAATTTCTGTCTTTGACATTTTTATCCAAGAATTATAAGTCTATATATACAATATTTCAGTCACTTACTGTTAAACCACTAAACAACCCAACCACCCACCAGAAAGTAACTAATAATTAATTACTTGACTTGGTAAACAAATGCATTATGTTACTCATTGTTTCTCTAAAAATGTAATCTTAGTACTACGTTGATGTGTTTTTCCTGATCTTATCAAAAACTGCTGACAATGGTGGTGGGATTTGTGTCACTAGTGTATTAAACGACGAAGCAGGGACCACCATAGTGCAACCGCGTATGTATGTGCATGACCACAGTTTAGCATTGTTTGCTAAAGCACAACTCTCATGTAGAATGAAAAAATACAGAAGTGACAACACACAGTTATGTTTGTCTAAGGAGAATTGGGTGCAATATGTGAAACCCTTAATCCAAAAAGCCACTTTCCCTGAGTAAACTTGCAGAAATTTGAAAAAAAACAAAACAGCATTTTCAGTTATCAAAGAAGCCATGATGTGTAATGGAAAAAAAAAATTTTCTGTGTGGACAAAACAAATTCTTCCACAAGAAACGGCCCAGGGTCAGGTAAAAGATGAGGCCATAAAATGCAAAAAGCTGAAGCACCAAGTATTGTTTTTGTTGTTTTTTCCACAAAAACAAATCACAAATAGTTATATGGTTGATAGCCAGAATTTGATTTTAGATTTTAGAACACTTAAGACATGTAGGGCAAATCAACAATAGTTAAATGATATAACTGTGATCTCAGAAGTTTCTCAAACAAACAAACCAAAGGTTCATCACAAGACCTTTAAGTGTGTCTGACAAAAACTGGAATGCTAGAAGATGCAAAAAATTAAGCTTTTGCTAAATATACCTACCTATCAAATGCATTTTTCTCTTCATTAATTTACGATTGGCCATCAAATTCCACCTCCTGACCTCTGAACCTTGACACACAGGTCCCCCTCCTTCAGGCCATACCACCACTGATGTCCTGCCACAGGTCACACATTGGCTTACTAAGCAGAGCAAAAGAGTAAAACATAGGTCAATGACACCTTTAAATGACTAATAACTTTTTGATTGGTGGGCAGCCAAGTGAATTCATCTGTATTCAACATTTAAAGTTTCTCATTGTGTCTCCTTGTAATACAACACACAACAAAAGCAGGAATTAGTCATCCTAACAAGAAAGTCTTTAAATGTTGCTTTAATAAATCATTTTCTGCTTTATATTGAGCCAGCACCAAATCTCTCTGGACTAAATTTGATATTTACTGTGCATAGCTGTTTTATGCTGTTTTAAACTTTTAAGTAGACTACTATATATTCAGTAAACTTAACTGTCTTTAAACACTAATATAGAATACCTTATCTCTGTGTTTGACAAGGTCATTATGGAAGCCTGGAGCGGCCATTTGTCATTACATTTAATTTGCTCTATTTACCTGTGAAAACAAGTGCTGTCCAGTTCTTGCAATCAATGTGCAAAGTTCAGTCAGGAAAAATAGCACTTTACAACTATGAACATACAAACACATAAAACATGAAGGAAAGAAAACATTGCTGTTACCTGTTTTTGAGGCTTGTTTTTTTAATCAAATTTGTAATATGACTTTGAATGTAAAATTATTTGAACCTTTGTGGTTATAAACATCAAACAAAAATGATATCTTCCTTTTTGAAAAAGAGAACATTATTTTGCTTGCTCTCACAGTTATCTATGTTTTTTAAGTAAGACAAAGTTTATATTTCAATTTAATTTACTATTTGAAAAATTGCCCAACAACCTTTAATCCATAGCAGTGTTTTTGTATCAATACAAGAATAATGAAATGGGAATTAAGATGCTGATCACAAAATTAAGATTTTATGAAGCATTAAATGTGTCAAGTATGAGGGAGAGTGCTGCCCTTGTGATACTCAACATGTCCAATAGATGGCGTAGCAGCACTTGCTCTCCAAAGTGTCCACAAGGATATGGTGACAGACCACTGACCTGGAAAGTCAGATATATATGCGTAGGTGATATAAGGAGGACGGGTGCAGTTTATGAACCAGTAGCTCACTCTTTTACTCTACTGCTGCAGTGGTGCCTGAGCCACATAGAACAGTAAGGTGACATGCGTCCTGGGTGCCAACTTTTAAAAAATACTTGCAAGTTGTTTACTATTATTGCCTGGCTCCTGTCATCTGTGAAATGATCAAAATGGAGATAAATGAAGAAAGAACTCGAAAAACAAGTGTCCACTGAGAAACATGAATTTCAGCACACAAAGATAAATGATATAGATCAATGTGGGATGTGAGCTCAGGCCACAGTTACAACCTGATGTCCACCATCAATCATTTAACCAGACAATAAGAGCTTATGTTATGCAAGAGATTAGATTGTAAACCTTTTTATTCCCAAATTTGAGCAGTCTCACCAGGCTTTATGAGAAGTGAGAAATTAATCAAGAATAACTCTGAACCACTAAAATACTTTTCTGTTCAGGAGAGCTGCTAATTTCACATCTTATTCAAGAAATAATGATACACTGTAATATATATGTGTGTATAGATGTATGTATATATATATATATATATATATATATATATATATATATATATATATATATATATATATATATATATATATATATATATATATATATATATATATATATATATATATATATATGTGTGTCTGTGTATATATGTATATATGTATATGTATATATGTATGTATATATATTATATATGTATATATATATATGTATATATATATATATATATATATATATATATATATATATATATATATATATATATATATATATGTATATTTATATACACTCAACAAAAATATAACCTTAACACTTTTGTTTTTGCTCCCATTTTTCATGAGATGGACTCCAAGATCTAAAATTCATTCCAGATAAACAATATTACCATTTCTTTCAAATGTTGTTCACAAATCTGTCTAAATGTGTGATAGTGAGCACTTCTGCTTTGCTGAGATAATCCATCCCACCTCACAGGTGTGCCACATCAAGATGCTCATCAGACACCATGAGTAGTGCACAGGTGTACCTTAGACTGCCCACAATAAAAGGCCACCCTGAAATGTGCTGTTTTGTCTCACAGCAAAATGCCACAGATGTTGCAAGCATTGAGGGAGCGTGCAATTGACATGCTGACAGCAGGAATGTCAACCAGATCTGTTGCTCGTGCATTGAATGTTCATTTCTCCACCATAAGCCGTCTCCAAAGGCGTTTCAGAGAATATGGCAGTACATCCAACCGGCCTCACAACAACATTCCACAGGCCACAATTGACAATCTGATAAACTCTATGCGAAGATGTGTTGCACTGCATGAGGCAAATGGTGGTCACACCAGATACTGACTGGTTCTGAGTCCCCAGACCCCCAATAAAGCAAAAAAAAAATGCACATTTCAGAGTGGCCTTTTATTGTGGACAGTCTAAGGTACACCTGTGCACTGATCATGGTGTCCGATGAGCATCTTGATGTGGCACACCTTTGAGGTGGGATGGATTATCTCAGCAAAGCAGAAGTGCTCACTATCACACATTTAGACAGATTTGTGAACAATGTTTGAGAGAAATGGTAATATTGTGTATCTGGAATGAATTTTAGATCTTGGAGTCCATCTCATGAAAAATGGGAGCAAAAACAAAAGTGTTGCGTTTATATTTTTGTTGAGTATATATATATATATATATCTATATATATCTATATATATCTATATATATATATCTATATCTATATATATCTATATATAGATATATATATACATATATAAAATGTAAAATTGATAGATAACAATAATAATCACATTCCAGCATTAATAAAGTATTTTACATTAAAGAACTTTAATATATTGGCAGATAAATCATTAGAGTTTGGTTATCGCCAGTGCTGTTAATAAGGACAGCTGTGGCATAAACCTTACATTGGGTGGTATTCTGACAAAACACTGTAACTTCTCAAGCATTAATGGCAACACATACAAAATTGTGTTTCATTATAAACATTTCTCGGACTGTAAGTAAGATGGTGAGTATCTTAAAAGAAATAATACCTATGCAGTTGCCAGTCAGAGGTAAGAAATTATATTAATTTAAATTTTTAAGTCAGAATGATTAAGAGACATAACCATTACTGAATCCTGACGGAGAAAGTTTGGATGTTGCATCATCTCATAGGTAATGAAAATAAAATTTATCATCAAAGTAAAGCTATCAGGCTGCTGTAACACTTCACAAATAATAGATTTAAATGCATGTCCTGCCTCAAGCAGGGCAAATAGCAAGTCATGTTGTAGGGATTTTAGGGTGACACCTGGGATGGCAAGTGAACTGTTTAGAGAATCAAACAGGTCTGTACTGTCTCGCATCAACTGTGACTTTCTTTATTTCAGCACTTAAAGACTATCTTTCCCTTTACTCCCCATAAAACTTCGCCATTTTTATCAGCCAACTGTGTTGATCTCCCTTCTGTCACTTAACATACCTCACCTGCACTCATGCAAGAAAGCTTAAAAAACAATCAGTGCAATGAGGAACCACAACATGACATTTATTTATTAATTTCACTGTTACTTATATGACAGTTTTTGTAAATTAATAAGGCATTTACTTTTAGATTATGTTCATCAACTCGCTCTGCCTCCTATAAAAATGTCTCTCTTCCTTTTAGTGTTTATAGTATGTGTCTTATTGCTCTGCTCCTGGTTTGATGAATGTTTGCTGGAATATGATTGGTATGCACAGCGTCATTAAACCAGGACATTCCACTAATATTTTTTTTCAAACCTCCTTTTCCACCTTTGTGATAGAGTGACAGTGACCTCTAGTGGCTGTGACAGAGCACTGCAGAAGGGAGCTGTGTCACATACCACTTGTGTCTTTTGGGGTTGCGGGGTCTGGAGCCAATCCCATTTCAGCTGACATTGGGAGAGAAGTGAGATACACCCTGAACCTATTGCCAGGTGATTGCAGGCCAACATAGAGAGACAGCCAACCATTCACACTAGAGCAATTTGGAGTCACTAATCAACCTATCTGGGACATGTAAACTCCACACAGAAAGGCCCTGACCAACATTATGTTTCAAACCAGCAACCCTCTTGCTGTGAGGCACATCCACCACATGCTGCACCACCATTCCACCCTCATATAGAGACTACAGCTTTACGGCATCAGAAAGCCTGTCTAATTAGAAAATGAAAACTGTTTTACTGAACAGGTGTTATCACTGTTGGAAAAAATGTGTTTGGAACTAAGAAATGGAAATTTACCAATTAACCCAGTCCCATTACCCTTACACTATCATTTCAACAAAGTTTTCAATCCAAAATGTTTACATGCAACAATGCATCTTTGTACTCTATACTCAGAGCTTTAACCAGATGAATTTTTTTCGAAACGGTAGCTGCACACTGTGAAGTGAAATAGCCTGAGCATCGGGGGCTTTTAGTGAGTGATGAGATGAGTAGGATATGTTTGGTATAAAGGTCTCGTGTCCAGCTGTGTTTGATCATTAACTTTGTGTCTTAGTGTCTTTCAAGAAAGGATTTGATTTAAGCTAAATGAAAATATATTTTGTTTCTGTGTAGAGGATTAAGTGCAGCTCTTTCTCCCTCCCCTTTAGAAACCATCTGATCTGGTGGGTTGGGTGGTTATAACAATGAGTTTTGTGCTGATTGGCTGCCCAAACAATGTTTGGTAGAAGGAGTCACAGCAGTCATGGTTTCTCCCCAAGTCCCTTGTAACAACATTAAAAGCAAAGAAAATTGATTTCGTAGGACATGGGACCTCTCCCATTATTTTTTCCAAATCTTTTTCAAACAAAATTACTTTTTTTTACAAACATTCTGTCAAGATTCAAAATCTTATTGGATATGTGCCCTAATACAAACATGTTAGAAGCGCAAAAATGTAATTTAGGGGCTCTTCAGCAAACATTAAAGTGCCCATAATGGCCTGTCATATAATGTTTGGTTATTTTATTGTGTGCAGTATTAACCATCAAGCCACTGCTACTGTCCTAACAGATGGAAAATATATTGGACTTGCCCCATGTTTTGCTCATAAGCTTGCTTCTTATAAAGCGTGGGTATAAAGTTTGCTGTTATTACTTGGCAGTGTGTTTCTTTGAGTGTGTCAGTCAGAAAAGCAAAAGAAACATGAGAGCCCAGAGGAGGTCTCTCTGTGTACACTGGGGTTTTAGAAGAATAGGCAGCCTGATGAGTGAGAGGATGAGTGGGCTTTGGTATTATGAACATGTGGGAGCCAGATACTGTAAATTGCTGGGTAGTGCTTCACATAGCGCAAAGCTAAGGCTCCATGGGAACTAGTATCAAAGGCCAGAAAAACAGAGATCCCTCGGAGCTGACAATCTTTTTCAGTCACTCCAGACCTTTTTGTCTCTTCCTCTTTGTCTCCTGGTCTCTCTGCTCTCTCTTTGCCAGGGGGTGTCAGGTAAAGGCCGGGTTAATGAGGGTACCACTGGGGCAATTAATAATGCACGATAACCAGGCCTGCAGGTAGTCACTGGTCAACAATGTGATCTGACTACATAGTGATCCTTCTTATGCAGATTTCAAAAAACAACTTCATTTAACCTCAGATATTGGTGTCAGAAGGACACTGCTTGTTAATATTAAACTGGTGTTTGCAATTATCAACAACATTAAGAGTAATGATAAACTTGAGTTTTAAAGTCTGCACAAAAGAAAGTTGGAGGAAAAGCGTGACATCAATAAAGACAGCAATTCATAATGATCCCTCAAATTTCAATTTCAGTATATTTTCTATTGTTTTCATATTTTTACAGAACAAACAGCATCATTAAAATGAAAGGTATAATCAAACGTTGATGCAGTGCATCAGAGAACACTCAAAATATATGGTTTTATGTATATAGCTGATAAAACAAACGAAAGAGTATGTGTTGCATGAAGTATGACAATAGTATACAAATAAGTACCTACAATAGCATTTATTTATGAGCTGAAAATGTAGGAGAATATGTAAAATATGATATTGTTAAAATGAAAACATCTTAAACCGACTGTTTTTTCAATCATTTTTGTTTATTGTTTGTGCCTTTTACTTAGACACACATATAATGTCATGAAAACGCATAAATAACCGAAGTATCTCTCAATCTGGACCCGTCGATAGTTGTTGTCGCTTCGTTTGTGTCCGTCAATCAGTCACGGGTGTGTTTCTGCGTCATCACCCTCTCAGCCAATCACGTCCCGACGTCCAGAAACGGGGCACCCAAGACATAAACCTCGCAAACATGGCGACGCTCCGACGAGAGTACAGAGATTGGAAATACGACCGTTTTTAACCTCCTCCTCGCATGTTACGATGTGGTGGGGTTAGCCGGACAACGCACAGCCTTTGTGACGATGCTTGCAGAGGTGAGTCGGCTTTGGGGAGAGGGACGTGGGCTCGATGACAGCAGTTTGTTTCCCAGTGATAAGACACGGCTAGTTAGCTCCTAGCTGCTAGCTACTTAGCGCTAGCCCTGCAGGTAAACACACAGCAGCCTGACAGGGAGAGGACGCTCCCCGGAGCCGCTGGGTGTTCAGAAAGGCTGCCTGCTATAACTGGCAGTCAGTATGGGATTACACAGGTAACGCGAAGTTAATACGATGAGCCGAGGATATCTTAGCTGTCAACGCTGTCCTGGAATTAGCTCCAAACAGACAGTGTCGGTAGTGTGTTTTTATTATGAGTAACATCCCACAACTACGAATTAATACACAACAACACGCACAGGTAAGCTGGGCGTTAGCTGCTAATGGAGCTAAAACTTGTGGGAAAAGACAGAAGACAGCAACCTGTGTGCTACAAGGAAGGTTTTGTAATGCACCAGTGTTTTGCACACTGTCTTCTGTGATATTATCTTATATTAATGTTTCTGGCAGGCAGATCTAGATGTGGCATCTACCTGCTGGTACAGATGGGACGTTACAGCCTTTTCTTCTCTCATTATCTTCACCTTATATTAGAGACAGAATACAATCAGCTGTCCATTGCCTATATTTGCAGTACTTACAGTAATCAGATTTCACAAACAATACGGCTAATAAAGACGTTTACTGAATTATCATAAGGCTGCCTGTGCAGTAGGGCTGCTCAGTTTTTGCAAATGTCATTGTTCAGCTTATTTTGGTAGATAATGAGATCACGATTATTGATCAGTATTACTCACAGATTTTTACAACAAGCAACATGGGAAATCATTGAACTAAAAAGCTCAGTGAACAGCAGTTTTGAAACTTAGAACAAGCAGTAGCTTAAAATATAAGTAAACAAACAAAAAGTAAAAAAGAAAAAGGCTATCATCAAACAAACATGGGCATAATGTTCTGTGGCACGGTCATCTTTAATGTAGATTATTCCATTTTTATAATTGTAGGATGCAGTAATTGTTATAGTTATTTGATGAATTGTCCAGTTCTACTAGGCTATATAAGGAGGGGAAACATGGACCAAAAGCTAAACATGCTAGCTATTATTTACTATAAAGATGATAAGCAAAACTGAGTCAGTTTAAAGTCATAGCTACATAAGCAAAACAACACTTTTATGAACAGCCAGTTGTAATAGCACACATGATAAATTTCACAAAATGATTACAAAGCATCCATTCACAACAAAAATCTTGGCTTCCCTAATGCACTGTTTGTAAAATATGCTACAAAGGTCAGGTAAAAAAATAACACAAGATGACATGTGGTGACACGTCAGCTCCACCCACCTTCATCCACCGCTGCTGCTTACCTGTCTTGAATTGAGGCCCCTATTCAATACAGACCTCAATTCACAGGGTGGATTTAAATATCAGTCAAGCACTATTTTTTTAAATTGATGGATTACACACAATGAGGAACAACACCTGTTTACATGTGATCTGTGCTGCAACCTTCTTGCAAAGCATTCAGGGAAAGCTCATATGCCAGTAAGAGAACTTTTAACAGCCTTTCTCACTATGTGAAATTCATTCCAAATTAAAGAAACAGAGATGTGCTGTTTTCTAAACTACTACTTATACATTGCAACTTTTGTTGAAAAGAGTCCTTGATTAAAAAAATAAACAACAACTACAACAACCAGTACATTTGACAATATCTGTTTGGACCATGCAGTGATGGGATGGAAGAATGTTGGGACTAGTCACATGTTACTTGAACTTGGGCAACAGAATTTAAGACAATAGCAGACATAGTTCTTCGTTCATTACAAGTTAGAAGAACAAAACCCAGTAGAAATACAGAACCAGAGCAGCAGCTTTTGAATACGTTTCTGCACTTTGATGCTGAAGTCTCTCTGACATTTGTTGTAGTGTCAACGATAAACATCCAGTGATGCCTTTCTCATGTCCATAATCTTTTTAAGAAAGGCACTCAACTAAAATAATATGAAACCTATGTTTAGTAAATGACTGATTATTTCAGACATGTCAGTGTGAAATTATTTTATGGTGCATGTTTAATTAAACAAAAGTACAAACAAATAAATGAACTATGATTCTTTTAAGAATAAACATTTGAAAAACATTGTCTTGTGGCCATGAACATTGGAGTTGTGAACCAGTTCTGTTCGATCATTGGTTTCAGGTAGTTTAGGAACAGATATTGTTTATCTTTTGTTCTGTAATTCCCTTCCCAGCGGCTTTAGGTTATTCCTGCATGCTTTAGCAAAATAATGATGACATGGACACGTGAGTGCCAGTCAGCATGACTGACAACTAAAAAGTTGAGGAAGTAATCATGGCTGACAAAAGACAGAAGCGATCTTAAGTGTGTTGTTTGATTTTGCACAAAATGAAACTAACGTTGCAGCATGCTGTGTGACTCTCAACAAAGATGAAAACACCAGACACATGCTGAGACGTTTGCTGATGGAGCGCAGCCTGCTTTTTGTCCACACTGAAAATCAGCATGAATCGATGAGGTCATAGATAAAGGATTGAATTATAAGCATGGCTGATAATACCAGTTTCTTATAGGACTAAAGATAAAGTGAAATATGGTTGGTTCAGAATAAGAAGCTGGCTCTTGGCTGTCCTACTTAGTTGTATTATTTCTCAAAAATGAATGGGTAACAAAATGGAAAGTATATTTGAACCAAATAATAACAGAATCATGATTTATAGTGCCTTGATGAACAAAAACAAGTGGATTATGACAGCACAGATGATCACAAATTATGCTCATTTTAGAGCTGAAACGATTCCTCGAATATTCGCGAGTACTCGATTACAAAATATCCTCGAATTAAATTTTGTGCCTCGATGCCTCGTTTAATAGATAATTATACATATAAATATATATCTGGACTACTATACAGTGTACGGTGTTTGACACGGACGGTCATTTCTGTGGCACACCTCGCCTGCTACCTCAGCTGCTGCGCGGCTTGTACAATCATGAAGGAAGAGAAAAGAGAGGGACAGAAAGGAGAGAGTCCACAGAAGAAATGGCAGAGAGTGTCCCAAGTGTGTGGTCACTACAAGAAGGGATGAAAAGAAAACACAGTGCAGTGTGTCTGATGTCAAACGGAGTGAGCTTAGCACGTAGCTTAGCATGATAGCACATTGTTAGGGCTGCAACTATTACTATTACAGCATTTTAAATATGCTCATCACAGACATGCATCCTCTTTCCATGGTGGAGGACACAGGATTTAAGAACATGATCAAGGATTTCAATCCAAACTACACAATGCCCTCCAGAACACACTTCACAAATATAATTGCAGAATTATATTACTGCTTTGTAAATCAGTATTGTATTGGCTTGTTTTAAGCCAGTACTGGTTTAAACTTTGAAAGTTGTTAAAATAAAAACCCTTTTCTGAGGAATAAACGGCATTTGGTTGCTCATTTTGAAAGCCCTAACATGTTGCATTGTATACAATTGATTTATTTGTTTAAAAACAAAAAAAGTATATTTTGTTAGAGTACTCGAGTACTCGAAGAAATAATTGACAGAGTACTCGATTCAAAAAATACTCGATAGTTGCAGCTCTAGCTCATTTGTTCTCCCATTGTGTGACATAAAAAGCTGTAACCATCTTCAAGCACAAACACAAAAGTGAAGAACTTAGAGCAGTTTGTATGACTCTGGTATTAAATTCTTACCAACTCTCAATCCCAGTAATCATATTGCTCTTTGTGGTGTTAACAAACAAACAATGTTCTTTCTCAGGCATAGGCCTGGCTTCTGTTTTCATCATCTCCAACATAAGCTATATTGATATAAACAACATTGCCCTAATCTTTATCTCCTTAGAAGACAAATTTGTTTAGAAACTTGATATACTGCCCATTTCTATGTCCTCTGTCCAGTGCTTTGGTTACATAGATTGAGCCCTGTCTCTGATATCACTCAGTATGACAAGCCTTTTTTCACTGTGAGTTGTGATGACATTATAGTTTAGCTCCTGTTCTCACATGATGCAATGCATGCTCTATTCAAACGAGCCATATACATGTTCACAACATCTTTGGAGCTGCTGCATGGTTCGCCTCACCTGAGAGGCAGGTGACCTGACAACGTCCAGGCATCTCTCCAGCAGTTTAAGTACAGGTTTAGCCTCAGTAATAAGGCTTTAGCTTCCTCTGCACTCTTCTGGATGGGCTAACAGGGTGAACTGACTTCTGTGTTGTGTGCAGTCAGGTGTTGACGTACAGTGTTGTTGCTCTTTGTAAAATGTAGCCCCCCTGCTGTCCTTAAGTCTCGAGTAAATTATGTGCTGGCATTGGACCGTGCTGTAATGGGGTTTGGCCTTGCAACAGCACTGGAGTGTCTTCTTTGTCTTTCCTGTTGCTTTAAGATCAGTAAGCCAATAAATCTATTGTTATGTGTTCATTGCCAATTCATAGCTTGTGTTATTTCAAGATGCACTACTAAAGGACCATGTTTATACTGTACTCTTTATTTTACTGTTTACAAAGACATAACATTAATCTGCCACGATCATAGCATATGGCAACATTCAGCAAAATAACACTGATAGGGAAAAACTTCCTTCTAAACCTTATGTGGACCCAGACTCTTGTGAGGAATCAAATAAAAACACAACAAGCAACTACAAGAAATTCAACAGATACAAGGCTACAGTGCCACTCCAGCATAGGTGGTAAAAGTGTGTTGGGTATTAGTTGGATCTAGACTTGCACTGCAGATGAGTCGGACTGATTAAAGTCTGTGTTCAGGCAGATCCGTCTCACTAAGCTCTAATCTACAATGACTGTGAGCGGCCCAAAGCAGCCCAGGCAAATCAGTGGCCTTTAGAGCAGGAAGAGGTGGGAGCTACGAGTGAGACGACAGCAGAAAGTGTCCGCTCGCACAGAGGTTAGCATTAATCCTAACAGCTTCAGTAGCAGTTTTAACAGGTCTTGACTGCATTACTTAATTAAATGAAAACAAACAAAAACACCACAAACTTCTCTGTAGAAAGGATATTTTCACTCCTCTTCTGTCATTTTTGCAGAGAGATTGTGTTATGAGTGGTCCATGATCTGTCCTGAACTCTTTGGCAGTAGGGCCCATTTACAACATTATCTAATTAGCTTGTAATGACTGTGATTGACTGAATGATCATCCAATCACCAGCTGGAAATGCTATTGAAAGATTCTGCCCATTCCCAAACACTTTCTATGGGCTGTTTCCAATATGGACTAGTGAAACATATTGAACGGCCTATCTGGTGTGTCAGGTTAACTTTTGTGCAAAGCATTTTTACCCTCATATTGGATAACAGATGTAGGTGTAAAACAAGTCCAAATGTGCCTCAGCAGCTGCAGCAACTTACTTGCAGGGTTAACGCAACTGTTTTGAAGAGAGTAGTTTATGTGCTGACATACCCCAATTTGCTATGCTGAAAACTTATCCAATATAATTTAGCCTAAGAAAAACAAAATGATATATTTTGAGCATACTGACAACAATTTAAGTTGTTCCAATCAATGGAAGAATAACTCAGTGTTTGCTTTTACAAATGAAGTGTGACAGCTGGTAAAATGTTTAATTCACCATGAAGGTTTCAGGTAAGGTAACTTAAAGTACACCGTTGAAACGGACAACATTTTCAATACAAATAATACTTTTAAATTTTAACAGAGGACAGAATTATCTTCTCTTTTTCATCACCCTCTCAAACGTATATAAATATGTAAGGAATGAGTTCAGAAATGAGAATAAAAGAAAGCTTTGCCTCCAGAAGATACCAAAATCAACTAAAGCAGTAGTTCCTCACATGAGTTTTATTAAAGTAATTATTTTGAAATGAAAAAGTTAGTCGATCTATCTGTCTTTGTACTTAAAGCCCAGAGGCCCGGACCAAAGATTTACAGTGAGACAAGTTTAAACGTGCAGATGTTGGAGCGGACTGCTCTACTATGTTCTTGAAGCCCCCTGAGTTTACGCCACTAAACTTTAGATGATCACCTGACTCCATAGAAATGACTGTGCCTCGCTTGCTCCTTGCTGCATTTCCTTCTTGTATTGTGGTTGTATATTGTCATAGTGCGTGACATGAATAAGGGGAGTGATAGGGATTTACTTACTCCAGCCATAAAAAAAAAAAAACATGGATCCAGACATAAGAGCTGTCCGATTGAGCTCAAACAGAGAACCCTGGGGGCTTACTCCAATTACTGCTGTGAGTTTGTGGCTGGTGATAGCCCATATTTTTGCATTTTCCTCCAGTTGGTCATTATGTTATTCAAGGCATAGGCATTGCCCCTCCCAGAGCTAACACTACAGAATTGACAGTATTGAACAGAAAGCATGACTGATGCTAACATGGCACTTCTTCAAGACAGGTGAGCTGTAACTGTCAGCAAACATGTATGGTATACCAGAGATCATCAACTAGCTCTGTACAAGGGACATTTATCTTCTCAAGACACCCGGTGGGAGCAAGGTAAAATTGAATAACATGATGATTTAGTGTAAATAATGTATACATATTTTTGGTACTGTTTTCAGTGTCTGAATTGTGCTTCAGACCTGATTTGATGGAAATTATCATCCACAAATAGCTCAGTATTATTTTTTAGTGGATTGGAGCAATGGATGGTTGGGTAGTGCTCGGAGTGCCTTCTGTTGGATCGGGCGGTTCTTTGCTCTCGGCACTCCAATGTGGTGTAGAACTGAATATTTTCAGTTTAATGTGTGTTTACAGTTTGAGTCCAGACTTCTGCCCCAATGCCTTGAGTGGAAATGTCAATATAGAGAATGAGGTGATGGCCCTCGTCACTCTTCTGTGTTGTGTTTTGTCATCATAGAGTGATATGGTCGAGGCTGGCTGTAGACTCATTTCCTGTCTAACTGTGATCACAGTCTTTTATCAAATGGCTTACCCATTCATCCTGATGAATACATCTTTGTGCACTCGGTCTGCGGTGAGTCCACTGTGCGATCATCAACTGGCACACAGTTATCTCTGTTCTGCTCACCCCTGTCTTAATCTCATTAAGGTGCCTTAATTAAAGCTTGATGGGCATATAGGCCAGTGCTTTGTTACATCAAGCCTAGCTGTCATGTAGTTCACCCCTCTTTCTTGTCCTTCAGTCAAATAAGTGTTTTTAACAACCAAGATGACACATTTCAAGAAGTCAGTTCTTTCAGATCTTGACACAAGATAGGTTTGTCTGCAGTTTGTCAGTTTGGAACTGAGGTACTGACTCCACAGATAACTTTTAAAAAGTTCAAGGTAAAGGTATCTTCTACTGTGGCTAAAATTGGAGCTTTAAGTGTTATTTTGTGGTTCAGTTGTTTGGATGCTCCAAGCCCATGAAGTTTCATGTGGTTTGTGCTCTTTCACTGCATGTCACTATAGCTCAGCTCTGCTCAGTTTTGTATACGACCATCATTCTTTCGTCACAGTGTATAAATCAAAGACTTTCCCTTAAGCACTGAAGGTGGTACCATTGCAAGGCTGCATAAAACGACTGTGACTACCAACACAACATTAGAGAAGATGGAGGTAATAAGATTAGATTTGATTAGCTGGAACTTTATTTATCCCTTTGGAAGACTCCCTCAGGGAAATTAAGATTTCAGTCACACCATTTATTCTAGATAAAAAACATATATATAAATAAAGATAGATATAAACAGAAATAAAAATAAAAATAGAAATATGGCTACTGGTTGACTACTTCTGCTCCTCCCCATCTTCAGTCTTCCTGTTACTGCGTCTCCCTCCTTGTGAGGAATTGTACAGTCTGATGACTTAAGTGACAAGAGTGCACTTTGTTAATGAGGCACTTTATTTTTCAGTGGCTTTTTGTCTTAGTAAAGAATAATGTTTTCTTTCCAGAGACAGTTGTGAAGAGAGACAAAATGCTACTGAAATGAACCAGGGAGCTTTGTAGGCTGCGCCGCGGTGTGAAGCCAACAACAAGCTTTTAATTTTGATTTTAACTTGCTTTTCAAGTTTGCCAGTAGGTTTTTTAGGAAACGTAGCAGCACTTGAACGTGGAAATTCGCAATCGTCTGACACAGTCAAGCTCATGTGTATTTAGTCTCTGCTTTTAGATGTGCATGAAATTGTCCAGTTTGTACAACTGGTTCAGTGCTGTTTTCTTAAATTTCACTCTGGAGCCTGTTTCTAAAACTAGGTTATCATGCAACCAAAATGCTGTTGTCCTGCTTCAAAGCAGCCACAATGAAACAAAGATTAAAGTATTTACCTGCAATTGTGTAAATAACACCTTAAGCCCTTTATCAAATACAGTGTGTCTGCCAGACAAGGTCTGCGCACATAAGCACAATATCTGTCTGAACTAAACTTCTTACAAAGAAAAGTTTTTCCAGCTTTCCTCCTGAAATTAATGTTTGATACAAATGACCACTCAGTTAGCTGTGTCATAGAAAATATCATCATATTACAGAGGGAAAACATTTATGAAGGAGTAGAAGTGGGTGTATCCCTTAAATACAAATAAAATATTTTGTAATCAGTATTAGATGATGAATAATGTGTTATGTACTTTTGATCACTGATATCCTTACTATTATTAATACTGTAAACATAATGAGTGTTGCACTGAAGCTTTATTTGAAGAAAGTCATGAATCCAATTAAAATTGTAATATCTGCCAGAAATATCGCAATTAGATCCTTCTCTAAAATCATTCAGCCCAATTGGAAGATTTGGAAAATAAAAAATAAAAAAAATTCTGTTTTTACGAGATAGTATCTCATAAAAACAGGCAGATTTTTAATTTATTTTCAAGTGAATGCAATATGCCACCATACAAATCAGCCAGCCCAGTGTCAAACTTTTGTTTCTGTAATTGTTTTTACTATAACTGCTTATTATAGAAGATACTTAATGAGCATAGTTACAGATCAGTGCATTGATTGGCCTTCTCTCTTATACCTATACATAATTATTAGCATTATTGGAGGCTGCACCCTGCGCTACATCTTTTAATAAGTAAAAGGCTCTTTGAGGTAATTTCACCGTAGGCCAAAGTCCAAAGTCATCCTTGTACTTGACATAAACTATGACATCTTAGCCAAGACAGTTTGTGGCATTAAAACAAAGCATCAAGTGGACTTTGCAGGAGTCAAAGAGGATGACTTCCCTCTCCTCAGGGTGTCAGTGGAGTTAATGCAGTGTTAAACAACTGGGGGCTAGCAAAACCAACAAGGACTAAAAACAGAGATACAAATTAGCTCAGAAAGTAAACATCCAACTTTTACTTCGACTTGGTCACGTACTGTTTGTTGGGTGACTCTGTTACAGCCTAGACAGCTCTAAGTGTCTTAGTAAATGTTCTGCTGCCCTGAACTGCAGGATCAGCATCAGTCTGATGAACACTTCTTAACAAAACACCTCCTCTAATTTACCCTTTTTTAAATTAAGCATAGATGAACACGTGTCTCCGCTTATTCATTTAGTCTTTTTTTTATTTTGTCCTCTTATCCATACTTGTTTTTCATCATGCAAAAACCATCATACTTTCTAAATGACAGTGTAAAGTGTGAGCAGACCAGCCTTCAGCTTATACTCGATCATATTCTCTGAGTCTCTTGTACTTTTATCACGACCATAAATCTTCTGTAGCTGCGTGCTTTTGCATATTATCCAGTATGTACACATGCTCCCTTACCACACTTGTTATATTTTTTAACTTGTGTTTCAGTAATGTAGAAGTTCTCCACTGCCCATTCATGTTTTAGTGGAAAAAAAACAGATTGCTCAGTCATCCTAGTTAACATCTGTGATGTCTTTCTGATAATATTGTTGATTAGTGGGTACATTTCAGTTTATCTTCTCTCCTCTTGTACTTGTTGCTTTATATAATGTTAATGCAGCTCAGTTAATTTTTAAATTAAGCATAGATGAACACGTGTCTCCGCTTATTCATTTAGTCTTTTTTTTTATTTTGTCCTCTTATCCATACTTGTTTTTCATCATGCAAAAACCATCATACTTTCTAAATGACAGTGTAAAGTGTGAGCAGACCAGCCTTCAGCTTATACTCGATCATATTCTCTGATTCTCTTGTACTTTTATCACGACCATAAATCTACTGTAGCTGCGTGCTTTTGCATATTATCCAGTATGTACACATGCTCCCTTACCACACTTGTTATATTTTAACTTGTTTTTCAGTAGTGTAGAAGTTCTCCACTGCCCATTCATGTTTTAGTGGAAAAAAACAGATTGCTCAGTCATCCTAGTTAACATCTGTGATGTCTTTCTGATAATATTGTTGATTAGTGGGTACATTTCAGTTTATCTTCTCTCCTCTTGTACTTGTTGCTTTATATAATGTTAATGCAGCTCAGTCAATGACCTAAAAAAGAAGCTGAAATCAGGCCTATCCACACAGGTTGTTAATATTAATACTTAAAAATTATCTGCATTTTTTCCCTACAGATGTGGTGTTTCAGGTGCCTAAAAATGCACATTTTTTTAAATGAATCCCAGAGTGGATAATCTCAAAATGCCAGGCTTACGTTTCTGTGAGGACCACAAATATGGATAGCTTTAGAAACAATGGACATCATAGCTCCATCTCTCGCTTAAACAGATGTGAGAAATCTGACAGCAATGGTTGAATATGGAGTCACACTCGTGACATGAGCAACAAGAGGACATGGAGAACAGCAAACACCGGTCTTTGTTGACATTTCTTATGATGTATGTATGCAGACGATATCTTCGTCTCTGGTTTTGGTATATGTCTACATGACAGTGCCACTCACAGGCCTGGCATATATACCACATTGTCTTGGGTGTTTTCGTGTGGACGGACACATTTGGTGAAACAAAGCTATCTGTACAGAGAATGTTTTAAACACTTTTTTTTCCCTCGTCTTCATGTGGACAGGCCTTAATTGGTCAAAGGCTCATCAGCTGAGAACTGCACAGCACAGGTTTTGAATTTGGAGGCAGCTGGATGTGCCCACTTTCTGCTCTGGTGATGGAGTGTGTGTGTTTGTGTGTTTTAGTGTGAGCTGTCAGTGATGTGACAGCCCAGGGCAGACCACCTTCAGATGACAGTGAAGGTCGGACATGCTCATGATTTTTAGAGAAACTGTGGACAAGACAACAGAGGGCACATTTTAAGAATGATTTGTAGTGAAGTAACACTTAAATTCCCAAATATAAACACAGGCCAAAACACTGCAGATAAAAAGAAGCATTGAAACAATTATTATAATATAATAATTATGATTTGCAATGTGTGCATGGTGGGCAATAATCACAATGCAGGACTTTGTTGTCACATGACCTGAAGCACATTGTTCTGATATTAATGGAAACAAACATTTTATTTCTATTTTATTAATAATAATCAATGAAAGTGTGTTTGATTTTAGCCTTGGTTATCAGACTTGAGAATGCAGTTAAGTCTGTGTGTCCCCTGTTTGCTCATTAGGCTGCTGGTTAAACTGCACCACACCAGTCACAGACATAAACATGGCACATGAGACAGACCCCAGGTCTTATCCTTTTATCCGAGTGTTTTCCTGCAATCAGCAGTACCTTGTCGTGCTGCTTGTCAATACTCTGATAGAATATGCTGGCTCTTAATAGCATAGATGTGTTGCTGTTTTTTTCCTTTAATTTTGCAGCTGTGTGTGAGTGTTTGTATGTGTGAGAATCACAGGCAGGTCAATGCAGTGAGCTGTGGTTTTATTTATTATACGGTCTGGAACGCTGCCGCCACAACAAGGGACAAGAGCATTCACTCTGCAGAGAAGGTGATTGGCTGCAATCTTCCATCTAATTTTGACCGGTACACCTCCAGGACCCTGAGGTGTACAGGTGAAATCGTGGTCGATCCCTCTCCCCCTGGACATGCACTTTGCAGCCCTCCCCGCTGCGGTCTGTCCAAACTACAACTTCTTGCCACCTTAGCAGTTTTTCCCCTCAGCTGTCAGCATAATGAACAGAAGTGGAGTTCATCTTTTGAATATACGTTTTTTTAACTGCATATTCTGAGAAGAATTTTGTTATCGAGCAGAAGAAATGACCCTGTCAGATTTTTTTTGAAATTATTACTATAAACATCAGTATCAGCATCAGCCCTGGTTTTTACAGTTGGTATATCCCTTTTTCATAACAAAATAAGATGAAATATAAAAATTCAAAATACGTTTTCATTAGTACAAATGCAAATTCAAATAGTAGGGTGACATTTTTTAGACAATTTATATGGCAAAACAATGATACATCAGAATGTCAGTTTAAAAAAGAGCAATTAAAACTATTTGCTGCTCCAACTGTGCTCTTGCACTACTGCGATGCTGTTAAAAATGTGTACTTATCAGATGACAACACCAATATTATGCTGTTGCAGAATAAGCATTAATAAACTAAGATGTATCGATGGCAGAGCTTTGTCATGGTTTAAGTATCAAATGTGCACAGGGCGTCCTGCACCTTTTAGTAAAGTTGAACAATGTGATTGGCAGGATGTTCATGTAGCGACATGGCCTATTATAAATTGCTGTGCTTCAGTTTAGCATCAAAATATTTACCATGCTGACTTTTAGATGAATTAAAATTTATTTAAAAAACAGGCATTTAAAAATATATATTCTGATCATTTACAAAGTATTAATAAAAATCTTAAACAAATAAAGTGTTATGATTTAACTAATTGAATTCTTACATTATACAAAAGTTTATATTTTATGATGATTTATCCTGTATTAAGATACCTATTAAAAACTTTATGGTGATTTATTGAATATCTGTGTCGATATTAACAAAAAGTGGACTTATTTTATAATTTACAGATTAACAAATAAATTAAGAATGTAAGTGATATAATAGTTAATATATTACTAATAAGTTCTTTTATCTGGAAGAGTTAATGAAATATCCGTAAAATCCTTGTCTTATTTTTTTATTTCTGACTTTCTTATGCTACAGAATCCTTATCCGTTTTGGCATTATCCAGTATTACCAGACTGTCCAATCTTGTTATCACACAGTTTCACTCCCATAATCCTTTTTTTTTTTTTTTTTTTTGTAAGTGAAGGCTCTTTCTATTACTGCGGTCATAGTGATTTAGACCAACATGATCAGTCAGCCCCCCCTCACTTTCTCTCCCTGAGAGGCTTTAGCCAAAGATCGCCCACAGGAGAGCTTTAATGGGCTGGGTTTAACCTCTCGCCCAATCGCCACGCTGATCAACGGTGTTGCTCGCGGACTTGTACTATGGTTACAAAAATAGCAAGATCCACCCTTGAGCACTCCTTCCCCCACGTGTGAGTCTGCGGATTTACAGCACAGCATGTGTGTGGCTGTGTAGGATTTGTTTTCAAGTTGTGCCAGGAAATCTGGGAAATGATAATCTCCAAGACACTGATGAGAGGATGTGTGTGTGAGTTTGTGCTTGAATCTACCTGCAGCCAAGGATGTCAAATAGTGGAGCTTTATTTTAATTAAGTCTCTTTTCATGTTAAAGTGCACACTGAAAGATGCTTGATGCTAAGATTGTATTAAAAAGAGGAATCCCAAGAAAGCAAAGTAAATAAATTGCTTTTGTATTAGAATACAAAGAAAGATAGTTCTTTAATTAAGAAATGGAGTGTTGATACAAAATTCTCTGACTGACCATTTTATTAAAACAGTTAACCATAAGAACAACTTTTGTTTGATTGTATGTAGGGGTGGACGATATGGCAAAAATATCGTATCATGATTTTTTAAAAATGAAATCATGATCACAATTTTATCACAGTTTTTTTTGCATTGATTTTTCTAGACTAATTTGCATATTCTGCAATTTTTTCCATTTGTTTAGCATATAAAACATGATAAACCCGAAAAGAAAAAAAAGACAATTTAAGCCAAAGAAACTTTCTGGACAGGTTTTAATTTAAATTGTGTAGTTTTTATAAAAATGTGCAATAAATTTAAACATAAAAGGTAATGAACAACAATAAAGTGCACTTTAGTAACATAAAAACTAAACCCACCAAATAGATTATTGAAAAGGGTCAAATATAAATGCAAACTTAAGTAACTGGTTATCTCTTAAAGTGCAACAATTTAGAACAAATGTTATCTAACTGCAATATCTATAATCTGAGTGAATAATGCAGCTGCTTTAGAAGAGATTTTTGTTCAGACATCTTCAAGCTTTTATCTCCTTTTCTCTTTCCACCATGGCTTCACGCTACATAACCAAACAGGAGATCCCACCATGCACTGTGCGTAATGTGCTACGATGGGTTAGTCAGGTGTGCGTCAAAGTCTCTGCGCCCACACAGAGGATCTGAGGATCTTTCTGCTTTAAGAGATCATCCCCACGTTATAATCTTTAACAATTTAATATCGTCATATCGCACACCACTAATTGTATGTCATTGGTCATACAACTTAAATGAGATGATTCACAATATTAAAACAGGATAACTATGTTTCTGCATTACTGTTATTATTTTTTATGGGTTGGTCCACAATTTTTTACAGCTTTGGATGAATAAAATCTAACAATCTATCCATCAATCCATTCATCTATCTATCCAACTATCGACTCCATCCCTAGAGCCAAACACTAATAGTTAAGTTGGACTCTATTTTGCTGCTCCCGAGTCAACAGAGAAATAAGAAGTTAACAACTGCTTTTTGTATTTTCATGTTAATAAGATGTTGTGATCTGTCATTTATTGATTATAAAAGCAGACCAAATTGTGGTTTGTATTGTTTTATATTGAATCAGGACTGTTTCAAGATGAGTTATTTAGACCTGTTTTAATTTCATTTAGTCAAACTGTAAATTAAGGCTGTTACTTTCCCAAAAATCATAATTGAACTGTTTTTAAACATAAATGTAGACTTCTGAAAATACTTTCTGGATCAAAATACTGCCAAGCTAGTGCTCTTCCTATGATGATGTCTTTTGTTTACATCTGGGCAGTAGTGCATCAAAGCAGAGAGGCAGTGGCCTTTAACTGGAGTTAAAGTGAAACTAGTGGCAGGTGATTTAACTGACAACTGATCCTAAAGCTCAACAACTAGGGGTCCTATTTAATTATTAAGCCAGCTGAAGTGTGCGCACAATCTGAACACAGTTTGCACTGATATATAAGCTGCAGTCAGTTTTAATTCAGTCTCTCTGGAGGAATAGGTGAGTAATGATTTATGTTGGGATTTCCAAAGAAAACAATATGCAATTTCTTTCCAACTGTGTCACTGTTTTGGCGCTGTCAGTCATGTTTGCTTGTGCCTCTGCTGCATTTATTTTCCTTTATTAGTTTAACACTCACTTTTGGCCAGCAGGCAGGGGCTGTGGTGGTGGGCAGACTTACGGCCTGTGAGAGTCACGCTGCCTGTCATCTTTCACTGAAGAGTCTTCAAATAAATGTCACACATGGCTTCTTTATTCCTGACATGGTAGTAATTATTTGACTGCAGGATTTTAAACTTGATGGAGAAATACTAGAAAAAAATCATTTTAATAGCAGTGCTGCCATTTTGCAATAATCTACAGTGAATTAGAGCAAAATTCAAATACCATCTGTGCATGTGTCTGCAAATTGGTTGCATCAATGAAGAAGCTGCTGCCAACTTTATGAATGAACAAAAATGTTATCAAAAGTTCTGCTCCTATGAGATTTGCTGTGTTTCCTATAATCTGTTGTATCATAATGTATCGTACTGAATCATATCTCATTGAATGTTTGAATGATATCGCATTGGCATCTACGAGGCCTACGCAATATTATTGGAAGAATATTGGTATTGGCAGATCCTTATGGAAAATGTTAATCATTAGTTAACCCCAATAATGTTGGCCCTATGTATAGAGTTTCACTGCATTAGCCACCCCCGTCAAGCATTTATCTTTTTCCTGTGCAGAAATAAGGCTCAGACAGTATTCTTACACATCATTCTTTGTGTCCTTTCAGTTTGTATTGCATAAGGAATCGCCTGGTTGTTTAGATGTATGTGTGTGTGTTGCCAGATAGCCAGGGTGTTAATCACTGGAACAGATGGTTCATGTTTAAAACCCTGTGTAAGCTGTAATGACTCAAGAGTGTCAGTTATCATCTCTTCTCCAAAGCCAGACCTCTGCAGTCTCATCACCTCATCGCACAGGCCCACTGACAGTCTTCACATTCACCACTGCACACGGACACTACTGACGTCAAACTGTGCTTGTATTACCCATTTGAACTTCTTTCAAATACTTTCTAAGGGAACATAAATTCCAGTTGGATTCACTCATACATCATTATTGTATTATATAAAAAGACAAATGTCCAAACCAGAATGTCTAGTCTTTCCTGAAGATTCAAACCAAACAAAATGGGATTTTCTGAAAAGCTGTTTTAATAAATTGTCTTCGATCAGGAATAGGTCACCTAACCAAAATATCATTCATAAAATTAAGAGATTATCTATATTCCCGAACCCACAGGGGACTCGCCACGCTTCAAACAAATATCAACAACAGCAGTGTTGAGGAAATTCAATTTATTCCTTTAAATTTAGCTAGCCCTGACTAATTTCTGTATGCACTTTGATTTAGCTTACCAATCACTAATGCCAAGGTCAGAGTACAGCCCATTTATTCCTCAATTGAATATCATAGAGGACATCTGGCTTGGTTGTTCTTGAGATAAAATGTTAATGTGAAGAGTTTAGAACCACCAACCTTTGAACTCGGTCAAATGTTCAATATGGTTTCTTATGAAGATTATCTGGATGAACAGAGTTGTATTTTCTAAAAGGGACCACGACAGACAATGAGAACTAAATGTAGAACGAGTACTAGTAGTGTTGTAAAGCTGCGATAAGCACTCCTGTCCACGAGACAATAACTAGCCCCCAGCTGTTGACTTAAAATTAAAAATGCAGGATAAAATACACATCCTATGTTGACACTCTTCTCCTAACCAGTTTCACAGCGAGTCTTGTTATCCCTCTGCCTCTGCTGTTCTCGTTCACTCTGAAACATTGTTACAGTAATTGATCATCCTGCTCCTGAGATCTCATGAAAACATGCGAGAAGACTTGACGAGACGATGACGTTACATGTGGTATGTTGCTCCTTTTGGCTCACACAATAATCTTTCAAATGTTCTTGATTTGTAATTATCCAAACTTTTTGCCAAGATGTTAGAATAAAGAAAGTACTAGTTGAGTTTCTTCTGTGTTTTAGGGGAAACAGTGATATGTCATGATTTTTAGTTATTCATGTGGTCTTAAGTTGATTGAGGAAGGAGAAGCACTAACAGCCCCACACTGATTCAACCCCTGTCATATTTATTATAGAAATGACTAAATTATCAGATTTAATGAACAAGTCATTATTTTAAAGTCATACAAACGTTGGATTGCTTTCAGATCCCTCAGAAATTTGAACATGTTACCAATAGCTCTGCAGATTGTCAGTTTTGTTACTCTAATGGGGCCAACTGGTAGATTAAGTGTTAATGAGTTGACTTTCATCAATAAGGTCAGTTTATATTTGAAAGGGTACTTCATTATGGTTTAGTGCCTCAGTGCATAGAAATGCTGTTTTCTGTGTTTCCTGCTGAATGATGCTGCACTGTTACTGTACTTTAGGATCATGCTGATGATGTGTTTCTGCTCTTTTTACATTTTTTTAATGAGCAGTACGTTCAATATTTCTGCTCGAACATTTTACAGTTTACTGTCACATCATAACATCCTCGTAGAGCACAGCAGGCAGAAACAGATCCTCAAAAAAACATCCTGTGGTTACTTAAGGAGTGTATCATGCATCTTAAATCTGTTTGAATTAGTAATACATTTTGAAAGCAAATTGTGACCCCTAGAACCCACATTGTGTCGTGTAGTGTCACATATTAAAATATCTGCACCCCACTATTTATCTTCCTTCTGTTAGAGGGGAGTTGTATTTCATAAATTGATATAACCATGACATGCTGCTCAATTTCTTGTCCATTAAAGGTATTTTCCTTTTTTTGATTAGTGTGATTATTCATTGAAATGCACAGCCCTAGTTGCTAACTGATATTTTGTTGGTTAGCCTGGGATTTCAAATGACTGCTTTTCAAGCCTTTTTAAGCAGAAAACTGCTTTGGGGGAACTGACAGCCATAAAGTTTGATTTTATGCTATCAGTGTTTTTGTTGGCACAGAGCCCTTGTTTGGTAATGAGTGCGTAGCCTCTTTCACACTTGAAACCCTGATATTATTAGGAGATTGTCCAGGTAGGCCCACCTGTATAACTCCCAGGCATGGTTGTTCCCACTTGCTCTTCTCAGAAGGAACTCTTTCCTGCTGAATGGGGGATAAATGGAGGGGGTTAGATGGTCCCAGAGAGGAAGGACATGATGTCAAAAATATGCAGCAAAAGTCATAATGTGGCAGACAAAACAGCCGAGCTTTACCCCATGATCCCAGTTTATATCCTTACTTCAGTGATAGATGTTAACAGCATCCTTGGACGAGTTTAAGAGGAGCATTGTAGTACACAGAATTTAATATTAAGCACTGTCCCCACCACTAGCATGATTAAATCTGAGGGAATGTTATAGGTCTGTTTCCAGCAGCAGCCCGTGCAGGTTCTTTTGATGCGGGAGAGACACCAGTGATTATTTTTGAGTAGATTTACTACAGAACATTACAACAGATGTGCAGTTAAGGCAACACTTTTGAAGATTCAGATGCATACTTAAGTTAGTATTAATCTCCTTGCAATTAAACAAACCTTACATGAAAAAAAAGTTTTTATCCATCCTGTGAACTCTTCCTTTTCCATTGTCAATTGCCAATTGTATAGGATGACTGTCACCACCCCCCTACCAACTCACCCTCAACTTCCTGATTATTTGCCGCTGCATTTACAGTTTGGCTCACTTAGACTTTACACAGAAAAATTACTTTTGGGTGCAAGAAAATTATCGAGGTAATGTCTAGGTGAACAACTCAGGCATAAAGCTCACTTGGGTAAAGTAAGATGTCTTAGAGTTTTTCTTTTCAAGCATGAATGGAGTATGTTGTCAGGGGTAACTGCAGGGAGCGGCTGGAGGCCTCTCATCATTTTTCCTTTGCACTGTGTGGGTGAAAGGTAAACAAAGCAGAAGTTCAAACCATTTGCATGGAAGTTATCTTGAGTTTCATTTGGTTTTAGTAGTTGAAGTTGCCTCGTCAGAGTTCAGGAAACAGAAGTTTTTAAAGATAGTCAAAGTGTGTGGTTTGCCACAGAGTGCACTCCTTTGTAGTTTTACCACTCCTGTCTTAACTCATATAATAGTCCTTTTCTTTGACCAGCTTTTAGTCACTTCCTAAAGTCCTCCTTGCCCTGCTTTAAGTGACTTTGTCCTAGCCAGTTTTGACTCATGAAGGCAAGGTAGTCTATCCAGTTTGGACACATTCTGCTGCCCAGCCGATAGTACTGGATTACAAATACATTTTTGTTTGATGCTGACGTTCATTTTCAAAGAAATCCCAGTTTGTCCCACAGAAGTTAGGGAACACTTAAAGCAGCTACATTTCAAGACCTGCGTTTCATCATATGTTTAAAGATGCACTTTTCTGTCTTTTTGTTTTATCGTGGATAATAATGGTTCCTCAGCCTGTTCCCCTGTCTTTTCTCGCCCTGTTTTCTGCCGTTGCTCAGACTATTGTTAAGCTGTTTGGTTAACATAAAGTAAATAAACTGAGGGTCAGTGGGCCACACTAACAGCCCAAAGCATTACATTTTCATCACTTTAGTGTGCCGTCAGTGTGACAGGTCACTTTTTAGCTGCTTTACTGGCTAGAGATGTCACAAATACATCAGTGAGAGCTGACCTAGAGCCAGTAATCTCATTTTAATTGTCTTATATTAGGTAACTTAACTTTTTGCTTGCATTCAATCACCATTCATTGTTACTACAGTAACATCTGCTTTATCTAATGTAATTACAAAAGCAAGTAAGACTTGTCTTACAAGCTTAATCAAATTACACATTTGAAAGAAATAAAAAACAGAGAAGAACAGTTAAATCAAAACAGAAGATTAAACAATTTATAATAATATTTAGTAAGTTTGATTAAATAAGTAACCAAAAGAAAGTTAAAATGCAGACGGTCCGATTTGTTCTTATTCATGCAAAATGTTAGATCCAGTACAAAACTTTTGTCTTAAAAAATGAGTTCCTTAATTATTTTCTCCTTAATTCTTTTCTAAACTCATCTTACTTGTGACACAGCTAAATGTCATGGCAGAATATTCCAGTTAAATATTTTCCTGAGCATTACAGTCCTTGAATCATTAGTTTTGGCAGTGTTAATAGAAAACTTTAAAATCTTAGCGCAGCCCACAGAATTGGAATCAAATTCAAATTTAGGGTGCTTGGTATTGGATCTTTTTTTTAATATCAGACATGCTGATATTTTCCAATACATTATTGTTGATACCATTAACAATACCCTTATTGTTTGTCGATAATCCAAAGCCTCCACTTAACTAAAACTGACCTTTTACTTTCATTGTGATGGTCTATTTGCGTCAGAAACAGATGTGAAACAAGAAAAACAGCAAAAAATATGTAAATATACATTTTTGATTCAGAAAAGGGATCAACCAGCAATGATGAGGGTTTCTGCTGATACCAGTAATCAGCTCTTTAGGCAAATATCTGCCAGTACTGATATTGTCCTAATAACATTGTGCATCTCTAAATGAAGTCATGACAAAACGGAAAATGCTCGGTGACATAATACCTCAAGCGTTTGCTCAGAATCAGATCATTCATATTTGTCATCACTAGTCTATACATTGCAAATTGTCCAGCCCATTTTTAGTATCTAGAACAGTTAGTTGCACATCTAATGTGTGCAGTCCATAGCTGGCTGTAGCAGAGAGAACAATGTCCGAGTGTCCTGAGGAAGCTCACTCTGTCCCTATCTGGCTCCATCAGTGGGAGCTGATTATCTAAGGAACTCTGGTATGAATGTAGGGCAGCCGAAGATCATCACAGCTGATCATCATGATGTCTGTCAGGGACCTTGTTTGATATCTATGTGTGGACTCTTTATACCCTTTGACCCTGAAAAAAATTCCAACATGGACCCATCTTTGTGCAAAGCACTACATGTTTTACAATATCTCATGGCGCTTGATAATTCCTGATGCTGTGCTTGTGAGTGTGACTTGTTGTATGCACCCATACCAACCTATGCACAATAGTCTAATATTGACTATTATTTATGGGTTTGGGACTTTCCCAGAAAAAGTATTTTTAATCTGGCATTATGTTGATTTTTATTTTGTTTAGTCAACTTGTTCTTAAACACTCTGGTTTCCAGCATTCTTTGCAAATGTGAAGTTGGTTTGCTAAGTGTTGGCAGGTTTACATTTATAAACCTGATCAGATTGCATTATACATGGAATTTGCCTCATTGAGTAGCTATACAAAACTACAACCTGACAAAGCCCATGCATTCATGTTTAAATATCCGCATCTAAATTGTGGTATTTTCTGTTATTCGTTGTTGCCCTGTGTTTCTGTATTTGCGCTGCTTTGTTTGAGCATATGAGTCAGTATGCAGGGGTGAGTAAACTCTTACTGTCTGTATTAATCTGCTTCAGTGGAACCAAGAAACCACAGTACTCCTCTGAGAGGAGAGACAGGAAAATAAATTAACACTATCAATGTG